>OY992877.1:27488697-27518697 GCA_963921405.1 Cepaea hortensis | reverse complement strand
TGCCGTCTTGACAGACGATAGTTTGTGCTTTAAAAAGGCATAATAACTTTTAACTATGGCGGTAGCGAGTGTGACTGATAAGGCCAATTTGCGCTGTAAATGTCCGTTCACAGTGGGTGCATGTGAACACGTGGTCATTTCCACCATCATGCACCATCTTACGTCTCAAACGCTTGGTGTGTGACTTTTCTGCAATAATTTTCTCCTTTGACTTTATTCCATTTCTGATATTTGCCCTCCATGCAACACGTTCAGCGGCGACTTGCTCCCAATGTGCATTATCAATGCCTGTATCAATCATGTCCCGCTTACACACATCTTTGTATCGTAGTAGAGGCCGACCCTGAGATCTCTTACCCATCTGTAATTCACCAAAAAAGATATCCTTTGGTATTCTACCATCATCCATCCTCCTAAGATGTCCTATCCATCTAAGTCTACGAAGACTGAGCATGGAATAAACTGTCACACAACCTGATCTTTCCAATACTTCAGTATTTGTGATTTTGTCTTGCCACTTAATACCAAGAATTCTTCGCAGACACCGCATATGAAAGCTGTTTAAATTGTTCTCTTGGTGTGAGTAAGTTGTCCAGGTTTCACTGCCATAGAGAAGAGTACTAAGGACACAGGCTTGATAGACAAGGACTTTTGTTTTGGCAGTAAGCTTCCTGTTCTCCCAGACTCTTTTTCTTAACCTGTTCATTGTTGTTGCTGCCTTACCAATCCGGATGTTGATTTCCTGATCTAGGGATAATTTGCTATTTACCACTGATCCTAGATATGTAAAATGGTCTACTATCTCTAGTTTGGCGTCGTCAATAAAGATTGATGGTACCCCATGTGCACCTTGTGACATAATCTGTGTCTTCTTTTTGCTAATTGTTAAACCAAATTCAGAACAAGCATTGGAGAATGCAGATAGTAGACATTGCAATTCTTCCTCAGAGTGGGTCGTAACTGCAGCATCATCTGCAAAAAGCAACTCTCTGATCAGTACCCTCCTAATTTTGGTCTTAGCCTTCAATCTCTGAGCATTGTAGAGGCCGCCATCTGAGCGTGAGTGGATGTATATACCACCAGCCTGATCACGAAATGCATATTTCAGTAGAAGTGAAAAGTATATTCCAAAGAGGGTGGGAGCTAGTACACAACCTTGCTTAACTCCACTCTTGATTTCAAATTCTTCAGAAGTTGCACCATCAAACTTGATTATACCCTTCATGCCTGTGTGGAACGATTCCACAATGGACAGAAGAGTTGGTGGGCAGCCAATCTTCTTTAGTGCCTTGAACAGACCCTCACGACTGACCAAATCAAATGCCTTTGTGAGGTCGATGAAGGCAATAAACAGTGGTTGATTCTGTTCACGGCATTTTTCTTGCATTTGTCGCAATGAGAATATCATATCAGTGGTAGACCGGTTCTGTCGAAAGCCACACTGTGATTCGGGGTAGACTTGATCTCCTAGGACTTGAAGTCTGCGCAGAACAATTCTGGCAAATACTTTTCCAACAATACACAGAAGTGAGATACCCCTATAGTTGTTGCAGTCGCTCCGATCGCCCTTGTTCTTGTACAGTGTTATGATGCTTGAATCTTTGAAATCCTGTGGGACTTGTCCTTCACGCCAGCATAGCTCTATTAGCTGGTGGATCTGTATAGTGAGTGTGTCTTGCCCACTCCTGATAACCTCTATTGGAATCCCATCCTTACCTGGAGCCTTGCCAGATGCAAGTTCATTTATAGCACACTTAACTTCTGTTATGGTGGGAAGTGTGTCCAGGTGGTCAAGAGTTGGTAGAGCCTCTATGGCGTTGAGGGCATTATCCGCTAGTTTGGTCTCACTTGAGTAAAGCTCCAAATAGTGCTCTACCCATCTGTCCATCTGCTGTTTCTTATCAGTGATGACTTCTCCAGTCAAGGTTTTCAACGGTGCACTTCTTTTGATCACTGGACCACAGGCTTTCTTTATTCCTTCATACATGCTTCTTATGTCACCCTTATCACTTGCGATTTGAATGGACTCACATAACTTGATCCAATAATCATTTGCACACTGCCTGGCAGCCTTTTGCACATCCTTCCTAGCTTGCCTTAGCTCACTCAGAGTGTTACGCGTTGGTCTTTCCTTGTTTCTTAAGAGAGCTTTCTTCTTCTTATCAATCAAGGGCTGCAGAGTCTCGCTGTTGGCCGCAAACCAGTCCTGTCTCTTATGATCCACAGTGCCGTAAACCTTTACGGCAGTTTTACAAAGAGTTTCCTTAAGTTTATTCCATTTATCATTTACTGTACAATTTTCTGGTGTATCAGTGAAAGCGTCTTCAAGTTGCTGTTGAAACTGAAAGCACTTTTCAGGATCATGAGTGTTAATAATATTAATCCTGGGGCTAGATTTGTGTTTAGCTGTGTAGATTCTCTTTGGTCTCAGTCTAACCCTTGCAACGACCAAAGAATGATCCGTATCACAGTCAGCACTGTGGTAACTACGAGTCAATGATATATGGTTCAGATGTTGTCTCCGTGTGATGATGAAGTCCAGCTGGTGCCAATGGCCGGATCTTGGATGTTTCCATGTGACCTTATGCATCTCTTTTGTTTTAAAAAAAGAGTTTGTAATACATAGGTCATTACTGGTGCAATGCTCCAGCAGCCTTTGCCCATTTTCATTCATGCGACCAATGTTGTATTTTCCAAGGCACACTGGCCATGAACTCGAGTCCTTGCCCACACGAGCATTGAAATCACCGAGCATATAAATGTAGTCGGATTTTGGAACTGCCTTGATCACAGAGTCTAACTCCTCATAGAACAAATCCTTCACATCATCAGAGGAATCGAGTGTCGGTGCATATGCAGTAATAATGGTGGCAAACCCACAAGAGGTTGCCAAGCGCAGGGATAATAGTCTTTCATTTCCTCCTGCTGGAATTTCAATCATTCCCAGTAGCGAATTCTTCACTGCAAAGCCCACACCGTGTTGCCTTTTTTCTGCCTGCCCTTTACCCTTCCAGAAAAAGGTGTAGTTGTTTTCCCTGAGTGACCCTTCCTCAGCGAGGCGAGTCTCCTGCAGGCCAGCAATATCAATGTTAAGACGATTGAGTTCGGCATCAATCACAGCCGTTTTTCTCACATCGTCAATATTGGTCAAGTCAGTGGAAAATCCTGGACACATGGTTCTCACGTTCCAGGTTGCAAGCCGTAGCTTGAGGTTTCTATTTATATTTTTGTTTGTACCTGGTGCATTGGTTTTACAGCCTGCGATTCAGATTTTGTCCTAGCCCCAAGCACCCATTGAAGCAGGCAGGCTGTGGCGGATCAGCACCCAATTGGCTGGGGGCTGCCCAGCTTGAGGCGGGCGGTAGCTGATCAGTGACACCTATAGGTGTCTCCCACCGTCAGAGGCAACGCGTGGCGCCCCGTGTCTACGCCAACTGACAAGGACTTATAACCCGTAACAGTTGCCTCTCGCTTTGATTCCGAGACCAGTTAAGACCAGGGATGGAGTTATTGCCTCTCCATAGCACAAAGCCTGGGCTAAAATATAGAGATCATGTGTTGCCCATGCAGCATGATCCCTCTCTCGGCCTGCCTAGTTCACTCCAGAGGAAAGGTAACACCCCTACATCTGGAACAAGACAAGCTGCAGAAGCTGCCGGATCAGCAAAGCAATGCTCTAACTGTCCGCCTGTCGGAGCTTCGATCCTAGACCAGTCGCCAACCAAGGCTTAGGGTCTGGTCTGCCCTGCCATGACAATTTTGTCTTTAGCTTGCATTTCCTCGCACCAGGGTAAGGCTTGTACCCTCCCAATTGCGCTCTTCCGCCCGAAGCCGTTGGCACAATGTGGGGTGTCGGGTTTGGTAAGCGCCGCCCAACGTTCGGCGCTAACAGAAAACCAGGTAGTACCGTCTACTGTTATACGGTAGCTCAGTCATATCTGACTAAGACCTGACTAACGTCTAACTATATATATATATATATATATATATATGTGTGTGTGTGTGTGTGTGTGTGTTTTTTTTTTTGGTGAGTGTGTGTGTGTGTGTGTGTGTGTGTGTGTGTTGTTTGTCCATCAAAAATGATGATGATGATAACCATTCATTTCATCCAGTGGGGTTTAAATTAGGGAGCCGTGAGTTCTAAGATGGCTAATAAGGCCTATTCTGGCTCAAAATGTTCTTTGACAATGTGGGAAAGAATGCTTGACGTTCCAAGGGGTGGGTCTCCTGCAGTGGTTTTTCTGTCCAGCCATTTATCACAGCTCTTGCAGTCCTGTTTGCTTCACACGTGACTGAACCCTGGCGTAATGATGTACGCTACGAATTTCGTTGAGGAGCAACAATTAATATAACATAGAGTTGAATTTCCGTTTGTTATTGTTGTTATTTCTGTTGTTGATTTTGTTCTTGTTGTCGTCGTTGTTGTTGTGCTTTCTTCTCTTGTTCTTGTTCTTCGTTTTTTTCTTCATTGCCTTTGTCTTTGTCTTTATTTAATTCAACAGTGACAACCACTATCACCATTACACTTTCCTCTACTACTACTACTACTACTACTACTACCACTACTACTACCACTACCACTACCACTACCACTACTACTACTACTACTACTACTACCACTACCACTACCACTACCACTACCACTACTACTACTACCACTACTACTACTACTACTACTACTACTACTACTACTACTACTACCACTACTACTACTACCACTACTACTACTACTACTACTACTACCACCACTACTACTACTACCACTACTACTACTACTACTACTACTACTACTACTACTACTACTACTACCACTACCACTACTACTACTACTACTACTACTACTACTACTACTACTACTACTACCACCACTACTACTACTACTACTACTACTACTACTACTACTACTACTACTACTACTACTACTACTACTACCACTACCACTACTACTACTACTACTACTACTACTCCTACTACTATTACTACTACTACTACTACTACTACTACTACTACTACTACTACTACTAACTTTGCAACCACTACCGCAACTATTGATGCTACTATTTTTAAACTGTATATAATAACCCTGGTTTAGACACAGTAAGTCCCTTCTATCCACATTCGGATTATCGATTTATAAAACTGAAGTCAACTCTGCCTTCTTGGCACCATCCATTGGTATCTTTCGAGACCAACCCAGCCCAGGTGTGGTCATTGACGAACGTATCCATGCACTTAATCTTCTGCTGTTATCTGACCACTCCTGTGTATTCAGATTGCTTGAATCCTAGTTTTCAATCTTGATTCTGATAGTAGAAAATTATCATGCTGTTTAACTCTTCCATTGCAGTTATAGTGTCAGCTAAATTAATCGGCTGACCTTCTTCTAAAGGGAGGATCACCAGCCAGCCTATCTGTTCTTTCATTGCCCTAGTAAAAATGTGATAAAAATGTAGTCCTATAGTAGTTACAGCTGTTAGTGTGTGAATTGTTACGCATTCACTTTGTAGTCCACGACATAATGTGTTTGGTGACCAGTTAGTTCCCTTTCTTTCCTTCCCATAAAAATTCCAGATAATTTTGAAGATGGTATGGTACTTGCTGCTGCTTGCTTGCTTGCGTTCGCTGGCTGTGAACTCCATCGTGAAGTCCTGTATGTCGGATGAAGACATCCTGTTGTCCAACATCAATGCGATGTCATATCGGACTGAGGATTGCGTGAGTATCGGTTTTTCCATGTCTGGCTTATTGGTGTGCAGACTGGTGGTTCCTAGCCGTGCAGGCAGATACTCTCTGACTTTGGAAGAAATAGCGATCCTATTACGTTAGCCAGGACCCCGAAGGGACCTGTTGCCAAGGACGCAGTACTAGGACGTGTTAGTAGTCTTTGCCAGTATAGAACCTGGCCCTGGTGCCTTGGAAACACCTCTGCGTTCCTGTATGGTACTAATATTTATGAGGTTCATTTTTATCTCAGCGCCGTAAAGATCGAACAGAAATCGTCCTGCACCTGTAGAGGTTAAACCCGACCCACTGTCTTGGGAAGCAAGAATACTAACCGCCTATATCTCCGTGGTTCCAGGTTGGATGTTGATTATTAAGATAAGTAAACATATTAGCCATTGATTACAGTTGGTTCCACGGTTGGGCCCCGATAAATATATGCTTTGGGAATCCCTGTCATGGTCTGACGCCATGAACGACAAGAAGTCCGCTGTTCAAGGATCAGAAAACAGTCTCCAACTTCCGATCTGTGGACACCTGATATAATGAATGATAGTACAGGGTGAGAGTGAGCCAGTCTTGGCGGTCAGTCAGTGCTTGTTATGACTGCGTGCGAATCGAATATTGTGTACTCATCAAATCAAACGTAAGAAAACTCCTTCAGGATAATCGAATGTACTATTGACTTCTACCTTGCGGTCGCTATTGGAATAGATAACAGTTGGTTTATTATATGTCATTAAGGTATAGTTATCTTTAAGTGTGTAATCTTTTGGTCTTTTTCGCTTACCATATTATATATGGAGCGTGCTCACACGCACACACACACACACACATACACACACACACGCACACGCACACAAACGCATGCACACACACTCACACACACACACACACACACTCACTCACTCGCACGAAGGTATTAGCCAATGAATGTCCCGATCGTGACCTCGAGATTCGACCTTGTCCTTGTGAGTGCTGCAATGATTGGCTCTCTTGAAGCCACTATTATCAAGCTTTACTATTTAAACTCACTTCTTGCCTATGTGCTTTCCCTGATATAACGGTAGGGCACACAATATGGTTAGGAACAAGCGCTCTTATACATTCGGCCATCTGACCTATATACCACGTGTATGATTATAACAATGCGGGATAGTCCACAAATGTGGCTATGATGGAAAACCGGGGGTCAAGAGGCCAAAGGTAAATAACGCCATAACCTACGGATTACCATAGAAAGGAGAACACATGGTGGGAAGCGGGAAGGGGGAGAGACAAGCGAGCCAACTCTAAAGTAGGATACACTTGTAGACTACACTTTATATATGTCCATGGACTGCGCTCCCAGTCGGGCTGACGTTCCAGGAATCACCGCAACGTCTCCGTAGATATGGGGCTGAACACCATCTTGCACACCCCACTAGTTTATATTCTTGGAGCGGTAAGAGAGCCCTGGAGATGGCACTTCGGCACTAGTAAGCAAAGGGCTCATGTACACCCCATACGGCACAATGGCATGTGGCGCTATATCCATATGTTTATAAACCAACGGTCGTTCGGTGGTCAGTATCAAGTCGGTTGCTTTTACTTCCTAAGACGTTTCCTAGTGCTCATGTTAGGCTGCTTCGACTTGGAGCACCGGTCAGTCTTTAAAATTCAAACCCAACTCGATGGGAATCGAACTCATGACCAACATACCAGCAGGCGAACGTCAAGCTACTACGCTACCACGGCTCCCTACTTCAGAACTAGGTGGTGAGGTAGGTCCCCACAGCAGCCTCATCGGTTAGATTTAAGTTCATTTCAAAGACCAGACCTTCTGGTTTAAAAGTTATGCCTTCCTATCGTCTTCTAGCTAACCAGCAAGGTAGAGATAATTTGAAGATTGAAATAATACTAGGTACACATCACGTGTGATCCAACAACCTATTCAATGATGTTTAAGATTTTAAGTGTGGTTCCAGCAAGGAGTGGCGAGGCACCCTATCGAATGAGAGGTAACGCACATCTTTGGGCAAGATGAAGTACCAGTATATCCCAGCCTCCACCCCAACCAGGGTAAAGCGAAACCATGGGAGCATGTGATGAATATACTCTGAGAACAGCCGTCAGGTAGTTTTGGGTTATGGATTCAAGTTAGAGACTTTCTTCTACATTAGTTTTTAGTTTAGTGTTTTAATATTTTTAAAATAATTCTTTTTCAAGACTATCCTTTCTTCATTTTCTTATTATTATTATTACTCATTGTTCCTTCGCTGCATCACTAAAAACACTGACACAATGTTTATATAGTGCATTCTTATTCTCTAAATAGCTCAGTTCAAATTCCTTATTTTGTAATGTTCTTTCTTCAATCCGTCTATTACATCTCAATGCATAATCTCTATTTTTGCTACCCATCTAACTACTCTAATTATTGTTAAATTACTTGAGCCCGTGTGTTAGAATATTATTCGAGTTCTAGTAATGTATTCCTTGGCTAGGTGGTTCGCCCGTTTCACTGTTTATATTATTGAGTTGAGTTGAGTTGAGTTGAGTGAAGAGCCGATATCACAGCCCTCAAACCTCAGAACATTCCTATATGTGCTTCGTCCTCACCTTCAACAATCAGCAAAGAGTTCCAATACTAACACAGTTCATTTATTCATTTAGTAGCATGTCCTTTGCAGAACCCAGCTCTCGTAACAACCTTCCGGAAAACTTCTCGATCACAAGCAAGATGTCCCGAGTTCGATGCACCCATCTGTAGATCATCCACCACATCCTGCACCCATCGTCTCATAGGCTTTCCTCTTCCTCTCTTCTCAGGCACATACCCCCCCCCCCCTTACTGTTCTCCCCAAACTCTCATGACGTTTCAGGTTACCAAAATATTTCAGTTGTCTTTATTTTGTCGTCTTTAATAGCCAACCCTCTTCAATATGCAGCGCTTGAAGTACAAGTATGGATGCATTTGTTCTTTTCTTTATCCAAGATGTTCTTAGAACCCGTCTATAACAAGTATATTCAAAGGTATTTATGCGATTTTCAGCTTGTTTAGTAAGTGTCCAGGTCTCACAGTTGCAAACTGTTTATGCTTAAGTCTGGTCTTTCCTCGGGGAACTGATTGTTGGCTAGATCTGTTCGTCACTCTCTGTCTCACTGTTTACATGTTTGTTCATCACTCAAGATGAAGACCGCTCATCGCCGAATGAGATCCAATGGTTTTAGAGCTTGATAGTGATAGATGTGGGAGATATGAGCCATCAAGGATCTAGAATAGTGTGGACAAAAGTTGAAATATGGTAATATCATATCAGAAAAGAAATGCCGACATTGTACTTTCTGACTTGTCTATATTGATTTGGTAGAACGCATTCTTTTATGTATGTGTGCGTGTGCGTGCGTGCGAGAGTGTTTCTCTGTGTGTGTTTGCTTGTGTATGTGTATGTGTACGTGCGTGTGTGTGTGTGTGTGTGTTTTATAACTTACAAATACGCTGTCTTTAAGTGTCGCTCTTTCCTGTCGATACCATGTAGAAGAATACAACACTTTTCACGCAGAAATACTGTTGTCCATGAACTTTGTATTGGATTGACTGATGTCTATGTCCAAGTTTACCCCAGCGATGCCAAGTGAGATTTGAGTCAAAACTGAAATCTGATCCTTTCGCATAATAATAATAATAATAATAATAATAATAATAATAATAATAATAATAATAATAATAATAATAATAATAATAATAATACTTTTTCCCCCCGCGTTTCCATCCTGTTTCAGGAAATTGCGGTCAACATCAGCATCTTTCAGCTGTATGTTGATTCCTAGGCTAGATTACTCTCATCAGCACGCCACGACTTTCTGAACGACCAGCTCCATACTCTCATAAGTCACTGGTGCGACTGGAACCGCTTCCAATTCTCGTGCACTCACGTCAACCACGAGAGTATTCGGGATTACGGAGAAAGCTGCTTATCCCTCTACCAGGGAGCCGGCAATAATAATAATAATAATAATAATAATAATAATAATAATAATAATAATAATAATAATAATAATAATAATAATAATAACAACTTAGAATAAAAGCCTGTCCTCTGTTGGTAGTACAGTATGTTCCCCATAGCTCATAACAATTGCCACATTAATCATTAATAATATTGAGTCATGTATTATTGATCTTTGCATATTATCCATTCCTTTATAATGAATATTTCTATATTGTTGTTCTCGGTTAGCCTCATAAGTGATATGTGGATAAAAAAATGTATGGTGGAGAGTGACAGAGGAACAGAATGTTAGACGGGCCTGCGTGCCCAATTCTTAACCCTTTAAAAATAACGTTTGCTCTTTCTTTCGTTCGTTTGTTCATCAGATGTTCAGCGTATTGCCAATATATTTATAGACGAAGTCGGTATTTCTTATTAAGTTTACTCATCTGTACACATTTGACCTTTCATTCTGTCAGTTATCTTACGGTTTGATAACGCTGACATTGCATATACATTGTTACTGCCAACCTAATTAAGTTTAATGCACGTGACTGTGTGTCCTCGTGCCTCTACTGTCTGGTCTTCTCACATAAGGGAAAGTTTTCTTTTCTATATATTTTGTTTATATGTCCCCATTATGTGCTTTGCAAAACGACATATTTTATAGAAACAATAAAACTCAAGACGTATGTAAAACATCCAATGAATAGTAATGTTTATTTTACAAAAACATGTACAATAATCATAATATATAGGTATGGTGTATTCGAAGAGTCTTGTTTTCATGAAAATCAGGCAGCCTTTTTGTAATTAAAAATGCCAGTATATCGTTCATGTCATATATGGAACATACATTGATGATCACTCATATATGATAATGAGAGTGATGTATAATTCAGAAGGTGTTATAGGCTGCCAATACTACTTAGAAATTAAAAAGTGATTCAGTGTCTGAAATATAATTGTTATGATTAAGAGAAAAAGAGTAACGATGAAGGTGTTGACAGGTTTGTGCATATCTTGCAACTGTTAATGATAACGGAGTGTATGATACCTGTGGATATGTGAGTCTCAAAGACATATATTATGTATTAGCTATCTTATTTGCTACATGGCAATCTATTAAACGTAATACATGTCCGGAAGCCCGTGATAGACTTATACGAAGAACATCCACAACAAATCAAAGACGGCCACGAGTCCCTATACGTACAATTGTAACCGATTTTAACACAATTTCAAACCATAATATATACCTTTTAATAATAATAATAATAATAATAATAATAATAATAATAATAATAATAATTAGTGCTGTAAAGATTTACCTAATTGTGATACGTTACATCTATTTTAGCTAATTATAATTGCCATGTCAAAAGTTAGGTTTAGTGAGTCATGTATTATTGTTTATTGCACATTTTCCTTATGTTTAAAAAGCATATATTGTTTCGGTTGTTGTCGATGTTTTTATCTAAGATTAGCTTCATTAGTGATGTACGAGTATGAATCAAATAATGTATGAGAACAGAGAAATTAGAAGGGCAGAATGTTAGACTGGCCTACGAGCCCAGTTCTTAACAATTTGGAACTAAAGTTTGTTTATTCTCTCTCTCTTTCTCTCTCTCTCTCTCTCTCTCTCTCTCTCTCTCTCTCTCTCTCTCTCTCTCCCTCTCTCTGGCTTTCTCTCTCCTCCCCCTCTCTTTGTCTCTGTCTCTGTGTATGTGTTATATATATATATATATATATATATATATATATATATATAGCGGAGCTAGTGCTACAGGTCGATTGGAGTAATGTATTAGGCGTGTCTAACCAGAGTCGACAGATGTAGTTAACATCCATGCATTTCCATATCTGCCGAGAGGGATGAATAGCTTGCAAGTGTGTCCCGAGAGTGACTCTCCACTTCTCTAAAGCAGTTCAATAAACAATGTTACTGTGTGCTAATTAATATGCCGTGTGTAGGATATACATCCTTACTGCCGTTTAAAAGAACGCTAAATACGTTTATCCATACTTGTAAAACAGGCTGTAGATTTCTGCATATTTTAACTACGTAAAAAATTGACTTTAAAAAATAAAAAGCCTCGTTGCATATGTCTGCTGTGTGCGTGTGATGTTATGTTATGTTATCTTAACGACGTAACTACGCATTGGGCATTCCCATCGTGCTGAGTCTTGTGATGCAACAGCTATCCGACGTATTTCTGCTCGTTGTCTCCGTAAGGAGTTAATTCTGGTATCTCCTTGTTTCCAAAACGGCGACGTTGTATGCGCAGTATTAGCACCATGTCATTTTGTACGTCGGAGTGCACGGTGGAATAATTAGCCAGTCATTCCCTACCGTTGCTAACTGGATTCCAGAGAAAGAACTTTCATTTTATACAATTAACAGGTTTATTTAAATAAACGTCCTATCCAGTGCCAGTGTCTTTTCCTCGTTTCTGGATTGGCCTAAATGTGTGCAGTTATCTGCATAAACTCGGTATTAGTGATTCTGTATATGATTTGTGTAATATTCTCGCTGTCACCAGTTACTGCATGTCTGTAGTTGATTAGTATTTCAGGCAGCTGATCTTCATGTTGCTTACCCATGCAGTACACATGTGTCCCTTCTGTTCCACACACACAAATGTTTCAATTGTTAAACGTTGACGATGTTTTAGTATTTATGTGTCGTTGGTTACTTATGCTGGTGTTTGTTTTACATCCACCAATAGTTGCATGCTTATAATTTTTTTTTTCTTCATCTAGGCATTGGGTTGTAGTCTACTGACATTGACATACCTAAAATCCGTAGAAGTGACATCACCCGCCTATGAGCTATTTCGTGTCTCCTGTGCTAAATAAAGACATAGTTAATCCCATTATGCCTGTCTGCAGATTTGAAGTTTCTGGTCTCTTCCTATTCCGTTGGTTTCTGAGTTTGAAGAGGGCAAGAAGAACTCTGTAATACTTTGGTACAGGATAGAAAGAAACAAAAATTATCTATTGCAACTGTCTCCGATAGATGCTGAATATTTTCTGGGCTCATGTGATCGTAACGCCAAATTCATCGGAATTTCAAGTTAGAACTGACAACCAATCAGCCACACAACCAACCAGCCAACCATGATTTACAGTTACACACTGTAGTACTGTATTATATGTTGGCATGAGTGAAGATGGCGTTAGTGACCGCATAAAGAGGGATATTGTGTCTCCTACTGCTTCAGTGGATGCTCTTTGTGGTAAGTAGTTTATACATCAGCATGCACATACAATAAATAAAGAGCCGCCTCCACGCCATGAGGCGAGTATGGTATATGGTGGTAGCACCACGCCTGTACAGGCCAGTCGACAGTCAATGAGTGATGTGGTTTAATATCACGCCGACCGCTTTACGTCTCAGACATTTCCTGTTATCTATTTCAGACTGATTCGAGATAGAAGCCCAGGTCCATTTCTTTAATTCCCTCTTCCCCCTCCCCCCTTTTTTGTTTGTTTGTTTTATTTTGACTTGATTTTGAACATATGACCAGTGTATGGGTGGACGCGTCTGCTAGCCACTGTTCTAACTCAGCTTCCTCCATGTAGTAACTATAATATACAGCAACACTTGGGATGCACTGGCGGTAAACAACAAGAGATGACAATAATGACGATTATAATCATACGATGACAATAATAATAATAATCAAGTATCTACACAGTTCGGAAGTGTACCGTAACGATTCGATATTTATATTAAACATAAAAACGGTTTCATTATGATTTCTTGGAAATAGTATTTCATGAAAGACAGTTCAAATGAATGAATATATAAATGAACGATGTTTGTTTAATGATACGAAAACAAATCACATAAGAGGATTGTACCTAACATATAAACATCAAAAACACATGCGGGAAGTATATTCCCGCAATCACAAACATAATATGAACACAATAATACAGAATGTGGGGATCAGCAAGGCCGAATAGATCAGAGCGCCCGTTCTTAAACAACCGGTGTGCTAATGCCGAGGTAGCGGGTTCAACCCCTACACCGGTCAGTTGGAATGGTGAATCTCGTCAGTGTCGTATATAGAAAGCAGGCAGCTCCAGAGTCAGCTGTGATTGGAATCTGTTCAGATGCATGTCAACAAATTTGATGTGTTCAAGGTTGTAATATTATGTTCTTGTCTGTCTTAATTTCACCTCGTACCCGCCATTAACTTGTAAGAGGCACCATATATAAGCTCTCGCCTCTGTTGCCTCGCAGTGTTCGTCGTTTTAGACAAAGGCCAGCAGAGATAAACATCAGGCAAGCCAGTTGAATGCAAGTGGGAAACCATTGTTGTGCGTCTTCAGTAAATTATAATTCGACAACGCTTAAAGGGAAGACATTCGATCACATGGCATATCTGAGGCTACAAGACAGACCTAATTCGAGGCTGTAGTGATCATATGAGATGGAGAACCACTCTCTCCATCTCTCATCAGTGTGCCATTTGATGATCATCATCAACTATTGTTTCGCTTATCTGACTTTGGTGGAGGTAAAGATATCGTGACAACTGCAAGAACTGGGCACTCAAAGAGATGATGATTTACAGTATGGTAAAGATATGTACAAAGTAATCACTACGGGGTGAACTGAGTTGGGAGTATGTTTAGGTTCATGTGAATATAAGTAAGTATGTTGTGATCGTAGTCATCGAATCGTATTCTAATACTTCTGTCAGATGGTGTATCTTGTCTTATGTCCCGAATGAGCATATATTTGTATACCTCCCTCGTGGATTCTCCCGAATGAGCAAATATATGTATACGTCCTTCATGGTTTCTCCCAAATAAGCAAATATGTGTATAGCTCCCTCGTGATTTCTCCAGAAGTCCAGCTGTTCAACCATGCTTCATCAATTATAGTTTTTGTACTCCTTTAAACACGCGCCGTCTTCCCACAACAATGCCTGGCAACCACTTGAGGCTGAGCCGATCTAGGAATCCGGGTTCATGTTTACCCGCCTCTAGGGGAGTTCGAACTCATAACCACTGGGTCGGCAGGCACGCGTGCTACAAGCTGCTCTACCGCATACCCTTGTCATATATGTATATATATATATATATATATATATATGCATGAGTGTGTGTTTGTATGTGTGTGTGTGGTAATGCCAATATGTTCATGCGTATTAATACCGATGTGTGTGTGTGTGTGTGTGTTAATGCTGATGTGTGCGTGCGAATTAATACTGATGTGTGTGCGTGTGCGTGCGTGCGTGCGTGCGTGTGTGTGTGTGTGTGTGTGTGTGTGTGTGTGTGTGTGTGTGTGTGTGTGTGTGTGTTTCAAATTATCATAAGTATCACAGTGAACAAAACTCAATTATATCACAAACTCAGAAAACTGTAATCCTCATGTTCCTCAATACTGTGCTCTAGTTTTGCTGTATAACGTGAATACATTATTGTGCAAACTCGTGTCTGTCTATTATGCTCTGTTTGTTTAGACTGTCTTTGAAACAAGGCATTTTATTAGGTTATGAGTTGTAAATATTAACATCAAATCTGTACACATGTTTACAACCCTCCTCGTTAACAGCAATCAGTGTTATGGTGCAGGTAAAAACTGTTTCCCACAGTCGTTTTCTGATATGGGTCTGTGATATGACATCACCATCACAAGTTGTGGCCGGTCTCCCTGGCCTAGAGGTTATCGACTTTCTCCGTAATCCCGTATATCCACTGAGAAACGTAACTTGCGCGAGAATCGGTAGCGGTTCTCGCCGCATTGGTGACTTACGGTGTATGTGAGGCGGCCGCTCAGAAAGCAATGGCAAACTACTGAGGTAATCTTGCCAAGAAATCAACAATCTGCTGAAAGATGCTGACATTGACAGTGATGTCTAGTAAAGGATATGCGAACAAAACAACATTTTTGTTAAATAAAAAATCACATGTTGTAGGCTTAGAGCAAGGAGGAAGAGGCGGTCATACTTTCCCTCACTGTAACAAGCTACCAGCCCAGGTGTCCAACCGGCATCCGACTGTGCTCAGGACATTGCCAGCGAAGTCCGCTATCAACTTCGCTTGCCCGGCCCGGCTAAAGTACTGATAGCCTTGGTAAATTGCAGTTTATTCAGTTATAATTCAGGTGAATTTAATACACAGTGAAAAATACATATTAAAGACATTTCCATATAGCGATGTTTACTTTTTTCAAGGACAATAATACTCTTCTCAGTCATTGGCAATTAGTTTTCTCCAGTGGATTGTCCAGGTAATCTTACAAACGTGTAACCTAATCTAAAGGTCATAAAAGAGCCAGTTCGGAAAATGTATCCGTTGACATGCGTGCTTTGATCGAACCGGCAGATATGATCAAAACGCAAAGCCCGTAGACATGACATGACAGTGATGGCGCGCAGCTGGATTTTGAGGACGCTGCAACTGTAATAGAAATGGCAAAAATATATAAAACAGTGTTTTGTTATTCATCAACAGTACTGTTAGCTGTAACGAATGCATTTATTAAAGGTTGCCTGTAGTGGCCACGAATGTCCATCCTTCCTTAACACTTTCCAGGAATGCTGCATTCACGTGGGATGTTTACACTACGACAGGTGACGCTGCATCTTTCATTATCTACATCCAGTTTTTTTCAAGCTACACATTAACACTCTCAACGGTGCGCACGTCACCCCCCCCCACCCCACACACACACTCACTCCCGCGCGCGCGCGCGCGCACGCAAGCACACATGCGCACACACACACATTCTTTGTATTTACTAGCTGTTCTTGCGGCTCCATAACTGTAACGATTTGTTTAATTTGCAATCTTCACTGACAGTTTTCTATACATGCAAGAAGCAAATGTACCAATTAAAAGTTTTCTATACATACAAAGAGCCAATGTTGAGTTGAGTTAAGTTGAGTCAAGAACCGACATAACTGCACTCAGGATATTCCCATACGTGCTCAGTCCACTCGTTCAACAGCCAGCGAAGAGGCATACTAATAATCGTTCCCATCGCTATCTGATTAAATGTACTCCGGTCTTCCCTCTCAGATTTGAGATTCTTCCAGAACCCCTACCGATCCCCCGCAATATCATTCTTTCCACATATGGGTTCTCTGTCTGTTCCTCCGCCTTCTCCACCTGGTCCCACAAGCGCACGACCACCTCCACCTTGTCCATAGGCAAGATACCACCAAGAGGTGCATTCCCTGCTAGCCTATCAGCCTGTTCATTCCGCCGTACACCCGCATGGCCAGGGCAAAATATCCATACAATTCTCACAATCTGTGACCTCTGAAGCGACGAGAGCCATTCCACACGAAACATTCCTTTCTCCACCTTGCTAAG
The DNA here is from genome assembly GCA_963921405.1 of Cepaea hortensis. Taxonomy (NCBI): domain Eukaryota; kingdom Metazoa; phylum Mollusca; class Gastropoda; order Stylommatophora; family Helicidae; genus Cepaea; species Cepaea hortensis. The sequence continues at coordinate 27,501,664 of OY992877.1, read as the reverse complement.
CATATTCTTTGAATCCGTAATGAACACAACGTGTGTTGCAGTAGTATCCTCTAGCCACCTGAATGCCGCTGTTAATGCCTCCACCTCCATTCTCATGCTGGAGGTCGTAGTCTCATATGCCAGACTCTCCTTTTTCAAGACTCGTCCATTAGCCTTTGCAATAAAGCCCCAACCACTACGTCTGTTTCTCACCACTGACCCATCGGTGTAGATGACTATGTCACCTTCATGTGTGTTGCTCTGGATCAGCTGTTGCACTTCAAACTCAGTGCGGCCCGCTGCCCATTCTCTGCACTCACGACCCAGTGTTATTATTACATTGTCATGTCATCCGGAACTTCCACTCACTCTCTTTCACGATTGATGGTCTCTAGATCACACACCCGACTTATAGAAAGTTCTGCCTGTGCCATCCAGGACCTGCCTCGCCTTAGTCTATGACCTTTACCATATCCATTGCTGCATGCATCGAGTGATCCCTGTCTGCGGCAACTCTCAGGTACCATTTGGCCTGAAGGACCCTATGCCTATCCGTCATTGTAGGTAGCGCCAGGATATGCCTCATGCAGATAATAGGTATGTCCTTTGTGCACCCCAGTATTAACCGCATGTTAGCATTCTGTATGCGCTCCGACCTTTCAAGCTGACGTTTTGATACTGTCAGCAGCCCCAAACCATACTCAATGACAGAAATTATTAACTGCTGAAAGAGCCTGTACAGCATCCTCTGATCTACCCTGGTTGCTGTCATAGCCCTCAATGCATTAAATCCCCTACCAGCCTTCACCACCAAATCCTCCACATGATCCTTAAAAGACAAACATTTGTCAAAGGTGATACCCAAGTACTTCAATTTACTCTCTCGACTATGAGGACATCCATTCAGCATAATACCTGGGACGTTTGCCTTGACGATCCGGTTATCCAGGGAGTACCACATAACCGATGCCTTGTCTGGGTTTAAAATGGCCCCTGCGTCCCTGCACCACTCCGTCACCTTGTCTACCGCCACCTGTACGTCTTTCGCCAAACTGGCCCTGTCTCTGCCTGTCTGTACACCAGCACATCATCTACACATGTCAAGATTCTACCCGCACCTGGTGTCTCAATAGCTGCGATTTTGCTGGTGTAGACATTAAAGAGTACCGGGGACAAGGCAGATCCCTGCGGCAAGCCAGGTGTAATAGTACAGGGGTCAGAAGTCCAGGTACCCATGCGCAGTGCAACCTTACGCTCATAAAGGACTGCCGCAACCCATCTATCAAGGCAAGGGCAGACCTCCATGTCCAACAGTGTGTCTATTAACCGATCATACCTAACCATGTTATACGCATCCTCCAGGTCAAGAGCTACCGCCACTGTCTCCTGTTTATCCTGGAAGCCCTAGAAGACATCAAATGCAAAAGTTGCAGCATTGGCCCAGGTGTCCTTTCCAGGCCGGTAGCTCCCGAGTCCTTGGGGAAGCAGATTTCGACTTCCCAAATGTTGCTGGAGCCTGCGTGCTACTATCTTTTCGAGGACTTTGCTATACGTGTTTTGCAAGGTTATGATTCGGTATCCATTAAGTCTGGAGTGGTCCTTACCTGGATTTGGGAGTGGGACCAGGTAGCTATGCAGCCAATCGTGGGGTATTTCCGCCATATTGATGCTTAGGTTGAAACAAAGAGCCATCTCCTCCAAGTCTCCATCATTTATGTTCCTCATATGGGAGTACCTCACCCAATCTGGACCTGGCGCTGTGTCATTAGCCCGTTTCAGTGCCCGTCTAATGTCCTCCACTTTAATCCCACTGTCCTCCTTCCTAGTGACCCGTGACAAGGCTTCTCTGACATTATCTCTAATAACTCTATCTTGCTGATCCATCTGTTTTAAAAATCGCGCAAGTAAAGCCTCACCTTTGTCCTTGTCAGTTGTCATAGGTCGGTTGTTATCATCATAAACGGTGCCATGTGTACCAGGCATCACCTGTCTCTTCATCTGCCGGTGCAGCCTCCAGAATTTTATCAATGTCACATCCCCACCGACTTCATTGATAAACTGTTCCCACTTAATCCTCTTTGCCTCTGCTGCCTGTAGTTTAAAGTCCTGCACCTTTACCTTTTCATACCTTTCAGCCTCTTCCATTTCTGTGTCAACTGAATTGGTTGCTCTCCGCACCCTCTGCCAATTCCTTATGGCCACCCTCTTTTCCCTCCATGAATTCTCAACCTCTGGTGTCCACCATGGTGGTTGGGTAAAGAGTCTTCTTGTTGGTTTAGATCTTCCCTCTCATCTTAGGCGCCCCAAGAGCGAAGAGTGGTCGTGATCATAACTGAGTGCCCTGCGAGCTCTAATAGCCCTAACTGTGCTGGACTTAGGTAACAACACAGAACAGAGGAGGTGGTCAATTCCATGGTCTCCAAGGACGCTCTATTTTATATCTGATGCCGCCTCTTGGGATACAAGCGCCAGGTCGATGGCCGTGTCAGGGTCCCCCGGTCTCATTGCTAGCCTAGTGGGTGTACCGTCATTTAGACAGACAACATCCGTCTCAAGCAAGGCCTCAGCAAGAGCAATACCCTGTCTGTTCTCTCCCGACCTGTTCCATTCCTTGGCGCGGGCGTTGAAGTCACCACATATCAGATACCTGGTATCTGGAGTGTCCACTGAACCTTTCAACCAGTCCCAACTCTCTCTGTTTATGCAAGATTCCCCACTTACATATACATTTATCAGGTTCCAGCTGTATCGGCCGATCTGTATCCGCATTCCCTGCACATCTTTATTCTCCTGACCCCACCCACTCATATCCAGTATTGAATGCTGTAAACCGTCCTTGACCACCAGAGCCTGCCCATGTCTTCCCTGCCCAGTTGGATTGATGTAACATGTGTAGCCAGGCTCTTAAAAGAGTTCGTATTAAGTTCTTGTAACATCTGAACATCGAAATCGTAGACCAGTTTCTCCAAGTATTGGTCCTCGCTGCGTCGCACTGCGGCAATTCCAATACCAAACCAGTACATTTTTAAGTCTCAAACGATCCGTTTCCCTTCTACCCCTTCTGGCTCCAGCCCTCTTCTTCCTTTTCCTCCCCCCTCTCCTCTTCCGCTTCTTCTCCGCTTCATTCTCTCCCCGCAGGCTGTTGTCAAAGGTATCAAGCACAAAGCACGTACCCCGTTGCTTCGGCGATAATTCTTTGCATTATTCATAGTTGGTTAGATATGACGACAGGATTTAATCGGTCACCCTAATAGAGCCTGCCTGCTAGGGAAGGGGCAGGGGATATCCCTCAAAAGCCAATGTATAAAAAGGGAAATCAAAACATATACCAGAAGTCAATATATCAATTAAATTTCTTCTTCTTCTTCTTCTTCTTCTTCTTCTTCTTCTTCTTCTTCTTCTTTTTCTTCTTCTTCTTCTTCTTCTTCTTCTTCTTCTTCTTCTTCTTCTTCTTCTTCTTCTTCTTCTTCTTCTTCTTCTTCTTCTTCTTCTTCTTCTTCTTCTTCTTCTTCTTCGTCTTCTTCTTCTTCTTCTTCTTCTTCTTCTTCTTCTTCTTCTTCTTCTTCTTCTTCTTCTTCTTCTTCTTCTTCTTCTTCTTCTTCTTCTTCTTCTTCTTCTTCTTCTTCTTCTTCTTCTTCTTCTTCTTCTTGTACTTTCACGCATCGAGTATGCCCTGGCCATCCTCATTGTCAGCCCTACACAGATTGGAAGACTCGAAAAAGTACAAAACGAAGCCATGCGCATCATTTTGGGCTGCACGAGAGACACCAGCTGTGTAGCAATGAGATACCTCCTTGACTTCCCGACAATGGAACACAGGATCAAGATCTGGAGAGCTCGTGCATACTTAAAAATAAGTGCAGATGAGCAGCACCCTCTGCATGACGCTATATTCAGAGAAAAGGGTGATAGGCTAAAGAGGGGCAAATCATGGATGGGTCGGACGGAAGATGTCGTCAGACAGGTCTGCAGTCTTACCAGTGTCAACCCCGGCAAGGAATGGGTGCCGGTGCTTCCAGCCTTTAAGTGCACTTTCTTCTGCATTATCACACTTGACAGACGGTGCAGAGAGCAGAACCCTGCCGCTGTCAATGTAGAGGTTAACGCGCTCATCTATGAACACTCAGATAGCCCCGAAGTGCTCATCTATACAGATGGATCTGTTGTAAAGCAGCAGAGAAGTGCGTGGGGATTTACAGCCCGTTCAGCGGGCCGAACAGTTCAAGAATCCAGTGGTGCCCACTCTATGACCACAAGCAGCATGACGATAGAGGTGGTGGCAGTTACACAGGCTTTCATATGGCTGGAATCACAGCATTATACCAACGTGTGTGTACTACGTGGTTCAATGAGCATGATTCAGAAGGTCGAAGCTGGATCTGTACGTAGACAGTGGACTGAATCGCTGCGGAAGTCTGTTGTCCGTAAAGTCACCTTCATCTTCGTCCCGGGACATGCGGGAGTCGAGGGAAATGAACGAGCTGACAAACTGCTGGCTCTGCACCCCCTGTAGATGGCCAGCCCATGGATCGTGCCGATGTTATTAACGTCCTTAAAGATTTGGCGAGAACAGAGGATTTTGACGTCAGTGATTCTACATCGCTGTCCAGGATGAAAGACCTGGGAGTAAGAATCGGCACAGCCAGTCGCGAGAGGTACATCGGGAAAACAAAGTGCCTCGTCAACCAACACAGAACTGGCACTATTAGCCACCGGACGCTGATGCATATGCTGGGTGAGGATCTGAGCACCTATGGACATGTCCGGAGTGCAACGAAGATACCCCAAACTGATAACTGATAACTGATTCTTCTTCTTCTTCTTTCTTTTATTTTTTCTTTTCTTTCTTTTTCTTTCTTCTTCTTCTTCTTCTTCTTCTTCTTCTTCTTCTTCTTCTTCTTCTTCTCTTCTTCTTCTTCTTCTTCTTCTTCTTCTTCTTCTTCTTCTTCTTCTTCTTCATCATCACTTCTTCTTCCTCCTCTTCTTCCTCTTCGTCCTCTTCGTCCTCTTCTTCTACTTTCCCCTCCTCTTCATCTTCTTCCTCTTCTTCCTTCTTTTCCTCTTCTTCCTCCTCTTCATCTTCCCCCTCTTCCTCTTAATCCTCTTCCTCCTCCTTCCTCTTCTTCCTTCTTCGTCATCCTTCCTTCTTTTTCCTTCTTCCTTCTTCTATCTTCTTCTTCTTTCATCCTCCTTCTTCCTTCATCTTCCTTCTTCCTCCTTCTTTCTCCTATTGTCTTCCTCCACTTATTTCAGTCAAGTTAATATATCACGTGACAGTTTCTATACGTAAAAGAAGTAAATACACTAACTGAAGTTTATACATAAAGTAAGAATGTAAATTTCACAGCTGACAGTCTCTATACATAGTAATAAAGTAAATATAAACAACTGACACGGTTCCAACTTCACGGCAACGGGTCTTCCCCATTATGCTCTGTTCCTGTGCCAGTGAATATCACACAAAATGTTCCTCATTGCCAAATGTGAAAAGTGGAACAGACAGGCGTCTCGGCAGCCATCAACCCGCACAGGCACACTGTGCATAATGCCGCTGTCAGAATGCCTATGGAAGCGGCAGTCACTAGGAAACCAACAGCCACACATTACTGCATTAAGAGTCGAGAGGATCGACTTCATTGCCCCGGGATTTATCCCATACTGACAGTTTCTATATACAGTAATAGAATAAATATAAACAATTGACAGTTTATATACATAGTAAGAAAGTAAATATGCAAACTGACAGTTATTATACAAACAAGAAGACAACATATAAACTGAGAACACTTGAACCTACCCCTAGGACGAATCTGGTCGACCACGGACATGGTGTTTGGTCTCCTGGAGTCACGCATCACATGTCCCTCCTCAACATATTCGGGACCTGAAGTCGGGTGGAAACTTTGATAAAGCTGCTGCTGGTTGTGGGACAGTAGGGGCAGGAATGCTGAAGTGGACTCTGATCTGGTGGTGGCGCTAATGGTCGGGATTGCTGTGGTCGTCTCAATGTGAGGGTGGCGATACACTGAATATTCTGGAACAGATGTAATATCGTTTCCCTATAGTATCAAAGACAGGGGTAGTGGAAGAGAGAGGGAGAGAGATTGAGAGAGAGAGAGAGAGAGAGAGAGAGAGAGAGAGAGAGAGAGAGAGAGAGAGAGAGGGAGAAGATGAACAGTTTGACATAGCATAGAGGAACATCGGTATAACAATGATTGACAGTACAGGAGATAGAAGGCTGTGGACAGATATGATCACCAACGCACTACGACCATACAATTTTCAATATTGTCTAACATTTAAGCCAATGACTTTGAACAGGTGTCGTGTGTCGCACTGGTGTGGCGGGAGAGTTTAGTAGGTGTTGCAGGAAGAATCAAGTATAAGAATGTATTTGTGTTGTGTGCTTCGACTAAATATACGGCCTAAATAATTTAATATAAAACAACAAATATGGTGTGCTAGCAGATGGTCATTCTCAATGTGGCCGAGATGCAAACATCCTTTGGGAATCACTGGTCAAGCTTCTGAAAAACCTGCAGGGTACATAATATATTGTCCAGTACCAATACTTTCACACAAACGATATATCACTGTTCTTAACCTTTCGGTTACCATGCGCTACTTGTAGCTCCTAACATTTGAAGTTAGTTGCACGTCCTCTACAAGACGTGTCAGTCAACCCCAGCATATTTTCTGTTTCTGATTTACTAGGCAAGTTTACATTCAGTAGTTTGTAGTTGCTGACTGACATTTGCCCGGGAGTACATGTCGGGAGTAATGTGTGATTGGTGTCTGACATGTGTTAACAGACATGAGCGCCAAGGTCAACACAACCTAACACGAAACCAAGAAATGTGTTGGGAAGTAAACGCTCCCGCTGTGGTACTGATCGTATCACCAATCGATTGCCAGTTGGCCTAACAAAATAGAGCTAGCACCATAAACCTAACATACCTCAAGGCGTCTCAAGGGTCCTTTACTTTTTTTAAAAACCCAAAACCCCAGGGAGATGGAGATTGTAGTGACTAATACACCTGCATACCGACCTCGTGGTCACATGTTCAAATCCTTTTAGTGACTAGGAAATATGAAAAAATTAACGTGAGCTTCCGGGTTGAAACAGTTTAAAATAGGTACATGGAAATGTGATCAGAAGTAAAGACTACCACAGCATCCACCAGGGACCTATTGATCTGTAAACACGTGGGAGAAGCAGTATAAACCCAATACCCTCAACGCGTCGAAAATCGACCTTTACTTACATAGCATATCCTTTACAGGGCATCGCTGTCAACATCAGCATCTTTCAGCTGATTGTTGATTTCTTGGCAAGATTACGCTCGGTAGTGTGCCATTGCTTTCTCAGCGGTCGGCCGGCTCACATACCCCTATGTCACCAACGCGACGAGAACCGCTACCGATTCTCGCGCACTTTACTTATATATTAGTTGAAAATAGTTCAGGAGACTCATAGGACTTTCGCTGTAGCTACAGAGAACATGATTTATGCGACGCTTTCGGCAGGCCGTACTGTGGAAAGAGACCTAACCATATAAAGGGATAAACTCGGTGCTATGAAGTCGACTATTTGGCCTTTAAGTCTCTCTAAACCTCCTTTAAATAGATTCCGCAGATGTATAGTGGTTGGTGCCCTTGATAATAGTCAAGCTCAATTCTCAGCAGTGACAAGAATTCAATAATTCTACCAGCAAGGCTCTGGGATTGACTAAGATCATGAAAAGTTTACCTCATAAATTTGTACATTTTTTTTAATTGTCTGGACAGGAACGGTAACTAGATACCGCCACTCAATTATGTCATAACATAAAATATGTGAATACCTAACACTTAACATAGAAACAAGGATTTCTGGACGTTTGAGCTTACCGAACAAAGTCATGGCATTAGTGTCTCTGCCTAGCTTGTTGGAGGCCTCGCATGTGTAGGTACCGTAGTCATGCTTGTCTATGAACATGATCCTCAGGCTCAGTGTAATAGAATGATCTTCCTCTGTGTATGGCTCAATGCGGTATTTACCGCTCTAGTTAGAACATAAACAAGTTCGTTATATATTCATTCATTAAATATCCACTAGAACATATTTATTATTTGTTATTATAAAAGATGTAACAAATCATATTTATGAATATTACCGCATGAACCGGTTCAAACCACCATATTCGTTTCTCTCATGTCAACAAGAAGCTGTGTTTAATTTTATTTTGTGTTTTATTTAGCATTTTCCCTGTTTGTGTTGTCCTGTTCTTGACAAAGGTTCGTAGAACCGAAACTTCGATCATGCTTTGTTGTCCTGTAATACTTATTGTTTTATTTTAATACTTCAGTATTATATATTTATTGATTGTTTATGTTTTTGGATACGTCACACTTTGTTTTCACCTGTGTAAGATGGCGTTCTCTGTAAGGTACGTGCATTGTGTCTGTGTCTAGTATGTCTCTTATTTTCGCAGGAGCTAAATATACCTAATTGTTTGTAATTCATATTGTTATATTCTGCTGCAGCCGCTGCTTTTTCTTTTGTCCCATATTATGTTACCTAGGTGTTTGAGTGTTCCATATTCACAGTCGTCTGTCTACCTCTGTCTGTCACACCTACTATTGTCTCAAGTAGGCTAATCTCTCTGTGTATGTCTAAATTTTATTCTTTGCGCTCGCTTTGAAATCCAGCGTAACCTCTACCTTTTTTTTTTTGCGTTGGACTAGCTTTCCATATTACCACTGTCCCTTACCATCAGGCAAACCTAATTCGGCTTTATATGTACTTGTAATTTACGTCTCCAAGTCAAGGACGAGAAGTCAACGATTTAGTCCAGCTGACCGTTGTAGGGATTGAACCCGCTATCTCGGCATCAGCACACAGGATATTTAAAATTTAGCGCCCTTTTCCATTTGGGCACACTTCTGTTGAAGCTGGTGTTTTGCATTATTCTGACGGTTATGGCGAGTTTTAATAATTGTTCTTTAAACTTTATAACACAAGCAATAATAAGAATGAGACAAACATCCTTTGGTCATGTGATGAGAAGAGAGGCATTGGAGAACATGGTGACGACTGGAAAGATCAATGACAGAAAGGCAGGGGCAAACAACGAGAAATGTTGCTGGATGGACTAAGACGGTGGCGTGGAGGAATATCGTCAGCACAGTTGATCCAGAACACAAAAGACCGAGATCTGTGGAGAGACATTAATGCCAAGCCAGCGGGCTAGGCACTCGATGATGATAAATACTCGCAAATCTTAATGCTTCTTCGGGTGTTTTCTTCTCTGCCCATGATACTCTCAATCCTCTTCGCAGAAACCACAAACTTCACTTCCTCAGTTAATTCGCATCCTCACAGAAACAGCAGTCAGCACAGCTTTTCAATAAGCGGACTTTTATGTTTTACGCTTATCCATCACTTTCATTTGTTGCATGTTGTATATTTCTACCTATAATTGACATGCACTTCAGTATTAATAACATAGCATTATATTACATGACATGGTATCTATAACTTACCACTGTTTTCATTTCTTCTCCGTTCTTTTTCCAGTAGCCCAAAGCTTGTGGATTGGCGGTTATGATGCACTCAAGGATGGTTTCCTTGCCCAAGTCCTGGCCGATTCTCTTGTTGGGTAGACTGATCTCTGGTGGGACTGTGGATACCAGGGCAAAGAAACTTGCAGAGACAGATCCAGTAATAAAAAGGCTTAAATAAGTGACATCAATGTTTGATGCATTGACCGATTCATCATTTGATTGATTGCTTAAATGACAGATTAACTGATTGATTGTCTGATAGATTGATTAGCTAATTGACTGATTATCTGATTAATTAGTTTACTGATATAATAATTCAGTGGTTCTCAACCGGTGGGGAATTCCCCCCAGGGTGGAATTTTAGGGTTTCCGGGGTGGGGGGGGGGGGGAATGAAGACCATTTCAAGATCGCGTTAATACAAGAACCGATTACTTGATATTGTTTTTCCCTTCATAATTTATAGTTATGTACATCTCATCCTTCTAAAACTCATTTTATAAAGTAAGTATACCCACAAATCACGTTTTATGTGGATGTCTAGACTTGTTTTAGTATATGCTATTACATTTACCTTCCATTTTTACGTATACTGTGTAGGGGTGGGGGGGGACTTTTAGGTAGGAAATATGAAAGGGGGGGGGGGGTGACGTTCTGAAAATATGGTGATGGTGGGCACGGGCCACATTTTTGATAGGAAGGGGGGAATGACATTCTGAAAATATGGTGAAGGGGGGCACGGGCCAAAAAAGGTTGAGAACCACTGTAATAATTGATTGATTTGTCAGTTGGCTACTAGATGTTTTTTTATTGTATTATTCGATTATATAAATAACTCACATCAATGTTGTTTGATTCATTGACCGATTCATTGATTGATTGCTTGAATGACAGATTAATTGATTGATTGTTGGATTGATTGATTAGCTAATTGACTGGTTTACTGATTCATTCGCTTATTAATGTAGTAATATTTTTATTTGGTTGTTTCAGGATTTGAGGTTTGAATATTGAGCACAACCCACTACTGGCAACGCTGATCGTATTCCGGTACTAACCTTCGGCCTTGTTCACGTCGGATTGGAAGCACTGGACTCGAGTTTCGCTCTCGTTTGAGCTCGTCAGTAGTGCATATCCCCGACATGACCCGGGATCGAACTCCGGATCGTTGGCGTATGTGGCGGGTCTGTTACCACTTGACCACACGGCCTACACTAGACGCGACCAAATTATCATACTAGAATATCACAATGTCAACCATTGTTGCACACCCGCCTCACACGCCAATAATCTAGAGTTCGATCCCGGATCCGGTTGGGGATATGCATTACTGACGACTCAAAAGAGAGCCAAACTCAAGTATAGTGCTTCCAATCCTATTTCGACAAGGCCCAAGGTTCGTACCAGAATACGATCAGCGTTGCCAGTAGTCGGTTGTAGTAATTGATTAATTTGCCAGTTGGGTACTAGATATATTAGCTGATTGATAATTTAATTAGCTGCTTGATTTATTGATAGATTATTTAAACTGAACTTCGAACCTGCTGTCATGACTTTTGCAACTATTGTTTAGTGCTTTGACTTCCTACTAACTAAGTTAAATTAGGAGGTGTGCAGATGAGAGCACGAGATTTATAGCGTTGGCGAAGTTTAAATGGATGTCTGCTAGAAGCATACACACTATATATGTGACACACGTAGGTCTGTATTATAAATGGACCCTGGGTACCAATCAGTTACGACCTGCATGTGACCATTACCAACAATGGATAGATTTTTAACATTCCAACTGTACACACTGGATCGCTTGTGTACATATGTGTGTTAGCCGGGTGTATTGTACACCTGGATCCACCACCGTGAAACATAAATACTCTACTAATGAAAGGTTGCGAATTTTGTTCCTGTTCTAGTTTTATGGGTTCAGGTGGATCACAACTTGTTAAAGATGACAACAATGTATGTTTGAGCAGTTTTGGGTCGAGACACAACTGTTAATTCATATGGAGGTAGCAGGTTCCGAAGCCCCTTGTATCTATAGCTGTCGGATTTTTTACTGTCTAGCCTGTCCGACGATATCTTCTCTCTCTCTCTCTCTCTCTCTCTCTCTCTCTCTCTCTCTCTCTCTCTCTCTCTCTCTCTCTCTTCTCTCTCTCTCTCTCTCTCTCTCTCTCTCTCTCTCTCTCTCTTTCTCATTAAAAACTCATTGTGGACATATTAAAATCATTGTGGTTTAGAGAGAACAGTAATGGATGGCGTGGTTCCAGTAAGATATAGCAGGTGTGGACCAATACAAATGTGGAGACGAGACATTAAAGACTCATTGTGCATGAAAATGGACAGGCAGGGAGCTGACAAAAGATAATTTTTTTTAAGGGCCAGTGATGAGGGCGATTTTCTGCAAGGGACATAATGTTAGTGATGATCAACTTACCGGTATGAGATTGATATTTGTACAAGTGTGGCCTCGGTAGTCAGTTGGAAAATGTCAGTGAAACACTCCGGAACACTAGACGAACATTATGTTAACCAGAACGATATATCAGAAACATCAAATCCTGTGCCTGTAAGCGTTGGCGATCATGAATAGCCATCTCACACGATCACCAGTCTTGGATCGGGAATGTGAACTTGTCCTGATTCTGTCATATGGCCAAGATAACCAGGTATTTATCTATCTACCATCTCCTTAGAGCTGCACATACAATATGTATTACGACGTACGTTGCGGCTGGCTTTCTGATTGTAAAATACAAGTATAACTTGTGTAGCGGATTATTCGCGATACTATTTATACTTTCCAGCTTCCCATAGATTTCAAAGCACACGCGAGACTATTATTAGCTTGCCATTACCTGAACAGGCAAGGCTCGGTGGCAGGCAAGCGTGTTATTCACCGCGCTACCGAGAGTTTCGGTATATCTATTAAAGTGTTAAAAATTGTGAGAAGGGCAAATTAAAACGAAAGGCAAACGAGCGATAACAAACCAGACAACGAAGTACTATTTTAAAAGAACCCAGCAAGAATGAACCCGTTACAGACTAGAAGCATAAAATACACAGGAAAATAATCTCACAGAGGGAGGAAATACCAATTGGAAGTCCTTGACAGACAAGTAGTAACTAGACATAAGAACAATAAGGAAAGAAAACAAGACCAAATGACCAAAACGAAACAGAAGACACATTAGTAATACTTCCATTATAAATCCGTTTCAAGCAAACTTAACGATGCAGAACACCGACAGAAATTACCGAAGGTCGAGGACATTTTCCCTGAAGTCCTGGGATTATTTGATAATTATGACAGCTGTGATTGTATTGACCATATCATACGACGTGTGCCTAGGGGTCAATTAAAATAGGTCAGATTTCCAATGTCCCTTAATGAGATGCTGACAGGCTACCTGGCTATTTACTTACACTCCACGCTGACTTGGATGA
>OY992877.1:27426197-27483697 GCA_963921405.1 Cepaea hortensis | reverse complement strand
TGGGCAATGCCGGGCCGGGTCAGACAGACAGACAGACAGACAGACAGACAGACAGACAGACAGACAGTCGGTAACGGGAACGAGAACTTATATGACTACTTATATGAATTAAATGAGATGCTCCCCACCAGGGACTGGGCGAAGCCGGGCAGGGTCAGCTAGTATATATATATATATATATATATATATATATATATATACATAATGAACTGTTAATGACTGACACAGTAATCGTTGTAAAAACGTCTTCGTATACACAATGTATTACTGAAATAGCTTTCTGGGAATTCATATACATGATAATGATGTTATGAGGAGCTGGCCAAGTGGCTAAAATGCAGGTTTTCTTCCGGGAGACCCTGATTCGAATCCTCAGTAAAATGTGAGTTTATTTCTGTCGGGAGCAAAAAGGAATCCTAACCTGCATAGTTCGCGGCGACTGCAAGAGCCAGGCGGCATTGACACCCCGGGTTTAGGATCTCCCTGTCCTACACCGCGAGGTACTAAAGGCGGTAGATGACAGTTTTGACAGACAGTCATGAGTAGATATAAACTTGAACACTCGGTGACAGATGGAAAAATTGATTGAGAAGAGCAAGGGGAAGGCAAAGAGATAAGTACCTGGATGACTTAGCCACGTGACTTTATCGTTACAAGAAAACAGACCTAATTCAAGACACTCGTAATCGTGTGAGATGACGACCATTACCGCTTACGGTTATCAGCTTGGCAAATGATGATGTTACGTCATGACTGACTGGACAATGTAGGGTAGTACACTGTCTTGGGCAAACGATGACAGAAGATGGCACGCGCGACATGGCAATAATATTAAAATGATAAGACAAATACATTCTAAAGCTTGAAACTAATTATTTATCGCATTGGTTCCTGTCTACAGAATCGACATCAGAGTACGCTGGTCAAACCCATAGATGCGCGGTCTGCCTGTGTCGCTGGGTACAGGTGCTGATATTGCATTAATCTACAGGTTGTCTTTTTATAGCCCCTGCCATGTGGCGTTGGTCATCATGCCTGTTTAGTCTCATGTAATTCCAGTCAGCCCTCATACGGATGTTCCTCCATGCCATGATCTAAGACTAACCATTGTCGTCGCTCTTGATCTCCCCCTGGCTCCTTGTCGCTACAGCTTTCACTTTGTCAAAACGAACTCCAGCTTTCGTTTTCTCAAAGAATGCGGACTGTCTTCTTCTGAATCTAGTTACCACGTCTCTGTTCGAGTTAATTCCTTGCAAGATTTATTTGATACGCTTTTATTCCATCCATTGTATTCTCAACATTTTCTATGAAACCACATTTTTGCGGCTTCCACATAATCCTTACTAGTGTGCTAATTGTCTAAGATTAACTTCCATACATCAGGATTGATAGCGTAAACTGCATACGTGTGAAAATAGTCCCTAATGCATCCATCCTTGCTGAACCACATAAAAATGAAAACTCAAGCACACTTACAAATGTTGTTGTCTGTTATTATGTTGTCAACTAGCTGTCGCTCATACAACGTCTTCAAAACATCTCGCTTGTACATCACGAGTGTCCTAATAACTGACACTCTTGAAGGCAACAGCCCCTCGTATTGCCTGACATTGCAACACAGCCTGGGCTATATATCCAAGTACGTCCTATTATGTATGTGTAAATCCTGGGTTAAATTGAGAAATAATAAACACACACACAGTCGATTCGTTGTGTTGTGGTATGACTTATTTTTTTTTTTTAAATTTCATTTATTTTATTACTATCTTTGATATTTTCACCCAGTTAATTACGTGATTTCTTTGTAAGTTAGGCACACTGCCTCTGTGTTTATTATCCCTCATTTTTTTTTTTTTTTTGCATTAGTTTACACAAACCTAACTGTTTTCATTTCATATTTTTATATCCTGCTGCAGCCGGTACTTCTTTTATCTATTACTAAATCCAATTGACTAAAAGATATCTACGCTTCGTACCCGCATCCACCCAGGCCACATCTATCCAAATGTGACTTCTATGCAATTCCTCTCTGCAACTGACAAATTCCCTTTCCATTCAAATGCCAAGGAAACAATAAAAATGTGAATTCTATGCAATTCCTCTCTGCAACTGTCTAATTCCCTTTCCATTCAAATGCCAAAGAAAACAATATAAATAAACCCTATAACTGTTATGATGTTTAAATATTGCTGTATATAATAGACATCTGGGGCCCGACTAAAATATAAACACAATTTCAGTGACTGAAATGTGCATCTTTAGAAGACTAGAATGAATTTCACGGACAGAAAGAAAAGACTGAAAGGGTGCTGATTCCTAAAGGGGACAAGAATATTCTAAATATAGTCTAAACAGAGCTTCGCATTGGTCATGACGTCATAGCCCCAATCGAGAAAGGAGAGGCTTTAAATATGGCGTGGAGACCAGCGGAAGGCTAGTGTGTGGAAAAACCTTCAACAAGCGTGACAACAGGAGACGGCTCACTGGCGGCATAGTACCCTCTACTAAACCATCCATCTTAAGATTAGCAAATCGAATAGAGGTAAAGAGATGTATCGGCCTATAAGCAGCCAGCCAACTTGGAAACCCAAAACCGAGTCTGGAGCCTGAAATCTGCTGACGTTATGTTTGAAGAAGACATTCAATTATATTGAAGGTAAGCACATTGTAATACATATTAAGTTAGTCATGCTCCTTCCCAGAAGATGGTAAATTGATGTGTTGTAACAATGTGGTTAGTTCTTAAGAACTTAATTTCGGAGAGACCAAACACTATATTCAGATGTTGTAGTTCATAGATAAACTATGCAATTGATTAAACCATAGTGAGGCTTTTACTTCTAGTTAGACAGCTTCTGCGAATTCATAAGCATTGGACCTAGGTTGTACATTTTACTCATTAAGCAGTTAAGCTAAATCAGCAGTGATTTAGGAGTTTGTTATTAACTTAGGATTTAGAAGGCTAGAATACTTAGTTCAATAATAAGGAACTATTTTATATGTGCAATCACAAGTAGGAGGAATTAGTGTAATTCGTAATAGAAACAGTACATGAGCACATGGGATGTTAAATAGTTCTCTATGTGTATCATATAATCTTGTGTATTCGATGGTAGCATTCATGTGCTGATTCAATTGTGATTTCATTGATTTCATTCAAATATGTGAATTTATCATTTGTGAGTCACAAATGCATGCCTAATTATCATCCATGCAAGTATGGTTATGATTTCTTATGAATGATTGTGGATTGAGTGATGAGAAGTCACATACTGAGAAGGAGTATGAGCAATGAATCAATCTCCTGATAGTAGGCAATTTTATGTATAATGTCCTGTCTAACAGAGGAGAAGATGTTAGTGATAACCCATCCATTAAATAATAATTTAGTGCACTTCTAAGCATGACACCAGTGAATACCACAAAAAATGTTTCTCACTGCCCCATGTGAAAAGTGGAACAGACAGGAGTCTCGACAAACCAACAGCCTGCGCAGGTACACTGTGCTTAATGTCGCCACCGGAATGCCAACACAATATCCCTCCACGAAAAATGCTGATGATAATTATGATGATACTGATGATTACGATGAGGATAATAATGATGACTAGGATATTACTGTTGGTGATGATGATGTTGATGATGCTGCTGCTGATGATGATGATGAAAATTGTGATGATACTGATGCTGATGATAATGATGATGATAATGATGATGATTATGACAATACTATTGCTGATGATGGTGACGATGATGATGATTATGATAACAATTATACTGATGATGCTGGTAACGCTAATGATGATGCTTATTATAATGTTGATGATGATTATGCCAATGATGCTGATGACGATAATGGTGCTGATATTACTGATGATGTTGATAATAATGATGATAATACTTATGATGGTGATGATGATGATGATGATGATGATGATGATGATGATGATGATGATGATGATGATGATGATGATGATGATGATGATGATGATGATGATGATGATGATGATGATGATGATGATGATTGTGAGATGAAGAAGATCACATTCTGGAATTTGAGAAGCTTACCTTGAACTTTAAGATTGACAGTTTTAATCTTGACAGGATTGGTGTTAATCTGACAGTTGTAGAGTCCCTGGTCTTTGAACTTGACCTCCCTGATGTGCAGGTTCCAGTCTTTGGTAAACGGCCTCTCCACACTGAGCCGCTCGTCGTCAATGATGCGCCGGTCCTCGTACGTCAACAAAGTGGACCACTGATCTGTCCAGACCACCTGCAACACGCAGAGGACGCTGCTTACTTCGCTACGGGACTTATATAATTTAATGCAAAACTAGCAGTATGTTGTACAGAATTCATAGAATGTAAAACAGAACTAAGAAAATATAATGCATAACTATTATTGTGTAATGCAGAACTAATAGTGTGTAATGCGTGACTTATAAACTGTAATGCAGGACAAATAGAATGTAAAGCAAAACTAATAGAATGTAAAGCAGAACTTATATAATGTGATGCAGAACTGTTGTTGTTGTGTTGTTGTTTGTCCATCAAGAATGATGATGACCATTCATTTCATCCAGTGGGGTTGAAAGTATGGAGCCGTGAGTTCTAAGATGGCTGATAAGGCCTATTTTGGCTCGAAATGTTCTTTGACAATGTGGACAAAGAATGCTTGACGTTTGTGGAGGAGGATTTTCTGCAGTGTTTGTCTGCTCTGTCTGTTCCTCACAGCTCTTGCAGTCCTGGTTGCCTCACAAGTGACTGCACCCTTGCGTAATGATGCACACCACGAATTTCGGTCTCTGGCTGCAGTCTCCCAGGTGTCATGATGAATTCCAAAAGCATTGAGTGAGATTTTCAGAGTGTCTTTAAAGCGTTTCCTCTCACCGCCTTGGGAGCGTTTACCACAAATGCAACTCGCCGTAAAAATATTCGTTTAGGGAGCTTGTGATCTGGCATGCGAGTCAAGTGACCAGCCCAGCGAATCTGATTCTTCATTAGTAGAGTGTGGATACTGCGCATGGACGCTATTTCTAGGACTTCAGTATCTGGGATCTTGTCTTGCCATTTAATCTTCAGTAACTTCCTAAGGCAGACTGTGTGGAAGTGGTTTAATTTCCTAGCGTTTCGCTGATAAACAGTCCAGGTTTCACAAGCATATAGCAGTGTTGATAATACAACTGCTTTGTAGACTTTCAGCTGTGTTTGCAGACTTATTCCATTTCTGTCCCATACATTCTTGTACAGTCTGCCAAAGGCCGCGCTGGCCTTGGAGATTCTTGCATTCACTTCATCATCAATTGTGGCAGCTTGTGACACAGTGCTGCCAAGATAGGTGAATTTGTCCACAACACTTAGACTATGACCATTCACTTTGATATTCGGCACAGTGTGATTATTCTCTGGAGCTGGCTGGTACATAACTACAGTCTTCTCCAAATTGATATTGAGCCCAAAGTTGGCACAGGCATGTGAGAAAGCTGAAACATTATGTTGCATGTTCGCCTCTGAGTTGGCGTATAGAGCGCAATCATCAGCAAACAGGAGCTCTCTGACGGTGTTGCTGTCAATTTTGATTTTAGCTTTCAGCCTTCTGAAATTGAATAACTTTCCATCCATGCGGTAGTTGATGTCTATTCTAATGTCGTTGTTCTTGAAGGCATTCGTCAACATAGCTGAAAACATGAGGCTGAACAGTGTTGGTGCCAGGACATATCCTTCTTTCACTCCATTGGTGACAGGAAAGGGCTCAGACAGTACACCATTTTCCTGTACTCTTGCCTGCATGTCATCATGAAATAGTCGCACAATTTGGACAAACTTTTGTGGACAGCCATATTTTGCCATAATCTTCCACAGTCCTTCTCTGCTGACTGTATCAAAAGCCTTGGCAATGTCAATGAAAGTGAAGAACATTTCGCAGTTCTGTTCCTGATGCAGAACTAATAGAATGTAAAGCGCTGGCTACCGCATCGCATAGAACATTTTAGTTGCATAATCATGTCACGAACGAACGAACGAACGAAAATCTTTATTTTCAAAGGGTTAAGAATTGGGCACGCAGGCCCGTCTGACATACATTCTTTCATTCAACATCTCTTATGAAGCAGTCCTTTGACAACACGAAAGGACTTGGCCTGTGTCGGTTGAGCGCTTATGCTCCATGGAAAGATCAGAATTGGCCGCTCACCGTTGTCATCCATAATGTCGAAAAAGTCACAGAAACTATTAAAAATATGAATAAAAGAAAAACTGTTGACCTGGCAGAAATGAGGGCAGAGAAATATGAAGTGCAAGGTTAAGGAGAAAAAGAAATATTAAATTTTGACCAGTATTACAATAGGATGTACAACATAAAGGATATACTGAAAATCTGTATTTATAGCTCCAGACAAGAGACAACACAACACACTGAAATCTGTATTTATAGCTCCAGACAAGAGATTAGTAGTAGTTGAATGCAAAGAACTTTGTAGAATCTACCTCATAATCCTTATCACCAAATTCTACTCAGAATTATACTGATGGGGAATAAGAAGGAAAATAAATATGGTATTTGGTGAAGAACAGTATTGATTTGAGGAATGGAAAGGAAGAAATAAGCAATATCTATATTCTAAACACTTTTAGAGATGGCAGTTGAGATATAGAAACAACTACACGAGTATTTGTGGGTTTTAGGTTACACCAAGGCATTTGATGAAGTGCACCACGATTTAAATTATTAAAATGTTGCAACGTACACAAATTGACGTAAAAGATCTCAGAATAATAAAAAGAAAATATTTACTGGTAACAGCAATTGGAAAATGAAATAGGAAATAAACCGAACAAGTATATGCAGATACAGCAAGAAATCAGTAAAGTATGTCTTACCAGCGGTTGTCACTATAACAACATAATAATGGGATCAAAGTTAGTTGCTATCCTTTACAGGACGTGGCAGTCAACATTTTTGGGCTGTTTATGGTTCCTGGCAAAGTTTATGTTCAATAGTCTGTCATTTCTTTCTGAACGACCAGCACTCGTACCATTGTATGGAAACCAACACAAGGGTGTCTGCTTCCAAATCGCTGATAGCTGTGTTACGAACGCGGCATGCTGGATTACGAATTGCATTCGTAACTCCTTTGCCACAGACCCTTTGGAATCGCAGGTGGAGTAGAAATAAGAGTTGAAAGTTACCAGCAACATGCGTTATGCAGATGGCATAGTTTTGATAGCAGAAGACGCAAAAGATATGCATTGTTGGACAGAGTAGGAATAGAGAGTTTAAAAAAAATGCTTAAATGTCAACAACAAAAAATACCAGAAACAATGGTTGTATCAAGGAAAACGATAACACTAACATGCGATATCAGTAACAACAGCAAATGGAAGGTGTGGGGCAAAGATAAAATCAGAATGTAATTTTTTTAAATGTACAGGACAGTGTGTCATTGCTTCCTAAATGGCCGACGCTCATTCTACGGAAATCTGCTCCCCAATTGCCTGCGGCAGATTTCGTACAAAGGTTTGTCCGGAATGTCGATAACTTGTGAAACTGCATTCACTAACCCTTAGTCAGAGACGTGGACTAAATCAGAATAATCCAAGCTGAATGTCTACATCTCAGAAGATATTTGTGTGTGCATTCACTCGCTTTATTACTACTACTTCTAGTGCCCGGGACGGATCTTTGCTTGTGGTTTAGCTTTCCCTATTACCAGTGTCCCTCGCCATCATGCGAACCATTCCGACTTCTAAGGTATTTGTACTTTATGTCCCCAAGTAAAGGACGAGAAGTCAACATTTTAGTCCATTGACATATGTAGGGTTGAAATCGGCATCAGCACACCGGATGTTTTAGAATGAGCTCTCTTATCCATTCGACCACAGTCGACCTTGTTGATCTCTCAGACGGTGAAAAGTATCGTATGTAATAATAAGTCGCTTTCAAAGAATGTCAGAACAAGTCTGCAGAAATTGTACCTTCACCGTAGTCTGTACAAAATCATTTTCATTGCACATAGATATATCAATAATTGCCACATTCTCCTGTAGACCAGACACAGAAAATATTAGGACATTGCACTAACTCTGCAGCAACGGCGATCATTCAGATGTGTGTAACATAGTTTAACACACCCTATATCACACCCTATACTACAGGGTGATTCTAAATTCTCATCACACTTTGTATTTAGAAGAGCTGTTTGTTGAACAGTATATTTTCCGTTTAGAAGACGGAAAACATAATCCCCAACAAACAGCTGTTCTATATATAAAGTGTGGTGAGACTTTCCAAACACCCTGTACAACACATCCCATAAATGTATTTATAACAGTATAACACATCATATAAATATGGTTATAACAGTCTAACACATCCTATATACATATGTTTATAGCAGTATGAAACACCATATAAATATAGTTATAACAGTATAACACATCATATAAATATGGTTATAACAGTCTAAAACATCCTATATACATATGTTTATAAGAGTATGACACATCATATACATATGGTTGTAACAATATAACACATCATATAAATATGATTATAACAGTATAACACATCCTATAAATATGGTTATAACAATTTAATACCGCATATAAATATGGTTATAACAGTAGGAAACATCCCATAGAATGTGTTTATAACAGTATAAAAAATCCAATAAACGTGCATATAACAGTATAACGCATCTTTTAATTTTTATGGACAGCTTTTCTAATGTGGAAATGTTACCATGGCAGCGATGTCACCGGCCTGCTCTTGTCCATGTTCAACTGACGTCAGATATTTAACGTACGCAGTGTACACGCTGGTCCTCCGAGATGTTTGAAATGGTCCGATAAGGCTGAACATCCGTTCCACTATCCAATGATTAAAGTAGTGTATACCATCCCGTGGTTCGACCCCCGCTGGTGACTTGCGGGATACTGAGCCGGCAGCTCAGAAAGCTATGGCAAACTACTGAGCGTAATCTTGCCAAGAAATCAACAGACAGCTGAAAGATGCTTCTGTTGACAGCGATGTCCTGTAAAGGATATGCAAAAAAAAAAAAAAAAAAAATACCATCCCGTTACTATACTTATGTGACAATCCAAAAATTTCACTCGTGAACCGAACGAAGTTGCCCGGAATCGAACCCACAACCTCGGAGCGTGAGGCAGGTGGTGCAGACACTTCACCACGGAGATTCCCAGTGGTGTATGAGAAGATAACAGGCATTGGAAAACATGGCGACGTCAGGAAAATGCAGGTGTAGAAGACATGGAAGCAAACTAAAAACAAATGATGCTGGATGGCCTAAGACTGTTTCAAGGAGGAACA
The DNA here is from genome assembly GCA_963921405.1 of Cepaea hortensis. NCBI lineage: Eukaryota > Metazoa > Mollusca > Gastropoda > Stylommatophora > Helicidae > Cepaea > Cepaea hortensis. The sequence continues at coordinate 27,474,369 of OY992877.1, read as the reverse complement.
GCATCAACAGTACTGAACCAGAACACCATCGACCGAGACACGTAAACTCTTATGCCACATGGCAAGGCACACAATGGTTATCGTGAACTGTAAACTTGGAAATAAAGCAACAGCAAGTAGACAATCTATTGTACGGGAGCATAACACCCATTTCTTCTCTACAGCCGCTTCTCTCTCTCTCTCTCTCTCTCTCTCTCTCTCTCTCTCTCTCTCTCTCTTTCTTTCTTTCTCTCTCTCTCTCTCTCTCTCTCGCTCTCTCTCTCTCGCTCTCTCTCTCGCTCGCTCTCTCTCTCTCTCTCTCTCTCTCTCTCTCTCTCTCTCTCTCTCTCTCTCTCTCTCTCGCTCATTCGCTCCGCCCTCTACGCCATTGGCGAGATAATTCTGAAGTATTTCAGTCAAAGTATTGTGCGTTTATTAACTTGATATGATATATAACTTCGTAGTATGTACCTGAAGAGATTGCTACTATGAGCGATTGCTGAAGAAGAAGAATTACAAGACGAAGCATAAGAAGAAGAGGGAACCACCAACGATTCACAGATAGTTCAGATACATGTCACCATTAAGTAAATACTTCAGGACTGAGGCTATTCTGGTCCATCTGTGTTTATTCTAAACTTTAAATAAAGCTATTGCCATGTAGTTTTACCATCCAATTTACAAACATTGACATCCGTTGTTCTATTACGTCGATAAATGTCAAGTCAAGCAGTGATCTTTAAAATTTCATTTTCTATTCACGAGCTTCCTTGACTTGGCCAACTAATCAAACAAAGGCGATCAGGCATTGACGAGCAGCCATCTTGTGGGCATCCGCTGTTCTATTCTCTGTAGATTTTCTGCTTCTTGAGCATAAAAAATTAAATGCGATCACCAGTCATTTGTAAAAATAATCCACACTCTAATCTGGTATTTCTGGAGGCTGGTACAAACACTGATTGTGTGCGTGTGCTCTCAGGCGTGACAGAATGGCTGACCGGGCAATGCGGCATACAAACAAGGGCGGCAACTCGTGGACAGGAAATGTGGTCAGCTAGTGCTGTCAGCGGCTGTAGACCAACGCTAGTGATAGAGACAGGCATATACTGGATTGTGGGCCTGCTTACCAGGAAAGATGTTTGACTTCAATCCCCAGTAGTGGGAGGATTATGTTTTTATCGATCCTACGACTATGAAATCAATCCACGTGACTACACATGGTTAGTGGTTAATTGCAATGTTCAAGGAATAGTCTGGGTAAATGAGACACAGAATGGAACTGATTACCTCATCTCATTATACAAAACACTAGAATATATTAAAGAGGCCTAGGATTTCACACCCTAAAAGACAGTTCTGTGACTTTACCTATATTTTTAGACAGTCGTGCATATTGAAAGATGCGCATACATACATCAATTCAGAAAATAAAGAAGGCAGGTGAGCAGGCAGGCAAGCAGGTAGACAGACAGACATACAAACGGATAGATATACAGAAAGACAGACTAGCGGGCGGAAGGGCAGACGGACAGGCGGGCAGGCGAATAGAAGGACAGACAGGCAGGCAGATAATCGGACAGGTGGGCAGGGTGGTAGGTTGGCAGGCGGACAAGCGAATAGTAAGACATGTGGACAGACCGACAGATGGGCAGACATGCAAGGGAGCATACGGACAGATAGACAGGCGGACCGGTGGACAGTCGGTTAGGCGGCTATGACGACAGATAGTTAGACGGATGGTCAATTAATGTTGTTGCCGTCCTTCTTTCCTGTGTAAACACTATAATATTTTCAAAATGATATGGGAGATATTGCATGAAGCGGAGTCAACGTAATGCCGCGGTGTTTGAAGACAAACACAAAAATAAAATTATATAGATTGCAAATACCACCTTGCCAGTGAAGATAAATAAGAAAAAGCAATTATAGATAACCGATGAAGTCTTGAGTAAAATGACTCAAAGAAAGAAAGCAAAAAAAAACACTCCAGAGTATATATTAATAGCTAGAGAAATACGTCACATGTGCAGAGTTGCAAAAGAAGAGTGGTTGCAGAAACAATGCAAAGAAATAGAGGATCTGGACATAAAACACAACTCGAAAGAACTATATGAACATGTAAAAAAATTTTCAAAGAAGAAAAATAATATAATAGGAAACGGTTGTATCAGATGAGAAAAATGGAGAAATTATAACTAATAACACTGACATAATAAAAAGATGAACAGAGTACACAGAAGATTTATTCTGGGACAAGAGGTCTATAGACCAACATTGTATAATACTCAAGACGGACCAAAAATATTAATGGCTGAAGTAGAAAAGGCTATTTAAAAAAATGAAAGAAGGAAAGGCTGCAAGTCCTGACAAGATAACAACAGGGATGATAAAATCCTTATCCAGCTTAGGCATTGATACTATCACAGAATTATAGAATGATATAAGTAATACTTCGTACATCCCCAAGGACATGAAAACATCAATTTTCATCACACAACCGAAGAAGCCAAAAGCTGTTGATTGTGAGGATTACAGAACTATAAGCTTAATGAGCCACATAACTAAGATACTACTCAAGGTCATACTAGAAAGAATTCAACATAAAATAGATGAGGAAGTAGCTGAAGAACAATTTGGGTTCCGCAAAAACAGCGGCACCAGAGATGCAGTTGTCTGTTTGAGGGTGTTAATTGAAAAATATATAGAATTTCAAAAAAGTATATATGTTTGTTTTATAGACTACAAGAAAGCTTCTGATAGAGTACAACATGAACGACTAATTACGTGCCTTCAAGATATAGGAGTAGATGGAAGGGACATCAGATTTATTAGTAACTTGTACTGGGAACAAGTGGCGTCTATTAGATACGGCAGTAACTATTCACCGCCTATAGAGATAAAAAGAGAGTACGGCAGGGATGTGTACTGTCCCCAAGCCTCTTCATTCTATACACAGAAATAATTTTTAAACAAGTTGAATGCCTAGACTTAACATCAATGGAAGAATCATAAACAATCTTAGGTATGCTGACGATACCGTGTTACTAGCAGAAAGTGAGCAAGAGTTACAAGACCTTGTGGAACAAGTAAACAGGCACAGTGTAGAATGTGGCTTAGTTATCAACATCCAAAAAAAAAAAAAAAACTATGCTAATTAGCAATGAAAACGAAAGCTCATCAATGAACATCACAGTAAACAGGGAGATACTAGAACAAGTAACAAATTTCTCCTATCTTGGACATATAATAACAAATGATGCTAGAAGTGAAATAGAAATCTAAAAAGAGAATAGGAATGACCAAAAATGCTTTCAACGGCATGAAATCAGTATTAACATCTAGAGAGATTAATAACGTATTAAAAATGAGAATTGTCAAATGCTACGTATATTCAACACTACTGTATGCTGCGGAAGCCTGGACATTGAACAAGCAACTAGAAAGTCGCACAGAAGCCCTGGAGTTGTGGATATAGAGAAGAATATGTCGTATTTCATGGAAACAAAAACATTCAAACCAGAGGTTCTAGAAAAACTGGGAATGAAGAGAGTTGATGAAAGAAATAAAAAGGAGGCAAGTGAAATATTTCGGCCACGTTAGAACACATGACACTCTTATAAAAACCATACTGGAAGGCAAGGTCGAGGGCAAGCCAGCAAGAAGTAGACAACGATACAAGTGGAAATATAACATCAAGAGATGGACGAACATCAGCCTGACAGAATGTACAGTCAGTGCGAAAGACAGACAGTTTTGCAGTCAACCTTCATTGTAGAGACGACACCTGATTGATTGATTGATTGATTGATTGATTGATTGATTGATTGATTGATTGATTGATTGAAGACAAATAATGTCCCCCCTGCCAGGGAACATATTCCGTGACTGGTTTGTAAGCAAGCACACCTAGTACTATACCACTAAGACTCAATCAACATACCTGACAGGCGTGTAGCTTATGATCAACCACAAATATAGGCGCTAGTCAAGTATATTCCCAGATGATGGTTCGTGGCCCTAGTTATAATCAGATATGCCAATATTGTAGTTGAAGGCTGCAGCTATGGACATGGATGGACATGGAGATGCTCTATGGGAGCGTTTCTGTTGTCTTGTGTAGGAACTGACTGTGGGCCCGATATGTATATTACATTTTATAAGCGTTAATGCATGGTGAGAATGATTGCCAGTCTTTCCTTCTCTTAGCGGACGACAAGCTCAGGCGTCGAAGCTTCGCACGACCACGCGCATGACATTATCAGAGTAACACCTTAACGATGCTACCAACGCGCCGGTTATGTAAATGATAACATAAGGAAAATATAACACTGCGAGAGGAGGCAACACATTTCAAGCAAAAGCAGCGTAATATTGGATGTGATAGGTGTCTGATACCTGAAGTCAGGAAGTGAACATTATGTTGTTACGTAAACCCCATTCAACTGACTGTATGTTTGACAATAATAGACACAGAATACAAAGATTAGCAGGAAACTGAAGGTTATTAACATGCGGTTCAATTGGAGAAGTCCATGGATGGATAAGAAGATCAATATTCAAGTGCTAATGGAGGAATTTCAGAAAGATAAAAGCTTATCAGCAATAAGTGCAAGACAATCGTATTTTAAGGAATACGTTATTAGACGGAAGGGTCAAGAGAATTTTATGGCAAACAGGACGACCGAGGGTGCTAGAGAAAAGGAAAACATGTGCAGAACATGCTTGATGGGTTAGTAGAGTGTTATGGAAAAACAATAAGTGGTTGAAATTATCAATAATATTAAAAACAAACAGAGTGAATATGATTGCCTGATCCGCCTGCGTTGAAAGATCAGTCATTATATCTTTATGGAAAAGCCATGGAAATTTATGGGGCATATTCACAGAGGGCCGATCTCTCTGGCCGAGGAGTTAAACAACTTTCTCCGCAATCCCGTGTATCCACGTAGGGTCTCGCAGCGCGCGAGAATTGGTAGCGGTTCTGGCCGCGTTGGTGATTTACGGGATAAGTGAGCCGGCCGCTCAGAAAGCAATGGCAAACTACTGAGTGTAATCTTGCCAAGAAATCAACAACAGCGGGTAAAATGCTGGTGTTGACAGCGATGTCCTGTAAAGGATATGCGAAAAAAAAAATTCACAGAGGACGTGAAGTAGAGTAATTAATCTTATGTAGGAAAATGATAGACAAAAGCGGCAGAGGAAGACAAAGAAAGATAAGTGTGGAATGTTTAATTGATTCAGTGCCAAAGGATAATATAGAGCCAAATGTAACACCCTATTTAGACAGAAGGACGATATATCGCCTTACTAGGGTCATTATGTTATTTGTTTTGTTTCGTGCGTCCGCAGTTTTAATGCTCAGTGAAAGGAAACTTACATTATGATACTCGTTAATTTGATTGTGTACTATGTTTGGTCAAACCTATTTTGTGTTTCGCACTGAATTAGTTAAACAGCTACAAAATAATTAATATTGTAAGCGACTACGACATCATCAACCTGTCACTGTCAAGATCCAATTTTGCAGGGATCACAATGTATACGAAGACAGAAGAAAGGGCTGATTAAAAACTACGATTTAACTATGCTATATTATGCCGAATGATGTCACTGCATATTGGGCATTACCATAGAGGGTGAGTCCTCCGATGATGCAGCCAATCCAAATTATTTGTGCTCACTGTTCCTTTTAGGCGTTGGTTGTGATATCTCCTCTCCTACCTCGAACGCAGTATTGACAAGTCCTTTGCAGAACGTCGCATTCGTCATTGCTGACTGGAAAGAATCTCGATCTGTTGCCCGATCATATGCCTCGGGCAAAGAATGTTAATGTTCAGAATGTCATTAACGCTCTATGTCCGTTGTGGTGTTGGTCAGCTCCAGTCTCGACTTTCACACAACCTCCCTTGCATGAATCTTCCTTCCACACCAGTGTGACTTTTAATGTGACCAAAGTATTTGAACGAATTGGTTGAGGGTCTTTGCACCCTATAAGAATTCGGCAAACAATAAACAATTGCTCAAATATAATGAGGGGTTAGCAATGAGACGATTCCGGTCAGTTTTATGCAAACAGGAAATGTTCGTGTTTCATTTGAAATTACCGTGGAGATGTAAATAAAAGAGTCCACGTTTGAACAATACCTTTGACTATGTGTTTTAATTGTTTCAGTTCATGTATTATTCATTTATTCACTTCATATGACTTATAACTTTACAATAAGACTCGACGAAACGCGGCGACATGACATATGCCAGGCAATATATCCCGTAACATTTCTTTTGTGATTTCTGTTTTGAACGTATTTGAGCTTCTACGATACTGTTTATGACTCAGTTTTATTCTATGTTCAGAACTGGCATGGCACATGATGGTTTCGATTTGTTTAAGAGGCACTTACATTGCGTCCCGATACCTCTACAAGTAATTGAATCCACGTCCATAGAGCACACAGTGTAATCTTAGCACCGTACACAAACACCGTAGCATCGATGTCTCAAACTTGTGTATGCTAAAAAAATATTAGTTGCATATCCTTTACACGACGCTGCAGTCAGCCGAGGCAATTTCTTGGCCGTTTGTGATTTCATGACATGTTTACTTTCAGTAGTTTGCCGTTGCTTTCTGAACGACCGACACTCCAACCATTGTATGAAAACCAAAACAAGGCGGTCGCCTCCCATATCATCTGCAGCTGTGTTTCGAAAACGAAGAATCGTAACAAACTCTAACTTGCTATACGCGTCGAAGGAGGCAATGAAGGAAGGTTGGCGTGGTGATGACTTTCACATACTGTGGAAAACTCTTTAGCTGAAAAAATCCAACCAACTCCGGGAAGGTTAACCCGGTCAACAAGAATTCGGGTGTTTCGGGCGAAAGGTGGAATTATCGCAGCTCTGCTGTAAACAGGCACAACGTAAATACATCCAAAAGAACATTCATGACGAACACAGAAGAAGAAGTAGACAATCAACCATGAACAAGTCCACAGAATAACTTAAAAAGAAATGTAGAAGAGAAGTCCAGACAGAAATGAATAATATTCAGAGGACATGAACGGAGCTTATTGGGACAGATAAGGATAAGACAGTTTGGAGTGAGATGATTGCCTCCTCAATGGAGGATAACGGGTGAAAGAAGACCGAGGACACGGGTCCATGGAGTGTTTTGCTTTTCACCAAGTGGGCTAAACGTCTGGCCCACTATATCAGGAAGAACAGAGTGTAGGAAACTGTTTGTTCTTTTTGTAAAAAGAGTGTAGCAAACTGTTTGTTCTTTTTGTAAAATTCGAAAAGCCAATACCGTGAATTGAAGGAGTTTTTGCAAAAATTCAGAGGTGGATATAGAGATCTCAAAGCCACTTCGCCTTTCAAACAGGATGCCGTTGATAGTGATGATGATAATGATAATAATGATGCTAATTTTGATGACAGCTGCGATCTTGAAGCTGATAATGATGGTGGTGATACTGATAATGATGGTGGTGATACTGATAATGATGGTGGTGATGCTGATAATGATGGTGGTGATGCTGATAATAATGATGATGATGTTGGTAATTATTTTTTCGTTCGCTCGCTTTGAACTCAAGCGTAGTCTATAAACGTGTTGCTACTTCTAGTTAGATGATGATCATGATGACGATGATGTTGATGATAGTGATGATGGTAATAATGACGATGATGTTGATGATAGTGATGATGGTAATAATGATAACGGTGACCGGTGATCTTGATGCTTTTAACAATGATGATGATTGTCATGATTACGATGATAACAATCATGATGATAATAATCTTGATGATGGAAATTATAATAATAGTGATGCCGATAATGACAATGATGATGGCAGTGATAATGAAGATGTTGACGATGATTACAACATGACGCCTCTGAACATCACCAACCGTACATCAATCATATCGCCGGTGTACATCTCGTCATTCCATGATTGTGCACTGATCCAATCATTCAAATATTCTCTTCCTCCCCACGTGTCACTCAAGTCTCCATTTTGTATTACAATTTCCCCGTCCGGTATTTCAAACCCACTAAGCAAATTTTTATCACTCCTCTTCTGCTGGACCCTGTCTCTGCCAGGCCTACACACAAACAGGATAGAATTCCCGTTTCCCTCGTCTTGCACATAGTTTTGTCCCCTCTGACGTTCAAGCAAAATGTGTGTCTGAGTTGCCTTTGATGCTGGAAATATTTGCCTAGTCGATCTTTTCTCCATCACTACAGAAAACAGTTTGGGCGTTGTAATCATACACGTCTTGCACCGCACTTCTTACCGATCACTCGAGCTGTTGAGACACGTCTGGTGGGGGTGTTTAGAAGTGTGGAGTGTGTGAGAGAAGGAGACAGTGCAGGGTGTGTGTATCGGTGGGGTGAAATTGTTATCCATGTTATCTGCGCCGACATCTTATTAAAGCGAATAATTAAATAGCATGTTTATAAGAATATATAATCAGGTCCCCGTGGCTATGGCGTAGCGGACTCAATTCGTAATGCTGTTTACCCGCGTTCGAAACACAACGATGACGTTGAGAAAGCAATGGCAAATTATCTTATTCGCATATCAGATAGCTCTCTTAAGAAACAAGGAAAGACCAACGCGTAACACTCTGAGTGAGCTAAGGCAAGCTAGGAAGGATGTGCAAAAGGCTGCCAGGCAGTGTGCAAATGATTATTGGATCAAGTCATGTGAGTCCATTCAAATCGCAAGTGATAACGGAAACATAAGAAGCATGTATGAAGGAATAAAGAAAGCCTGTGGTCCAATGATCACAAGAAGTGCACCATTGAAAACCTTGACTGGAGAAATCATAACTGATAAGAAACAGCAGATGGACAGATGGGTAGAGCACTATTTGGAGCTTTACTCAAGTGAGACCAAACTAGCGGATGCTGCCCTCAACGCCATAGAGGCTCTACCAACTCTTGACCACCTGGACACACTTCCCACCATAACAGACGTTAAGTGTGCTATAAATGAACTTGCACCTGGCAAGGCTCCAGGTAAGGATGGGATTCCAATAGAGGTTATCAGGAGTGGGCAAGACACACTCACTCTACAGATCCACCAGCTAATAGAGCTATGCTGGCGAGAAGGACAAGTCCCACAGGATTTCAAAGATTCAAGCATCATAACACTGTACAAGAACAAGGGCGATCGGAGCGACTGCAACAACTATAGGGGTATCTCACTTCTGTGTATTGTTGGAAAAGTATTTGCCAGAATTGTTCTGCGCAGACTTCAAGTCCTAGGAGATCAAGTCTACCCCGAATCACAGTGTGGCTTTCGACAGAACCGGTCTACCATTGATATGATATTCTCATTGCGACAAATGCAAGAAAAATAACGTGAACAGAATCAACCACTGTTTATTGCCTTCATCGACCTGACAAAGGCATTTGATTTGGTCAGTCGTGAGGGTCTGTTCAAGGCACTAAAGAAGATTGGTTGCCCACCAACTCTTCTGTCCATTGTGAAATCGTTCCACACAGGCATGAAGGGTATAATCAAGTTTGATGGTGCAACTTCTGAAGAGTTTGAAATCAAGAGTGGAGTTAAGCAAGGTTGTGTACTAGCTCCCACCCTCTTTGGAATATACTGTTCACTTCTACTGAAATATGCCTTTCGTGATCAGGATGGTGATATATACATTCACTCACGCTCAGATGGCGGCCTTTACAATGCTCAAAGATTGAAGGTCAAGACCAAAATTAGGAGGGTAATGATCAGAGATTTGCTTTTTGCAGATGATGCTGTAGTTACGACCCACTCTGAGGAAGAATTGCAATGTCTACTGTCTGCATTCTCCAATGCTTGTTCTGAATTTGGTTTAACAATTAGCAAAAAGAAGACACAGATTATGTCACAAGGTGCACATGGGGTACCATCAATCTTTATTGACGATGCCGAACTAGAGCTGGTAGACCATTTTACATATCTAGGATCAGTGGTAAATAGCAGATTATCCCTAGATCAGGAAATCAAGGTCCGGATTGGTAAGGCAACAACAACAATGAACAGGTTAAGAAAAAGCTTCTGGGAGAACAGAAAGCTTACTGCCAAAACAAAAGTCCTTGTCTATCAAGCATGTGTCCTTCGTACTCTTCTTTATGGCAGTGAAACCTAGACAACTTACTCACATCAAGAGAAACGTTTAAACAGCTTTCATATTCGGTGTCTGCGAAGCATTCTTGGTATTACGTGGCAAGACAAAATCACAAATACTGAAGTATTGGAAAGATCAGGTTGTGTGACAGTTTATTCCATGCTCAGTCTTCGTAGACTTAGATGGATAGGACATCTTAGGAGGATGGATGATGGTAGAATACCAAAGGACATCTTTTTTGGTGAATTACAGAAGGGTAAGAGATCTCAGGGTCGGCCTCTACTACGATACAAAGATGTGTGTAAGCGGGACATGATTGATACAGGCATTGATAATGCACATTGGGAGCAAGTCGCGCTGAACGTGTTGCATGGAGGGCAAACATCAGAAATGGAGCGTGTGAGACGTAAGATGGTGCATGATGGTGGAAATGAACACGTGTTCACGTGCACCCACTTGAACGGACATTTACAACGCGAAATGGCCTTATCAGTCACATTCTCTACCGCCATAGGTAAAAGTTATTATGCCTTTTTAAAACACAAACTATCGTCTGTCAAGACGGCAAAGTGCCAATGGATATCCTTTACAGGGACTTCCAGTCGCCAACATGGCGGTTAGGCATTGAACCGTTAAGGCCTGTGGCGTGTTTATGCTTGTAGCTACGGTTTGCAATCTCATTTTCCTCATGTTGGACTGGTAGTACATGGTTCCGTCGCCCTGCTACTGAGTGAATGCGTGGGCGACACTGTGAGCTGGGAAATTCGCGTGGAATGCTTTTATATCTGTACTGTACAGTGACCTGCATGTTTGGAGCAATGGCTACCGGCTGTTACTGAATTGCCTGATTTGTCTTTTCGGTTCACGAGTGCATTTTTTCAGGAGACTCCTTGGAGTCGGCGCTGAAACTGCGGAGTTCGTGCTTCGTGCGACGCTTTCGGCGGGTCGCCCTACGGTAACAGACCGAGCCATGTGAGAAAATCCGGGTCAGTGAGATCTTTCTGGTGACTGCCGAGTCCATCGACGATTTACTGTGGTTTTCGTGGATGAATTTTGTGTTGGCATTCTGGCGGCGGCATTATGCACAGCGTACCTGTGCGGGCTGTTGGATTGCAGAGACTCCTGTCTATTCCACTTTTCACATTGGACAGTGGGGAGCATTTTGTGTGATATTAACTGGCACAGGAATGGAGCATAATGGGGACGACCCGTTGCCGTGAAGTTGGAACCTCGACTAACTAACTAACTAACTAACTAACTAACTAACTAACTAACTAACTAACTAACTAACTAACTAACTAACTAACTAACTAACTAACTAACTAACTAACTACTAACTAACTAACTAACTAACTAACTTACCTAACTAACTTACTAACTAACTAACTAAACTAACTAACTAACTAACTAACTAACTAACTAACTATCTTACCTAACTAACTTACTAACTAACTAACTAAACTAAACTAACTAACTAACTAACTAACTAACTAACTAACTAACTAACTAACTAACTAACTAACTAACTAACTAACTTACCTAACTAACTTACTAACTAACTAACTAAACTAACTAACTAACTAACTAAAAAACAAACTAACTAATATGCTTTACAGGATATTGCAGTCCACGCCAGCATTTTTCAGCTGCTGCTGATGTCTTGTCAAGTTTTCAGTTAAGTAGTTTGCCATTGCTTTCTGAACGACCGGCTCACATACCCTCCGTAGGTAACCAACCCGACGCGATCCTCTGCCGAATCTCGCGCAGCTGTGTTTCGTACGAGAGTATACGGGATTACGAACAACACCCTTAACGCCTCGGCCAGGGAGCATGACAATGGCAAACTACTGAACGTAAAACTTGCCCAGACATCAACAACGGCAGTAAACTGCTTGTGCTGACTGCAACGCCCTGTTAATGATATGTAATTTAAAAAAAAAAAGATTAAATAAAAATTATAATTAAACACAGGAATTATTTTCACGATGTGTTCTTCCTGTGGTTGTACCTGTGTGCGGGGGTTGTTTGTGTGCTGACGAAAGTTATGACCGCAACTCCAATTGTGTTACGTGTGATCATCTTCTATTAAAGCATACCATCTGCTTCTTAGTTTGTTTTTTGTTTTCTTTGGTGATTCATTCAACATAATTAGACAGCATGCGAAGATTAGTATATTATATGCTCGTGACTTTCTATCTGAACAGTACCCATGTACCGGTATAGTGACATGGACATTAAATATAGCATACATATAGCCGGAGCTATGGCTAAAGAATTAGAACGCAATTTGTAATCTCACATAGAGCGTTCGAAAAACAGCTGTGGGAGTCTTGGAAGCTGACCGCTTTGTTCGTGTTGCATTCAATGTTACGAATGCTGGTTGTTGAGAAAGCAAAGGCAAACTACTGAACGTAAACTTGCCAAGAAATCATAAACAGCCAAGAAATGCTGGGGTTGACTGCGAGGTCCTGTACATGATATGCAATTAACTTGTTTTTTTATTTCTCTCCTAATGTAGCATAGACAAACTAACAACTCACACGAAGTTCTTTCAAAGACTGGCACATGATTAGATGAATTGTGCCACTGTCACCGCCTCACCTTTAGAGATATTAACTAAAGGGCTGCAACTCCAGCCCAAGGGATAGAAGAGAGTCACTCAAGGCCCGAGTAATCTAGAGCCTTCTAGAAGGACTGGTCATTGAGTCCAGGGTTCCGTGGACACTGATGTGGCCCGCCTATTGCGGGGTCCACGAGGAACTCTGACAGAGTTACCACCCGTGTCGGATTGGGACAATTGTAGACCGGCAGAGGACAGACGGACTTCAGAGAGGCAACAGGGCCTGCCTTAGAGGGACTCAATAGATATCAATAGATATATATATCCATAGGCTAGATAGTTTGCTAGACTGTTGTATGATAACTATGTATTGATGGTAACTATCTGTGATATGTAATATAGCGCGGGATTGTTAACCCACTGCGCCAACGCACTGTATATTGAAATACAATAAATGTTCGATATCATAGCGAACGGAGTTATTGTTGCCCGTGTGAACCCGAGCTCAGATACCTAGATAGGAGCAAGATGATGACAGGCTTTTTGGGGGCTAGTTTTCCGGTTTTGGCATAAAATCAAATGTTACAAAACTATTAATTGCCATGTAAAATCACTAAATGAATTATATCACATTGATTTTTGTACCACAAATTGTTAACTTTACAAATTTAAAAGATTAGTAGCTATCTAGCAATAAAATAGAGTTAATCTGAGTCCCTCAGCAGTGTCTCAGCAGTGTCTCTCATTATTGTGATTATTGTAAACTATTTTTGACATGACTGTGACATTTTTTGACTGTTACTAATGTTTTCTCACTCTACGAGCAGATTGTTCCGCGAATAGTGGCGCGTGCAACCTATGTAACCTTTCCAACAGTGGCGAGAGTACAAGACAACATCGGCGAGTTCTGGGATTAAAAGCTAAGTTTCATATCATACCCATTGCAACTCTAAGCTGTACTTCTCACCATCCATCAATGTATCATTTTGTCTCACATTGATTTGATTGCATATTCATGACCTTGTAACCAACATAACCTTGCATTTTGATTTACACCTTTAATAAGTAAGGGAGATAACCAAATTTTCTACTCCCCAACATTTTTTTCTAAGGGATTTAACTTTATAAACAGTACCAACAAGTAAACCACAAAATGTCTAGCTTAGATAAATGCATTGAGCAAGGAATAAAATTAGGTTATAAAGAAGAGAAACTGTCAGAATGGGCACAGAAAACGCACGCAGAAAACATTGCCCGTGAAGAAAGAGCGATTGAACGAGAGGAAAAACAACGGCAAATGGAGGCAGAAGAAAAGAAAATGCAAATGCAAATTGAAGAGAAGAAAATACAATTGCAGGCTCAGGAGAAACAGATGGAGCTCGAGGCGGCGGCCAAACAAGCCCAATTGAATGCCGATACACAAATAAAACTAAAACAGATGGAGATTGAGTCGAACGCAGAAATATCTGTGAATAAGCTAAAAAGCAAAGAAGAGGAACAAAAATATAACAAGTATAAAGGCCTCGTGAAGGCGTTCTGCTCAGGAGATTCCATCAGCGCCTACTTGGAAAATTTTGAGTGTTTAATGTCCTACCATAAGATCATAAAATCAGATTGGGCATTCATTTTAATGAGAAACTTAGCTCTTGAACCTTTAAAAGTAATAGAGACAGTGCCACAGGAGATGCGAAAAGACTATGACTATTTAAAACAACGCATTCTCCAACATTTTTCTTTAGATACTGCAGGTTACCAACAACAATTTGCCAAATTATCTCCACAGCCAAACCAAACCTTTATAGATTATGTCAGTACAGTCCAAGACGTGTGTACAAAGTGGATTAACTCGGCTAAAACTAACAACAGCCATGACAAACTTAAGGAGCTCATTATTATAGACAAAATAGTTAGCACCATCCCCACACCTTTTGCTAAGTTCTTAAAACAAATGGACTGTAAAAGTATTCAGGAAATCGAATCCAAGGGGAATGCATTTTTCACAGCAAATAGAGACATTTTTCAGCTAAACATAAGTCACAACGATACAGCAGCAGCAGTAGTGAACACCAAATACTCAAAACAAACAGAGAGTAAATTTAAACCGCGCTCAAATGTCAGTAAACTAGTTAAATGCCAATATTGCGGTTTGAATCACGACAGTTACACGATGTGCGACAAAGCGCCTAACTATCCTCACCACCTCAAAATGATGGTGGAAAAGCAGAAGACTAAGCGCAATGCTTACCAGAGAGCGGTCAAATGTTTTTTTTGCCGGAGCTTTGGCCACTATAGTCGCTTCTGTGATGGCCGAAAGTTATTGAAACAGGCCAATGCTGCACTAGTGGAAACGTCGTCAGACGAAGAGATTGAATCACTGAATGAGTGTGATAATCAAAACGACAATGTAAGTGAGCTTGGAAATGCTGTACAAATTATTGACACCATTACAGACAGTAAGTGTAACACCTGTACGAAGTTCCAACTTGACACAACATTACTATGTGGCCACACTATCCCTATTTCAAATGAAACAGCCAACGCTGCTTTGTCATCTACAGGCAAGCTAATTTTTTCAACAGGGTTTGTAAATAACAAAAAGTGCACATTAATTCGGGATTCCGGCGCAACGCTCTGTGGGATTAAGAAAACATTAATAGACACTAAAGACTACACAGACAAACATGTGACTTGTCGCACATTCTCAGGCACTATAGAGAAATACCCCCTTGCTCTGGTCGAAATTCGAACACCGTTCATATCAGGACAAGTATTGTGCGCTATCCTTGAAAATCCAGTCGCTGATATTATACTTGGGAACTTGCCCAACATACAACCATGCTCTGAAAAGGAAATCAGAGATTGGGAGCATAAAAACGGTATCCACCATACGAACAGCGATGCTACAGAGAAACACCATTCATGCTTGTCTCAAGCTGCCAAAAGACCAAGGGAGACAACCACTGAGGTAATTCAGAAAGAATTCACCGAGGTGTACAATGCAGGGGCGGTCGAATCTGTCAGTGATACGACCAAATTAAAACCTCGAATTGAGGATGCTACCGATCTACCAAATACCAAGCCTGTAGATGTGCAACAAAACACACAACACACAAATGCAATAACACGACAGACAACCCATAAAACCAACACCGACCAACTGCAGGAATCATTAGAAATAATAGCACCAAACTTAACCAACACCAATTTTGCAAATGAACAGACGCAACGAACTAGTGACAGAGACGAAACGACAATTTCCCAACGGAATGACTCCTCGACAAATGAAGCATCGTTAACGACACACTCTTACGACGACAAAAACGACGAAGACATATGGACATTACCGACAATCTGTGATATCGAGAACGACGACAAATTTGACGACATATTGACAACGATTGATCTCGACGACGACGACAATGACATTGAAGACAATTTACAAACAGTAGCATCTGTGATAAATCAAACAGACATAGACAATACTGAAATCCCTGTACCAAGTATGACTGACGACGGGAGTATAAATGACATACATATCTCTGACACTGTGACACAACAACAGCGACAAGACATTTTGACTCTCCTTGACGAGTATAAATCTATCTTTTCTAACAAACCTGGACGCACTGATAAAATAACACATTCAATTGTGCTGACAGATCTGAGACCGGTCAAATGTAGACCATATTCTATTCCTCTCCATTACAGAGTAAATTTAGATAAAGAAATTTTAGAATTAGAGAAGAATGGCATAATTCAAAAATCGATGTCTCAATATTCTTCACCGATTGTCCTGGTGAAAAAGAAGGACCAGACAATCCGTTTGTGCATCGACTATAGAGTATTAAATACAAGAACCACAACGGATGCAGAGCCAATGAACAGCTGTGAAGATCTCATTTTAAATATGGCTCAATCATCCTTATTTTCCAAGACCGACTTAGCGAAAGGATATTGGCAAGTGCCACTACACCCTTCTTCTAGACATATAACAGCATTCGCAACACCCCTCGGTTTGTACGAATGGCTATATCTTCCATTTGGCCTGAAGAACGCACCGGCCACCTTTGTTAGATTAACAAGATTGTTATTACACGGAATTAAAGATGTGGTAGCCTATATTGATGATATATGCATCCATTCTTCTAATATGACTTCTCATTTACTTACCCTCAAACAAGTCTTCAACCAAATCTCTCTTTTTGGACTTACTATCAAACCTTCCAAGGTTGAATTAGGCTATACACAAATAGACTTCCTTGGTCATAGAATTTCTGAAGGCAAATTGTTGACAGATGAGAAAATTGTTTCCAAGATTCTTAATCTAGAAGTGCCTACCACAAAGAAACAAATTAGAAGTTTACTAGGTCTTATTAACTATTATTCTAAATTTATTCCACATTGGGCAGAACTCACCTCAGTCTTTTCTGATATGTTAACTAAAGATCATCCATCAAAAATTTGTAAAAGTACCAGCTTAGACGATGCAATGTGTAGATTGAAACATATTTTTTCTAATCCACCAGTCTTACGATTACCCAACATAAATTTACCCTTTATTTTGACCACAGATGCGAGTGCTATCGCAATAGGAGGATGTTTAATGCAGGAAGTGGATGGAGTGAGACACCCGATTCTCTACGTAAGCCGCAAACTAAAGAAGGCAGAAACCCGGTATGCCACAGTGGAATTGGAGGCTTTAAGCCTATTGTTTTGTATATTGAGATTATCTAAGTTCCTCTTGGGTAGTCACTTTGTCGTTCTCACTGACAGTTCGCCATTATTGGTCCTTAATCATGGGTCACCCAAAAACCATCGTTTGAAAAGATGGTGTCTTCTACTTCAAGATTTCGACTTCGAAATCCGCCATATCAAAGGCACGGACAACATTATGGCTGACCTATTATCACGGCAAACGAATGCGCCAGTAGAATGACTCTTAGCACATCGACCATTCGCCATACTAGAAACTGTGATACTTTTAGTCTGTTGCATATAACAGTGTAACTCTACACCTGCTAGAGAACTCTCAGTGAATAGGTTACTTACAACACCCACGAACATGATACTTTAAGAGCTATACTATCAAGTACCCAAGCTCTAGAACGATCCCAGCAAGAAACGTTAACTGTGTTTCAATCAATAATATCAACCAGTGAACTGACTCTGAATACTGTAAGAACACTTTATACGGGACATTGAGAACAATCCATACTTGCTGTGCTACGAAACTTTGCAAACAGCCGGAACAGAACGACGTCGACTACAACACTCAAGAGACAGCCATACTAACTTTAACATTCATGGCATAACACGCTAACGACAGGAGGACAACGCGCACATCATCGTTGGATTTAGTTATTTAATTAATTAATTACTTTAGTATTAAATATGTATTATATTTGCATTATTGATGTATATAAAATGTGTTAACCTGTAATTTGTACATGTTCTAAGTGAATATTACAGGCTGTTCCATTTCTAAGCTAAAGAACCGTCCTATACAATTGTCTCTATTTTAAATTATAACCCAGTTTTGAGTCATCGTACAAAAAGTACGTATTTTCTTAAAGGGCAAATATCGCCTAGTCCATTTTTTCTAAGAGCAATAACACTTACCTCAACTTTAATTATATATTTTAACCAAATACTATTTTGAATGAAAGGTGAGTGAATGACTGCGTGAATGGATTAAATGAGAGAACGATATACCTAGCGGACAAATTGTACGCAAAACGTATTTATTTTAATTTGTCTGCGTCTTTAATGTAAAATTGCATGACTTGTCTAAATTGTTAATACATGTTTAGTAGTTAGTTTAATTTAGTAGTTAGTTTAATATACTTAGTTTAGTAGTTAGGATACATCTAAGCACCACTACTTGGAATGCCTGATCATGTATTGCACACAGTGGAGTAATTCATGATTAAGGTTATCCCAACTCGTGACGCTTGGAAATACGCCACACATTCAGCATACACTTTACACAAAACTTAAAACTCAACACTATCAATTTAAAATACAGTCACTTTATTAGAATAGCAACTTATTAGTCAACACACTAACAAGCCAACAGGGACACATGTAGTCTGATGGGATAAAATAACAACGTAACTACATATTTAGCATTATACAACATACGAGAGTAAAAGTGTATGGAAATGCACACACAGATCAAGATTTGAAGGTGTACTTAATAAACATACCCATGTCCGCAAAACGACAGATAATAAACAGCATATTCACACCAACCCTATGCTACCAATCTCAAACCTGGACTTTATCCAAATTACACCTTCGCAAAATCAACACCTGCGAAATGAGATGCCTGAGGAGAGCTGCCAACTTAACAATCCGAGACCGAGTAAGAAATGCTACTATCAGACAGACTGTGGGATCAACACCTTGTGCCACATTTATTGACAGACAGAAGATCAAGTGGTTTGGCCATGTCATTAGAATGCAACATCAACAACTACCATCACTGGCCTTACATCAAAGATCATCTGCGACGAGACCACGAGGACGTCCAAGAAGAAAATGGATTGACGACATCAGAGAAATTGTACAACCTCACGGAATGACACTATCCAGTGCCGTCCACCGGGCGCTGGAACGCAAATTATTCCTCCCCACGACGCTTGACGGCAGAAGTGGAAGATGATGATGAGAATGATGATGACTTAATTAGCCAGGACTTCGGTCTTGTTAATTCTCTTTAATACGGAGATTAATTGTCTTGGTACCAGTCGGGTACTATGAGAAGGGCGGGTTGTAAATACAACTACTAAAACGTCACGTAACTTCGGTCAGATAAGCATTTTTAAGGACACAGGAGACAGAGTGATCTCTTCACCAAATCAGAGAAGTGGTGTATGGGAGAATACATGAGTTTTAATGCCAGTATGTAGGTTACCAGGTTACTGTCCACCAAACTACAAACACCAACTTTATGTGATTCGGTGACAGAATTAGAACAGATCTAATTACCCTATAACAAACCATCATATCAGGGGAGATGGGGGAATCCTGTCACCGCCTCACCTTTAGAGATATTAACTAAAGGGCTGCAACTCCAGCCCAAGGGATAGAAGAGAGTCACTCAAGGCCCGAGTAATCTAGAGCCTTCTAGAAGGACTGGTCATTGAGTCCAGGGTTCCGTGGACACTGATGTGGCCCGCCTATTGCGGGGTCCACGAGGAACTCGGACAGAGTTACCACCCGTGTCGGATTGGGACACGTGTAGACCGGCAGAGGACAGACGGACTTCAGAGAGGCAACAGGGCCTGCCTTAGAGGGACTCAATAGATATCAATAGATATATATATCCATGGGCTAGATAGTTTGCTAGACTGTTGTATGATAACTATGTATTGATGGTAACTATCTGTGATATGTAATATAGCGCGGGATTGTTAACCCACTGCGCCAACGCACTGTATATTGGAATACAATAAATGTTCGATATCATAGCGAACGGAGTTATTGTTGCCTGTGTGAACCCGAGCTCAGATACCTAGATAGGAGCAAGATGATGACAGCCACTAAGGGTTTCTTCGAGAGCATGACGAGCATGGGAGTCACGCATGGGAGCGTGGCGAAGTGGTCAGGCTGTTTGACTTGGGCTCCGAAGATTATGGGTTCAATTCCAGGCCGCGTTCGGAGACTCCTGTGTTTCATCGTTAGAGCTACGGAGTTCGTGCTTTGTGCAACACTTTCCGCGCTGCGGTAAGAGACCGAGCCATGTGGGATAAAATCCCGGTTCAATGAAGTCGACCCTGTCGACTTTTAAGCGACTCTTAAGCATGTCGAGTTAGCCAGTCTCACTCCAACCCTCCTTAGTCACAGGACACAGTGTAACTATTCTTTGCTTTCCTTATACGCCCCAGTAACACACAGGCGATTATGTGTGTGTGTGTGTGTGTGTGTGTGTGTGTGTGTGTGTGGGTGGGTGTGTGTGTGTGTTTGTGTTCCATGTCTACCTATATCTTAATTAGTTAGTCGTTAGTTACAGAGAGAGAGAGAGAGAGAGAGAGAGAGAGAGAGAGAGAGAGAGAGAGAGAGAGAGAGAGAGAGAGAGAGAGCCATGTCGCCATCGCAAAGCTTTTCATCGAAAACAGTAATCTGCTTCCAGTTTTCGCTTTCTGTAATTATTGTAACTGTCTACTTCTAAATAATAATCTTCTTTATGTCTATTTCTATTTACCCCTTCTTCGCCATCTATGTAAGTATAAGTCTTTTCTTCTGGTTACTTTGATACGTTATGTTCACTTGACATATTACAGTCACCTTAATCTGACTGTCGTATCTTTAATAGAGATGAAATGTCTACACGTTTACAGTATTTCACGTAATTTTCTTCTCCTGCCATTACAGTAATTCTTATCTTCGTAATCGACAATTTAAATTACTGTGGGAATATGTGTGTTGTATATTTCAGCTTAAAATCTGTTTTTTTTTTTTTTTTTGCTTTAGTTTCTGCGACATGCACCTGAGGAGATGCGGCAAAATATGCGATGTAATAAATTATGCAACATATTATTTGTTTAACGAGCTTCAGGTACTTAGGAAGTATATCATCAAATGGCAAATCTGAAGAAGAGATCGAAAGTAGATGGCATAAGGCAAACCCTTGACATGTTTCACACGGGAGACCCTATCAGTAGCTGCGCTACCGTCGACATAGCTCTTGGGGTCACAGGAATATGCAAGCCTCGCTACACAGAAGCATTGGGTAAATTAGAAATATAAATCATAGAGCGTTTTTTTTTTTTGCACCTTGAGCATTCCATTAATTAAATTAGTTGTTAAAATGAAGTCAAAGTAGATGCGATTATTGCACACAGCAAACAACTATGGTTATTATTAAATTGTAAGGAGACACAGATTATGGTCGTCACTAGGAAGAAGAAAACACCACAATGTAATATACATGTAAATGGGAATATTCTTAAACAAGTGAATCTGTACAATTATCTCGGGACAGTCATAACAAGTGATGGGAGATTTCTCAAAGAGATTAGAACAGTGGTTCTCAACAGGTGGAAAATTCCTCCTCCCCCACCCCAGGTGGAAATTTTAGAGTTTCCAGGAGGCGGGGGAGGGGGGGGGGTGTGTGTAAATTAAAATTATTTCAAGATCGCGTTAATACAAGAACCGATTACTTGATATTGTTTTCCCCTCCATTCTTCTCGCTCTTCTTATATTCGTTTTATAAGGTCAGTAGAGCCGGCTCCATGGCCGAGGGGTTAGCAGCTTTCTCCGCTAACCCCGAATACTCTCGTCACGTGACGCGACGAGAATTAGCAGTGGTTCGAATTGCAAAAGTGACTTCTGAGAGTATGGAGCCGGTCGCTCAGAAAGTCGTGGCGTGCTGATGAGCGTAATCTAGCCTAGGAATCAACATACAGCTGAAAGATGCTGGTGTTGACCGCAATATCCTGAAACAGGATGGAAATGCGGGGGAAAAAAAAAAGGTCAGTAGACCCACAAATCACGTTTTATGTAGACGTCTAGACTTGTTCCAGTATATGTTATTAAACTTAGCTTCCATTTTTACGTATACTGTGTAGTTGCACGGGGGGGGGGGGGGGGGGTTATTGGGAGGAAATCCGAAGGGGTGGGGGGGAATGACATTCTGAACATATGGTGAAGGGGTGCATGGGCCAAAAAAGGTTGAGAACCACTGGATTAGAATAGCAATCCTTTTGCAAGATGGAAAACATACTGACCAATAAAAAGATGCCTTTTGCAACAAGAAAAAGAGTGTTGATGTCTACTTTTGTATGGATTTGAAGCGTGGAAAATGAGCGGACATGCTGGAAAACATATGATGGCTGTGGAAATGTTGTTTCTGGGGAAAATGAAAAAAAAACACACATAATGGACTGGCATGGAAATGTTGTTTCTGAGGAAAATACAAAAAATACCAAGGACTGACAGAAAAACCAATGATCAAGTACTACAAGAAACAAATGAAGATCGTAAACTGATTAGAGAATTAGACGTAGACACCCACAATTTGTTGGCCAAGTTTTGAGAAGAAATAAATTGGGGAACTTGGTGACAATTGGCAATATGGAGGGGAAGAGAACAAGGGGAAGGCAAAGAAGAAAATACTTGAATGGCTTGGCCATGTGGCAAGGTTGAGACAAGAAAACTGAACTCATCCACGACTCTGGTAATCACGTGAGATGGCGAAACATGACCGCCTACGCGTATCGGCATGGGACATGACGAATGAATAAAAGTAACATTTGAAACAGTAGGTTTTTTTTTCTTTTTCCAAACAGTATCCAAGAATTGTACACAACTTTTCTTTCTGCATCCTCTTACAGGTGGAACATACTGAAGTGCAATATTCGTAGATTAACGCTGACATATGTAAATGATGAAAGGGTGCAAGTATGATATAAGCAGTGGGGCCATTTAGATTGCGATTATGTGAAAATGGTGACACTTCTAAATAATATAATAATAATAATAAACGTTTGTATATCCTTTACAGGACATCGCTATCAACATCAGCATCTTTTAGCTTATTATTGATTTCTTGGCAAGATTACGCTCAGTAGTTTGCCATTGCTTTCTGAGCGACCGGCTCACATACCCCGTAAGTTACCGACGCGGTTAGAACGGCTACCGATTCTCGCCGTCGTCACGTTACTCACGAGAGTATACTGGATTACGGAGAAAGTCGCTAACCCCTATCCCAGGGAGCCCGGTTTTAAATAATATATTAGACAAAAATTCAAGAGCTACGGAAACAAAACATTAAGCTCAGTGTTTGTTACATCAGATTCCGTCTTTTATGTTCATTTTCTCAGTCATTACATGGAATAATATTCTGTCGAAAATGGATGTTGTGAGTAAAATGTCGTAGTGTCCTCAATCAAACACCAATGAGAACATTTACTTGTACTAGATTCACATTGTCATGGACAGCCAAATATTTATAACACACAAGCGTATAACAGTCCAGAACCGTACTCCAAGTCATCATATTTCTATTTTTTTTTTCGCATATCCTATTACAGGACAAGCCGGCTTCCTGGCCTAGAGGTTAGCGACTTTTCTCCGTAATCTCGTATACTCTCGTAAGTAACGTGACGACGGCGAGAATCGGCAGTGGTTCGAATCGTGTCGGTAACTTACGAGATATGTGAGCCGGCCGCTCAGCAGGCAATGGCAAACTACTGAGAGTAATCTTGCCAAGAAATAAACAATCAGCTGAAAGTTGCTGATGTTGACAGCGATGTCCTGTAAAGGATATGCAAAACATTTATTACAGGACATTGCTGTCAACACGAGCATTTTATCGCTGTTGTTGATTTCTTGGCAAGATTACGCTCAGTAGTTTGCCATTGATTTCTGAGCGGCTGGCTCACATATCCCGTAAGTAATGGGCGCGGCGAGAACCGCTACCGATTCTCGTACAGCTGCGTTCACTCACGTGGATACACGGGATTACGGAGAAAGTCGCTAACCCCTAATATTTCTATGGAATACCAATAACCTTAATTAATTAAAGGATGTCGGTTTTATCACATAAGGCTCTGTCAATAACCTTCATTAAAGGAGGTCGGGTTTTATCACATAAGGCTCTGTCAATAACCTTCATTAAAGGAGATCGTGCTTTATCACATAAGGCTCGGTCAATAACCTTCATTAAAGGAGGTCGGGTTTTATGACATAAGGCTCGGTCAATAACCTTCATTAAAGGAGGTCGTGCTTTATCACATAAGGCTCGGTCAATAACCGTCATTAATGGAGGTCGGGTTTTATCACATAAGGCTCGGTCAATATCCTTCATTAAAGGAGATCGTGCTTTATCACATAAGGCTCGGTCAATAACCTTCATTAATGGAGGTCGGGTTTTATCACATAAGGCTCGGTCAATAACATTCATTAAAGGAGGTCGGGTTTTATCACATAAGGCTCTGTCAATAACCTTCATTAAAGGAGGTCGAGTTTTATCACATAAGGGTCGGTCAATAACATTCATTAAAGGAGGTCGGGTTTTATTACATAAGGCTCGGTCAATAACCTTCATTAAAGGAGGTCGTGCTTTATCACATAAGGCTCGGTCAATAACCGTCATTAATGGAGGTCGGGTTTTATCACATAAGGCTCGGTCAATATCCTTCATTAAAGGAGATCGTGCTTTATCACATAAGGCTCGGTCAATAACCTTCATTAATGGAGGTCGGGTGTTATCACATAAGGCTCGGTCAATAACCTTCATTAAAGGAGGTCGAGTTTTATCACATAAGGGTCGGTCAATAACATTCATTAAAGGAGGTCGGGTTTTATCACATAAGGCTCGGTCAATAATCTTCATTAAAGGAGGTCAAGTTTTATCACATAAGGGTCGGTCAACAAACTTCATTAAAGGAGACGGGTTTTATCACATAAGGGTCGTTCAATAACCTTTTTAAAGGAAGTCGGGTTTTATCACATAAGTCTCGGTCAATAACCTTCATTAAAGGAGGTCGGGTTTTATCACATAAGGCTCGGTCAATAACCTTCATTAAAGGAGGTCGGGTTTTATCACATAAGGCTCGGTCAATAACCTTCATTAAAGGAGGTCGGGTTTTATCACATAAGGCTCGGTCAATAACCTTCATTAAAGGAGGTCGGGTTTTATCACATAAGGCTCGGTCAATAACCTTCATTAAAGGAGGTCGGGTTTTATCACATAAGGCTCGGTCAATAACCTTCATTAAAGTAGGTCTGATTTTATCACATAAGGCTCTGTCTACTACTGCAGCGTGGCCTGTCGAAGGAGATGCACGGAGCACGAACTTCGTAGCTCCGACGACGACCCTCAGCGGTTTCTGAAAAAAAAAACCCCACTGGTGAATCAAATGACGGAAATTGAGACTGAACGGACAACCTCCAGAGCGCATGGAAGACGGATTGACCACTTCACAACATAGACCACCAAATCTGTTTCTATGAGGGAGGGGGTGCTAGGTTTAAGTTAGGGGCTGTTAGGTTTGTTAGATGTGAATTCTCTATAAGTATGTGAAATCCTATGTAATAAAGTTCAATCCACGACAAGAGCTTGTATGTGCCGGAGTACCGTTTTGTATAGATATTTTCTAAGCTTGCATCTGTCTGAGTAAAGTTGGTATATAAACTTTTCTAAGCTTGCATCTGTCGGAGTAAAGTTGGTATAGAAACTTTTCTAAGCTTGCATGTGTCGGAGTGAAGTTGGTATAGAAACCATTCTTCCCGACTCAATACCATGAGGACTGTCTGTCAGTGGTCCTTCCTATTCTGAATCGCAGCAACCAGCAGGGACCGCAAGACAGGACAATTGAGAAGAGGCTTTCAAGTAGGAGTATACTGTTCACGACTGCGTGGCGTCGTGTTTGATTATTCTCAGCTTGGTTTGACACACTTATTTCGTTAACTCAAAATCCAAGAACAGTAAGAGGCCACATGAAAAGGATGATTGATTGCACACCTCAGTGGAAGACAGTGACCATACCTACTAACTTTATGAGGCCACTGAGTCCAGGAAGATCGAGGACCCTAGAGAGAGGTCTACAACTAGTGAGAGATAGAGAGAGAGAGAGAGAGAGAGAGAGAGAGAGAGAGAGAGAGAAAGAGAGACAGACAGACAGACAGACAGACAGACAGACAGATAGACAGACAGACAGACAGAGATGAGAGAGAGAATGCTGAGTATGTTGACTGAGTGGCACAGATAACGATCACCAGTCGACATTATCAAGAACACAGCGTTTAGATATGTTTGTGATGGAACATGATTGCCCAGTCTGCTCAGCATGAAGGGGGATGATGATTATATTGTCAACTGTTATTGTTGGTGCTTCACTGAAAGCAGAGCTTCGTGTCAGTAGCCAAGTTCACATGAAGATTGGCTGCGATAGATCGCCAGCAGTTTTGTCTCTCTCCTTTCCGGTAGAGTATACCATTTGTGCAGTCCATCCATTAGTGTTTTCTAATAAGCCATCGTATTTTCTTGTTCTTTTCTTCATGCACGTTTGCCTTCTACATTTCCCTAAATGTGTGGACATTTGTATCTGCCCAGAATTTCAAATCTTCTAATTGTTATCTCGTTCTAAATTGCTTGTTCAATTCCGGGTGTCTTTCTTTCCGCCCAACATAATCATACATTGTTTTAGTCAACACTGTTCCTTTTACCGCATGAGTTGTCAGATGTTGTAGATGAAGCCGAAGTTTAATATCTCAATGACGATGGAATATTGACAGGATAATACTCTCAACATTGTTCATAGAAGATGTATAAGCCAAAGAGAGAAAGAGAGTTTCCTGAATGATGAGCAGATACACCACAATGGGATGGTCTCATAGTAGAACACTGCGTGTATCACACATACGTCGGAATGGTCTCACAGTAGAACACTGCGTGTATCACACATACGGCGTGATGGTCTCACAGTACAACATTGTGTGTATCACACATACGTCGGAATGGTCTCGCAGTAGAACACTGCGTGTATCACACATACGGCGTGATGGTCTCATAGTAGAACACTGCGTGTATCACACATACGGCGGAATGATCTCACAGTACAACATTGTGTGTATCACACATACGTCGGAATGGTCTCGCAGTAGAACACTGCGTGTATCACACATACGACGTGATGGTCTCATAGTAGAACACTGCGTGTATCACACATACGGCGGAATGGTCTCACAGTACAACATTGTGTGTATCACACATACGTCGGAATGGTCTCGCAGTAGAACACTGCGTGTATCACACATACGACGTGACGATTTCACAGTAGAACACTGCGTGTACCACACATACAACGTGATGGTCTCACAGTAAAACACTGCGTGTATCACATATAGGACGTGGTGGTCTCACAGTAGAACATTGCGTGTATTACTCATACGACGTCATGGTCTCACAGTAGAACACTGCGTGTATCACACTTACGACGCGATGGTCTCACAGTAGAACACTGCGTGTATCACACATACGACGGAATGGTCTCACAATAGAAGATTGCATGCATCACATATACGATT
This sequence comes from Cepaea hortensis, assembly GCA_963921405.1. Taxonomy (NCBI): domain Eukaryota; kingdom Metazoa; phylum Mollusca; class Gastropoda; order Stylommatophora; family Helicidae; genus Cepaea; species Cepaea hortensis. Next base: position 27,446,669 of record OY992877.1, on the reverse strand, counting down.
ATTCACGTTGCCCAAGTTCTGGTGCTGGCATACGACATTCTGAACAAGAGGCAACTGATAAAAAGTGTGGCAGCACTGTCGGCACAATTGGTTTCGGTTCACTGAAACACTGTTTGGAAATTCGGATCAATAGTAGTAAAACTAATCTCTGTACCCTTTCTCCGCCTTGTGTGTGAAAGGGGTGGCAGTTAATTCTTCCTCAATACCTCTGAAGTTGCTCCCATTGTCTTAGCTTCCAAGCCAGACCATTCCAGTAGCTGAAACTACCGCCATGCAGCTTCCTGATTCCAAGGGTCTCATTTTGTTGGCATCCTGACTAGTTGTAAGTCTGTCATGGCCACTCGTTATCGGCCAATGCTATGATGTAATGTTGATAACAATCTCTTTCTCTCAACTACACAATGCTGCAGAACCTGCACCGGGTGCGTTGTTAAGAATAGGAACCTCAGATCATACCGGTTTTAGCACTGAACCTTTGTTTCTTCGACTTTAGACTAAATAAAAGCTCTTCACTTGTACTTCTCAGTGCAATGTAACGTACACTTTAGTACTTCAGAAGCACCTGCTTGACACCATGCAATATATAGAACAGCATTCCCCACTTTGATTTTTTTTCTTCGCATATCCTTTACAGGACATCGCTGTCAACAGCAGCATCTTTCAGCTGTCTGTTGATTTCTTGGCAAGACGCTCAGTAGTTTGCCATTGCTTTCTGAGCGGCCGGTTCAGTTATCCCGCAAGTCACCAGCGGGGGTCGAACCGCTTCCAGCTCTCGCCCTCTACGAGACTCTGCGTGATAAACGGGATTACGGAGAAAGTGTTGTAACCCCTCGGCCAGAGAGACCGGCCCACTTTGATTAGCTCTCATATTGTTACTGAGCTAAGTGCATGATCTTGTTGAAACAACTGTATCTTACATGTTGCATTCATATGACTTACTTTCTGTATTTATGCCGATGACTATACAGCTTACAAGTATTTTGCCGAACTTAACAAATTCTTAAATAATTATTAAACCACTTCCATGTGAGTCTGAGCTGGAATAACTAAGCGTAAACAATACGAAGACCTCGGGGTATGACAAGCAAATGTCTTAACCGTGCGTGGTTTCTTGCACAACGGCTCTAAAATTTCACTCTTTCACGCGTATCCTGTGACTTCACGATAGACTTTCCGTGTGTGACTGGCACCTTGCCATCTTGATAGACGACAGTTTCTAAAACAGAGTTATACCTCTCCATAGCACAAAGCCAAGGCTGCATTTAGAGACCATGTGTTGCCCTTGCAGCATGATTCGACTCTCGACCTGCCAGTTAGATCAAGTTTGAGAATTCTCATTTTTAATACTTACGTTGTTAATAGCTCTCTAGATCAGTGGTTCTCAACCGGTGGGGAATTCCCCCCAGGGTGCAATTTTAGGATCTCCGGGGGGAGGGGGGGGGGGGGTTAAGATTATTTCAAGATCACGTTAATACAAGAACCGATCACTTGCTATTGTTTTTCCCTCCATACTTTACGGTTTTGTACTTCTGACATTCATTTTATAACGTAAGTAGACCCGCAAATCACGTTTTATGTAGACGTCTAGACTTGTTCTAGCATGCGTTATTAAATGTAGCTTCCATTTTTACGTATACTGTGTAGAGGCGGGGAGGGGGAGGTGGCTTATAGGGAGAAAATACGAAACGGGGGAATGACGTTCTGAACATATGGTGGAGAGGTGCATGGGCCAAGAAAAGGTTGAGAATCACTGCTCTAGATGTTAATACAGATTTCATGTTGTTGAACACATTTTTGGTCCAAAAATGAGAACTCTTAAAATGTGTGTTTATTCATCATACTATATAGTGCGTAAGCCTGAAGAATAAATAATCAATTAGAAAGTCGTATAATACTGAAAAGAAACCAGGAAGATTTGTATATACAGGGGAGAGGGGAAATAGCGTATTTCGTCATCACCATCATGTGCCATGCCGATAAGCATGGGCGGTCATGTTTCACAATCTCATGCGATCACCAGAGTCATTGATCAGCTCTGTGTTCTTGTCTGGACCAAACCATGTGACCAAGCCATCCAGGTATTTTCTTCTCTGCCTTCCCTCTGTTCTCACCCCTTCGATCGTTCCAGTTGTCACCAAGTTCTCCAACTTATTTTTTCTCATAACGTGGCCACAGAAATTTGACAGTATACTTCTAATTTATTTATTCAGTTTTTCTTTTTTCATTTGTTTCTTGTAGGACCTAGTCATTGGCTTTTCTGTCTGTCCATTGTTTTCTTTGCATTTACCTCAGGAGCCACATTTCCACAGCCATCAGCCATCCTTGTCTGCTCATAGTCCACACTTCACATCTATTTTCACAAGTTTGCTAGTACCGTATTTTTTGGAAACAAAAACAATCAAAGACAGAGGTTCTAGAAAAACTGAGAATAAAAAGAGAGTTGATGAAAGAAATAAAAAACAAAACATAAGTTAAATATCTCTACAACGCTTAAAAGACAACGCTTTTATGAAAACCATACTAGAGGGTAAAGTGAAGGTAATCGAGCAAGTTAGTCGTAGACAACAAGTGTTAAGATTACATCAAGAGATGGACGAACACAGTTCTGACAGAATGTACAATCAAGGCGAAAAACAGATAGTGTTGGGAACCACTGCAGCCATCCTTCATTGTGGAGACGGCACCTGATTGATTGATGTATTTCCATTTTACTTTTACAGTAATAGCTACACTGGTTGCGAATACTGTAATAACAATCATTATAGTAATACCAAAGGCAGTTGTAAAGTCTTTAGTGAGTCATAGTCATCTTGCTGAAAGTCGCGAGAATACCAATGAACGCCGGAGATGAACCGAACCATTGCTACTAATCAATACGGGGAACGAAGCTACGCCAGGCTTCTTGTCTTGTGGATATCCTATCGAGCTTTGACTGACATTTAATATGACAGTCGGGGGAGTCATTAAGCCAGGTTGAAAAGGCCAGCACTAAGTAAACAATAATTGCTTGTGTGATTTCTCTCTGTCCTTTATTAATGCCTTCGTTGCATGTATAAGGAGTTTCCTATAGAGCAATCATTCCTTGGATTCTACTGATTCTTCGGGAAAATGTCATCGATTTTTGTTTTGTTGTTGCATCTCGTTTTCTCGAGAACATTTTTTTACATGTATGTCTAGCTGATTCTCTTGTCTTATTTGTCTTCTCAACAATGTTCTTGTACATACTTGTTTACCGCTAACTGCTTCTCTGTTCTCATTTTGTCTCTCAAGAAGTATCTTCTACATATATGTCTAGCAACGTCTTTTGTCTTATCTTTCTTATTGAGACCCTATTGAACATACTATTACCTAGCAGATCAACACAGTGTTCTTAGCAACATCCTGCAAAGGACATACAACATTTTAAATGCGTGTGTATGTGAACGTGGAATGTCAGGATCATATCTGAGATAGGAAAGTTGGATAATGGAATACAATATTTTAGAAATATGAAAATTAACATCCTAAACAAGACTGAGAAGAGGCGAAAAGGATCTTGCAAAGTAACAAAGCACAAACAATAATATTTTCAGGAGGTGATAAAGACGACAAATGAATAGATCTAATGTTTGATGTGGAAAAAGCTAAATCAGCTAATGGTTGCTGGAGTATTTTAGAAATAGCAATTATGGTCAACATTAAAGGCAAATAAAGGATATAAATAGTATGCAACACACACACACACACACACACACACACACACACACACACACACACACACACACACACACGAGCGCGCGCACGTATATATATATATGTATATATATATATATATATATGTATTTTTTTTTCTTTTTTTTTCGCGTTTCTATCCTGTTTCAGGATATTACTGTCAACATCAGCATCTTTCAGCTGTATGTTGATTCCTAGGCTAGATTACGCTCATCAGCACGCCACAACTTTCAGAGCGACCGGCACCATACTCTCATGAGTCACTGGCGCGACTCGAACCGCTTCCAATTCTCGTGCGCTCACGTCAACCACGTGAATATTCGGGGTTACAGAGAAAGCTGCTAACTATATATATATATATATTATATATATATATATATATATATATATATATATATGTGTGTGTGTGTGTGTGTCTGTGTGTGTGTGTGCATGCCTGCGTATGTGTGTGTTTGTGTGTGTGTGTGTGTGTGCATGCCTGCGTATGTGTGTGTTTGTGTGTGTGTGTGTGCGTGTGCATGCCTGCGTGTGTTTGTGTGTGTGTGTGTGTGTGTTTGTGTGTGTGTGTGTGCGCGCGCGCGCGTGGGCCGATCACTAGCAGTAGGGAAGATGAAATACGGTAATATTTTGATGAAGTAGGAAGGGTGACTACTGAAACCAAATAAAAATAAATAAAAATATTGTTAGGACTTTTCAACGCAATAGTAAAAAAGGCGAGAATGAGAGATTTAGTGCTCACAATGGTTTAGGAATAAAAAATGAGCGGGGGAAAACTGAGAGAATGAGTAATAATAAAGGCTATGATTATTGGAAATACCTGGCACAAACACAATGAGAGACGTCTTTACACAAAGACCCGTTAAGTAAACATTCAGCTATTTGAACGACCATCACTCATACAATTGTATGAAAACCAACGCAAGACTATCTGCTTTCAAATAGCCTGCAGCTGTGTTTCGAACGCAGTATGTGCGACTATGAATTGTGTTCGTAATTCTTTCGCTGCAGAGTCGGCAATAAAAAACTTAGAAATGCATAAATAAATGTGAAGACAATGCTTTACGCTGACTACAAAAATGATCACGTTCCACTATTTGGGCACAGAAATGTACCACTGAAAAGAGAATTTAAAAAAAAAAAAAAGGTTAAGATCACGAGACTTAATAAATATATTCTTAAAGTAGATAAAGAAATCCAAGAACGATACGGAATAATTGTGGAAATACAGATACAATGCAATAATTCACATACAAAGTTAGTATGAACAAACAATGCGAAATGTCAAGGGACTTTTAAGGGACTCGTTTCATAAAACGCGCAAAGAGATATTACACGAAAAGGGATATTACCGGAGAAACAACGAAAAGCTAACTAGAAATTGATGACAAGAAACCCTTAATATTGATGGTAAACAGAAAAGAAAGAAAAAATAGCAAAGGAAAAATATTGTAAGGTAAATAAAGAAAAGAGAAATAAACACGTAAAGTCAGCAGAAATATAAGTAGCAGTGCAATAAAATTGAATTAAATTCTATTTAAGTTAGAAACAATATGCACTGAGAAATCAGTCAGTTGACTGTAGAAAAATAAAATTTAACACTGGATGTTTTACATGAAAAACAGGAGGTGTATATAAAGAGATGGAATGAATACATAAGATATATGTGTATGATGCCGAAAGAATTAACATAAGAAAGTAACTTAGTAAGTCTCCTATACTCAAAGACGAAGACACTGACTCTAGCAAACATGAAGAGGAAACTACCTGGGAGTGAACCCTGGCCATCCACGTCAATGCTGTTTTCGTAGGGGAGAGAAGAGATATTATAACCAACATTTATTGAGAACAGTGAGTAGAGATACTTTATATATACTGCTGCATTGGAGGACGAAACACGCTGAACAGCGCGTAAATTCCTTTGAATATGAATGTTATAGACGAGTTATAAGAATATCTTGAATACAGAAAAGAACAAGTGCATCCATACGAAAAGTGCAGAATATTGAAGAAGGTTGGCTACTAAAGACGATAAACTAAAGAAAATTGAAATATTTTGGTTACTTAAAACGGCATGAAAGTTTGGAGAGAACAATAATGCCGGTCTGCCTGGCCAAAGGGTTACACAGCTGCGCGAGATTCGTAAGCAGATACTTACTTACTTAAGTATGTGAGCCGGTCGTTCAGAAAGCAATGGCAAACTACTGAATGTAAAACTTGCCAAGACATCAATCAACAGCAGCTGAAAAATGCTGGTGTTGACTGCAATGTCCTGTAAAGGATATGTGAAAAAAATATGCCCGGAAAGAGAGCAAGAGGAAGATTAAAGAGAAGATTGGTCCAGGATGTGACAGATGATCTCCAGATGGTTGTATCGGACGTGGGACATCTTGCTTATGACCGAGAAGTTTTCCAGAAGGTTGTTATGGGAACGAGGTTCGACAAAGGACATGCTACTGAATGAACTAATTGGAGGACTGAGCACTCATGGGAATACCCAATGTGCAGGGATGTCAATTGTGATAACATAAAATGTGAAGAAAGGAAAACTCAGCTTGACCTGATGAAATCACAACAGAGAAATTAGGAATACTATGAGAATGTGGAATAGCAATATCAGCAAACTGTTAAATAGTGGAGATGAATTAAAGACATTAGAAGAAGAATCGCTATGGTGAAGGTAGCCTTTTGCAAGATGAAAAACATACTGACCAATAAAAAGATGTCAACTGAAACGAGAAAAAGAGTGTTGAAGTGCTACATAGAACCTATACTTTTCTATGGATGTCTTCTTCTTTTTCCGCGTTTCCGTCCTGTTTCAGGATATTGCGGTCAACACCAGCATCTTTCAGCTGTATGTTGATTCCTAGGCTAGATTACGCTCATCAGCACGCCACGACTTTCTGAGCGACCGGCTCCACACACTCATAAGTCACTGGCGCGACTCGAACCACTTCTAATTCTCATGCGCTCACATCAACCACGAGAGTATTCGGGGTTAACGGAGAAAGCTGCTAACGCCTCGGCCAGGGAGCCGGCACTTTTGTATGGATGTGAAGCGTGGAAAATGAGCAGTCAAGCTGAAAAAGATCTGATGGCTGTGGAGATGTGGTTTCTGGGGAAAATGCAAAGAATACCATGGACTGACAGAAAAACCAATGAACAAGTCCTTCAAGAAACAAATGAAGATCGTAAACTGATTAGAGACATTAGACGTAGACAGTCAAAATTTTTTTGACATGTTATGAGAAGAAATGAATTGGAGAACTTGGTGACAACTGGCAAGATCGACGGGAAGAGACCAAGGGGAAGACCGAGAAGTAAATACCTGGATGGCTTGGCCAGGTGCACGTTCGAGACATGCACACGGAGCTGATCCACGACTCTGGTGATCGAGTGAGATGGCAAAACATGACCGCCCATGCTTATCGGCATGGCACATGATAGATGGATGGATAGTTAAATAGTTTTTATAACAGTGATATATACCTAGTGATAGCTCGTATGTTTTACCTCTACTGAAAAGACCAATAGCAACTGAATGCGAAGAATTTCGTACATTCAACCTTGTAAACCATGTCACTAGATGTCATTAACATTATGCCGTCTTGATAGCCGATAGTTTGTTACACTGCACTTCAAAAAGACATATAACTATAACCCATGGCGGCTGCGAATATGGCTGATCAGACCAATTCGCTCTGTAGATGTTTGTCCACAGTGGGTGCACCATCACGCACCATCTTACGGTTCACGCGCTCAGTTTTTGACCTATCTGCAATCATTTTCTCCTTTGTCTTTATTCCATTTCTGATATTTACCCTCCATGCAACACCTTCGGCGGCGACATGCTCCTAATGTGCATTATCAATGCCTGTATCAATCATATCCCGCTTACACACATCTTTGTATTGTAGTAGAGGCCGACCCTGAGATCTCTTACCCATCTGTAATTCATCAAAAAAGATGTCCTTTGGTATTCTACCATCATCCATCCTCCTAACATGTCCTATCCATCTAAGTTTACGAAGACTGAGCATGGAACAAACCGTCACACAAATTGATCTTTCCAATACAATTTGTCTTGCCACTTAATACCAAGTATTCTTCGCAGACACCTGCTATGAAATCTGTTTAAACGTTTCTCTTGTTCAAAACAATGTAGTGAATTTAAATAACGAAGACACAAACAATAGATTGCACGATTGCCTGACATATTTCGCTGCATCTCATCAGGTACATACTGCAGAAATCACACAACGTAAAGTGAAATAATTAGATAAATCCTTCAATCTGAAATATACACATATTCGCACAGTAATGTCGATTGTCTACCACGGTAATTTTAAACTGACTAATATGTCTTTCTGCTTGCACAAGGCCGGCTTACGCAGGTTGATCACTACGGCTTCAGCAAACCTTAACAACCGACTACTCTGTGTGTTGAACAACACACGGAAGGCACTGTCTCTTTCAACCACATGACCACTCTCGAGCACGAGTCTTGCTACCGATGAAGCAGGACTGTTCCGGTGTGTCGGCCTGCCTAGGCTACCATCTTCTGTGTGTAGTATCTTGAATACGAAGTTCGGAATGTGTTCTAACACCCTGTTATGCAACTGTCGCTCTGTTCTACCTATGTAGATGGCCTCGCACCTACATGTAAATTGGCAAATACAATTAGATTTGGTGTACAAAGCTACAGGTTCTTTAACTGCTGGGCTGGGGATCGGTGTGGTTTTGTACCTGATAACCTGATGGAGTTGCAGCACAGAATGTTCGCCCGACTGCTGTGATGAGCCGGTCCCAAGTTTCTCTTGTTGTGAGTAAGTTATCCAGGCTTCACTGCCATAAAGAAGAATACTAAGGACACATGCTTGATAGACAAGGGCTTTTGTTTTGGCAGTAAGCTTCCTGTTCTCCCAGACTCTTTTTGTTAACCTGCTCATTGTTGTTGCTGCCTTAACAATCCTGATGTTGATTTCCTGATCTAGGGATAATTTGCTATTTACCCCTGATCCTAATTATGTAAAATGGTTTACTATCTCCAATTCGTCGTCGTCAATAAAGATTGATGGTACCCCGTGTGCACCTTGTGACATAAGTTGTCTCTTTTTATTTGCTAATTGTTAAACCGAATTCAGAACACGCATTGGAGAATGCCGATAGTAGACATTGTAATTCTTCCTCAGAGTGGGTCGCAATTGCAGCATCATCTGCAAACAGCAACTCTCTGATCAGTACCCTTCTAATTTTGGTCTTGGCCTTTAATTTTTGAGCATTGCAGAGGCCGCGATCTGAGCGTGAGTGAAATGTATATATCACCATCCTGATCACGAAAGGCACATTTCAGTAGAAGAGAAAAGCATATTCCAAAGCTGGTGGAAGCTAGTACACAATCTTGTTTAACTCCACTCTTGATTTCAAACTCTTCTGAATTTGCACCATCAAACTTGATTATACCCTTCATGCCTTTGTGGGACGATTCCACAATGGATAGAAGAGTTGGTGGACAGCCAATCTTCTTTAGTGCCTTGAACAGATCCTGACGACTGACCAAATCAAATGCCTCTGTGAGGTAGATGACTGCAATAAACAGTGATTGATTCAGTTCGAGGTATTTTTCTTGCATTTGTCGCAATGAGAATATCATATCAATGGTAGACCGGTTCCGACAAAACCACACTGTGGTTTGGTAGACTTGATCTCCCAGGACTTGAAGTCTGCGCAGAACAATTCTGGCTAATATTTTCCCAACAATACACAGAAGTGAGATATCCCTATAGTTGTTAAAGTCACTCTGATCCCCCTTGTTCTTGTACAGTGTTATGATGCTTGAATCTGTGAAATCCCGTGGGAATTGTCCTTATTGCCAGCATAGCTCTATTAGCTAGTGGATCTGTAGAGTGAGTGTGTCTTGCCCACTCCTGATAACCTATTTTGGAATCCCATCCTTACATGGAGCCTTGCCAGATGTAAGTTCATTAATAGCACAATTAACTTCTGTTATGGTGGGAAGTGTGTCCAGGTGGTCAAGAGGTGGCAGGGCCTCTAAGGCGTTGAGGGCATCATCCGCTAGTTTGAAATCGCTTTAGAAAAGCTCCAAATAGTGCTCTACCCATCTTTTCATCTGCTGTTTCTTATCAGTGATGATTTATCCAGTCAAAGTGTTTAGTGATTCACATCTTTTGATCATTGGACTTGCCTTCTTTATCCCTGCATACATACTTCTGATGTTTCCCTTGTCACTTGCATTTTCAGTGTGCTCGGATAACTTGATCCAATAGTCGTTTGCACACTGCCTGGCAGCCTTTTTCACATGCTTTCTAGCTTGCTTCAGCTCACTGAGAGTGTTACGCGTCTCTTGTGATCCACAGTGCCGTAAACCCCTACAACTGCTTTACAAAGGGTTTCCTTAAGTGTACCCCACTTTTAACTTGCTGTATAATTCTCTGATTTATCAGTAAAAGTGTCTTCGAGTTTCTGTCGGAACTCAAAGCACTTATAAGGATCTTGGGTGTTAATAATATTAATTATGGGGCTAGATTTGTGTTTAGTCGTGTAGATTTTCTTTGGTCTCAGTCTAACTCTTGCAAAAACTAAAGAATGGTTAGTATCACAATCAGCACTGTGGTAACTTCGAGTTAATGTTGTTTGATTCAAATGTTGTCTCAGTGTGATAATGAAGTCTAGCTGATACCAATGGCCAGATTTTTGGTGTGTCAATGTGACCTTATGTCACGCTTTTGTTTTACAAAAAGGAGTTTGTAATACACAGGTCGTTTCAGGTGCAACGCTCCAGCAGCCTTTTCCTATTGTCATTCATATGACCTGTGTTGTATGTTCCAAAGCACACTGGCCATGAACTCGAGAGCTTGCCTACACGAGCATTAAAATCACCGAATATATACATGTAGTCGGAATTTGGTACTGCCTTGATCACAGAGTCCAACTCCTCATAAAATAAGTCTTTCTTATCAGAGGAAGTGAGTGTTCGTGCATTTGCGGTGATAATTGTGGTAAAGCCACAAGTGGTTACCAAGCGAAGGGATAATAATTTTTTTTTTTCATTTCCACCAGCTTTAATTTCAATCATTCCAAGTAATGAATTCTTTACTGCAAATCCCACTCCTTGCACACCCTGTGCTCTATCTTTCCAAAAAATATATAATAGTTTTCTCTGAGTGACCCTTCCTCAGCGAGGCGAGTCTCCTGCAGGCCAGCAATATCAATGTTAAGACGATTGAGTTCGGCATCAATCACAGCCGTTTTTCTCACATCGTTATTATTGGTCAAGTCAGTGGAAAATCCTGGCCACATGGTTCTCACGTTCCAGGTTACAAGCCGTAGCTTGAGGTTTCTATGTTTCTTTGTAGTAGTACCTGGTGCATTGGTTTTACAGCCTGTAATTAAGATTTTGCGCTAGCCACGAACACCTATTGAAGCAGGCAGGCTGTGGCGGAACAGCACCCAATTGGCTGGAGGCTGCCCAGCTTGAGGCGGACGGTAGCTGATCAGTGAAACCTGTAGGTGTCTCCCACCGTCGGAGACAACCCGTGGCACTCCATTTCAACGCAAATTGACAAGGACTTATAACAGGTAACTGCTACCTCTCGCTTTGATTCCGAGACTGCTTAAGACCAGGAATGGAGTTATAGCCTTTCCATAGCACAAAGCCTGGGATGAAATATAGAGACTATGTGTTGCCTATGCAGCTTGCTCCCTCTCTCGGCCTGTCTAGTTTACTCCAGACGAAAGGTAACACCAATACATCTGGAACAAGACAAGCTGCAGGAGCTGCCCGATCAGCAAAGCAATGCTCTAACTGTCCGCCTGTCAGAGCTTCGATCCTAGACCAGCTGCCAACCCAGGTCTTAGGGCCTTGTCTGCCCTGCCATGACATTTTGTCTTTAGGTTGCAATTCCTTGCACTAGAATAAGGCTAGTACCCTCCCAATTGCGTCCCTCTGCCCGAAGCCGTTGGCAAAATGTGGGGTGAGGGGTTTGGTAAGCGCCACCCAACATTCGTCGCTAACAAAAAGCAGGTAGTACCGTCTACTGTCATACGGTAGCCCAGTCACACCTGACTAAGACCTGTCACACCACTAGATTTATACTCATAATTATAATAAGAGGAACAAGAATGAACATAAAATGGAAATTGGTGAAGAACACTTTTGTGGATAGGAAAGGTACAAATAATTAAATGCACAGAGTACGAACACTAATACGATCAACAATATTTACACTGGAAGACGTATACTTGTGCGTTATAGATTATACCAAGGCATTTACGTGGGAGTCACGTGGCGTAGTGGCTAGACGCTTGGCTACCGGACCGATGGTCATGGTTTAGATATGGGTGGATTCGAATTGTAGAAAAATTGGCCTTGGCTCTCAGATCTAGGCAGCCGAAAATAGGAATCAGGAAATGTGTTGGGAAGTAAAATCGGACTGTGTAATCCTGACTACATCACCCACCAAGTGTTTATTGGTCTATAAAGATCTGCGCCTAGCACCAAATGCCCAATGTGCTTTAACACGATTGAAATTGTCCTTGAGTGTTGACTTACCTGATGTCTGCCCAGAAACTTCACCGAACACGGCAACACAGCCGTCTCCATTTCCTTGTAGGTCACATTAGCCATCGGAGAGTCGAAGCTGGGCTCTAACGCCACTAACTGTGTCACGTCTGAAACAAAGACATCATTGGGATTACATCTACTAATGTTTGATATTGTCGCATGAAATTCTATTGCCAGGTGCTATTTCTATGCTAGCTTGAAATAGAAGCTTCTATGGCATATGGTCAATAGAACAGTTTACCCATCTTACCCTGGGCTAAGTCCCCTGCAGGTGCCCTGTTTCTCAGACAAAAAGGATTTCTGAAACAAATCCAGCATCCAAAACGTGGCACCAAAGATTCTTTTGCCATCTGATAGTTTGATGAAGTTAATGGTACTTATATTATTGTTTGTTGCCCAGCTGTGTAATCTTTCCACATCCACGTTTCTCTCTTCTTCCCTGCCTCATGTACCGAGTATTTTCCTACATTTGCACCACCTCTGCCGTTGATATGTACTATACATTGCATATGTCTTGTCATTTATGGTTTGGAAGACATATTTAGTACGATCTATACTTGTCATTACTTCGGCTGTTGTTTGCCGCACTGTCTATGACTCTTTCGTCCGCTCACTTTGAACACAAGCATAGCCCATACACGTATACTACTTCTAGTGCACTGAACTGATGTTTGCTTGTGTGTAGCTCTCCCTAATACATGTGTCCCTCGCCATCAGGGGAATCCACTCCGACTTCTGAATTACCTGTAATTTACAGCTCCAAATCAAGGACGAGAAGTCAACATTCTAGTTCAACTGTCCGGTGTAGGGTTGAACCCTTTACCTCTGCACCAGCACACCCAAAGTTTACGAGAAAGCTCTTATGTCCATTCTGCCATGCTAACCGCTATCCACGATATCCTAAAACTTCTTCTTAAATCCCACATCTGCACTAACTAGTTATTAATTGTTGATGCAGGATGACTCCACGAGAGCTGCTTTGATCAGTGTCTCTGTTATTCTCCATTAGAGCAGTTCAAACGTCGATTCGAATTCAGATCAATAATAAGTATGGTTTTTGGTTTTCAAAGATCACCTCCCCTGCACACATATATCTCCATAAGTGCACAGTTTCTCCTAATTAATTACACGAGGAGACCTTCCGCACAGTGCGCGAACTCGTAGCACCAGTGGGGAAGAGAATATATGTATGCATTAACTACACACGGTATGGATATTCTGATATAGATAGGTTTATGAATGTTGAAACTGTGCCTGAGCCATGGTGATTAGGCCTGCTCATTGTTTTTATTTCAAATTTCACATGGATAAATGACCTGTGCAACGTGTACACGGGTTCTTTGAGCTGTGTGTCCTGTCTGGAAAGTCTTGAATTCTGATCCAGTACCTCTGGGTCAGAATAGACCATGCAACCATAGTCTTACTTTGTATAAATCCAAATATAGTGCACAGGCGGACATCTAACCTGTAGACCATCAGCCTATCCGTCAATAATGAGTAAGTGGGTCAGTAAGTAAATAACACGCCTTAATGAGCATTGGGTATATGGTGCTATCCCCATGTTCGTGTAGATTCATCGGCACTCTGTGGGTGACATGGTCAGTGGGACATGGTCAGTTACATGGTCAGTGGGTGACATGGTCAGTGGGTGACATGGTCAGTGGGACATGGTCAGTGGGTGACATGGTCAGTGAATGACATGGTCAGTGGGTGACATGGTCAGTGGGACATGGTCAGTTACATGGTCAGTGGGTGATATGGTCAGTGGGTGACATGGTCAGTGGGTGACATGGTCAGTGGGTGGCATGGTCAGTGGGTGACATGGTCTGTGGGTCATATGGTCAGTACGTGATATGGTCAGTGGGTGACATGGTCAGAGGGTGATATGGTCAGTGGGTGATATGGTCAGTGGGTGATATGGTCAGTGGGTGACATGGTCAGTGGGTGACATGGTCAGTGGGTGACATGGTCGGTGGGTAATATGGTCAGTGGGTTATATGGTCAGTGGGTGACATGGTCAGTGGATGATATAGTCAGTGGGTGATATGGTCAGTGGGTGACATGGTCAGTGGGTGACATGGTCAGTGAATGACATGGTCAGTGGGTGACATGGTCAGTGGGACATGGTCAGTTACATGGTCAGTGGGTGATATGGTCAGTGGGTGACATGGTCAGTGGGTGACATGGTCAGTGGGTGGCATGGTCAGTGGGTGACATGGTCTGTGAGTCATATGGTCAGTACGTGATATGGTCAGTGGGTGACATGGTCAGAGGGTGATATGGTCAGTGGGTGATATGGTCAGTGGGTGATATGGTCAGTGGGTGACATGGTCAGTGGGTGACATGGTCAGTGGGTGACATGGTCGGTGGGTAATATGGTCAGTGGGTTATATGGTCAGTGGGTGACATGGTCAGTGGATGATATAGTCAGTGGGTGATATGGTCAGTGGGTGACATGGTCAGTGAGTGATATGGTCAGTGGGTGATATGGTCAGTGGGTGACATGGTCAGTGGGTGACATGGTCAGTGGGTGATATGGTCAGTGAGTGATATGGTCAGTGAGTAACATGGTCAGTGCGTGACATGGTCAGTGGGTGACGTGGTCAGTGGGTGACATGGTCAGTGGGTGATATGGTCAGTGGGTGTCATGGTCAGTTGGTGACATGGTCAGCGGGTGATATGGTCAGTGGGTGACATGGCCAGTGGGTAACATGTTTAGTGGGTGACATTGTCAGTGGGTGACATGGTCAGTGGATGACATGGTCACTGGGTGACATGGTCACTGGGTGATATGGTCAGTGGGTGACATGGTCAGTGGGTGAGATGGTCAGTGGGTGACATGGTCAGTGGGTGGTATGGTCAGTGGGTGACATGGTCAGTGGGTTATATGGTCAGTTGGTGACATGGTCAGTGCGTGATATGGTCAGTGGGAGACATGGTAGTGGGTGCAATGGTCAGTGTCCACAGGACGTCTATACGTCCCATGACAATTGCCGGTACCCATTTTAGCCTGGATCGACCTAGAAGCCTTGGTCAAGTTTTAATTTCTAATCAGTCCCGATTGGGATCGAACCCATGCCCACCTGGCCGACAAACGGACGTCTCTCCTCTCCGCTACCGTAGCTCCCCAATAATCAGTTCATTCATTCTGTGAACATGTCCCTTGCAGAACCTCGCTCCCACAACAATCTTCCGAGAAACTTCTCGGTCATAAGCAAGATGTCCCGCGTCTGATACCCTTCTCTGGTGATCATCTGCTACATCCTGCACCCATCTTGTCTTTGGCCTTCCTCTTCCTCTCTTCCTGGGCATATACACCTCCATTACTGTTCTCTCCAAACTTTCTTGACGTTTCAAGTGACCAACATACTTCAATGTTCTGTGTTTTGTCGTCCTTAGTAGCCAACATTTTTTCAATATTCATATATTGTCGTATAGGTGCATTAGTTCTTTTATATATCCAAGATATTCTTAGAACCCGTCTATAACCTTAATATTCAAAGTATTATTCAATAACCAGTAGAAAGACAATAATAGTGGCAAACAAGCTGAAACAGAAAAGCAAACATGAGGATAACGATGAAACGAACACCACGCCAGTCGTAAAACTCAGAGTTAACACAACCACAAACGATGACCAGGAACTGCCCGAGGGAAAGTGAATTGATAGCATCTCTAGGTGGAGGAAGTGCAATTCTCGTCGGAACGTTTCACGTTTTGGATCATGTATAGCCTTCTCTACAGGATCACACCCTTACAGGACAAGTCAAATATTTAACCTGCCAAGGCCCGTCTCCCCTCTCTCCCTTATCATCCCCAGGGATCAATAGTTCTATACTCTGGAGAACACACAATGGACATCTATTTGAGCAAATGGGGTGTGAGTCAACACTCATATTTATAGAGATTGTGAAAAGAAGCGCAATTTGACACCACAGGAAGGATTCGGGTCGTCCGCACGGCTAATCGAATTTGCTGGATTTCCCTCCTTTTTTTTCTCCATTTCATTTGCGTCTGACATATTGTGTGACTGTCGGTACTTGATAGGTTGGGTGTGGGGTGTGTGATGGGGTGGAGAAAATAGGGCCTTCTTCAGTTTAACCATCAGACAGTTTAATCCAATTTACTTTGGTCTAAACATCTGACAATTTGAAAAGGAGAGTTGTAAGTAGCGATGTGTTTAAGTGTAGAAGTAACACTGTCTGCCGTCAAGGAATATTGAAGATACACTGTTGGGTACATACGTTCAGTGGTCTAGGGACAAGCATGGATTCAATTATCACTGATGAGCTCACTGCATTCAATTTCCTAGACGCCATACAATGTATGAGGCTGGGTTGTTCCCAGAGTCGTTTCATTGAAAAGTGATTTAACTAATACAATAAAAAAGAGTTAGTTACATACACTTTACAGGACGTCGTAGTCAGCCCCAGAGTGTTGTGGCTATTTGTGATTACTTTGCAGGTTTACACTCAGTAGTTTGCCATTCATTTCTGAACGTCCGGTACTTATACAATTGTATGAAAACCAACGCAAAGCGATCTGTTGCCACATCTAATATACAGAATATAATGGTGCTGGCACTTCACGGCCGCGGGGAGACATAGAATATACACGTGCTGGCACTTCACAGCCGTGGGGAGACATAGAAAATATACACGTGCTGGCACTTCACAGCCGTGGGGAGACATAAAATATACAGGTGCTGGCACTTCACAGTCGTGGGGAGACATAAAATATAAAGGTGCTGGCACTTCACAGCCGTGGGGACACATACAATACAAAGGTGCTGGCACTTCACAGCCATGGGGAGATATAAGATATAAAGGTGCTGGCACTTCACAGCCGTGGGGAGACATAAAATATAAAGGTGCTGGCACTTCACAGCCGTGGGGAGATATATAATATAAAGGTGCTGGCACTTCACAGCCGTGGGGACACATACAATACAAAGGTGCTGGCACTTCACAGCCATGGGGAGATATAAGATATAAAGGTGCTGACACTTCACAGCCGTGGGGAGACATAAAATATAAAGGTGCTGGAACTTCACAGCCGTGGGGAGACATAAAATGTAACCAGATCATGAATCATCACCACACACGCCAAAGGCTGAGATTTGCCCCAAGATGGTCATGTGTCATCTCCGGGTTTTATTATTTCATTGTCAACCGACCCCAACCCAATGTCCGACTGACTTCCAGATCAGGTAAAATATATGGCTCGTATTTCAATTCAGTTATTGTGCACGTCACCCTGGTAATCTGTCTGGTCACCTGTGTTGATGTAATCCTACTGATGCAATGAGCTTAAAATTGCTATAATCAACGTCTCTCTAAATTTTTTTTTTTTTTTAATTTTTTTTTTTTTTTTTTTTTTTAGCGTATCCTTTACAGGACTTAGCTGTCAACACCAGCATCTTTCAGCTGTATGTTGATCTCTTGGCAAGATTACGCTCAGTAGTTTGCCATTGCTTTCTGAGCGGCTGGCTCAGTATCCCGCAAGTCACGAGCGGTGGTCGAACCGCCTCAGCTCTCGCTCCGCTACGAGACTCTGCGTGATAAACGGTATTACAGAAAGAAAGTGTTGTAACCCCACAGCCAGAGAGACCGGCCTCTCTAAATTAGGTAATAAAAAAGGCCTATGTTAACGTATACACTTAGAAGCAAAGAATAGCAACACTGTAGCCTACAACGCATGTCGTAAGAGGCGACTAAGGAGGATATGGTTCCGCCGCCCTGCTACTGAGTGAGTGCGTGGTGCGACACTGTGAGCTGTGAGTTTCGTGTGAAATGCTTTTGAATCTGCCCGAGGTTTTTTGGAACATGACTGCATGTTCGGAGCGATGGCAGCTGGCTATGTCCCAGAGTTGACCGGTTTTTGCCTTGTGCAGAAATGCGTGGCTGCTGGGCTTCTGGTTGACTGCCACTGCCTTCAACGATGAACTGTATTTTCGTGGACTGTGTGGATCTAGGAAACATCCAGAAGGGAAAATGACTGCCGATTCCATCAGAGATAAACTGGATGTTTCGTGGGGGACTATTGTGTTGACATTCTGGCGGCGGCATTATGCACAATGCATCTATGCGGGATGTTGTTTGTCGAGACTCCTGTCTTTTCCACTTTTCACATTGGGCAGTGGGGAGCGTTTTATGTGATATTCACTGGCACAGGAACGGAGCATAATGGGGATGACCCGTTGCTGTGAAGTTGGAACTAACTAACTTAGAACTAATTCTTTGTGAACCTGACCAGATTGATGTAAAATAGTGATACTCTGGAATAGTAAGCCAGCAACAACATTGAAGAGGTTAACAAAGACATTTCACGAGAACAGAAAGCTGATAAAACAAAAGCTTTCATTTAGGTGTCAGCGAAGAATGGTTGGTATTAATTGGCACGATAAGATCACACATACTGAAGAATTAGAAAGATCGGGCGGGGTGACGGTTTGTTTCATGCCAGTCTTCGTAAACGAATAGGTCACATTAGGAAGATAGACCATGGTAGAAGACCAATGAACATCTTTCTTTGTGAATTACTAACCGTGTGAGACGTCAGATGGTGCATGATGGCGGAAATGACCATGTGTTCACATGCATCGAGTGTGGACGAACAATTCTACCAGAATTGGTCTGATCAATCGTATTAGCTACTGCCATGGGTTGTAGTTATTATGCAATCTTTTAAGCACGATGTAAGAAACTATCGCCTGAGAAGATATCGATGTACAGTAGATGTAATACGATTAGTATTAGTTTAAGAAATAATTAGCAGAAACAATGAGGTGAAGTCGTAACTAGAACAGAAACATTTAATGAACCATCAAGGACAGTGCAGTTTGTATTGGAACTGGTGGACTCAAAATGTCTGATAGTGGGCGTGGAATGAAGAAAGTAACTCATTAACGTACGGCGAATTGCTGCGTATAGAAAGTGTTCATTATGCCATTCATCGTCATCATCATGTGCCATGCCGATAAGAGTGGGTGGTCATGTTTTGCCATCTCACTCGATCACCAGAGTCTTGCATCAACTCCGTGTTTCTGTCTCGACCATGTCACGTGGTCAAGCCATCCAGGTATTTACTTCTCGGTCTTCCCCTTGGTCTTTTCCTTTCGATCTTGCCAGTTGTCACCATGTTCTCCAATTAATTTCTTCTCATAACATGCCCAAAACATTTTGACTGTCTACGTCTAATGTTTCTAATCAGTTTATGATCTTCATTTGTTTCTTGAAGGACTTGTTCATTGGTTTTTCTGTCTGTCCATGGTATTCTTTGCATTTTCCTCAGAAACCAAATTCCCACAGCTATCGGATGTTTTTTCAGCTTGTCTGCGCATTGTCCATGCTTCACATCCAAATAAAGGTAAAGGTTTTATGTAACACTTCAACATCTCTTTTTCCCATTTCAACTGATATCTTTTTATTGGTCAGTATGTATTTCATTTATTTATTTTATATATGTATTATTTCATATATTTGGCCGGTCCCCGTGGCCAAAGGTTTGCGAACGCGGTTCGTGAGCCGCTTACCAGGCGTTCGAAACGCAGCCGCCACCGATTTGTGCAGCAGAACGTGTCGCGTTGTATTATAAGGTGTTGGTATGGGAGCCGGTCGTTCAGAAAGCCATGGCAAACTACTGAACGTAAAAACTTGTATAGTACATCAACATCAGCTGAAAAATGCTGGTGTTGACTGCAACGTCCTGTAAGGGATATGCAACATTTAAAAAAATGTATTTCATCTTGCAAAAGGCTACCTTCGCAATGGCAATTCTTGTTCTAATCTCTTCAAGGCATCTCTCATCAGAAGTTATGACATCCGAGATAACTGTTCGATAACTGTCACTTGTTTAATAATATGCCCATTTACTTGTATATTACATTGTGGTATTTTGCCAATACTTGAAACCAAATGAAATTGAAGGATAAGGTGAAAGTTTCATCTATCTACTGCCCAAACTACGGTTTTCTACATTTTTTTCTCTCGTCGTGTGTTATGTCAGAAACCTGAGTCTCATTATAAAAGCATGCATTATTTTGGTGTATGTGTGTATTTGTTTTTTTCTGCCTAAACGTCAGTGTAAATGAAGAGTCTCTATGTCGTTTGTGTTGCTTGTATAATTATGCCAAGAGAACCATATTCTCATGGTCCAAGCTTGCTGATTAGAGCAATCTA
>OY992877.1:27316197-27421197 GCA_963921405.1 Cepaea hortensis | reverse complement strand
TGTTCTAATAATCGCAGATGGGTACTTGTCGCGACACTTAGAATATATATATATATATTAGGGCTGCGACGGATTAATTTAAATTTAATAGTTAACTTTTGAAAAATTAACGATTAATTAATCGTTAATTTCGATTAAAGCAAAACAATTTTAGTCATATAACTCACATTATAGTCGTTTGTTTTTTTTTGTTTTTTTTTTTGGTTTTTCGCGTTTCTATCCTGTTTCAGGATATTGCGGTCAACATCAGCATCTTTCAGCTGTATGTTGATTCCTAGGCTAGATTACGCTCATCAGCACGCCACAACTTTCTGAGCGACCGGCTCCATACTCTCATAAGTCACTGGCACGACTCAGACCGCTTCCAATTCTCGTGCACTTACGTCAACCACGAGAGTATTCGGGGTTACGGAGAAAGCTGCTAACGCCTCGGCCAGGGAGCCGGCACATTGTAGTCGTATTTGTCAAAAATCGAAATAACACTGGATTGTCTTGTTCATATGTCATCTAATAACCAACTATGCAAACAGACGAGTATGTTGACAATATTTGCTTCAAGTGACGAGCGCGTCTTATTAAAAATATAACCAACAGAGCTGAACAATCGTTCACATGGAAGTGAGGTAGCCGGTATGCACAGAATGGTCTTGGCAAGGAATGCCAATTTTGGATATCAATGTTCATTAAGTTTCCACCATTGTAAAGGGTCAACCGATTCAGAAACTTTCTTATCCATTTCAGACTCAATTAGCTCAATACTCTTTTCATTTGATTCTCATATAGTTTCATTGTCAATGTCAGTATCAGTCGGTGCAGCAGTCTCCATCTGCTCATCATGAACATTAACTGCTATTTGTTGTTCAATGCGTGACCAAGTTCGTTCTTTTGCATCTTTTGACAAACACTTCAGGTATTTGTAGCGTGGATCAAGTGCTGTTGCAATCTGTAGTATTTAAATACTTGTCACATTAGCTACACGTTCAATGAAGCCATTAATATATGCTGCTTTAAATTTAGCTATGTAACCCGGATCATCATGGTGTCAACGATGATAGCAGTGACAATACACAGCTACATGAAACAAAATCTTGACCGCCAAGCAGGACCGTAGTCTGACAGAATAAGTCCAAAACTTTGACATATTTCGAAATCTTCTCCCAATCTGAACCTGACAGTTTTGGACCTTTGTATTGCTTCTTTTCATCTGACATGTAGACAGTTAATGCTTCTCTGATCTGTAGAAGACTCTGTGTAGCATAATAAACATACTGTTTCATCTTGTTGGTACATCTTGCTGCAGCTTACACAATGGTGACTCAGTACAATTTTGCAACTCGGTTGTGTTTGCAGCATTATGTTTAAAATGTCCGACAATTTTTCGACATCCGGTTCATTTGTATAAGTGATGGGAGAAAAGTTTTCGATTAATCGTTACAAAAAATTAATCGTTAAAAAAAAATTAACGATTAATCGATTAATTAATAGTTAACTTCCGCAGCCCTAATATTTATACATACTACCTACCTCCCCAGAG
This sequence comes from Cepaea hortensis, assembly GCA_963921405.1. Classification (NCBI taxonomy): domain Eukaryota; kingdom Metazoa; phylum Mollusca; class Gastropoda; order Stylommatophora; family Helicidae; genus Cepaea; species Cepaea hortensis. The sequence continues at coordinate 27,419,663 of OY992877.1, read as the reverse complement.
TCTGAAAGAGATTACTGGCTAATTCTAAGGATTTTCTGAACACATCTGTTTAGGAATGCCTGTAGAGAGTTTACTGTTTATTCTACTTGATTGCTTTGCGGCCATGTAATTACCTGCCTACCTTTCCACCTACCCATCTACCAACCTACATACATATCTACCTACCTAACTACCTGCTTTTCTAATAATTTACTCGCATACCTACCATCTCCCCACCTACCTGCCAACAAACGTAGCTACCTACCTACCTATCTAACCATCTACCTGCCCACCTACTACCTATCCCCCCACCTACCTTCCCATCTGTTATCTATCTACCCATCTATCTATCTTTCTAACATAACTACCCACCTAAATACCAACTAACCCACCTAACCTACATACCTGAAAGGAAAGAAAATGTTAACAAGAAGACACAGAAGACTTATAGTGTGAAAACGCGAGCGCTAATTTTGGAAGATTAAATCCTGGACTGGCAACCACTTACTCTACCCACTAGATCAGCGAGGCTCTAATTGTAGCTGTATGATAAAGGATATACATGGCTTATAGCGTGAACAACACACAGTATGTAGATTAATGGACAGCTATAATTAGCACTCTAAACATTTTGAGGAAGGCTAAGTTTCAAAGACAACTTATCATGACCATCAGAAACGGGCAGTCATAATTTTTGTCGCCTCATTATAATAAAATAAAAGCTGGAACATGTTGTGACAACCGGAACTATTTGTGGAAATAGGCAAAGAGGAAGACAGCGTGAGAAAATTATTGACAGTGTTGTGTCATGGCACGGAAGGAAATCAACCTATGGCGTCGAGGATCGCAATTTGTGGAGAAGTGTGATAGCCTACGCTAGGAGGCAAGACACTTGACGATGATAACTTAGATTTATACGTGAAATTATACGTAAATCGATCAACACACCCCATCCATCTTTACACCCACCAGAACTACCACTACTACCACCTCCACCAACAGCAACAACAACAATAACAATAGTGTTAATATGCAATGGAATCCACACAAAAGACAGCTTCAAAGGAGCATACGTAAAATATGCAAATTCGATTATTCCGCCTTGATCAGAGATGTAAACTGTCTGGGTGTCTACGTACAGATCCAGACACGGTAGAACTCCCAACATACATATGTAAGTGTCAGAAGTTATACCGAGAAGCCGGAGAGAGCGTCTCAACCAGGTCTCCAGCACTTAAAACGTCTCAACAAGGTCTCCAGCACTTCAAACTTACACATGATTATACCAGTACATGACTATCTTGAAAATGAGACTGTACTGTGCCTTGTTGCTGTCCGAACGCAATTCGATATCCATTTGGGTAATTCAAGGAGCGGCTGAATTTGACTAAGAAACTATGTGAGCGGTTAAAATAACTCTGTTATTATTGCATTTGTCTTAACGACACGGGGTTATCAGGTCGGGGTGAAATTAATCTGTCTGTCTGTCTGATTTTTTATTATTTTAAATTTGTATTTTGTTGGTATATATTATTAATTAGTATTTGTGGGTCATGCATTAATGATATGTCCACATTTCCCATGCTTTTAAATGTACATATCATTGTTGTGGGTGTTCTTATAGATTAATATATAAAGAGAAATATATGTTAAAGATTAATATAACAAAAGAGATTTATGTTAAAGATTAATATAACAAGAGTGATATATGTTAAAGATTAATATAACAAGAGAGATATATGTTAAAGATTAATATAACAAGAGAGATTTATGTTAAAGATTAAAATAACAAGAGAGATATATGTTAAAGATTAATATAACAAGAGAGATATGTGTTAAAGATTAATATAACAAGAGAGATTTATGTTAAAGATTAATATAACAAGAGAGATTTATGTTAAAGATTAATATAACAAGAGAGATTTATGTTAGAGATTAATATATCAAGAGAGATATATGTTAAATAAATAATGTACCTAAGGCGATAGATCATGCTCCTTGGCGAAGGCGTAACGGACGTTGTTCGTAATCCCTCATACCGCGTTCGAAACACAGCCGTGGGATAATTGGTAGCAGACAGCCTTACGTTGGTTGTTTATGAAATGGTATGGTATGGGTACCGGTGAGTCTCCCTGGCTCAGGGGTTAAGGACGTTGTACGTAATCCCGTATACTCTTGTACGAAACACAGCTGCGCGAGATTCGGCAACGGATCGCGTCGCAATGGTTACTTACGATGGTATGTGAGCCGGTCGTTCAGAAATCAAAGGCAAACTACTAAACGTAAAACTTGCCAAGACATCAACAGCTGCTGGAAAATGCTGGTGTTGACTGCAATGTCCTGTAAAGGATATGCGAAAAAAAAATGGGTACCGGTAATTCAGAAAGCAATGACAAACTACTGTACGTAAACTTGCCCAAGAATCATGAACAGCCAAAAATTTCTGTGGCTGACTGCTACGTCATGTAAAGGATAAGCAACTAACTTCTTATTAAGGCGACAGATAAAAAGGGTAGAATGTTAGAAAGCCATCCGATACATATTCTTTACACGATGAGAATACAGTTTGTTGGCTAGGTCTGTTCTTACGGTGCTATTCCGGTTTGTGGGAAAGAGCGTTGTCTAGAATCCATAGTTCCATACTGAGCTAACATTAACCCCCCCCCCCCCACACACACACACACGCGCGCGCACGCACGCACGCACGCACACACCCACCCACTCGCCCACCCACCCCCTCCCACACTCCCACACAAACTACCGTGGGGATAACATACTCCACATTCGAATAACATAACTATATAACATACTCCACATTCGAATAACATAACTATATAACATACTCCACATTCGAATAACATAACTATATAACATACTCCACATTCGAATAACATAACTATATAACATACTCCACATTCGAATAACATAACTATATAACATACTCCACATTCGAATAACATAACTATATAACATACTCCACATTCGAATAACATAACTATATAACATACTCCACATTCGAATAACATAACTATATAACATACTCCACATTCGAATAACATAACTATATAACATACTCCACATTCGAATAACATAACTATATAACGTACTCCACATTCGAATAACATAACTATATAACGTACTCCACATTCGAATAACATAACTATATAACATACTCCACATTCGAATAACATAACTATATAACATACTCCACATTCGAATAACATAACTATATAACATACTCAACATTCGAATAACATAACTATATAACATACTCCACATTCGAATAACATAACTATATAACATACTCCACATTCGAATAACATAACTATATAACATACTCCACATTCGAATAACATAACTATATAACATACTCCACATTCGAATTACATAACTATATAACATACTCCACATTCGAATAACATAACTATATAACATACTCCACATTCGAATAACATAACTATATAACATACTGCACATTCGAATAACATAACTATATAACATACTCCACATTCGAATAACACAACTTTATAACATACTCCACATTCGAATAACATAACTTTATAACATACTCCACATTCGAATAACATAACTATATAACATACTCCACATTCGAATAACATAACTATATAACATACTCCACATTCGAATAACATAACTATATAACATACTCCACATTCGAATAACATAACTATATAACATACTCCACATTCGAATAACATAATATATAACATACTCCACATTCGAATAACATAACTATATAACATACTCCACATTTGAATAACATAACTATATAACATACTCCACATTCGAATAACATAACTATATAACATACTCCACATTCGAATAACATAACTATATAACATACTCCACATTCGAATAACATAACTATATAACATACTCCACATTCGAATAACATAACTATATAACATACTCCACATTCGAATAACATAACTATATAACATACTCCACATTCGAATAACATAACTATATAACATACTCCACATTCGAATAACATAACTATATAACATACTCCACATTCGAATAACATAACTATATAACATACTCCACATTCGAATAACATAACTATATAACATACTCCACATTCGAATAACATAACTATATAACATACTCCACATTCGAATAACATAACTATATAACATACTCCACATTCGAATAACATAACTATATAACATACTCCACATTCGAATAACATAACTATATAACATACTCCACATTCGAATAACATAACTATATAACATACTCCACATTCGAATAACATAACTATATAACATACTCCACATTCGAATAACATAACTATATAACATACTCCACATTCGAATAACATAACTATATAACATACTCCACATTCGAATAACATAACTATATAACATACTCCACATTCGAATAACATAACTATATAACATACTCCACATTCGAATAACATAACTATATAACATACTCCACATTCGAATAACATAACTATATAACATACTCCACATTCGAATAACATAACTATATAACATACTCCACATTCGAATAACATAACTATATAACATACTCCACATTCGAATAACATAACTATATAACATACTCCACATTCGAATAACATAACTATATAACATACTCCACATTCGAATAACATAACTATATAACATACTCCACATTCGAATAACATAACTATATAACATACTCCACATTCGAATAACATAACTATATAACATACTCCACATTCGAATAACATAACTATATAACATACTCCACATTCGAATAACATAACTATATAACATACTCCACATTCGAATAACATAACTATATAACATACTCCACATTCGAATAACATAACTATATAACATACTCCACATTCGAATAACATAACTATATAACATACTCCACATTCGAATAACATAACTATATAACATACTCCACATTCGAATAACATAACTATATAACATACTCCACATTCGAATAACATAACTATATAACATACTCCACATTCGAATAACATAACTATATAACATACTCCACATTCGAATAACATAACTATATAACATACTCCACATTCGAATAACATAACTATATAACATACTCCACATTCGAATAACATAACTATATAACATACTCCACAATCGAATAACATAACTATATAACATACTCCACATTCGAATAACATAATTATATAACATACTCCACATTCGAATAACATAACTATATAACATACTGCACATTCGAATAACATAACTATATAACATACTCCACATTCGAATAACATAACTTTATAACATACTCCACATTCGAATAACATAACTTTATAACATACTCCACATTCGAATAACATAACTATATAACATACTCCACATTCGAATAACATAACTATATAACATACTCCACATTCGAATAACATAACTATATAACATACCCCACATTCGAATAACATAATATATAACATACTCCACATTCGAATAACATAACTATATAACATACTCCACATTCGAATAACATAACTATATAACATACTCCACATTCGAATAACATAACTATATAACATACTCCACATTCGAATAACATAACTATATAACATACTCCACATTCGAATAACATAACTATATAACATACTCCACATTCGAATAACATAACTATATACTATACTCCACATTCGAATAACATAACTATATAACATACTCCACATTCGAATAACATAACTATATAACATACTCCACATTCGAATAACATAACTATATAACATACTCCACATTCGAATAACATAACTATATAACATACTCCACATTCGAATAACATAACTATATAACATACTGCACATTCGAATAACATAACTATATAACATACTCCACATTCGAATAACATAACTTTATAACATACTCCACATTCGAATAACATAACTTTATAACATACTCCACATTCGAATAACATAACTATATAACATACTCCACATTCGAATAACATAACTATATAACATACTCCACATTCGAATAACATAACTATATAACATACCCCACATTCGAATAACATAATATATAACATACTCCACATTCGAATAACATAACTATATAACATACTCCACATTCGAATAACATAACTATATAACATACTCCACATTCGAATAACATAACTATATAACATACTCCACATTCGAATAACATAACTATATAACATACTCCACATTCGAATAACATAACTATATAACATACTCCACATTCGAATAACATAACTATATACTATACTCCACATTCGAATAACATAACTATATAACATACTCCACATTCGAATAACATAACTATATAACATACTCCACATTCGAATAACATAACTATATAACATACTCCACATTCGAATAACATAACTATATAACATACTCCACATTCGAATAACATAACTATATAACATACTCCACATTCGAATAACATAACTTTGCATGTAGCATTACAGCCGACCTGTTATTTGTTTATTCGCTTCATATGATGTATAACTTTACAAACATGCACCTGACGAGATGTAGCGAAATATGCAAGAAATCCTGCAGTAAATTATTTACAGCATCATTGTTTAAACATACAAATAGCCAATAAATGAAGGGGTTGATTGCAAACTCATATAGCAGATTCAGTGTCAAGTAAAAAGTATGTCTGAATCAAACAAAAATTGGTTGGCGGAAAATGAGAAGTAGGGGAGAAGTAGGGGAGCTTCACAGTTATAACTTAAAATATATTAATATGGTAGCAGATATGTTGTATTATATCGCAATTACAACATTTCGGCGATATAGAAGCCCATGGCAGATAGGGAAATCGCTTAAGACGATTGAACATCCCATGGCAATTAATCAGTTAAAGGATAGATTTAAGGATATCTTTCTGGTGGAAAGTGGCTAAAGGGCTTGCGAACGCGGTTTGTGAGCCCGTATACCCGGGTTCGAAACACGGCGGTGCTGGTTTTTTCGAAAAAGGTATAGGGGCCGGTCGTTCAGAAAGCAATGGCAAACTACTGAACGTAACACTTGCCTAGTACATCAACAGCAGCTGAAAATGCTGGTGTTGACTGCAACGTCCCGTAAGGGATACGCAACAAACTTTTTTTCTGGTGGAAGTGCACTGGTTTCTTCAGCACGGCGCTGTGGTATTTATAGACGGCTGGGTGTAATCCCGATACTGTGACTATAGCTTTAAATGTGTGTTCGAAAGGGTTACGGATGCAGTTCGTAATACCGCATACCGCGTTCGAAACATAGCTACGGACAATTTGGCGGCAAACCGCCTGGCGTTGGCTTTTTTAATGAAATGGTGTGGGTGACGGTTGTTCAGAAAAACAATGGCTAACTACTGGACGTTAACTTGCCTAGGAATCACAAACAGCCAAAATTGCTGGGATATGCAACAAACTAACTGTCTAGTGTGTCCTTTTGTATTGTTGACTGTGTCCTTTCGTATTGTCTAGTATGTCCTTATGTATTGTCTAGTGCAGTGTTTCCCAACCTTTTTTGTACCATGCCCCACTTAAGCCTTTCTAAAATTCATATTGCCTCCCTCCCCCGCCCCATGCCCCCCCCCCCCTCAACATATACATTATTTTTAATATTCAAAAATTGAAATGTTCACTGAAGAAACTTGAATGATACTCTAGGTTTTAGGAAGAAATCACTAGGTAATTATTGAGCAAACACAGTAAGTAAATTTTCAAAACATATAACGGAGAACTGAAATTCAAGTACAAAATAATTTTAATGAAAGATTTTTCTATATTATTTTAATTATTAGTAATTATTTATTATTTAAATTTAGTGAGATCCTTGCGCTTGATGCTTGCTGCAAAGAGATCTTATGTCAGGTTCCAATTTAGTTAACTTCAGTCTCAAGTCTCCCCGTTTTGTTATATTCAGCCGATTTCTTCCATTTTCGAATTGCCCCCCTTAACAGTCAAATTGCCCCCCTGTGGGGCGTGGGCCCCACGTTGGGAAACACTGGTCTAGTGTGTACTTTTGTATAGCAGGGTATGTCCTTTTGTATTGTCTAGTGCGTGTTTTTGTATTCTCTAGTGTGTCTTTTTGTATTTTCTAGTGTGTCCTTTTGTATTTTCTAGTGTGTCCTTTTTCTTGTCTGGTGTGCCCTTTTGTATTAGCTAGTATGTCCTCTAATCTCACGTTCTTTTATACATATGTATGAGTGCCGATCGCTATTTGTGGATTTTCATAATGCTACCCCAATGATTTCCCGGCAACTAATAATTCGGGTAGGTAATGTACTATAATAATGTAGGTAATATACTGTCTAAGATGAACATCAAAACATATTGAGCCCGTGTTGATTCGTTAGGATACTCTCAAGTAACCAATAATTAATGCTTGTATTTGCTGATTACCAAGATACATACAAGATACGAGACACATTACGTGGGCATCTGTGCTATAGTGCTAGTTCCATATTTTAGTGAAAGAATAACACATATTAATTTATGTAATAAATATTACAATGACCGCCTTTACTTTCCGTAATCTACGTTAAAGTAGTGAAGTAAATTAATATAAAGCATACGTGTACGCGCCATGAGGTCTTAAAGTCTTAAAAGTCGAGAGGTTTTATCCCATATGGCTCGGTCTCTTTCCGCCGGGCGTCCAGCAGAATGTGTTGCACAAAACACGAACTCCGTAGCTCCAGCGACGACCTCCCATGAGTCTCCAAGACAAATGCACTCGTGAACCGAACGAGTACCCCGGAATGGAACACACAACCTTCGAATCGCGAGGCAGCTCATTTCGCCACGGAGACTCCATCCTTGAGGTGTATTGGCTATGTGGAGATAGTCCCATATTTTTATTGACCATTCGACATTCCATGGGTGATTTGTTAAATACCACCCCTGTATGCCAGCCGCCTTTACTCTCCATAATATTTCCTGGTACTCATTTTAGTTGGGTGGATCTGGCAGCCCAAGTCAAGCCACAAGAATCTACCTCCATGTGGATTCGAATATATGACCATCGGGCCGGCAGGCAAGCGAGCTAACTACTGCGACACTGCGGCTGAAGTGATTCATGGAACCCATATGTCAAGACCATACTGACAGTGCCGGACTCCCTGGTCTAGGGATTTACACGACTTTCTCCGTATTCCCGTTTACTCTTGTGAGTAAGGTGACGTTGCGAGAGAATCGGTATGTGAGCCGGTTGCTCAGAAAGCAATGGCAAACTACTTAGCGTAATCATGCCAAGAAATCAACAATCAGCTGAAAGATGCTGATGTTGACAGTGATTTCCTGTAAAGGATATGCGAAGGAAAAAAAAATACTTACAGTGCAATCACAATGAAAAGGGTTAATACCGCGAGGTTTGAAGAATATTATTATTCTCAAATCTCGTCATCTCATCACATCTCATCTTGTTCCTCTTGTACCTTGCGGTGTCGGAGTGAAGCATAAACAGCGAGAGAGTGCCAGTGTATTCTCGAATCTTCGATATTTTCATTGTTGTTAAGTGTGACTGAATAGGACAACCCCGTCCTTACATATGCAATGGAAAAGACGTGAAGAACTGAGAAATTGGTGATCAACTGTGATAGTCACTTTATCAAGCTAAGTCTTCTCTAGAAGTGGACTCACGGAGAACACATTTAACTCTGACACTGTTATGTATCGAATCCAGAGCTACTTTGTTCATATCCATCTACACTAACCATGATACCACTGCAGCATATAAAGGATCTTTTTCACATTATAAGGCGTAGTGGGTATATAGTGCTCGTCCTGTGAATTTGGGCCAATCGGAAAACCAACAGTGATGGGAGGTTCAATCGCTTCCTTCACACTCCAGGGCATTGTATGACATATTTAATAGGCTGTGTCGATCTGGGAGCCAATATCTATAGAAGAAAATGCTCGACTCAAAGGGGATGTGAAGACAATGCGCCCATTGTGCCACTGTAGTTAATACAGCATTGTATAATTATGCCCAGTTTATGGTAGAGTGTCAAGTATCTGCTCTAGACAGTGTATAAGTATGTCCGGTTTATGTTACAGCGTATAGTATCTGCTATGGACAGTGTATCATTATGTCCGGTTTATGTTACAGCGTATAGTATCTGGTCTGGACAGTGTTGGTGAGGAAACAACTAAGAAAATTGACAAGAAATAAAATTGGAATGCTTTCTTTCCCACGCCACACAATTTCAGTTATCTGTTTTTTTTTCTATTGAATCCCAGCTATCGAGCAACTTGTTACATTTGGTAAGAGAGTATTAAATAAATCTGGATTCACCAAGGGCAACTTTGTATTTAGCCTGTATGCAAGTCGTGTATTCATGATTGTTCACAATGATTATTACACCTTCTTTGTAGGCATCTGCCTCTAATCCTGGACTGAAACAGATAATACAGTCTAAGATAAAATTCAAATAGATTGAGCACATATTGCTTCGTTAAGATATTCAGAATTAACCGATAATAAATATTTATTTTGCTGATTACCACGAAAAATGCAAGACAAGAGACACATATGACAGAATAACTGTAATTACTTGAGTCCATCGTTTGTTGCACAGATTTGAGAGTTCAGATTTTCTCTCTGTCAGATTTCGTCTCGAATTAATGAAAGCATCAAATTGGAACCAAATTGGCCATCTCTTGGGAAATGCCTCTCATTTGATTGAGCTAGCTATCATGTTTGTGAGCGCCAACGATATGAAGGATACCATATTTTCTGTAGCCAAAAGAAATATTTTCTCAGCTAAAGATGGCTTTTGAACACGTGGTTGTGTGAAGAACAAATCGATTTCTGTTTAGGAGAAAAATTACTTGAACTATGACAATTCGCCACATTTGTGTGTTCTGGAGGCGGTGTATTGACACTTTAATGTGAGATGAAACCTGGACATGTAGTTCAACACAGTTTATGGGGGTTATGTTATGAGATTGATGTGGGGGAAGAAAATTGGACATATGGTTATGCAAGGCTATATCGTGAGAGAATAATATGAGGTGGGATATTGGGCGTGTACATCCGTATAGTTTATGGAGTTGGGAATGGCGGTGGGGTTATTAAGACAGGATAGATAATTGGACGTGTATATTAATATAGTTTATGAAGGATATAATGTGACAGTTTAATGGAGGATAGCAAATTGGACAAAGAGATCAGCAATCAGCATAATATTTTACTCTCTCTCTCTCTCTCTATACATATATATATATATATATATATATATATATATATATATATATATATATATATATAGAGAGAGAGAGAGAGAGAGAGAGAGAGAGAGAGACAGACAGACAGACAGACAGACAGACAGACAGACAGTCAGAGAGACAGACAGACAGACAGTCAGAGAGACAGACAGACAGACAGTCAGAGAGACAGACAGACAGACAGTCAGAGAGACAGACAGACAGACAGTCAGAGAGACAGACAGACAGACAGTCAGAGAGACAGACAGACAGACAGACAGTCAGAGAGACAGACAGACAGACAGTCAGAGAGACAGACAGACAGACAGTCAGAGAGACAGACAGACAGTCAGAGAGACAGACAGACAGACAGTCAGAGAGACAGACAGACAGACAGTCAGAGAGACAGACAGACAGACAGTCAGAGAGACAGACAGACAGACAGACAGACAGACAGACAGACAGACAGACAGACAGACAGACAGACAGAATATGCTAAGTAAATAAATAACCCACTGTTGGTATATGGTGCTGGCACCATGTTTTATACCAATCGCACACAGCCATACAGCAGATGATGAGGTCAATGCCTCGCCGGCCGCTTTTGCTTCCGAAGAAGGTTCCTGGCACCCATTATAAGTTTGGTTGACCCGACAGCTCAAGTCAATGAACAAAATTTAATGATTTGAATACAAGAATTGTCTTTCCAAAAGCAAAAATACTGGCCTGTATGCTACTGCGCTCTCACTGTTGCATTTTAATGCAATAATAATAATGCGTATATTGCGCATATGAAAAATATTTTGGTAGAAAGGATTTATATAATGTGTGCGGAGTTGACCGGCTAAGGTAAATTTCGGTAATCAGTATTCTTTTTTTAGTTGCATGTCCTTTACAGGACGTAGCAGTCAATCCCAGCATTGTTTGGATGTTCGTAATTCCTGGGCAAGTTTACGTTCAGTAATTTGACATTGCGTTCTGGACGACCGGCACCTATACTATTTCATAAAAAACCAACCCAGCTGTATTTAGAACGCGGGTATGCGGGATTATGAACTGCGTACGTAACCTCCTCCCCACGGAGCAAGCTATCAGTAATACGGTAATCAGTATATCTACTCGTATATGCAGATCATAGTTTTCTAATAGGTAAAATTAAAATGAAGCTCAAGAGATAAATTAACTTCCCATAAACACATACATTGATATAATGTAGGATTTATCAGAAATTAAGGAACAATTCACTGTCACAGACTCAAATAAATATTACGCTCTACAACAGGCAGTCAACGAAGAGATTACGAGAATCTGCTGGTAGTAGGATTTTAAAAAAAAAATTGACTGTATCAAGGTTAAAAATACTTGGCAAAACAGAAAGAAATCATAAAGCGTGGGCAACACCGGAAACTCTTTAAAAGATAGAAGAGAGGGAAAGCAAGAAAACTGGTTTAAATAACAGCAAAACCAGGGCTTCGAAAGTCCAAAAAAGATATACAGACGTTAATAAAGAAGTTAGGAAGCATATTAAGGCGGTTAAAAGACAATACATAGACGACCTAGCAAGAGAGATAAAGGTAGCAGCATCGAAAGGATACCTCAGAGAACTTTAGATTACCACAAGGAAGATACCAGAAAAGTATAATCAACCAAGTGGACAGATCAAAAACAGAGGTGGGAAAGTTCCCGCTAACATTGAGGATCAACTAAACAGATGGGCTGAATACTTTGAGGAACTCCAGCCTGCAGAAGAGGAGCTGGATATTGTCAACAACTCAAATTGCATCCAGGCACTCGCTCCACTTCATTCACACCTCAACGACACTTCATGTGTGAATGAACATCATCTATTTTATTTCAGGCGAACCTGTTATATTTACATACACAATATCAGGCGGTAATTGACTGCCTAAATATACATGTAGCCTTTCCTCACAACAACCCGTACATACTCAAATACAATCTCACACTCGCGATCTATAACATGCTCTCTTGTAAACTACACATTGGCTTTCGGAAAACAATCACACGTCCTGTCTGGAAGACTGTCGGGTCCTGTCTGAATAACCTCAGTCCAGTCGCTGCCCTTGTCGTTCTAAACTTCGTGCGGTCAGCAAAACCTCGTGCTGTCCCACTCGTCACGTCGTACAGTAGTCCTGTCGGTGTCAACCTTGGGTTGTCCTACTGCTAACTCTGTTTACGGGTGTTGTCCCGTGAACTAGCATCCCCGCCCCATCCTCGGGGTTAGTCCCGCTAATGTCCTAGATATGACACGTCCGTGTCCTATTCTAAGTCCTGTCTTATAACTGTCCTAAGTTATCCCATGCGGTCTGTCTCTATTCTATCTACTCCCTTGTAGAGGTCTTTATCTATGTCCTATCTGTCCTTACCCCTATTCTGTCTCCTGTCCTATCTATGTCCTATCTAACACGTTGACAGATATCAACTGCAAGAAATCATACAAGGAACAGATTAGCAAAGCCATCAAACTACTGAAAGATGGGAAAGCTGCTGGTCCAGATCAAACCCCAGTAAAGGCGTTAAAATTAACGTAAATGCCTCAAATAAATTACTCCACATATTTTTAGCAGACTTTGGAAAACTGAAGAAATGCCAGCATACCGGAGAGGAAGATATCTGTTGAAGCTGCCATAGAAAGGGGATCTACAGGAGTTAGAAAATTACGGAGAATAATGTTATGTCAGTTCATGTGAAGATATTAAACAGGATCATTCTGGAGAAATTAAGAGATGTCACTGAACGAACGAACGAACATTATTTTCAAAGGGTCACAAATTGGGCACGCAGGCCCGTCTTACATTCGGCCCTTCCAATCACTTATCTTGTATACATCGGTTAACTATTTTGCATGTTATATTCACATAGGAAAAATAAACCTTGTCAAATGAATTTTGTGAGCATAAACAATGCTCCATGTTATGAGGTCAGGCAAGCAGCAGCCAGACACACTTACACAACACGTGCATAAACACATACACACATATATATATATACAACATTTACTCAAATTTATGCACTCACTCAATAAGTTACAAATGTACACTCCTCGCATACACATATACTCACTCGCAATCACAAACTTACTAACAAATGTTTACTTGTACTTAGTTAGTTTAGTTTAGTCGATGGATCAACATCGCGGCACACGGGTGCAACCCATATGTGCTCCGTTCTCCTCCAAACTCAAACCTGAGTATAGAGAAACTCAGCTCAGTGCACGAACTCCGTAGCATCGGCGAGGATCCTGAAATAATTTGGGTAGATTTTTAACTTAAAATTTAGCCCGGGCAGTGCCGTTTGGCTACTCTTTTTCAATTTCCAACTGCCAAGGGATTTTTTACGTGCGCTACAATACACACGGGCGTCCGATCTCACTACCCAGAGACCAGGGGAATTTTATTACTAGAAGTCCACGGGAAAAAAGATCCCGGTATCTCCGGGGCTTGAACCCGGGACCTCCAGCACTAGAGGCGGACACCACACCTCGAGACCACGCAGCCCCCTGTTGTTTACTTGTACTTACATACCAACTTTCTCTTTCTCCATCTCTCTCTCTCTCTCTCTCTCTCTCTCTCTCTCTTTCTCTCTCTCTCTCTCTCTCTCTCTCTCCCTCTCTCTCTCTCGCTCGCTCGCTCGCTTATATCCTCATTAATACAAACAGCAAAGTACATACATATACTCCTTCCCATACTCATTTAGTCAACACATCCACTTTCACACACGCAAATACACAAATACTCACACAGTCGTACATGAAATTGACAAACAATTTGGTGATGTACAGGCTAGTTTTTGACCAAACAGACCTGCACTGATCAGATAGTTACACTGCGCATAATAGTAGAACAAAACATCGAACTGAACTCACCGTTCTATATTGGATTTGTGGACTACGAAAAGGCGATAGTATTAAAAGCGATTTCTTCGAAAATAGAGGAGACATTATGGAATATCACAGAAAATCATTAACTTGTAAAAGGCAACATGAATGGCATGGTCCTCCATGACAGACAACTAACGGAGGCATTCGAGATAAGAACAGGAGTGAGATAGGGATTCATCTTGTCATCCGTACTATTCTTACTGTCAACAACTCAATTGCGACAGGCATGCAAGGATTCCCTTCTTTTGTACCACACGAAAATGACAACTCGTACGGTGTACAAAAGGATACATTTTATTTGGAGCTGATAGTACATGAGCTCCGCGAGCGGAATACCACATCGGTATTAAACATCATAGTATGTTATAAAGATGTAATGAGACGATGATGTTGATGGTAATGATTAATGAAGCTAAGCTTAAGTCCTAACTATTGATACTGTCCTTCTTAACAACAAAGTATTCACAGCGGATATACAGTCCGTCGTCTACGCCGTCGAGTCCAAGTCTCACGAATCTCTCAGTGGCGTGTTCAGCCACGAGTAATTGGCTCTTCGTGTATTCGCTGCTTTGCGTGCTTGGAGTTCCAGCACGCTGGTCACTTGGTTAAAGTAACCACTGCTGCATGGTCACTTCTCGTGATGCGGGTTTCCCAGTCTCTTGGGTAACCCCAGCTCACTTACACCGAATAACCTCCTTGTTGACACAAGTGTGTCCAGTTACAGAACTATTTATAGTTCTCACTCGTGCTTGTGTCCCTTCTGTCTGGTTTCCTAGATCGCTATGTTACTTTCCTTTTCTCAGCTCTATTTATCTATTACTTAGCTCTAAGCTCTTACGTACCTCTTTGACAGACTCTCCTTCCCTCCCGTGTTGTGTTACAAATTTTTAAGTTGTGGGTGTAACACAAGTCGTAATCTCAACAAAAATTGGATGTCTAATTTTCTCAAAGACTGCGTAAGTTCACTACTTCTCTTCTGGGGATAGGACAAGATTTCTCCTTTCCCTCGTCACAATGTTGTATTACTTCACTTGGCTAATTGAGTAGCCCACCACACTAGTACAGTTGGCTATAGACTTTCATTATATTTCTGGGAATTGTGTGAACCGGAAACCAATGCCATAAGACCCGTCCTCTAATTGTCCATAATTGACAACCCATACAATTTGTCTCTGTTACGAGTACAATACATGAATAATGAATATTCATGCTCCCATATAATATTTGCTCCAAGTAGTATACATGCTTTATGTGCTACTCTTCACCTTTTTAGCTTCCGCTTGTGAAGAAATATTTAAGTGTTAAAGTAAGGTTTTCGAGATGTTATTGTGTCCCCTGCTAGAGTAGTTATCTTTCTTTGCAGATAATGATGTATGCAAGTTTATATGTTAGTTTTCCTGTTTGGTTGCGTGTTTTCTATTAAACTAAAGTGTATTTAACTTACTAACATGTGTATGCGTTTATAATTTACGTGTATGTGCTCTTTCGAGCGCCGTAAAGCGGTTTCTTGTAGCCACAAACGAGTGTGTTAACCTGATTTATGACTACAGTCCCGGTTTAAGATGCTTAAAATATATTTCCTATCTCTATCACTAAAGTATAGAAACTACACAGATAAAAATAGTCTCGGCAACACATTGTTTACACAGACCGACACAGACGAATTACAACAAGTCGCATTGTGCGGCAATAAAAACACCGCTAAATCTCTCACTCTCCTTATTTCATTTGCTCTCTTTGTCTCATTCACACATCTTTCGTTCATCTTTCATTCGACAATGGTTTTAAAATACTTAATTCAGTCATTACAATATGGTTCAAGAAACAAGAATAGATGAACAATAAATATATACAATAAATAGTTGGCTGAAATTAAACAGGTTTTCAAGCCATATGACTGTGCTGTATTTCTGCACTCGTCATATCTATACAAAATATACATGGTTGTGAGGATTGTTTGCTACCAATCCTGTGGTAATGACTGACATATCTAATATATTGTAAGTTGGTGTACTGTTCTAAATTAATCTAGGGGAACTAATCTAACTAAATAACCAAAATGGGGAAAAGTGGGTTAGTTACCTTAAAGTATTATTAGTATATGGAATGATATAAGTTTCTAAATGATGGGATTAATTTGTGAGTAATGTTTTCATTAACTAAATGCATAAATAAATGTGTTTAAATGGTGGTAAACTACAGTAATGTTTTCTAATTGAAAAGTATGATGTAGATATTAAACTAAATGAGTCTCTAACTAAATGTAGGTGAATTTTAACTCTGAAATGTTATAAATCAAGTTATATAGGTAATTCTACATTATACATTCTATTATCACTACAAAAATATAATGTTATAAGCAACTGTCATAAAAAACATGACATATACATATCACATTTAATTTCTATTTTACTAAACTAACTAATTACATCCAGGTGTGATGTCGGAGCAGCGTCCTCTGTAGAATGTCCTCGAAACCCAGAGTTCAGCTAGACAAAGTCTGATTTACGCTCTCATAATGGGTAACGTTCATACTTCGATCCACTCACGTGTTGCATATATGGTGGTGGTGTAGACAACTAACAACGTGTCTGTTCATTTCACTTATACTGACACAGTTAATATTACACAAGTTTAGACGACTGGCGATGGTAACGCACTACAGTGTTCACAATCACCACATAGGGCACTAGGTAATTACAGTGTCAATGATTCTGGTGATGTGAGATCGCTCTCTTCTCGTATTTCAGGTATCTCAATGTGAGAAGGTCGGCTCAATGTGTCAGCCAGAGAGTTCATGCTTCCCTTCAAATGCCTAATGGTGAAAGCATAATTTTGCAGTATTAAGGACCACCTGTAGATCCTGTTATTGCGATGGACTCCAGACTGCATTACAGTCAGCGGCGAATTATCGGTTTCAATGACAAACTCCGTACCCGCTAAGAATGTATGAAGCTTCCTGATACAATAGATGACGCTTAAAGCTTCCAATTCAGATGCTGAGTATCTTGATTCAGCAGGGGTGATTTTCCGGCTTACATACATTATTGGGTGGAAAATTCCCTCATAGAACTGGCCTAAGACGCCAGAGATGGAAATAGCACTTGCGTCTGTACGGAGATAATAAGTAAGATTTTGGTTAGGCAAGCGCAAAATAGGTGGAACGCTAAACATAAGTTTCAATTTTGATAAGGCACCAATTAACTGTGCGTCTTGTACATTTAATTTCACAGATGCTTTCAAAACATTAGAAAAAACGCTGGTGATTTCAGTCAAATTGGGTATAAATTTGCTGTAGTAATTAACCAAACCCAGCAATCTTCGGACCTGTTTCTTGGTCGTTGGCATAGTTAAATTGAGAATTTTCGTGACAATTCTGTCATCTGTCCTAAGTTGGCCTCTGCTGATCGTATGGCCTAGGAAATCAATTTCTTCCATTCCCAACTCCACTTTGGTTGGTTTTACCGTAAGACCGAATAATCGCAATCTATCGAAGACATATCACAGTTTCTGTAAGTGTGATGTCCCGTCTGCAGTATGTATACATATGTCATCAATATAAACTGATGTATTCGTAACTCCGTGTAAAAGGTCCCTAGTGAGTCGGACAAAAGTGGCTGGAGCATTACGAAGGCCAAAAGGAAGGAATCGCCACTCATATAGACCTAGAGGTGTTGAGAAAGCTGTTAAAGGGATAGACAATGAATTCATCGGAACTT
This sequence comes from Cepaea hortensis, assembly GCA_963921405.1. Taxonomy (NCBI): domain Eukaryota; kingdom Metazoa; phylum Mollusca; class Gastropoda; order Stylommatophora; family Helicidae; genus Cepaea; species Cepaea hortensis. The sequence continues at coordinate 27,400,892 of OY992877.1, read as the reverse complement.
GCCAGTATCCCTTCGTAAGGTCAAGTTTAGAAAAGATACGTGATGTTGACATATCAAGGATAAGATCTTCACATGATGGAATAGGCTCTGCATCGACCTTGGTCACGTTATTTAACCGCCGATAATCGACGCAGAGGCGGATAGTCGAGTCCTTTTTCGTGACAAGGACGATAGGAAAAGAGTATTCTGACTGTGATTTTTTTATTATTCCACTCGACTCAAGATTTAAAAGTTCCCTGTCGAGACTTTCCCTGTAATTTAATGGGATGGAATAAGGTCGGCATTTGATAGGGGTGTTATCAGTCAGAATAATGGAGTGTTCTATCCTGTCCGTCCTACCTGGGATGTCGGAAAAAATGTCCCTGTACTCTGTTACTAGTTCTATGATTTGTCGTCGTTGCTCGTCTGTTAGTTTCGGTTCTAACCGTATGCTATCAATTATCCCAGTCGTGTCTACTGTCGGGACTGGTAATTCTATTCCATCGTCATCTGTCTGATTAAGTACTGTCGTTGTACTACCTGTGTGTTCTGTTTCCTGACTAGGTGTGTTTGCGATGTCGTCGCCACCTGTCGCCCTACCTAGTGTAGTTGTGTTGTGTACGTCTGTCGTCCGGTTGCTTGGTGTAGATGCATTCTGTTCGTCTGTCAACAGTTCTTGTCGTGAGAAATAAGGCTTCAGCATGTTGATATGAAATATCTTTAATTTTCGGTTTATCGATATTTCATAATCGACATCTGATATCTTTCGTACCACTCTGAATGGCCCTTGCCATGACGTTAATAACAAGTTACGTTTATCTGGTAGTAAAAGCAGCACCTCTTGATTGGGTTCAAGGTGTAGGGTTGTGGTACCCTTATTGGCATAAGTTTTGAACGGTCTCTTTCGAGAAGCCAATATTAAACCTTGGGCCTTGGCTGTTCCATGCTTTCCCTTTCTCACTACGTATTGACAAATAGTACATAACCAACAAAAAGATTTAATATCGTTACTAAATTTAGGCCAATAGAAACGTGATAAAATTTTGGCTCTCGTTTTGTTATAAGACAAATGTTCAGCACACAGTGACTCATGCGCAATCTTTAGCACATTATGTCGGTGTTTTACAGGTCACACCGTCTGCTGAATTTCATGGTTATTGGTGGTATAATAACGCATGAGAATTCCCTTATGCACTTTGAAATCCCAAGATGCATTTTTAGTTACTTTCGCTCGCTCACCTAACAATTTAAAATAAGGTGCGATAGTTTGATCGGTGCGTTGTGCCTCGATAAAGTCTTGTCGAGTGGTATTGTCACTGGCACCGCTGGGTGTTAACAACTGTAATATTTCATTTTGTAGGTCAGTATAATGTGTTTGGGTCTCTGACCTAGTTACAGTATTAGTCGTGTTTGTTTGTTTCCAGGCTAATATCTCGTCATCAGTACAGTGTTTTAATGATGGCAAGCAACCCAAAATCATGTCAGTACGGGGATTCTGCAAAATTGCGCACGTAAATGTGCCGGAAAGGAACGGGGTGTTTATACGGACTTTTTCCAGGGGGGGGGGGTATTTCTCAATGTTACCAGAGAAAGTGCGGCATTTGACAAACTCTCCCTATAATCCTCTGGGTTAACTAGCTCTCTCCTTACCCCGAGTAAAGTGCTTCCGCTATCAAGTAAACGTTGGCATGGTTGTTCGTTGACCAGTGCATCGTGGAACTTTAGGTTACCTCTGGAGGCTAAAGCTGCATTAGCATCTTCGTTGGAACATGGTACAACATGACCACATTTGAGTTTCCCGTCCGCATGAAACTGGTGACAAGTGTCACATTTCTTAAAGTCTAACATATCAGTAACTACAGCCACACTCTCACACTAATTGAATGGTAATACATTTTCAAGTTCAGAATCAACTACACTATCATCGTCAGATGATGTATCTATGAGCACAGCATTGCTAGCCTTCATTCTTTGCCTGCCCAAACACTTAGAAGAATAGTGGCCATAAGAAGAACAGAAGAAGCATTTAACCGCACGTTTGTATGAGTTTCGTTTGTCTTCCTGCTTTTTCATCATCATTTCAAGATGAGCAGGATATGATGGACTTTTATCACACATCGAGTACTTCGGATGGAATAATTTGCAGTATCCACACTGTGGTGGCTTCTGATAAGGTTTGTCTTTCTTCTTATACCCTTTTTGGTTGTAAGACCTGCTTGGTGTGTTCTTAGCAAAAGCCGTAATCTCAGTATCATGTATTGATGTTTTAAATATGTCGCGGTTTGAAGAAAAATAAGCTGAACCACGTTTTTCAAGTTGTTCAATAGATTCAATGTCTGCTTGTTGAAGGAACTTAGCAAAGGGAGTAGGAACTGTGGATATGACTTTATCCATCGCCATTAAGTCCTGTAATCTATCAAAGTTCTTCCCTACTTTTGCCGCCTTAAGCCATTTACTGAATATACTTTGAACATTTGATACATAGTCTAAGAACGTTTCGGTTGGGTTTGGTTTGATTTGTGAGTACTGGATCTGATATCCAGGAGCATCGAGTAGAAAATGCTGCATAATCCTATCATGGATGTATTGATAGTTATTTCTTAGTTCTGTTGGTATCGATTCGATAACTTTTAAGGGATCCCCACTGAAATTTCTCATATAGATCATGGCCCAGTCTTCTAATGGTATTTTCTGAATTCTTAGCTGGAACTCTATATTCTCAGTCCATGCTGATATTGAATTCCCTTGACTATAGGGTTTGATAATCCCTTTATATTTAGAGAATTTATTTTGCTCTTCCTGACTCTTCTGTTTAGTAGAGGCTATCTGGATGTTTGAGTCAATTTCCATCTCTTTCATCTTTAACTTAGTTTGTGACTCTATCTCTATTTGCTTTTGCTTTGTGGCATCATCCATCTCTATCTGTTTTTGTTTTACTTCTAATTCTCTTTGTTTTGTAGTTTGCTCTAATTCTAACTGTTTTTGTTTGGTGGCTTCCTCTATCTCTCTCATCCCTTTCTGATGCTGTCTTTCCAATGCTCTTTCATCTCTCTCTAGAGCAGCTTTTCTTTCTGTTTCTTCTCTGTATCTTTGTTCTGCCCATTTCTCTAATTTCTCTCCAGTATGGCCTAGTTCTTTGCCAGCCTGGATGCAGTCATTTAATGATGACATTATATGGCTTTATGTTATTACACCACTGATATCAATGTAACTTTACAATATAATTTTACAGTTAATATGTGTTAGATATTTACAATCTTCACTGAAAAAGAAGATGCATGGTTAATGGTGGTTATCAAAATTCGTGAAAAATATACTCATCTAATCTGCTGAAAAATACGGCACTCGGGATGTTACATCGCTGTCTTTCGTACACACAACTGATAGACTTGCTTGTATAACTGATGTCTCTGTTTAATAGAGCATCAACAGTTTAGAAAAATGCATATAATATACAATACATGGTTGTTATCAATTTAAACAATATAGTTTATGCGGATGGTAACTTGCAAATGTGATATAAATATGATGAATGATGTAATGATATGAATGTTATGATAGTATAAATGAATCGTCAATGAATTGTAGGATGAATCGTCAAATGAATGTCAATGTCGTCTTGTCTTCACTTTCTATCGTCTCTGACTGAGCTGCGCTGTATGACTTTAGCTTAACCTCTAATTTATTTCCCTTGTGCACAAAGAATTTACTTTTGCACAAGTACATACGTGAATGTGATGAATGTTGACATTATGACTGTATCACACGAAATGTTTCACAAATGATAGTTAAATTCGTAATCTCGATACATTTTGCAATCTGCACACAATCACAGTTTATATTTCATACATTTCCATCAAAAGAATTCACACAAATAACATAATTAACATTTTGTAGAATTTCCGAATTTATGTGGGAAAAATGGTAATTTAAAGTGCTTGAAGGTGGTTCAAGCCCCACAAAATGAGATCCTACCGACTTATGTAGGTTCAAAAAGCACTTCTGACACCAATTGAAATCCAGCCTGTCAACAACTCAATTGCGACAGGCATGCAAGGATTCCCTTCTTTTGTACCACACGAAAATGACAACTCGTACGGTGTACAAAAGGATACATTTTATTTGGAGCTGATAGTACATGAGCTCCGCGAGCGGAATACCACATCGGTATTAAACATCATAGTATGTTATAAAGATGTAATGAGACGATGATGTTGATGGTAATGATTAATGAAGCTAAGCTTAAGTCCTAACTATTGATACTGTCCTTCTTAACAACAAAGTATTCACAGCGGATATACAGTCCGTCGTCTACGCCGTCGAGTCCAAGTCTCACGAATCTCTCAGTGGCGTGTTCAGCCACGAGTGATTGGCTCTTCTAATAATAGAAACCTCAAGCTACGGCTTGCAACCTGGAACGTAAGAACCATGTGTCCAGGACTTTCCACTGACTTGACCAATATTGACGATGTGAGAAAAACGGCTGTGATTGATGCTGAACTCAATCGTCTTAACATTGATATTGCTGGCCTGCAGGAGACTCGCTTCGCTGAGGAAGGGTCACTCAGGGAAAACAATTACACCTTTTTTGGAAGGGAAGAGGGCAGGCAGAAAAAAGGCAACACGGTGTAAGCTTTGCAGTGAAGAATTCGCTACTGGGAATGATTGATATCCCAGCTGGAGGTAATGAAAGATTATTATCACTGCGCTTGGCAACCTCTTGTGGATTTGCCACCATTCTCACTGCATATGCACCGACACTCACTTCCTCTGATAATGTGAAAGATACGTTCTATGAGCAGCTAGACTCTGCGATCAAGGCAGTTCCAAAATCCGACTACATTTATATGCTCGGTGATTTCAATGCTCGTGTGGGCAAGGACTCAAGTTCATGGCCAGTTTGCCTTGGAAAATACAACATCGGTCGCCTGAATGATAATGGGCAAAGGCTGCTGGAGCATTGCACTAGAAATGACCTATGTATTACAAACTCCTTTTTTAAAACAAAAGAGATGCATAAGGTCACATGGAAACATACAAGATCCGGCCATTGGCATCAGCTGGACTTCATTATCACACGAAGACAACATCTGAACCATACATCATTAACTCGAAGTTACCACAGTGCTGACTGTGATACAGATCATTCTTTGGTTGTTGCAAGGGTTAGACTGAGACCAAAGAGAATCTACACAGCTAAACACAAGTCTAGCCCCAGGATTAATATTATTAACACTCACGATCCTGGAAAGTGCTTTGAATTTCAACAGCAACTTGAGGATGCTTTCAATGATACATCAGAAAATTGTATAGTAAATGATAAATGGAGTAAACTTAAGGAAACTATTTATAAAACAGCGGTAGGGGTTTACGGCACTGTGGATCATAAGAGGTAGGACTGGTTTGCGGCAAACAGCCAGATACAAAAGCCCTTGATTGATAAAAAGAAGATAGCTCTCTTAAGAAACAAGGAAAGACCAAAGCGTAACACTCTGAGTGAGCTGAAGCAAGCGAGGAAGGATGTACAAAAGGCTGCCAGGCAGTGTGCGAATGACTATTGGATCAAGTTATGTGAGTCCATTCAAATCGCAAATGATAAGGGAAACATCAGAAGCATGTATGAAGGGATAAAGAAAGCCTGTGGTCCAATGATCAAAAGAAGTGCACCGCTGAAAATCTTGACTGGAGAAATCATCACTGATAAGAAACAGCAGATGGATAGATGGGTCGAGCACTATTTAGAGCTTTACTCAAGTGAGACCAAGCTGGCGGATGATGCCCTCAACGCCATAGAGGCCCTGCCAACTCTTGACCACCTGGACACACTTCCCACTATAATAGAAGTTAAGTGTGCTATAAATGAACTTGCATCTGGCAAGGCTCCAGGTAAGGATGGGATTCCAATAGAGGTGATAAGGAGTGGGCAAGACACCGTCGCTCTACAGATCCACCAGCTAATAGAGCTATGCTGGCGAGAAGGACAAGTCCCACAAAGATTTCAAAGATTCAAACATCATAACGCTGTACAAGAACAAGGCAGATCGGAGCGACTGCAACAACTATAGGGGTATCTCACTTCTGTGTATTGTTGGGAAAGTATTTGCCAGAATTGTCCTGCGCAGACTTCAAGTCCTGGGAGATCAAGTCTACCCCGAATCACAGTGCGGCTTCCGTCAGAACCGGTCTACCATTGATATGATATTCTCATTGCGACAGATGCAAGAAAAATGCCGGGAACAAAATCAGCAAAATCTGTTTATTGCCTTCATCGACCTCACAAAGGCATTCGATTTGGTCAGTCGTGAGGGTCTGTTCAAAGCACTAAAGAAGATTGGTTGTCCACCAACTCTTCTGTCCATTGTGGAATCGTTCCACACAGGCATGAAGGGTATAATCAAGTTTGATGGCTCAACTTCAGAAGAGTTTGAAATCAAGAGTGGAGTTAAGCAAGGTTGTGTACTAACCCCCACCCTCTTTGGGATATACTTTTCACTTCTACTGAAATATGCCTTTCGTGATCAGGATGACGGTATATACATTCACTCACGCTCAGATGGTGGCCTCTATAATGCTCAGAGATTGAAGGCCAAGACCAAAATTAGCAGGGTACTAATCAGAGAGTTGCTTTTTGAGGATGATGCTGCGATTACGACCCACTCTGAGGAAGAATTACAACATCTACTATCTGCATTCTCCAATGCTTGTTCTGAATTTGGTTTAACAATTAACAAAAAGAAGACACAGATTATGTCACAAGGTGCACATGGTGTACCATCAATCTTTATTGACGACGCCGAACTGGAGATAGTAGACCATTTTACATATCTAGGATCAGAGGTAAATAGCAAATTATCCCTCGATCAGGAAATCAACATCAGGATTGGCAAGGCAGCAACAATAATGAACATGTTAGCAAAAAGAGTCTGGGAGAACAGGAAGCTTACTGCCAAAACAAAAGTCCTCGTCTACCAAGCCTGTGTCCTTAGTACTCTTCTTTATGGCAGTGAAACCTGGACAACTTACTCACGTCAAGAGAAACGTTTAAACAGCTTTCATATGCGGTGTCTGCGAAGAATACTTGGTATTAAATGGCAAGACAAAATCACAAATACTGAAGTATTGGAAAGATCAGGTTGTGTGACGGTGTATTCCATGCTCAGTCTTCGTAGACTTAGATGGATAGGACACGTTAGGAGGATGGATGATGGTAGAATACCAAAGGACATATTTTTTGGTGAATTACAGGCGGGTAGGAGATCTCAGGGTCGGCCTCTACTACGATACAAAGATGTCTGTAAGCGGGACATGATTGATACAGGCATTGATAATGCACAATGGGAGCATGTCGCCGCTGAACGTGTTGCATGGAGGGCAACTATCAGAAATGGAATAAAGACAAAGGAGAAAATGATTGTAGATAAAGCACACACAGAGCGTGAGAGACGTAAGATGGTGCAAAATGGTGGAAATGACCATGTTTTCACATGCACCTACTGTGGGCAAACATTTGCAGCAAGAATTGGTCTTACCAGCCACACTCGCCACCGCCATGGATCGTAGTTATTGCCATATGACAGTTATTAAGCCTTTTTGAAGCACAATGTACCAAACTATCGTCTGTCAAGACGGAAAGGTGCCAATGAATTGGCTCTTCGTGTATTCGCTGCTTTGCGTGCTTGGAGTTCCAGCACGCTGGTCACTTGGTTAAAGTAACCACTGCTGCATGGTCACTTCTCGTGATGCGGGTTTCCCAGTCTCTTGGGTAACCCCAGCTCACTTACACCGAATAACCTCCTTGTTGACACAAGTGTGTCCAGTTAGAGAACTATTTATAGTTCTCACTCGTGCTTGTATCCCTTCTGTCTGGTTGCCTAGATCGCTATGTTACTTTCCTTTTCTCAGCTCTATTTATCTATTACTTAGCTCTAAGCTCTTACGTAGCTCTTTGACACTTACTGTTTATAGACTGGATTGTGAAGACAACAACAAGCACTGCCAGAAATGGAAGTCAGTTGACTCTTCTGACAAAGCAGCTCGATGAACGGAACTCCCTCTCACATGAAATCAGATGCTCAAGTCAAACTAATAACACTAGATGGGAGGTTCCAGCAACTAGGCTTAAGAATTCATAGAGGAAAGTCACAGATAATGAAAATCAATAAAACCAAAACAGGGCTGCGAGGGATAGCTAATGATGAAATTACATGGAGTGACTTGGTTCAGGGCCTATTCCCAGTTGGGGAATAGAGGTCATAAGAAAGAAGAAGTATATCTACTTGTGGTTTGTGCCGTCGTGGCGTAGTGGCTAGACCTGCTGGGCATGTGGTCACAGGTTCGAATCCACAAAGAGGCGGAGTGTTAAAATTGACCCAGGCTCCAAGGTACCCCAACCTGGAATGGATACCCGGAAATATGTTGTGAAGGCAAGTCGGCCGCCGTGATACTCACCCGGGCCTGTTGATCTATACTCGTATGAGTCTAGCGTCATCAGTCCAGCTTTCCATAAAGCATGTACAAGGGAAATGTATTGTGAAGGCAAGTCGATCGGCGTGATTCTCACCCGTGCCTGTTGATCTATAAAAGTAAGACTTTAACACCATCAGTCCAGCTTCCCATAAACCGTGTACAAGGGTATTTTATTTACTTATTTACCAGAAACATAGTTTACGATGCCTTGCAGAAGAGATGGCACTACCAAATGGACATCTTGTCCCTTACAAAAAACCGCCTACTCCGAGAGGTGCTGACGAAGGCTTTGGTCGCGTGTCCATTTCGATACTTGTGATCGTGTTCTAGTAAATCCTACCGTCTACATCTCGTTTTTGGTGTTGATTCAATCATCATATTTTAAAGCTTTACTGCAGTTCCACTAATTCCAATGTAAATCATCACCCCTTCCCGTGAACTGCTACCAACTGTTTTTCGTTTCGTCTTCCTAATGCGTTAAAGTTTTATGGATTGTTACATGTTCATGTAGTTGTTTCGATGAGTGCTTGCTGTTTCTGTGCTGACAAAGGCTTTGGCCGCAAAGTCCGTTTCGTTACTTGTGATCGCGTTCTAGTAAACTTGACCGTCTGATTGTGATGTTTGTATGTGTGTATGTGCTTGCGTGTGTTTGTCTGTTCTACCTGCACAGTGTATTAACATCTGTTCCCAAAGGAGACAAACTTATACTCCTTGGGGATTTCAATGCCAGAGTAGGCACGGACACCACCTCTTGGAGTGGCATTATTGGAAAGCATGGAGTTGGAAATTGTAACAGCAATGGACTCCGCCTCCTTCAGACATGTGCCGAACATGATCTCGTGATTACGAACACAACTTTCCGTCTCCCCATGAGAAATAGGACATCGTGGATGCACCCTCGCTCGAAACACTGGCACCTCATTGACTATGTCATTGTCAGGAGGAGTGACAGACAAGACGTTCGAGTGACAAAATCCATGTGTGGTGCCGAATGTTGGACAGACCATCGTCTCATTGTCTCGAAAATGAACATCCACATCAGGCCACCACGGCGTCCTCAAGGGGCGAAAATGCAAACAAAGCTAAATGTCACCCGCCTAAACAGCAAGAAAATGCAGCAGTCGTTTGAAAATATGCTGGAAGACCGCCTCAAGCCCAATGCTGATGCTAAACAGGATACAGAAACTGAATGGAGAGCCCTAAAGGACACAATTTACAACACTGCTATGGAAATCCTGGGTCCAGCCCCCCGAAAGCATAAAGACTGGTTTGATGAAAATTCCGAAGACATCAACCAATTGCTGGCCGAGAAACATCTTCTCCTCAAGGCACATTTGAATGACCCAAAGTCAACATCAAAAAAAGATGCTTTCAAGAACATTCAGAGAATAGTGCAGCAGAAACTTCGGCACATGCGGGACTCCTGGCTGAGCAGCAAAGCTGATGAAATTCAGGGCTTTGCTGACAGACATGATATGAAAAACTTCTACGACTCACTGAAAGCGGTCTATGGTCCTTCATCACCAGGCATAGTTCCCCTCCTCAGTGCAGACGGGGGAACATTGGTCACCGATAAGAAAGAAATCCTCCAACGCTGGGCAGAGCATTTCAGCAACATCTTAAATGCAACTTCCTTCTTCGATGATGAAACCATCAACTGCCTTCCTCAAGTTCCCACCAATGAGACACTTGATGACCTGCCAACCATAGTGGAAATAAACAAAGCCATCCAGCAACTCTCCAGCGGCAAGGCACCTGGTCCTGACTCCATCCCAGCAGAGATATACAAGGCAGGTGGGCCGGTCCTAACAGAGCAGCTTCACCAAGTCTTCACAAACATATGGATGAACGAGACCATGCCACAAGATTTTAAGGACGCGTCAATAGTCCACCTTTACAAACGTAAAGGAAACCGCCAATCCTGTGACAACCACCGAGGCATCTCCTTGCTCTCAATTGCAGGGAAGATACTCGCCAGAATTCTTCTCAATCGCCTCACAGCCCATCTCGATCAAGGTCTTCTTCCTGAGAGTCAATGTGGCTTCAGAAAAGAACGTGGAACTGTTGACATGATTTTCGCTGCAAGGCAGCTGCAAGAGAAATGTCAGGAACAGAACTGCGAAATGTTCTCCACTTTCATTGACCTTACCAAGGCTTTTGATACAGTCAGCAGAGAAGGACTGTGGAAGATTATGGCAAAATATGGCTGTCCACGAAAGTTTGTCCGAATAGTGCGGCTATTTCATGACGGCATGCAGGCAAGAGTACAGGAAAATGGTGAACTGTCTGAACCCTTTCCTGTAACCAATGGAGTGAAGCAAGGATGTGTCCTGGCACCAACACTGTTCAGCCTCATGTTTTCAGCCATGTTGATGAATGCCTTCGAGAACGACGACATTGGAATAGACATCAACTACCGTATGGATGGAAAGTTATTCAATCTCAGAAGGCTGAAAGCTAAAACAAAAATTGACAGCGGCACCGTCAGAGAGCTCCTGTTTGCTGATGATTGCGCTCTATACGCCAACTCAGAGGCGGACATGCAACATAATGTTTCAGCTTTCTCACATGCCTGTGCCAACTTTGGGCTCAATATCAACTTGGAGAAGACTGTAGTTATGTACCAGCCAGCTCCAGGGAATAATCACACTGTGCCGAATATCAAAGTGAATGATCATAGACTAAGTGTTGTGGACAAATTCACCTATCTTGGCAGCACTGTGTCACAAGCTGCCACAATCGATGACGAAGTGAATGCAAGAATCTCCAAGGCCAGTGCAGCCTTTGGCAGACTGTACAAGAATGTATGGGACAGAACTGGAATAAGCCTGCAAACAAAGCTAAAAGTCTACAAAGCAGTTGTATTATCCACACTGCTATATGCTTGTGAAACCTGGACTGTTTATCAGCGACACGCTAGGAAATTAAACCACTTCCACACAGTCTGCCTAAGGAAGCTACTGAAGATTAAATGGCAAGACAAGATTCCAGACACTGAAGTCCTAGAAAGAGCATCCATGCCCAGTATCCACACTCTACTGATGAAGAATCAGATTCGCTGGGCTGGTCACTTGACCCGCATGCCAGATCACAGGCTCCCTAAACGAATTTTCTACAGCGAACTGGCGTTATGGTAAACGCTCCCAAGGTGGCCAGAGGAAACGTTTTAAAGACACTCTGAAAATTTCACTGAATGCTTTTGGAATTCATCATGACACCTGGGAGGCTGCAGCCAGAGACCGAAATTCGTGGCGTGCATCATTGCGCAAAGGTGCAGTTATATGTGAGGCAACCAGGACTGCAAGAGCTGTGAAGAAAAGGCAGGACAGAAAAACCACTGCAGGAAATCCTCCTCCAGAGACGTCAAGCATTCTTTGCCCACATTGTCAAAGAACATTTAGAGCCAAAATAGGCCTTATCAGCCATCTTAGAACCCACGGCTCCACACCTTCAACCCCACTGGATGAAATGAATGGTCATCATCATTCTTGATGGACAAACAACATTGTCTGTTCTGTATGGTTGTATGTTTGTGAGATTCACACATTGTATACTGAGAGCTGAGTGTGTCAATCATCGCACCGTTTTGTCTCAAGACTGATGTAGGGGGTTGACGGAGAAATATATACCTCCTGCACTAGGATGTTTGAGGGTGTGACTTAGAATTATAACTATTATATGTGTTGTCAATACTGGAGGGCAACGTTAGGGTCAAGCGAGCAAGAGGTAGACAACGATACAAGTTGGAAGACAACATCAAGAGATGGACGAACATCAATCGATGGATGAACATCAATCTGACAGAATGTACAGTCAGGGCAAAAGACAGACAGTTTTGGAGATCCATTGCAGCCAACCTTCATTGTGGAGACGACACCTGATTGATGATGATATTTTGTCTGTCATTCATGTATAAGCCACAAACCAGGGACGATATATTCGGATTATTCAGTCTCGCATTCGGCTCTTATGACCTGGTAGAGCCTCGGCATTGAACCATAAAATGTTCCTCTCTTCTTCAACTTTCCACCTCCTTTTTTTTGCGGGGGGGGGGGGGGGGGGGGGGAGGATTTCAAATTGAATCTCTATCGAAAAAAATAACAGTCAATGGCGTACATTCACTTCTTGCAGATATATACCAATAACTCTCCTTAATAACACTAAGTTTTCCTTACCAAAAAGACTGTTTTCATATTTGATCGGCTTTCTTTTCTTTTCCTTCTTGAGAAAAGTCAGAACAAGCGATACCGGGAAGGTTAACCAGGTCAACAGATGCCCGCAGAAGTCGGATGTGTCGGCCTAACGGCGCAAGAATGCAGTTCTGCTGTAAACTGGCACAAAACAATCGCGTCCGAAAAAACTCTCCTGGTGAATGAAGAATACGAAGGAGGAGGAGGAGGAGGAGGAGGAGGAGGAGGAGGAGGAGGAGGAGGAGGAGGAGGAGGAGGAGGAGGAGGAGGAGGAGGAGGAGGAGGAGGAGGAGGAGGAGGAGGAGGAGGAGGAGGAGGAGGAGGAGGAGGAGGAGGAGGAGGAGGAGGAGGAGGAGGAGGAGGAGGAGGAGGAGGAGGAGGAGGAGGAGGAGGAGGAGGAGGAGGAGGAGGAGGAGGAGGAGGAGGAGGAGGAGGAGGAGGAGGAGGAGGAGGAGGAGGAGGAGGAGGAGGAGGAGGAGGAGGAGGAGGAGGAGGAGGAGGAGGAGGAGGAGGAGGAGGAGGAGGAGGAGGAGGAGGAGGAGGAGGAGGAGGAGGAGGAGGAGGAGGAGGAGGAGGAGGAGGAGGAGGAGGAGGAGGAGGAGGAGGAGGAGGAGGAGGAGGAGGAGGAGGAGGAGGAGGAGGAGGAGGAGGAGGAGGAGGAGGAGGAGGAGGAGGAGGAGGAGGAGGAGGAGGAGGAGGAGGAGGAGGAGGAGGAGGAGGAGGAGGAGGAGGAGGAGGAATTTCATAACTAATATTTTGTGGAACTCGGAGATAGCACATTCTTTGGAGGGATGGCTTTCACCTGTTGTTAGCGTCCAAATACTAACATCTCGGCTGAAAATGAAAACAGACGTAGATACAGCTTATCATCAGATCTTAATTCTCTTATTAGTGCTAGGGGAGCCTTGTTTGCAAATACATGTGTCGACATTATATGGGCGGGTTTTTTTCCCCTTGTACTCGCTTAAAGTCAGAAATTCTTGTCGAAGGCAGGTGTTATTAGCAATAATCGTTTTAAGTCAGAAATTGTTGTTGAAGGCAGGGGTTAATCATACAATCGTTCCATGTAAAGAAACCAGCCAAACAGAGACCGTAAGAATACCGCATGAAGAAGAACCATCTGCAAATCTAACCATTAAAGAACTGTTTGCGGTCGACCAGGCACTAATAGCAAAATCAGAAGCTGAATTACAAGACCACATGAATAGTCTAAACGAAATGTGTAGGGAACATAACATGAAAATTAGCACAAGCAAAACAGAGGTAATGACTATAACTAAAGAAGAAACAACAACAACAATTCACTTAAACGAACATCCCTTGAAACAAGTAAAGAGTTTCAAGTACCTAGGAAGTATAGTATCATCGGATGGCAGATCAAAAGACGAGATCGAAAATAGATGCAATAAGGCAAACCAGCTCATTGGACAAATGGCACCAATACTAAAGAACATACATGTATCAATTACTACTAAGAACGCACTTTACAACAAAATCTTCCTACCAACTCTATGCTACCAATGCCAAACCTGGACAATGACAGAAAAAGAGAAAAGAAAAATCACAACAACAAAAATGAGATTCCTGAAAGAATACTCAACGTATCAAGAAGAGATCAGATCAGAAATGAAGAAATCAGGACAATAGTGGGGGTTATAGCAGCACTAGATTTTATTAGAAGGCTGCAAGTCAAATGGCTTCGCCATGCAAGTAGGTTACCATTCAACAGCATACCACAACAAGCAATGATGTACAGACCAGATGGAAATAAAGGAAGAGGCCGACCACGTAAACGTTGGACGGAGGGAATAGCAGAGTCCATGGGAAAATCGATACATGAAGCCCATAATCGGGCACTCTCATGTAGTTTATACTTCACCTCCACACCGCAAGGTGCAAGAGGAACATGATGAGATGAGATGAGATGAGATGAGTTCCAGACAAAGGATTTAGTTCTGGTTATCGTTTTAACAAGTTAGATTACAAATGTGTCTTTCCTTTCCCAATCGAACGTGTCTTGCTCTGCTTTCAGAGTTACACCTTCTCTCTCGGCCAAGATCAAACATTGGCCTCTCAGGTCTGATTTAGATGTATTCCTGCCTGGAACAAGTCTGGCGCTTGCTTTTAACAGCCCTAGGTGTATATACTGTTTCGTTCGTAAATTGTACCCTTCTGTTTCACGTAAACAGTTTAAAGACATGAAGTATAGATTTACAAAATACAACTGCGGAACACAAAGGACGTAGCAGTTAAACGTCTTCATTAGCAAACAAGAGAACGTTCTTTGTTTTCCGTAATTGTATTTCATAAAGTTGGTCTATACTTCATGTCTTTCTTTTATTTACATTTCAACAGCTTCACCTCAGTGAAACCAATATTATTCTTATCGCCCCTAGTTTATTCTCCATTCTCAGTCTTGATCCCTAGTCCATTATAACCCCAAAATGCTAATCTTATATTTCATTTCTTCTACCACTCGTCATGTCTTTCCTAATACATACATAGTTTTAACATTCCAGATGGCAGCTCTGGAGATTTTCCTGATGAAAGAAGTGTAATCAGCGCCCCGGACTCCTTTCTGCTTTACCGCAACGCGTCTTATCTCTTCTTGAAGAGCTTCTCTTCCTCTTTGTTGTATCCTTTATTCTTTTACCTGTATGTGGCTTGTTCAAGGTTGGTTGGAGTTAGTGACTGAATTTTCTTTTACGTGACGGAGTACCTTTCCCTAAGCATACCCCCCCCCCCCCCCCTTAGTCGCCTCTGACCTGATATAATGCAGTGTTACTCTTCTTTGTCTCCCTTCCATACCCCGTAGCACACGAGCGAATCCTCCTTGGTCGTCGATTAGGACATGCATGGCAGACTGCAGTGTTAAATTATTCCATGCTTCTCATGGGGATCCATTTAACACGCAGGTGGAGCATCATTATTCTCTCCTACGATATCATCATCATGTGTTCTACCGGTCAGCATGGGCGATCATGTTTCACCATATTGCACAATCACAGAGTCATCTTACGACATGCAAGGTAGATTACAGTATTAATATTACTATTCTTTGCTTCGCTTTGGGTCCCAATAACACGCGGGGGTTTACAGATACAGTTACTACATGATGAATGACAATCGTTGCGGCTGTGGGCATAAAACAAAGCATCGCAGGTTTCCCATACAGAATCTTAATATCAAAGATAAAGTACTCTATCCACGGAGACAGCCAAGCCCATCAAGATAAATGAGGGGGAAAGATGATCCATAACAGTTGCCAGTTTGAATGAAAGCTGGCCAGGGCGTGCCGAAATGAAAACCAAAATGAATTCATTCTCCTTTCCCAGAAACGGTTTGTGCGTGTGTGCTTGCGTATGTCGTTGTGTATGTTTGTGATTGAGTTATGTGTGTGCGTGTGTGTGTGAACAGAGTTGAATGTTTGTGTGTGTTTACAGCTGAGCGATGTGTATGTGTATTTTTTTAAAGTTTCGTGTGGCGTGGAATTAAGTGCGCCTGTCTGTTTGATGTATTACGTGTAGTTGCGTTTGATGTTTTGTTATTGATATATGTGTGTTCCATGTGTGTGTTTGTAAGTGTTTATATATATATATATATATATATATATATATATATATATATATATATATATATATATATTGTTTTGTTTGTCCATCAAGAATGATGATGACCATTCATATCATCCAGTGGGGTTGAAGGTATGGAGCCGTGGGTTCTAAGATGGCTGGTAAGGCCTATTTTGGCTCGAAATGTTCTTTGACATTGTGGGCAAAGAATGCTTGACGTCTCTGGAGGAGGATTTCCTGTAGTGGTTGGATGAAGAATGACTTGCGCGATGACTTGGATTAAAGTGAGGAAGAGTTGCGCAATTCGTCGACCTCACTCTCTCGCCTGAGTCCATCTGAGTCCAGTGGCAAGACAAGTCGAGACGACTGGAGACGAATACAGGTGCAGTGGATGACCAGGGCGCTTTACGTGCCTTGCCGTGCTCATTAAGTTCCATAACGCTTTGCAGGTAAACGCCGGCTTGCCCGTTGAATCAGGAATGATTTCTTCCGCGCAATCTGCCGAATCCTGTCTTCACATGCTGGGTAGGCATACCCTAGTTTACCTCTTGGTTTGACACCAAATCGGATACCCATGCCTGGTTTAGCCAGCCTCTCACAGCTGTTGCCCGGGGGGTAGCCGCTGTCGTATGCTGACAGCTACTAGGAGCCACAGGCACGAGCTGGGTGTCAGGCTTGGACCAGTGGGGGATGGGTCCTGAAAAGGACATGAGAGTCATCCTTACCAAAGGTGCTACCAATGCCTGACACCCCGTACCCCCCGAGATGAGACATAACAAGCTCCAGTAGCCGCAGCCTGCTGTATGTCAAGTGCTAGGACCATCACATTATGTGGGCCGGAGTGCACAGAGGTTGCAGGTCTTTCTCCTCCTGTAGTGAACGTTGAGAGCTGACATCGAGCCCTAGACCGACAGCACTCATGCCATTGTTAGCTGAAAAGTGCTAACCATTACTCTAAGGTGCATATATATATATATATATATATATATATATATATATATATATATATATATATATATATATGTATATATATATATATATAGTCTAATTCATTTAGTTATAGACTTATTCAAAACGAAGTAGAAGAAGAAGAATGATGAGGAGTAGGGGGTAGGGGGAGGAGGAAAAGAAGGAGGAGGAGGTTGTATTGAAGGAGGATGGAACGAACGTAAGTTAGAACGATCAAACGAACTTTATTTTCAAAAGGCTATCCTCATATCTCTCTCCCTACATACCTTATTTCATGCAAACATCTTTTATTAGGCTAAACTTATGCAAGAAAAAGATGATTAACTTTAAAGTATATGTATTATAAACACTTGGGAAATTGGCAAAGGTCATTGCTGCATAATTATATAATACAAATTAGTAAGGTAATGGTAATGAGACTACGGAAAATATCATCATCATCATATTCCTTGCCAATTGGCGAAGGCGTTCATGTCTCTTCACAAATCTTGGCATTCTGGTTCAACTCTGCTGATGATATCCCTCTATCAAACTGTCGTAGACAATCGAGCATTATTTCTCTCGACCGAACAAGAAACATTAGACAAGCGTCTAGGGAAGTACTAATTTGTGTTGTTTTATATTTATATAATGATGTTCCCTTGATAAAGACTTCGGTGGAAACGTTGGCCTGTGTCTGTATGTTATCTCATCCGTCGTGCTGTTTACTTATATTTTGTTGGCTTTCTTTTTTCCCGTACTGTCGTGTAGGCTTGGCAACAGCAAACCCCTTTTTTCCGTACTGTCGTGTAGGCTTGCAACAGCAAACCCCTTTTTTCGATATGGTTAAAGATGCATGGTATAGGGTGTATATTTAATGACTGTCCAGTGTTTGAAAATATTGCCAGTGGAAGTTTTGTATATACCTATTATGTTGCCTGAACTTCACAGAGAGTGAATACAAAATTTGGACCGGCAATATTTTCCAACACAGCTCAGTCATTAAAAATACACCCTATATGTCTAGACATTTTCTGTGTCTTGCATTATATTTAATTGAGCCAGTGCCGAAGGATAATATATCGCCAAATGTGCCCTTTTATTTTGACAGAAGGACGACATATCACCATGCTAGGACCATCGTGTTATTTGTTTCGTTTCGCGGTATCAACAGCCATTATAATGCTCAATGAATAGAAATGTACATTTTAATACCTATTAATTTTATTGTGCACAGTGATTGGTCCAAACCTTCATTTTTGTTTGGCAGTGAATCAATTAAATAACGGTCAGTAGTAATTCAGACAACTTTGAGATAAGACTATGAATTAATGTTAGACTAAGAAGAGGAGGAGGAGTATGTGGAGGAAGGAGAAGAAGAAGGAGGCAACACACATAAGCAAAATTTTACATTCACATATACACACACCTCTACTAAAATTCCACAGTCCATGAATTCAAACTCGCAGTCCATTGTAATTGTGGGTCAATGCCCTAACCACAATCAAGACACGGCTCTCTCGGTGTGCAAAGTTCAAAAACATACATTCCGTGTTCTTTTCTATCTTCAGTGATCAATGTTTGCCATGTGTCTACTCCAGATTGGGCCAGACAGAGTGCGCCCGAGGTCTTCGCCATTCTTCCACAGTGTTTTATAGGTTACTTCTATGAACTCTATTTTTCTTATCCTCTGGTAAATGGTGGTCGGTCCTGCAGTGTGCGCTCACGAGTTTGATTTGGTGCACCACGATTTTCTTTCGTCTTTTATTCTCTCACTGGAGCATATAGGCTCTTTGCAAGACACTCCCAGATCTGCCGTCCACTGCTATCCCATGGAGCTCACTTTCGTCTCCATCCTCATATTATTCATTTCTGTCTCTACGTCTCTTCTGCGTGTGTTTTTGGGTCCCCATCATTTTTTATATATGTGTGTGTGTGTGTGTGTGTGTGTGTGTGTGTGTCAGTGTGTGTGTCAGTGTGTGTGCGTGTGCGTGTGCGTGTGCGTGTGTGTATGTGTGTGTGTGTGTGTGTGTGTGTGTGTGGCGCGCGCCCTCGCTTTAAACGCATGCGTTGTCCATACACGGGTTGTTACTTCTAGTGCACTGAACTTATCGTTACGTGTGTGTAAGCTGTCTCTATTACCATTGTTCCTCCCCATCAGGCGAATGAGGTAAATGTAAGAGGTCAATGTAAGAAAGAGGTCAACGCCATGTCTTCCCCGTGTTTATGTATTGTGTTTTCGTGAATGTGTTTCCTGATGAAGGTTAGTCGCCGCAGCGTCTTTTGTCTTCTGTAAATGTTTTCTGTAAATCTGCATGACTTCGTGTTATTTTATAATGTCCTATAAGAGTGTCCTTTCCTCTTGTTTGGCTTGCTTATTCTGTTTTCTTTATCTTTAGGTTTATTCATGATTGGCATGAGCGCGAACGGTCAAGGGCTCGATGTCAGCTCTTGCCGTTCACTACGAGAGGTGAAGAATAACCACCTATTTCTCCTGTACTCAGGCGTTCCAAATATGATTGTCTTAACATTTCACTTACCCACATCATGTTCTTGATACAAGCCACTTATTAACTTATTAGCTGCCGTACTTATTAACTGCCGACCGCTGAAGCACTTCAACATGGACTGATCGAGATCTAGGACTCACAGTATACAAAAGCCTCAGAACTGAAAGCTGTATGAGAGATTCTTTGAAATAATACAATGAAGTCGACCCTGTCGACTTTTAAGCGACTTTTTTTGGAAATTTGTTTTCCGCGCTGCGAAAAGAGACCGAGCCATATGGGATAAAACCCGGTGCATTGAAGTCGACCCTTTCGACTTTTAAGCGACTTTTTTTGGGAAATAATAATGTTAATAGTCAGAGAAACTAAAAGAGCAACAAACCAGTAAACATGTAAACAAGAGCTCGTGTTAGAAGGGTAGCCGGCTAATGAGTAATAGCTCCACCAGACGTGTCTGGTGTCATGTTTCTTACTGTTAATTGTGTGCTGTTATAATGTCGGGTGTATCGCTTACATGTTTAACGTATCCTGTATACTAAATTACCGCAGTTTGTACCCTGACTAGTGTGGTAGTTTGTACCCTGTTAGAGTGGCGGTATGTATCCTGTTGTTATGGCAGTTTGTACCTTGTTGTTGTGACAGTTTGTACCCTGTTGGTGTGGCAGTTTGTACCCTGTTGGTGTGGCAGTTTGTACCCTGTTGGTGTACCCTGTTGGTGTACCTTGTTGGTGTACCTTGTTGGTGTGGCAGTTTGTACCCTGTTGGTGTGTCAGTTTGTACCCTGTTGGTGTGTCAGTTTGTACCCTGTTGGTGTGGCAGTTTGTACCCTGTTGGTGTGGCAGTTTGTACCCTGTTGGTGTGTCAGTTTGTACCTTGTTGGTGTGTCAGTTTGTACCTTGGTGGTGTGTCAGTTTGTACCTTGTTGGTGTGGCAGTTTGTACCCTGTTGGTGTGGCAGTTGTACCCTGTTGGTGTGGCAGTTTGTACCCTGTTGGTGTGGCAGTTTGTACCCTGGATGGAGTGAGAATGTGTACCCTGTTGGTGTGGCAGTATGTACCCTGTTGGTGTGGCAGTTTGTACCCTGGCTGGTGTGAGAGTGTGTACCCTGTTGGTATGGCAGTTTATACCCTGTTGATATGGCAGTTTGTACCCTGTTTGTATGGCAGTCTGTACCCTGTTGGTATGACAGTTTATACCCTGTTGATATGACAGTTTGTACCCTGTTGGTATGACAGTTTGTACCCTGTTGGTATGGCAGTTTGTATCCTGTTGGTATGGCAGTTTGTACCCTGTTGGTATGGCAGTTTGTACCCTGTTGTTTTGACAGTTTGTACCCTGGCTAGTGTGACAGTATGTACCCTGATGGTATGGCAGTGTGTACCCTGTTGGTATGTCATTTTGTACCCTGGCTGGTGTGACAGTGTGTACTCTGTTGGTATGACAGTTTGTACCCTGTTGGTATGGCAGTTTGTACCCTTTTAGTATGGCAGTTTGTACCCTATTGGTATGGCAGTTAGTAGAACTTTCCGACGTTTCGGTAGTCACCACCTTTGTCAAGAACAAAACAAACATAGATATAAGAAACATGATATGACTTTAAAACACAATAAATGTATATTAAAACAATATTATAGGAACGTTTACAAAGGGGAAGGTGAAGAACGACTGAGTGTTGATTTCTTTTGCAGACAAGCGCGCCTTCAGACCATTCTGTCTATAGCATTTTTTCGCATGACGCAAGTTACACTACAAATGTCTCTCCACAATAAAACACTACCCCCTCTCAACAAACCCAAACTTATCCTCGCATTCCATCCACCTCTTCCGGTTGTCAATATAATAAACCATTGCAATAACGTGTCCCTTGGCACTGCAATTAGAGCGTAGCCTAGCCACGACCTCTCAATCCAAGCAATAACGAAATGACACTTGATGTATGGTACGGCCCAACTAGCCACCTTGTTAAGTAGGAATGTTGCAACTTTTCCGTGGATACGTCTGTGTAGAAGACATTCCAAAACACAATGGACACTAGGATATAGAAATGTCCTCCGAAGACGCATGTCGCTACAGTACTCTCCGTCCAGTGTAGCTTTCCGCTTCAGGAATAAAATAGCGACAGGAAAGAAGTCCAAAGAACACAAACAGAACAGTAATAGCCGAGAGGAAGAGCTAACTAACTCTGGACACGAGTAGAAATACTGCCTTCTTTGCATCGGACATGGTGTGAAGAGTGCAGGCGGAAAGGGCGTTCACTTTAGTACAGCAGGAAGAGAGAAGCTGGTTTTCTCCCTGCCCAGCGGAAGGCGCTCTGGGATGGACTCGAATCACAATACATCCGGTGTCTAACTTTCACCTTCGCGAGAGCAGGGTAGCTGTCGGGCAACTACATACACAGATGAATGTGTAAGACAATTGCAATCATCAGTGAACACATGTATTAAAACTGGTTTAGAGGGTGTGGCTGAACAACAAGAGAGAGGCCGCTTGAGAGTCATGATACGGGAACATCCTCCATCTCGTGAGTGTCAAGAAAATATAGGAGCATAAAATGCATAAAACTCCAGACATCTTCTGCCTGTCTGAATCACCATTTTGTGCTCTCTCATAGGTTGATCTATCTATCTATATATCTATCTATCTATCTATCTATCTATCTATCTATCTATCTATCTATCTATCTATCTATCTATCTATCTATCTATCTATCTATCTATCTATCTATCTATCTATCTATCTATTTATCTATCTATCTATCTATCTATCTATTTATCTATCTATCTATCTATCTATCTGTCTGTCTGTCTGTCTATTTATCTATCTATCTATCTATCTATCTATCTATCTATCTATCTATCTATCTATCTATCTACCTACACTTCCACCCACTCACCCACACACCTACCCACCCATCCACCCATCCATCAGTCTGTCTGTCTGTCTGTCCGTCCGT
Source organism: Cepaea hortensis (assembly GCA_963921405.1). Taxonomy (NCBI): domain Eukaryota; kingdom Metazoa; phylum Mollusca; class Gastropoda; order Stylommatophora; family Helicidae; genus Cepaea; species Cepaea hortensis. Next base: position 27,378,278 of record OY992877.1, on the reverse strand, counting down.
CCGTCCGTCCGTCCGGCCGTCCGTCCGTCCGTCCGTCTGTCCGTCTGTCTGTCTGTCTGTCTGTCTGTCCGTCCGTCCGTCCGTCCGGCCGTCCGTCTGTCTGTCCGTTTGTCCGTCTGTCTGTCTGTCTGTCTGTCTGTCTGTCTGTCTGTCTGTCTGTCTGTCTGTCTGTCTACCTTTCTATCATATTTATCTAACTATCTTTCTGACTGTCTGTCTGTCCACCCATTTATCACCATAAGAAACTTATTGTGTATTCGATATCTGCTCATTTTCTTGTCCTGACACGGGGTGTTGTGACCTGAGCCTACGTTGACAGTGATTGGACATCACTTGTAGGCTAGGTATATTATTGGATTATTTATGCTTGTCTCGCTGTCTTATTTCCTGGACACAGAAAGCAAGCTTAATGCATAAACATGAGGTCTGACGTCATCTAGAACCCCAGCCATTCTGTGGTCAAAAGTGACGTGATATAACTTATATATAAATATTAAATTCCTCGGGTAATCTCTCAGGCAACATAGAAACTGAAAATGAGAAAGTTACCATGAGCCGACGATATATCCAATGAAATGATAGGATCCTAAGAACAATAGCTAAAACAAAGCTGCCGATCTTCAACAACTGCTTGACTTTAAGTAGAGTTCGGCAAACCTGGAGAAATGCAGTCATGACATCATCTCTTAAAATCAGGGAAAGAGCGTTCCAATGCTTCCAGCTACCAGTTGTCTCTGCAAAATAATGGAGTTCATCATCAATCACAGACTGCAGTGGTACATTAATAGTGAACATGTTCTTATGCTACAGAATGAAATTAAGTTACCCCAGTAAAGATCAGACAACCTACCTCTCTTAAGATATTAGTGCTAACGGCATGTAAATTTCAAATTAAGCTTTCAACAAAGTCTGGAAAGAAGGTCTGATGATGAAATTGAGAAACTATAAAGTGAATGGAAGAATTTACAAATGGGTGAAAGTATACGTGCACAAAACAAGATCCCGAGTATAGATAGACGGACTCAAGCGCAAGAAAGTTCTACTGTGTCACTGTGTCCCCCAGGATGGAGTCCTGTTCCCCACACATTTGCTAAACTATACCAATGATCTTGTTGCCGAACTACCACATGGAAGTAAAGTGGCAATTTACACGGATGACCGTGTCCTATGGAACTGTAGATGTATTATTTGCATGGGAAAATGGATGTCGTGTCAGCATAAACACTGACAAGCGAAGCACCACTCTATTTACCTTCCCCACAAAACAAACGACAGGCGTCATCCATATAAATGGAATACCCATAAGAGAAGATAAAGAACCAAGATACCTTGAAGTAACATTTGATGAGAGATTGACATGGAGAAACCACATCAACAAAGCAGGAGCAAAAGCCAGAAAAAAAAAAAGATAGCCATTCTGATAAAACTATGCGGAACCACATGGGGAGCCAGTGGGAAAATACTTAGCAAAGTTTATCAACAGAACATAAGATGGTGGCGGGATGGGGATATCCCGTATCAAAGAAGAAGTAAGATACCCCCTTTCCTCCGCTAGCCTACGGAACACCCGTGGGCAAGGTGAGTACCCATTTAGCACCCTCCTCCCCCATCAAGGTCATATGAAGTCATGTGTGCAGGTGGTGGATGCAGTTGAAGAGCAGCCGACAGATAGTTGTACGTTATGGTTTCCAGTTTCACGACGGTAGGCAAAGGATCTCTTTTTGGAGACGATAGCTATGGTCATCGACCAGTATGATTACTGCTAAGAAGGAAAGCACTGGTAAATTACCTTCTTTACAGATGCCAAGAAAGTCATACTGTGTAGTACTTTTGTATTCATGTGAAAAGTGGACCATGAGCAGACAAGCTGAAAAAACATTTAATGTCAGTGGGAATGTTTGTTTCTCAAGAAAATGCAAAGAATACCATCAATCAATCAATCAATCATGTGCCATGCCGGAAAGCGTGGGCGGTCATGACTCGCCATTTCACTCGATCACCAGTGTCGTGGATCAGCTCAGTGTTCCTGTCTCGTCCATGCCATGTGGCCAAGCCATCCAGGTATTTTCCTCTCGGTCTGCCTCTTGGTCTGTTCCCTTCGATCTTGCCAGTTGTCACCAAGTTCTCCAATCCATTTCTTCTCATAACATGTCCAAAAAATGTTGACTGTCTACGTCTAATTTCTCTAATCAGTTTACGATGTTCAATTGTCTCCTGTAGTACTTGGTCATTGGTTTTTCTGTCTGTCTATGGTATTCTTTGCATTTTCCTTAGAAACCACATTTCTGCAGCCATCAGATGTTTTTCAGCTTGACTGTCCATTGTCCAAGTTTCACATCCATACAAAAGAACAGGCTCTATGTATCCCCTCAACACTCTTTTTCTCGTTTCACTTGACATCTTTTTATTGGTCAGAATGTTTTTCATCTTGCTAAAGGCTACTTTCGCAATGGCGATTCTTGTTCTAATCTCTTCAAGGCATCTCCCATCAGATGTTATGACTGTTCCAAGATAATTGTACCGATTCACTTGTTGAAGAATATTTTCATTTACTTGTATATTACATTGTGGTACTTCTTCCTTCCTAGTGACGACCATAACCTGAGGCTTTTTACAATTTAATTCTAACCCCAGCTGCTCACTGTGTACAACAACCGCATCTACTAATTGTTGCAGGTCCTGCAAAGAATACCATGGACAAACAGAAAAAATAATGAGCAAGTCCTTCAAGAGGCAAATGAAAACGGTAAACTGATTAGAGAAATTATACGTAGACAGTCAGACTGTTTTTTTTTTTGTTTTTTCTTTTGGGGGGGGGGGGGGGGGCACGTTATGAAAGAACTAAACTAGAGAACTTAGAGACAACTGGCAAGATTGAGGGAGTGAGTAACAATGGGGAAGATAGAGAAGTAAATATCTGGATGGCTTGAACACATGACATGATCGGGACAAGAACACAGAGCTGATCCTTTACTCTCGTGATCGTAGTTATTATGCCTTTTTGAAGAACAGTGCAAATATAATTACTAGGACGGAAACAAATCACACCTACAAATAGACCGCAAAATTACTAACGAAGACTATTATATTAAATACACCATTTAATGATTTCGTGTGTGTGACCTATATACTGTATATCTTAAGCAAAGAAACTTGTCCAGATGAACAACAAACACGATTTATTTCGATAGAGAGTACCAACGTCTGTTCTTGTGTGTGTGTGTGTGCTCTGTATCCGTTTGTGGATGTGTGGGTTAGTGTATGTATGCTTGCCTGTCTGTGTGTGTGTGTGTGTGAATGTGCACTCGGGTATCGGTGTATGGGTGTGTGTTCAATTGGCGATTTAAGTCGTGTCTGAAACCCTTTCAAGGATCTAGCTCTCCCACATCACCCGCATTTATCACCTTCTACAAACCATTATACAATCGATATGGTTATGCATTTGAAACCATCGGTCGGGTTCATATGGATCGGCATTTATCGAAGCATAATTCTTTATAGATGTGAATGTGGCAAGGGTGGAATAATGTGCCATTTATGTGCCATTAATACCAAAAATGAGAACCTCTAATAACGGATCATTCATTGGAAACTTAACCATAGATGTATACATTATATCTGCTCGGTATTTTTAGAGTGTAAATACTAGCACACAGTTGGTAAATGCTGGTTTCTGATATCAAAATAGTTCGAGTTCAAGAATTTGTAGTTGAGGTGGCTTCCTCTTCTTCTTCTTGTTCTTCTTCTTAGAATTCCTGATAATCTTCTTGATCTATAATTCTTGTTCTTGTTCTTCTTAATCTCTAGTTCTTGTTCTTGTTCATCTTCTTTCTCATCCTCTTCTTCTTATTCGTCTTCTCCTTATCCTTCTTCTTCCTCTTCTTCCTCCTCCCCCAACTCTCTCCCTTCTATTTTTCTTCTTTACAACAGCCACAATCCCCTCTTCATTGTCAGTAGAGACATGCCATTCCTTTCATTGCATTTAGTGTATGCCAGTGAAATGTGCGTGGCAGATACTGAAATGTGTGTGTGTGTGTGTGTGTGTGTGTGTGTGTGTGTGTGTGTGTGTGTGTGTGTGTGGATGTGTGTGTGTGTTTGTGTGTGTGTGTGTTTTTTTTTTTACATATACTTCAGAAAGGAATATTTAATGAGATTGCCAGCTCACTTCCTCAAGGTAAGTAAAGTAAAGTAAAGTAAAGTAAAGTAAAGTAAAGTAAAGTAAAGTAAAGTAAAGTAAAGTACTCCTTTTCATGGCACGAACCGTGTTGTGTCTATGGTGCTAGTGCATATTGTGCACCAGTCAGCTCTCGGTGAGTGATGTATCCAATGGCACACATGACGCCTATTCTTCCCTGAAAATATCACGGCATTTGTTTTAGGCTGGGTCAGTCCGACAGCCCAGGACAGTGAAATAAAATCGCCGCATGGGAATGGATTAAAATAAATGACCACCATGACGGCTTTAGGCCTGCTGACCATTGCCCATCGATCTCAGTGGGATGGTAGAAATATGCTTTCCTACACAAGATATTAAGAGCTTCAAATTAGTTTTAGAGGCAAGAAAATCGACTTCATTGCACCGAGTTTAATTCCATATGGCTCGGTCTATTGCCGCAGGGCGGCCTGCCGAAGCACGAACTCCGTAGCTCCAGCGACGACCCCAGGAGTCTCTGAGAAAATAGGAGAAAGGGAGAGAGAGAGCGAGAGAAATGAGAGAGAGAGAGAGAGAGAAATGAGAGAGAGAGAGAGAGAGAGAGAGAGAGAGAGAGAGAGAGAGAGAGAGAGAGAGAGAGAGAGAGAGAGAGAGAGAGAGAGATGATATGATTCCCGTTAACAAAGAAACACTTCCAATAGCACACGCAAGTGTTATAGGGTGGGATTTGCTCAATATTTTAGCAGTGAGTAAATCAACGAAGGCGATCTCCCTGGTGAAGAGGTTGACAACTTTCTCCGTAATCCCGTATATCCACGTGAGGAACAGAGCTGTGCGAGATTCGGCAGCGGATCGCATGGCGTTGGTTTCTTACGGGATATGTTAGCCGGTCGCTTAGAAAGCAAAGGCAAACTACTGAGCGTAATCTTGTCACGAACATCAACAACAGCTGAAAAGTGCTGCTGTTGACTGCAACGTCCTGTAGGGGATATGCCATTAACAAAAAAATTATAAAAATATCAACGAAACACGAGAAGTACCACAGTGGTAACCTTTATTAGAACACGATCGCATGTGACCAAATCTACGTTACGGCTAAGAGCTGCTTTGATGTGATTAGTAAACTCAGGGGACTAGCTACCCCCACTCCAAATAAATGGGCGATTATGCACGTAACCAGACCAGGGCACCAGACCAGAGCACCAGACTAGAGCACTAGACCAGGGCACTAGACCAGAGCACTAGACCAGAGCACTAAACCATAGCACTTGACCAGAGCATTAGACCAGAGCACCAGACCAGAGCACCAGACCAGAGCATCAGACCAGAGCACCAGACCAGAGCACTAGACCAGAGCACTAGACCAGAGCACCAGACCAGAGCACTAAACCATAGCACTTGACCAGAGCATTAGACCAGAGCACTAAACCATAGCACTTGACCAGAGCATTAGACCAGAGCATTAGACCAGAGCACCAGACCAGAGCACCAAACCAGAGCACCAAACCAGAGCACCAGACCAGAGCACCAAAGCAGAGCACCAGACCAGAGCACCAGACCAGAGCACCAGATCAGAGCACCAGACCAGAGCACCAGACCAGAGCATCAGATCGGAGCACCAGACAAGAGCACCAGACCAGAGCACCAGACCAGAGCACCAGAGAAGAGAACGAGAGGAGAGCATTTGACCAGAGCATCAGACCAGAGCACCAGACCAGAGCACCAGACCAGAGCACCAGACCAGAGCACCAGACCAGAGCACCAGACCAGAGCACCAAAGCAGAGCACCAGACCAGAGCACCAGATCAGAGCACCAGACCAGAGCACCAGACCAGAGCATCAGATCGGAGCACCAGACAAGAGCACCAGACCAGAGCAACAGAACAGAGCACCAGAGAAGAGAACGAGAGGAGAGCATTTGACCAGAGCATCAGACCATATCACTTGACCAGAGCACTTGACTAGAGCACCAGACCAGAGCACTTAACCAGAGCACTAGACTAGAGCACCAGACCAGAGCACCAGACAACTTGACATTACAAGGGTGGAGTAGCTCAAATGTTACGAATGAGATAACCTGACACGACACGGGGAGAAGCAGCTCCTAGGTTTCGGCTTCCTACTTAGGCCCGGGCAAACCTACTTCGACAATGTCGATGTTCGCTATATAAGAAATCATTACTAAAGAAATCAAAGGCACATTGTTCTGGTAATTCTGTCATATAAAGAGATAATATGGTGAATAAAGAGAATAATGTGGTATAAAGAGAATAATGTGGTGTGAGAAACGTATGATGGAAGCGCACAATACAATGACAATATCACACCTGCGTGGACAACATGAAGAAGTGGACTGAAAAAGGGACGTAAGGCAATTTAAGACGAGGACAGGTTGTTGGAGTTTTATTACAGCGGAACTTAAATGGCACTTGATGACGATGATGATGAAAATAACAATATAGGAAAGAATAAATTACAATAACAATTACATAAAAGCGGCTTAGTTCACCCTGTATCATGTAACAGGGAGACGTTGATTTTCTTGTAACTGCCACAATTGCCGATTTCTTGGCGCCTACAGTCTCAGACAATTAAACTTTGGCCAGGTAACTGGGGCTGAGTGGTCAAGAGATCGAATCTGTAAAGAGACGGATTGTTACAATTGACCTGAACTCCGAAGTAAATCCAACCTAAAATGTGTACTAAGAAATGCCTTGGGACAGTAAAGGCTACCGGCCCGATAATTACCGCATCACCCCTGAAGAGCTGATTGATCTATAAAAAATATGGCTTAAGCAGAAAGTGCGCTATACAACTCCAGACGTTTTGAAGGGTTCTTTACGTTTAATTTGTCCAAGTAACTAAGCACAATGTGAGTCCTTTTTAACCACAGGGCTTGGCGCTTCCCTGAGTCCTCCAATCTCAGGCAATGTTTTCGTGTACTCAGTCTCTCCTAGTCATTACTTTAAATGTCCATGTTACGTTTGTTACTTTAGCCTCGGTCATCACTGTATAAACTACTCGTACATGCGACAGAAAGCGTTAACGTAACAACAATCTGAGGCAAAAAGAATTAAGAACAGTAAAGCACATGCTGAATAACATTTGCACGTATGGCGCAGAGTATGGTACAGAATGAGTTAAATTTTAACAGAAATATGCGTGAATAATATTGAATATAACGCTGAGCAGGGGCAAGGGGGATGGATGGATTTGATCATGCACACGCATGCGGGCTGTCAGACTTCGTGAGTCTCAAGTTGAATCTCTGACACAAATACCTCGGCCACGGTAAAGCCAGAGGGCAGTTTCTAGATTTCTAGTGTGATTGTTGCCGGCCTGTGTCGCCAGGGATTAATTAGTATCCTTCCTTCAATCCCAGAATGTTAGGATCTTCATTCTGGAAACGTCTTGCCTTGCATATATTGGAACAGCTTCAGCACGAGATCAGGTTATGCTTCCATGTCACCTATCGTGCTGAGATCACTCCTGACACACTGGTAAACGTCGGTTGCAATTTGCATCAATCAAAATAAGCGAATTTCTAGATCCTTCGGTTATTATGTAATACCAAAAATCTAACTGTTTACTAGGGAGCATATAAAATGTATGTCTGTTTCCATAGCTGTTATGATCAGATGAATGGCAGACGTGGCTAATAATGATATTTTGTTTCACTAATTTCTACTGAGGCGTTGAAATGGCCGAAAGGATAAGAACTCTCGTTCTTAAATTTCCGGCGCGCTGATGGTGGGGTATGTGGTTCAACTTCCACATCGAAATTAAATTGGACTTAAAAGTTGACTCCTTGTAAAGAAAGCAATAGCAAACTACTCAACTACTCAACGTTTCTACTTCAAGAATGGATGTCAATATATTAGATGTTGGTGACATGCAATGACCCGTCTTGGTGGAAATAAAAATTAGCAAGGTGACATAATAATAGCATAGACAGAATCTCATCATAAAACAATCAGTAACACCTGGTTCAAACACCGTTCTCGACAATTATAGACTTGGAAAATCCCTGGAGATAACGTTCGCAATCAACTTGGCTACGTATTAACTCCATGGAGACTGACAAACAGTTAAGTAGGGGCAAACACCAGACCAGGAGTAGAATGCTATAGTGTTCAGGTTTCACCAATGGGTATAAATGCAATTGATATGTAAGACTATGCAGTTAAAGTTAGTTGCATGTACTTTACAAGACGTTGTAGTCAACCCCAGCATTTTTGGCTCTTCGTGATTACAGAGCAAGTTTACGTTCAGTAGTTTTCCACTGCTTTCTAAACGACAGGCTCCCATATCAACACGTTAAAACCCAGGACAACGCGGTCTGCTGCCAAATCGGTGGCAGCTGTATTTCGAACGCGGGTAAGCAGGCTTACGTATCGCGTCAGTACGCCCTTAGCCACGGAGACGGGTAGCCGTACCTATAACTGAAGAAAAATTTAGGAAAACGTACAATGTTACTGGTACCTTGACGTCTTGACAGACGATAGTTTGCTACACTGTGCTTCATAAAACAAGGCACAAGACCAGTGATGAAGTTATACCTATCTACAGCGCAAAGTCAAAGCTGAATTATAGAGACCATGTGTTGTCCATGCAGCATGATCTCTCTTTCGACCCGCCTAGGCTACTCCTGAGGAAAGGCGATATCAATACATCTGGAACGAGGCCAGCTACATAAGTTACAGGGTCCGCAAAACAATGCTCTTACTGTCCACCTTTCGGAGCTTTAATCCTAGACCAGTTGCCAACCAAGACTTAGTGCCTTAGGTACAATGTTAATGTGCAGAATATATATATATATATATATATATATATATATATATATATATATATATATATATATATATATATATATATATATATATATATATAATGTCACGGAGATAATACAGACTGAATATGCTTCGCCAAACAATAAAACATATGTCAACAGAAATAATTTCTACTGTACACACAATTGCACAAAATGAAATTATGCAAATTGTGGATAGAACCAGAACCAAGATAAAGAAGTACAGAACAGAATGCAACAGAGAAAACAAATGCTAAGAGGTTACACACGTTTTGGCTGAATACGTGGAGACTGGGTCAAATAATGGAAGATATTCTCATTCCACTTACTGAAAAGTATATATATATATATATATATATATATATATATATATATATATATATATATATATATATATATATATATATATATATATATATATATATATATATATATATATCATAACAGGTGGGATAACACGAAAAAAAAGTCGCTTAAAAGTCGACAAGGTGGATTTCATTGCACCGGGTTTTATCCCATATTGCTCGGTCTCTTTAAGCAGCGAGGAAAGCGTCGCACCAAGCACGAACTCCTTAGCTCTAGCGACGACCCACGGGAGTCTCCGAAAAAAAATAACAGGAAATACCACTAGATGTTTAAATGTCGCACTTATTATTGAGACACTTAATATAATTCATAGATGGAGATAATTCAAAGAACAACCGGATGCAATCATTGTAGATAATGGCAAATGTCCACCAATACTCGATGAAGAAGTCAACATTTTTAAATAGCATGTGTAGCCGTGTGTAAAATACTTCTGGCATATTAGAATCCATGTTTATAGCTCTGCCAACGAAAATATGAGGTTTAGAATTTAAACATTACCTTACAGTACTTTTTATGGGACGTATGACAAGACTGTTCAAGAGAATAATTATGAGAAGAGTAAGATCACAATTAAACTGTAAATTAGTTATAAACAATACTGGTTTGTAAAGGGAAAGGGCACAGATAATGTCATGTACATTCTCAAGACAAAGCTAGCAAGAGCTATAGAAGTAAAAAAAAAACATATATGTATGCATGCTTTAAAGACTGCCCATAAGAGTACACAAATGTGTGGAACGTGCGGAAATAATTACACATTAGCCATTACCAGCAGCTATCAGAATCAACAACCCTTTATGAACATGTCAATGTATAAAGAAGGGTGTCAGGCAAGGTTATGTAATATCTCCTGGTTAGTTCTCATTGTAAACTTAACATATACTGAGATTTACAGAAGATATGTCAGAGATTCTGGTTGATCGACATAATATAAATAACTTAGTTATGCTGATGACACGGTTTTGATAGTAACAAGTCAGAAGGAACTATAGGAAATGATAGATATGGTGGTTGTAGAAAGTGAGAAAAAAAAACCAGGAAGGTTAACCCGATCAACAAACACCCGCAGAAGTCGGATATGTCGGCATATGGGCGCAAAAATAGAGAGAGAGAGAGAGAGAGAGAGAGAGAGAGAGAGAGAGAGAGAGAGAGAGAGAGAGAGAGAGAGAGAGAGAGAGAGAGAGAGAGAGAGAGAAAGCTGTTTGCCTTTTTCTAATTGATGTATATAATCTTTTTTTTTTTTTAATCTTCTAAGCTTGAATAATAGGAAAACTGAAGTCGTGGTCATATATAAGAAACGGATAGGGCCTAAATGTGCAATTAAAGTGAATGGTATTATTTTTATGGCAAGTGCAGAAATTCAAATATCTAAGTACATGAATAACATCAGATGGGAGATGCATTACAGAGATAAAGAACAAAATAGGATAAGCAAAAGCTGCATTCTACCTAATGAAGAACATTGTATGCAATAAGTCCTTGTTATTAATCCAGTCAAAAGTGAGAGGAATATTTGACAAGGAAGAACAGAACAGTGTACAGCGCAGAACAGCCACTCTCAGCTTCCTTGATGACGAATACCCACAGGACCTCTGGATCCGAGTCTACACAGATGGGTCAGCACAAAATGCTGTTCGAAATGGAGGAGCTGGAGTGTATATAGAATACCCAAATAACACTAGAGACACGGCCAGAATTCCAACAGGAAAGTACCGCCATAATTATGATGCTGAAATTGAGGCAATCAAGATAGCCACAGAGAAATTACAAAATACCAGCCATGGTACACAACCTGTGGTGATATTGACAGATGCAAAATCCGTAATAGAGGCGCTCCTGTCTGGGAAATTGCCATTTCTGAGGACACTACTTTCTGAACTTAGCAGTCATCGTAAGATCACCATACAGTGGATACCATCCCACTGTGGAATCCCCGGAAACGACAGAGCTGATCGATTGGCTAAGGAAGGAGCACAAGAAGAACAACCAGATGTGCCTATTACATACCACCAAAAGAAAAGAATGATCAAATCAGTCAGAAGGCCACCAAACCTTACTCAAGACGACTACCACGTTATGGACAGACCAGAACAGGTCATTCTTCTGTGCCTCAGAACAGGACACAATAGATTACGCAACCACATGTATACAAAATTCAAGATTGGTGACTCAGCCATGTGCACATGTGGTCTGGCGTCGCAGACAGCAGAGCACATACTCCAGGATTGCCCAAACTACAACATATCCAGGCGAACCTTCTGGCCTAGAGAGACAACAGTGGAAGATAAACTCTATGGACCGCTGAATGAACTAAAAAAGACTGTTAGATTCACACAAGAGACAACATTGCAGTTATAAACATAATTTAGGCGAACGAAAGAAGAAGAAGAATTAATAAACAAGCGAAAAAAAAAAATCATTAGAAATCTTGGAGATGTGGTTTTATAAAAGAAGGCTGAAAATTCCTTGGAGAATCAAAATGAGCAATCTGGACATTTTAAGATAGTTAAGTGGCAAAGACAACCTATCACAAACGTCAGAAAGAAGCAATCATTTTTGGTCACATTATGAGAAGACAGCCGGTCTCTCTGCCGAGGGGTTACAACACTTTCTCCGTAATCCCGTTTATCACGCAGTCTCGTAGCGGGCGAGAGCTCGGAGCGGTTCGACCCCCGCTGGTGACTTCGGGATAACTGAGCCGGCCGCTCAGAAAGCAATGGCAAACTACTAAGCGTAATCTTGCCAAGAAATCAACAGACAGCTGAAAGATGCTGCTGTTGACAGCAATGTCCTGTAAAGGATATGCAAACATTTATGAGAAGACAATCATTGAAACATGTGACAATTCTGGACAGTTTTGTGTCATGTCACGGAAGGGAGTTAATACAGGAATTGATCCATGCCGTCGCAGATCGCAAAATGTGGAGAAGCATGATCGCCCAAGCCAGTCGGCAAGGCACTTGATGATAATGACTAGAAAATGAAACACTGATGACACAGATCTGCGAATAATAAAGAAGATCTTAGCAGGGAGTAAGTAGCAGCTATAAAAATCAAGGAACATTTAGGAATATCTCAGCGCATAAAGAAGGTTATCAGACAAGAATGTGCCCTGTCCCCTGATTTGTTTTCGTTATGCAGTGGGCGGGAGCCGTGATGGTGTAGTGGCTAGCACACTTGCCTGGAGGCTCGGTTATAATGTGTTTGATTCCCCATCTAGGAGGAGACTATATTTGTAACCGACCTCCACTCCCTGGTCCCCACAGCCTACAATTGGTACCAGGAAATATGATGGGAAGCAAAGGCAGCCGATCTGATTCTCACCACACCACCCACCGACTGCCGTTTACTTTATGGGGCTAGCACCATATACCCAACAACCTCAAGCCGTGCAATAGGGCCTTCTCCGTTTTCCTGGTTTATCGTGAACAAAGCTTGAGCCGGGGATCGTGGTCGGTGTCCATAACACAAACAACTTACAACTTATGTTATTTTTATGACACAGTGTGGATAGAAGCAAGCATTGTGGAGAAGCATAACTTCCCACGCCAGGTGACACGGCGCTTGATTTTTAAAAAAAAATATTTATTTATATAAAGTTGTTATTTATGGTTCCGTATTCACAATACAAAACAAGAATGTGTCTTAAAGAAAAAGTTGTGTTTCGGCAACCACATGCTCGACCAGCAAGACAAATATGGCACTGGTTGGACATTAGCGGGCAAGGCTGCATGACAAGAAAGCAATTCAGGCGTCAGTTTACTTGTCATTGCATTTAATGACTGACGCCGCGCAGAAGCAAAAACCTACCAGAGATGACTCTACAGGGAAATGAACAAGCACGAGTGGGCAGAATGCAGTTAAATGAGGGCATTTTTCATACAAACCGCAGGGCAGTGAGTTAGCAAATTGGTCTGATTCCGAACTAGTGCTTTATAAGGATTCTAGCTTGTTCCCTCGATTTTCTCATCATGCAATTTATGTGGCCCGTGAAAGATGATGGGGTTGTTTATGACCATGGTAGTAATAGCTCGGCCAAGAAACGAAGGGACATTGATCGCGGGGTGTTGAAATGCATCATCCAACTTGGCAGTTGTGTTTATATTTGCAGGACTGAGAACGTTCCGGAAAATACGTTTGTCGCCCCTGGCTTGAATTTTTGATTTTATTGCTGCACGCTGCACTCGGAAGACTTGACGAAATGGTTTCATTGTCTCGTCTGCTAAAGTAACGAGTATTGTACGCGTTCAACTCATTTCACAATGTCTTCTGCTTCCTGGTTGCTGAATGGCAGAAATATTAATTGTTGGTGAACCTTCGCGGCCACTAAAATAGCATATCAATGCATGGATTATGATTCCGGAGTGGCTCCTATATCTCTAAGTGTGTATATTGTCTATCGTGGTCTCGAATCTCTACTTCTTTTATCTAATTCTATTAGTAATAAGTTTCCTCTTCTACCCCGTATCTAAAATTGGAGCAAATACCCTCAAATAACACACGCCAAGTCTAATATCTATTGCTGTCTTATGCTGCTCCCTCCATAAATTTATAGTATTATGGAGAAAGAAATATATGTTAATGAGGAGAAATTGGAGGTGGTGGAAAACTTCGAATATCAAGGGTCATTAATTACCAAGAATAGTGACACAATGAAAGAAATGAGAAGACGAATATCGATAGCTCTTCAAAAATTAAAACAACTAAATTAATTGTGGAGGAGGAGAGATAGGACTACAAAAATTAGACTTGTAAGAGCATTGCAACATACGCTTGTGAGACCTGGACACTTACTAAACAAGCTGAGCAGCACATAAATACCTTTGGATATAAATGCCATAGACGGGTTCTAAGAATATCTTGGATAAAGAAAAGAACAAATGCATCTATACGACAAGAGCTGAATATTGAAGAAGGCTAGCTACTAAAAACGATAAAACAAAGAAAATTTAAATATTTGGTCACTTGAAACGTCATGAAAATTTGGAGAGAACATCATGGAGGGGTATATGCCTGGGAAGAGAGGAAGAGGAAGGCCAAAAAGAAAATGGGCCCAGGATGTGGCGGATAATCTCCAGATGGGTGTATAGGGCGCTGGACATCTTGTTGAAGACCGAAAAGTTTTCCGGATGGTTGTTATGGGAGCTAGGTTCCGCAAGGGACATGCCACTGAATGAATGAATGAATGAATGAATGAATGAATGAATGAATGAATGAATGAATATGGTGAATACAATGTGTCCTATACAGTTAATACAGTGTGTCCTTTACAGTGTGTTCTTTACGGTGTGTCCTTTACAGTGTGTTCTTTACGGTGTGTCCTATTCAGTGTGTCCTATATAGAGTGTCCTATACAGTATGTCCTATACAATGTGTCCTATATAGTGTGTTCTATATAGTGTGTCCTAAACAGTGTGTCCTATACAGTGTGTCCTATATAGTATGTCCTATACAGGGCAGCCTCTTTTCACCCACCTCTTGACTCACTGAAATCTGTCGAGCTCTTCCCCCGAACTCCACATTAGTGAGCCTGTTATGCCATTTTAGTCCTTCTGTTGTGTGCAGGCACTAGTTAATAAGCTTTCACTGCTTTTTTCTTTTAAATTAGTAGTGATTAGTAATTATTTATAATTGTTATGAAACATTGTTATAAACAACAACAAATAAACAACATGGGTGACTATAAATACCTGTGATTTGATATTTAATATTAATTGAATGACAGAACAGTCGTCTAACCCGTACTAGATTCCATTAGGAAAGTAAAAGTTGCCACTTTGTTCATTCCATAGACATATGTACTGGGAAGTCTTAAACTGGCATTCGGTATTTCTCACAGCATTCAGATATCGCCCGCATAAGCCGACACAGCATTCACTGATAGTCTAGCCGAAAACTACTTTTGTTGATTTCTTTCTACATTCAATGCTAATGTTTTTTTTTTACTTTTTCTTTCGTTCGCTTTGAAGTCAAGTGTAGTCCATGTACTACTACTTTAGGAGCACTGAACTGATTTTTGCGTGTGAATTAGCTTTCCCTATTATCAGTGTCCCTCACTATCAGGCCAGCCCGGTTCGACTTCTGAGACACTTGTAATTTACCTCACCAAGTCAAGAACGAAAAGTGTCACTGCAAGGACGAGAAGTCAACATTTAGTCCAACTGACCTGTGTAAGGGTTAAACACGCTACCTTCGCATTACCACATTAACTAGCGCTCATATCCATTTGGCCACCATGACCCGCATGCTTGTACATGAAAGTGTCATATGTGACATAATGGATCAGGCATCCACATTCCCAGTCCAACACATTCATAATAATACTTTTAGTTTTGAACGGAGACCATCCAGATAGCAGGGCCATAAATATAATCGAAGGTTCTAGAACGCGGTGGGGTAGGGCAGCGGTATTAGCATTGGCTAATACGTGGGAGCCCACGCTATCCACTAGGCCAAATTTGGAAAACTATTAGTTTGAGCTCGGATTCTACCCGGAGCAGTCGCTATCTGTGATGTGGGGACCCAAAATGCCCTTAAAGATTCTGTAAAATATTGTTCTCTGGACAACAGGTATGCCACATAGCGTTTAGACAGAATGACGTCATCGGAAAAGGCGGTAGAAAATCATATAGGAAAAACCCCACAAGAAGCTAAGGAAACTGTTGGTAAACAACACAAACGACAGGGACGTCAGATAACAACAGGAAGGACATGGATTGGGAATGTAAGAGCAGGCCATGCAAATGCAAATGTTGGCGATGAAATAGTGTTGGCACCTAAAGAAGTGGCTGCGACGGAGATAGCAGGGAAAGAAGATATACAGGGATTGCTACAACGTGTCGCTACAGAACTTACGGGAGTACCTAGACCTATATCGTGCAGAGCGGCAAAGGAGAACTTCAGGCAGAATGACAGAAGGGCAAGTGAAGATTAATGAAAGGATGGTTGTTATTTAAGCAGGTTAGTTATTGTAGATTATCAACATGTTCCTATCAATAGATCCTAGGCCCAGCCTGGCGGTAACAGGCCCCTAGGAATGGACTGTATCGATATCATTTAAACTTAACTGTGAACTGTCATTAAATGATATTCCGATCCAAATCTTCAACATGACAGTTGGCTTCGTCATTACCCTGCCGTTCCAGTTCTGAACTTTGCTCGTTTACTTTTATAAGTTGTGTCGAGCCGAAATTATTGATCTTGCTATTTGGACATTTTGCATGTAATTGTTATGAATGCTGGACATATAGGATGGCAAGGTACCACATTAAAACATACTTAAATGTTGTGATTATGCCTAGTGAACGAAAGAGAAGAATGTAAGAGTAGTTTATGAAGAAAACGTGAAAGTGAAAACAGAACTTCTGTGCGCAAGTATTCTGAACACTGCTTCATCAACCTGTCAGGTCTTATCGCTGTAATACTCCAAGTGCATATCATTCCCCTGTTGTGACTGGTTGCGTATGCTTGATGATTGTAAATTACACTCAATGCAAATTCGCAAACCATTTGTGCATTCTAAATGCCTAGCATGACTCATTCTTAACCCAACTGTACACTGCTCTTGCGAGGTAACATTTGGCAGTCTGGATTGGAATGTGTGATGTAAACATGTATAAGTTCCTTTGTAAATGCTGAGAAGGTTGGAGTGAGTGAGTTGGTGATTTGATGAATAGCCTCTCACATTAGTAGAAAGAAAGATGCTTCAATATCCATATGTAAGCAGGACGTGTATGGCACGCCAGAATTGCAAAGTTCCTGTGATGCCTGGTGGCTAGATTACGTTCAGGAGAATTAATATAATTTCTCTCTGAAGTATTACACTGGTACCTCTACTGTTGGTTGGTTCATATAAACTAGTTCCTAAAAGGACAATAGGTGTGTGAACCTGTGTCTTAGTCGGCTGGATATAATGTACGGCTAATGCAAATTTACAAGGACTAAACATGTTCTTCCCATATGTGCTTTGCAATTTGGCTTCTGTTACCTACTGTAGTAGATATGGACATTACTCAGTGGGGAAAGAACACATGATGATGATGTACTTGTGAGCAAAGTCTGGTCTGAAAGGGGTGAGGTCTGGCATTGCTGTGTGAGTGTGTATGGAATAGGACATTCATGCACCAACATCACAACCATTGGAATGGATGTCTGGTCTGCTAATTGGGTAAATGCCATTAGTTTAATACATATTGCATATTGCAGTTGTAAATGCCTATTTTCCATTCTGCCTCACCAGGCCTGTTCATGTGCTGATTCACAATGCCTGTCTCATGTTGCTATGTCACAATGCTTGCCCATGCTGCTTGCCTTATAGTGCTTGCTTTACTGTGTCTGTTCCTCATTGTGCCCAGGTCTACTGTGGTTTAAACATTGAAAAACTTACACATATAAAATGCTTGTAATTGTGTTAAGCTACCCCTGACTCAGCATATAGTCTTGTGGCTACCACAGGTAGGGGAATAATGAAAACATATCACCCACAGTACATCAGAGTGAAATACACTTCATTATCAACCAGGAGAGGTGTGCTTGGTCAACACCCTCCCTTACCTCCCCATCTCCATCTGTGTTTGTTGATATATGATAACATTTTCTTTTAACAAATGTAAAGAGATATTGTGCCATTTTGTATATCAACAGAGAACAAAGGATGGTGGAGAGGCCTTCATATCATCTGGGACAACTAACCAGAAGTCTCAGATCCAGAACTAACTCCCTATAAGTGTAATCCAGGGATAATCACAGATGAACACAGGCTGAATTGCCAGCCTTTATTTTCATGACAACCTTTGGCCCAAGTCAACTGAAAATAACTGTTTTTAATCAGAAAGCAGGAATGGTCGACATTGGTGAACCTGTCTTGGTGCACAGTGAACCATGCTTTATTAAAGAAGACCCCTGTCTACAGTTTGTCTGGGTCATGTTCATAGAAAGTAATCCTGTGCCCCAATGCACCACTTATTCATTCTCCTAGAACCCAAAACACAGGAATTTCCTGGAGAATTTTACCTCAGCTCTCTAACAGCTGAATGTCAATGGGAGAAAAACAGTTCTGAATAGTCCATTAATGTGATTTTAATGGTATTATAGGGATCAGTACAGTGATCATTAAATATCAGTGTCGTCTGAGAAAATGAAAAACAAGTCTCTGGTTGTTCACCCCATTCAAGAAAACTGGTGAAATGACTATAGCAGTGGATTGTTTATCTAGGACTTATCTTGGATAATACACAGCATGGTGCTCACACAGTGATATTGAATGAGACTTGAAGAGTAGGTGAGGTTAGACTAGCCAAGTGAAGTGATACAATATATTAGACTTTGTCAATAATTCTGGATCTCTTCGACAAGTCATGTTCTACATGTACCGAGTATACATCTCCCAATGTCAGGAGAGTGCTATCCTCAACCATTTGAAGTACCCCAGTGACAGCATTCACAGACAGTCTGGTCAACAGGGAGATTCAGTACAGTACCATATCATCCCACATTCTGTTCCCAAGAGGAAATAATCTGGCATGGAACTTATTATAGGAAGTCTGCTACCTGGAGCTTTCCCAACATCAATTGCTGATGATAACAGGATGCAACTGATCCAGAATAGTAGTCCTCCCTTAAGTTTCCCATGATAGGATTTTATTAAATTCCCAAGAGACAGGAATTGATGATAGATACAGTAAATCAGTGATGTAGTTAGAGATTAGAGAGGAGGAGGAGAGTTTATTGATCGGTTGGTGGATTACTTAGGAGTTGTTGTATCATGTTTATCTGCATGCATGGTCTGCATATTTTGTACATTATGTATGTACGTATTGAAGTGTTGACATGACACCAGGATGAACCATTGGTCTTCACTCGACCCACCAGCAGCTCAATAAAGAGTATTAATGAACCAGTGTTTTAAGTACATGTCTCAGGAGAATGTCTTGTACAGTTGCTGTCAAGTATTGTCTCTGGTGAATGTCTTAAGTTACTGTGGTTGATTACAGATATTGTGAAAAGTCCTGTATAGATGTTGTCAAGTATCTCTTATGATGTGTGTCTTGTGCAATGGTTGGTGTAAACATTTCTCTGTAAATGTATGTCCCACTTTTGTCAAGAACCTGTCATGTAGATGTCTTGTTCAACAGATGTTATGTACAGTTATTGTTGAGTTTGTCGACTAATATTGAATTCAACAGTCCTAAGGTATACTTGGACAACTGATATAGGTCACTTTTGACACAAACAAAATAAATAAGGGAAGATCTAATGTGACGGACGAACAGCACACTGACAACAATATGATGAGTGAAATGGATCCTCAGTTGTACAGGGACGAATAGTTCAGATCTCCTTTTGGCCTTGAGGGAACCTTTTTCTTCTTTTATAAATTTCTGTGTAGATACTTGGTAGTCTCACAGTGGGGGTTCAGAGCCAAAGGAAAAAGGGTTCTCCAAAAGGGCTAGGCGGGAATGATTATCTATCTCATTTGAGAGACCTCTAGACAAAAACGTGCAAAATCATATCCTTTATCTTGTCTATTTATTATTCAAGATATATTTCCAGAGAACACTACTAACTAGGTCCTCTGTCATCAATCTAACATGTCACACTTGTATATGAAAGTGTCATATTTGGAGTTTACGCATAAACTACAACTTTTCCAAGTGTTTATTTTCATTTCAGCGAAGAAGTCGCAAACTCAGGTTACACGATTTATTGCCTGGCTTATTTCTCTGCATATCGTCAAGTGCATACTGCGGAATTATACATCATATGATGTAAATGGATGAATGATACTTTTAAGTTGTGTCCGTTTTTCTCAAGATAGTCGCATCTTTGATAATTAATTGCACACTGGATACATTAGTAAGTCACTACAAAGAGTGAACGTTCTAAAATAATTTTAATAACACTTTAATACAAAGCTAAACAACAAAAATAATAAATATATGCCATAGCAGGTGTGGTTTCGGAGGAAAATGTAAAGAATACCACGGATAAACAGAAAAACCAATGACCAAGTCCTACAAGAAACAAATGAATACAGTAAACTGATTAGAGACATTAGACGTAGACAATCAAAATATTTTGGCCACGTTGTGAGAAGAAATAAATTGGAGAACTCGATGACAACTGGCAAGATCGAGAGGAAGAGAACAATTGGAAGGCAGAGAAGTAAATACTTGGATGGTTTGGTCGCTTGGTATGGTCGAGACAAGAACAGTGTGTTGATCCACAACTCTGGTGATCATGTGAGATGGCGAGACATGAACGACTACGCTTATCGGCATGGCACATGATAAATGAATAGCACGAACGTTGGTGTAAAGGGTAGGAATTGTACAGGCAATTGCACGAGCGTGGTCGGTCAAGTGTTCGATTCTTGGGCTCGCCGCTAGCTACGGGAGGGAAAGATCTGTCCCGTATTCCTCCATGCACCCAGTCTACAAATTGTGTTGGCCCTGTTGCTGTTTGTCCATCAAGAATGATGATGACCATTCATTTCATCCAGTGGGGTTGAAGGTATGGAGCGGTGGGTTCTAAGATGGCTGATAAGGCCTATTTTGGCTCGAAATGTTCTTTGACAATGTGGGCAAAGAATGCTTGACGTTTCTGGAGGAGGATTTCCTGCAGTGGTTTTTCTGTTCTGTCTTTTCTTCACAGCTCTTGCAGTCCTGGTTGCCTCACATATGACTGCACCCTTGCGTAATGATGCACGCCATGAATTTCGGTCTCTGGCTGCAGCCTCCAGGTTGTGTTGGCCCTAGCATATCACAGACCGATACCAGGTTCCTGGTTCTGTTCCTTTTAAAAACGTATTAATTCGAATGGAAGTTATGTATGCATTTAGCAATATTCGTCATTGTATCAGCCATGACTGTTAATGATACACACAAAAATAAACAACAGATGTTCAAGACAACAGAAGACGCGTGTAAAGCGTTGTAATTGATTGTTTTAAATAGTGTTGCTTAACTGTTAAGTATTTTCTATTAATTTTTTTTTTTTTGGGTGGGGGGGGGGTGGGGGTGGGGGGGGGGGTATAGATTTGGTATAGTTACGACTGCGTGAAACTAGAAAATTATATACATCAATAAGAAAACGGCAAAAGCTATCTCTCTCTCTCTCTCTCTCTCTCTCTGTCTCTCTCTCTCTCTCTCTCTCTCTCTCTCTCTCTCTCTCTCTCTCTCTCTCTCTCTCACTCTCTGTTTTTCTTTTTTTTTTTTTTGTTGATCATGGGATGAGAAGAGAGGTATTGGAGAACATCATGACAGCTGGAAATATCGAATGAAAGAGAGGCAGACCAAGAGAAATGATGCTGGATGGATTGAGACGATGGCATGATGGAATATCAACAGCGGAGGTGATCCAGAAAATTAAAGGCCGAGATCTGTGGAGAGTCATGAATGCCTATTCCTGCCGCACTTGATGATGATGATGATACCCGATATGTTATATTCTTATTGAATCACTACAATCCTTTTGCGAAAACGAATGACATTTCTCTCATGCTAGTCATTTGCTTAGGTAGCAGACTGTCTGCCCTCTGGAAGGCTGAGTTTTAAATTTACCAGTCAGATGCATTTGGGTTCTGGTCTGATCTCTGGAAGGAGCTTGCAGCTTTCTGAGCCAGGTTAAGATTTATGGGTTCACTTTATTTCACAACCTGTAGCATATTAATACCTCCATATGCACTAAGTTCCATAGCTTACTTTCCCTCTTGAAGATGGGGTGAGTCAAGAACCGGTATCACAATACAAGGGACATTCCCAGGCTTAATTGTAAGGATACCAGCTGCAGTCTGATATGTCCCTCTGGCCTTTCCTCAGAATACCCAGTGTTGACCAGATACTCTGGTTACTCACTGCCGAACTATACTCTTCAGGGCATGATGATGTATGTGTTCCAACATACTACACACATGATCTCAAAAAGCCCAACTTAATATGTCTTATCATGAACGTTTACACCACCTAATGGTGCAGATCCAGGAAATCTGTCCTCCTGCACGTTTCCCACCACAGCAGCTTTCCCTGAGGGAAAGATCCATCAGATGCTCCCTATCTTTGATTATTTTTTTTTAAATTGAATCATTTAACTCTGCACAAAGTATGCCACTCTTCACCTTTCTCAGCATGCTGAGAAATCAGTTACAATCAAGATATGTGATTGCTGTTTGTCCCCCAGCCAGTGGAATGCAACAGTGACTGCCTCCACCTCCATTATCAGACGAGATGTTATGGTTTGATGTACCAGGCTCACCTTCATTAAAAACCGCCCATTAACCTTTACTATGATCCCCCAGAAATTGGAAATATCGAAAGTTGTGGATCATGAGAAGATGATCCCCCAGGCACTTCTTTTTGCCTTTTAGCGCAAAGCAATCCGTGTAGACAATTGCATCACCTGGTCATGAATTATTCTGAATCAATTGTTCATAAACCAGCAGGTCTTCTGGGTCACATTTGATGTCTAAAACCAGTATCTGCCCTGACCACGGAGACATGTCGCATCATCGTCCAACGAAAACAAGCATCATCCTCGGTCACTGAGCAAAGGTTTCAACTTTGGCTACACTGGCTAATCAATGCTACAGCGTTCAATATATAAAATCCTTCAGAGCACAGCGCTGTTCATCCAATCTTCGTATAAAATCTTTTTATATTAAAATGCTAATTTCCGCAATTTTTAACGTTGTTTATGTAAACGCAGTCTACACCGTAACTCATACAGTACATGGCTTTTTGCACGTCTTGAGGCTTATTGGATGTACGGTGCTAGTCTCATATTTGTATACACCGGTCGACACTCAAATGATGATGTGGTGAATATTACACCGGCAGTCTGACGTCCCACGACAATCCCTGGTACTCACTTTAACCTGGGGTTGTCCAGGCCAATTTAAAACATCCATCCAGATTGGGATTCCAACACATAACCACATATTTTTATTTATTTTTTTTTTTTTTGGGGGGGGGGGGGGGGGCACTAGCTTGCTTTGAACTCAAGCGTAGTCCATACACACTACTTTTAGTAGTGCTGGGCTGAATTTTGTTTGTGGATTAGCAAGTCAATATTGTAGTCCAACTGTCTGGTGTAGGGGTTGAACCCCTTACCTCGGCATCAGCACACCATATATTTAAGAACACGCGTTCGTATCCATACGGCAAAGCTGCCATCCTGACAAATACAAACGTGCAAACCATTGCGCCACCGGGGCTCAGATGCTGGCAAGTTATTGAGACTAAAAACAAATCTTTGGATGAAACTAAATCATGCTAATGCGGGTTTTTACACAAACTAAAACCCTTCAAGCCATTAAAAACATTACTAATAAATTTACACCTATTCCATGATTACCTTGCAAGCCAAACACACAAGTAGTGATCAAAGGACACTAAATAATAGACACTACAAATTATTTGCACCCAGTTTATAGGGCGTTGTAATGAACCCCGTTATTTATTGAATGTTTATTGATATTTATTGACTTATTTACTAGGGATAGTTACGATCAGTAGTTTGTCATTGCTTTCTAAACAGTCGACGCATCATACCATCGAAATCAATGTAAAATCACTCGATTCCAAATCACCCGCTGCTGATTTGAAACCCTCGACTCGGTTTGTCGGGGATGGGAAAACTGCATTTCCCCTAGCCCTTAGCCACAGAAGTAAACACTACGCCATTGGTTCTCAACTTTTTTGGCCCATGCACCCCTTCACCATATGTTCATAATGTCATTCCTCCCGATGTGTCCTGCATAACATCAACAGAATAAGCTCAAATATAAAAGGTCCAGCGTTTGCAGAAAACAATCCAGCAATGTCAACGAAGCATCAACTGAACATCTGAACCTCAATGAAAGGACTCGAAGGCCGGCAATCTAATTGATGAGGCCAAGTTTATTTGCCAACATTCTGGTGCTGAATGATCAATCATAAAATTCATGAAATCATAATTGGTTTCGACCGGGTCTGTTATTTCCAGACGGGACGGTCATAATAACATTAATTATAAATCATCAACTGTTTACCAGACTAGCTACTAAGAACTATCAAGTCCGTATCGCAATCCTTCTGTCCTTTGCAAGGTTGCCAAAGTGTCCTTCTGCTATGACATTCTAAGTTTCATTCTAATATTCCGCATCTGTCAAAGATATTTCGTTTGCCATGTAAGATTCCATACTATTCTGGTTCTCCTTTCTAATATGTGTTGGCCATGAGTACGGTTGTCCTGCCAGTAAATATCTTTCTAAGTTCCAGACAACTTGAACATGCTGCTTCTCTGGTGGAGCTCTGTGATCCGAATCTTTGTTGTTGTTGATAATTTCTCCTGACGTGTTCTCCGTTCTACGTCAGCCCATTCGATACTCCTAAACATTGGTTTCGCCCCCCCCCCTCCTGGAAACCCAAAAATTTCCCCCTAGGGGGAATTTCTCACAGGTTGAGAACCACCGCAATAGACAGAAGAAAAATCCTGGTTTGCCTATAACTTTCAGTGTTTGCCTAGTGTGTCTTCTCATCTCTAAGTCTTTCTTGCTCCTTTTGTAAGTGCTCACTGTCACAAAATGATGATAGTTTATTGATTCCCAGATAGACGACCTTATAAAACGACTAACCAGGTAGGAGAAGGGTTAACAAACAAAACAGTAAGGATAACCAACCACGGTGTGACCGGAGTCAATGACCCCCAATGTTAACGGATTGAAGTGTTAACGTAGAAATAACAGCGGCACAGGTCAACGAGAGTGTAGGCTGACGAGGTTACGTCAATGGTCACAAACATCACGAAATGTCGGGTTGAGTGACCAGGCGCATGTGTTTATAGGTCAAGACACGGAAGTGCCCGCAGACAGCACAGGTAAACTGTCGCGTGGACAAATAGGTTTGCGACTAAGGCAGACAGCACTATTGGACAGTATCGCGGTCAGGTGATAAAGACAGGATTGAAAAACCAGATAGTGCCAGGTGTGTGTGGAGAGGGAGTCAGCGCTGATTACGCGGATGGTGAACTACCGGGAACAGAGTTAAAAGAGCCGCCAGAGTTGGGGCTGATAAGGAGGTGGGGATATTGGTTACTGAGGAAAATTTCCACAGCATATTGCGGTCTAGATGACTCAGAGTGAAGGAACAAAACAATGAGGGTTTTAGAAATAACGGAAAAGTTTCCGATCAGTAAATTTCCACTAACGGGGATAATGAGGTATTGACTTGAGGTGTCCAGATAGGTCAAGGACTATGCGGCAAAAATGACATATAAAGAGTGGCCACTTCTTTGTGGAAGTTTAGAGTGATTCTGAATTTCCATGAGACAAGGGAGTATGAAAAGGGTGGTGCTGCGTTCGGAGGAACGTTTGTGTATCTATTGTGCATTAGTACTCCCAATTCAGACAAGGATAATTATAAGGTTCCAATACCAGTGCGGGACATATCAACGAAGATATAACACAGATGGCTGTGGTAAAGATTAATCAGTGTTGATAACCCCAAAGAAAGCACTTTCAAATAATAAAGCACGACACTTGTGCATAAGAAAGGAGAGACAAGAAGTGTCATCGTAAATATTAAGGATGACAGAGAACGGAAATTGAGACCCTATAACATAATAGTAAGACTCAAATGACTCAGTATCGAAGAGTTGCAAGGCACATACCAAGTGTCTATATCAATTAAGAACTATCCAGTGTAGAACTGTTACAGGACAAAATAGAACATACTAGAAAATCGATGTTGTTTCCAGGATGGAATTCGGGACGTTATAAAGAGCAAAGAACATTCAGTCTAAGCGGACAATATATAGTGAGCGGTTTAAGTACAGTGATATAGTGGTGAACAATTTTCCTTACAAAAAACGGATATATCTACAGACTCAAGCAGACGGAGCATTCAGGGTGAGATCGTTCCGTTGTATCTATGTACTGTCCTGTACTTTAGCCGAGAGAAGAGACGAGAGAAGACACGGAGACTATCTATCAACATCTTATCTGGCATCCACACTAGAAGAACATACCAACTACATAGACACTATCCATACATACACCAGACATAGTTTTTATTAATAAATCTTTTATTTATCGTTGAAAGGAACTGTTGTCGGAGTATGTGTTGAGGGAATAACAGAGAGAGTGAAAGAAATAGATATATGGAAGGGAAGACAGAAGGGAGGAGTGTAGACAGAAGTCAGTCAATAATCCCAACAGATAATAAGTTTGAAGATGTGCTTGTTGATTCCAACTTCCTCCCGGGAAAACAAGTGACACTCACCAATAGCTGTAAATACATCATAATTTTATTCCCCATGTTATTTCTCACATTAAAATCCGTGAATCGGACTGTTACTTTCAGTTGTATACTAGGACAAACTGGTTCTATATCAAATGAAAATGCAATAGCTTTCCCTGGACTCCATCAGTCTGAACGAACGAACATAATAAATACCATTACATATCTTGGTACATCTCTGGACTCCATGGCATTGGTGAGATAACGGCCTTCTTCGGGATGTTAGTAATAGATGTCAAACAGGGAATTTCGAGAACAGAAGGCTTTGTAAGTGCACAAGATTGATTGATTGATTGATTGATTGATGTAAGTGCACAAGATTGATTGATTGATTGATTGATTGATTGATTGATTGATTGATTGATTGATTGAAGAATCGACATGATAATATTCCAAATGCTACGTCTGCCTCAGCAAATGTTGCAAGGTATAGATGTCATTCGTTCCGATGACACACTGTTATAAACAGGTCGACATCGTCCTCAACTACGTCCCTTCCTATCAGACCCACGCATAACTAATTCCAGCATATATATTGTTCCATCGGTACTTAACTATAGTCTTTTATAGATAATACAAGGCTGAAATAAACTGCTGAACTAATTGGCTGATCAAAACTCGTAGACATCCAGGTGGAGATCTGGGTATCTGTGGACTTGAAATTTGGGAACCGTTTATTCTGTAAGGATATGTTTGGGAAGCTGGCCGTCTTCATTAAAAACCTCCCATTAACCTTTACTATGATCCCCCAGGCACTTCTTTTTGCCTTTTAGCGCAAAGCAATCCATGTAGACAATTGCATCACCTGGTTATCTATACAATTGCATCTCCTCGGAAAGAAGACTTAGTGGTTCTTCACCCAGACATATCTATGGATTTGTAAGGCACAATGTAATAGTAACACTGGGTCGTGAGTGCAGAGAATGGGCGGCGGGCCGCACGGAGTTTGAGGTGCAACAACTGATCCAGGGTAACACACATCATGATGACATAGTGATCTACACCGATGGGTCTGTGGTGAGAAACAGACATAGTGATTGTGGTTTCATTGCTACGCAAATAGACGATTGCAGAAAAAGGAGAGTCTGGCACATGAGACTACATGAGAATGGAGGTGGAGGCAGTCACAGCGGCACTCCGTTGGTTAGAGGCGACCACTCCAACACCCATTGTATTCATTACGAACGCTGACTTCTTATATATATGCTACTCTGTCTGTCTGTCTGTCTCTCTCTCTCTCTCTCTCTCTCTCTCTCTCTCTCTCTCTCTCTCTCTCGCTCTCTCTCTCTCTATCTCTCTCTCTCTCTTCGTCTCTTTCTTTCTCTTTCTCCCTCACTGTCTGTCTGTCTCTCTATGTCGCTCTCTCTCTCTCTCTCTCTCTCTCTCTCTCTCTCTCTCTCTATCTATCTATCTCTCTCTCTTCCTCTGTCTCTTTCTTTCTCTTTCTCCCTCACTGTCTGTCTGTCTCTCTATGTCGCTCTCTCTCTCTCTCTCTCTCTCTCTATCTACCTCTCTCTCTTCCTCTGTCTCTTTCTTTCTCTTTCTCCCTCACTGTCTGTCTGTCTCTCTATGTCGCTCTCTATCTATCTATCTATCTATCTATCTATCTATCTATCTATCTATCTATCTATCTATCTATCTATCTATCTATCTATCTATCTATCTTCCTCTCTCTCTTTCTTTCTCTTTCTCCCTCACTGTCTGTCTGTCTCTCTATGTCGCGCTCTCTCTCTGTCTATCTATCTATCTATCTCTCTTCCTCTGTCTCTTTCTTTCTCTTTCTCCCTCACTGTCTGTCTGTCTCTTTATGTCGCTCTCTCTCTCTCTCTCCCTATCTATCTCTCTCTTCCTCTGTCTCTTTCTTTCTCTTTCTCCCTCACTGTCTGTCTGTCTCTCTATGTCGCTCTCTCTCTCTCTCTCTCTCTCTATCTATCTATCTATCTCTCTCTCTTCCTCTGTCGCTTTCTTTCTCTTTCTCCCTCACTGTCTGTCTTCTCTCTATGTCGCTCTCTCTCTATCTCTCTCTCCCTCTTGCTCTCTCTCTCTCTCTCTCTCTCTCTCTCTCTCTCTCTTCACAGTACTATACCCTTGTTTTATTCCCCTTCACGTTCCTCATACTCCTATAACCACATGCAATAGCCTCAAGCTTATATGTTTCTCTCTATCCATGTCTCTCTGTATCTCTTACACACTCTCTCTTTCTCTGTAAATATGCATTGTTTATGTTTACAAAATTCATTTGACAATGTTTTTCCTATGCACTATTGATGAACGAAAGATGAGTGATTGGAAGGGCCGAATGTAAGACGGGCCTGCGTGCCCAATGTGTTACCCTTTGAGAATAAAGTCCGTTCGTTCGGTCGTTTGTTCGTTCATTCTGTCTTTCTCTCTTACTCTCAAACTTTCTCTTTCTCGCTCTCTCTTTATTGCTCTCTCTCTCCCTCTCTCTCCCTCTCTCTCTCTCTCTCTCTCTCTCTCTCTCTCTCTCGCTCTCTCTCTCTCTCCCCTCTCTCTCCCCTCACTGTAGTATACCCTGGATTTACTCACCCTTCGCTTTCTTCACACTCTATAAAACCACATGCATTATCCTCATGCATATAAATCATTCCAGATTCTGAGACCCAGGATAAAACTCCACGAAGCAACCTCAGACTTCAGTAGAGACGTCTTCAGCGGACGTCAGTCTAGGCATGACGCTTCTCAAAGACAGATCCAGACATTAATTCCATGAAGAGAACTTCATACCAGGACGATCTGATCAGATTGGCTGTCACAATAAAGTATCTCTAGTTGATTGGAAAGGGACCCGGACAGGCGAGACAAAAGAGACAAGAGCCAGGCTCACGTATGGGCAAAACACTCCGGAACGATGTCAAGCTGCTTCTTCAAACGATCCATATATTTGTACATGTCATATCTTAAACTCTAGAGGTTACAGAGATGCCAGTGAATGCATTGGGATGTGTCATACACAATGATGAAAGATGATGATCATCGTGGTAATCAATAACTGTGCAAAATAGACGATTAAGGCATTAACATATAACAATAAATTATTTCGAAATATAACACAGAGACAAGCGTGGTGATTTTCATCAATTTTGGCCCACGGTATGCAGTTATAGAGATTACTATATTTAATTACTTTGAAACGTAATTCAGATATAAGTCATGATGATAATAAACACCTTTGAGAGATAAATAGACAAGTATTGATTGCCTTACATATAAGTGAAGAATGGACATACAGATCAGAAGATACATGAGACTATACAACAAACCTGCATTAGAGGTCAGCAACGCCGAGTGGTTAAGAACGTTGGTTCTTGAACTTCCGGTGTGCTGATACCGAGGTAGGGGGGTTCAACCACTACACCACGTAGTTGGACTAAAATGTCGACTTCTCGTCCTTGACTTGGGGAAGTAAATTTTAAGTACCTCTGAAGTCGGGGTTGGTTTGTTTGATGGCGAGGTACACTGGTAACAGAAGAAGCTAATCCACACACACAAAATCAGTTCGGTGTACTAGAAATAGTAGCACGTGGGTGGATTACGCTTGGGTTCAAAGCGAGCGAAAACCAAAACTCTTTGCGGAAAGAGACCGAGCCATTTGGGATAAAACCTGGCGCAATGAAGCCCATCATTATTGCCTGTAACCCCGTTTGAAAGTTATAGACATAGTTGAAGTTCAAGACTTCCTGCAGCAGGGTCCTGTCGCCATTCTGAAGACTGCAAGTTTGAATCCTTGTGTGTTTGATGCTTTTAATGCACACTGTGTCTGTTATACCATCTGATCAGTACTTCATTAGTTGATTTCAGTCAGTGTAGACATATATCTGTGACTTTTTGTCTCGTGCTATTTTAATATCTGGAGCAAGTTTATTGGATAGGACTAAAGAGAAGCACTATAACAACTCAGTATTCTTCTTCTTCTTCCTCTTCATTTTCTTATTGTTTTCTTGGGTTCGTTCTTTTTCTTTCATCTTTACACCGACAGACTTATTCTCGTGACGTAGTGAAGAGTATTTTGGAGCTCCTATTTTGTTCCATACAGCTTTGATTGCAGGGCTGTCTCACTAGCCAAGATACATGCAAGCCAAATGCACAAGAACTGACCAAGACAGACATTGCACGAGATCAGTTACCTTTAACTTGAACTACAAAAACGGCACTGGCTGATGATTATTTTCATAGCCTCAAGCTTTCTCTAGCGATCGGTAAAACGCAACACAAACATAAAAATCGTGTAAAATTATTAAGAAAAACAATAATCAGTACTGCTATCTTTCGAGGCTTAGGTGGGTAACGGGTTAGAATTCCGTTCTCAACATCATGCAACACGGATTCAAATTGTCAAGGCAATCGAATTTGCATCCATCGTCATCATTTGCTCTGCCCTTTGTAGGTCGAGATGCCCATCACAGATCTCTGGATAGGCTAGATTCTGCACCATTCCGTGGTTGTCCATCGGATATAAAATACAAACGCTGGCTGTCAGCTCATTTGTAGATATGTTGGCAAGGGGTTAACGTCTTTCTCCGTAATCCGGTGTATTCTCGTGAGTAACGCAGCTGCACGATCGCGCCGCGTTGGTTACTTACGGCGGTTTGTGAGCCGGTTGCTCAGAAAGCAATTGCAAACTACTGAGAATAATCTTGCCTAGTACACCAACAGCAGCTGGAAAATGTTGGTGTTGACTGCAACGTCCTGTAAGGGATATGCAACAAAAATTGTTAAGTATCGTAATTATGATTTGTTGAAACTGATGTCCCGGAAACACGGGAATCCCTACAGTCACTGCAATGTCTGACTTGTTAGTTCATAGTAAATGCTATGTTCAGCGTTTTTGGCAGGCAGGTATAGTGAGTTCATAAATGTTTTCCCCCGTATTAAAATATATAACTCAGTAACTAACTGAAGGGAAATGATGAGATTTAGAAAATTAATGTATCATTATGAACACCCAGCAACAAGACAATTTTGTTCTGGAGATTGTACAGCAGATCTCAATTATTGTTTATGTGCGGCATATAATTTACAGGTCAGAGATGAAGTGCATATAATATGTACATCTTCACATGGAAACACCAGTGTTCAAGCATGACTATTTTCCGTGGTGCACAGGAATTTCTTTATGAGGAGCACGTCACATAATATAACGGAAATGTTCAGAGGTTACTGTAAAACAAATTTTTTAGCGAGAATTCCATATATTTTCTTTAAAACTTGAAAGAAATGTCACCGCTTTCCATGATTGCTGCTGTCTTTGGACATATCAACGATATATTTTTATGAGTGAGAGTAAATATAAGACGGCAGGAAACATTTCATAATAATGCAACAGATACTTTCCAAACAAATGGAAAGAACTATAGCAGATCTGCGGAGAGAGACTGAAATAGATATTTTACAATCCGGTGCAATCGCGTTGTTTTCCTTATCCTGAACACCTTTTAATGATAAGGTTGGATAACCAACTTCTTGTCTCCCTACCTTTCTGCTTTGAGAAAGACCCTATAGGGTTACCAAACAACACCAGGCTGGGCTACCGAAGAGCTGTTATGTGATAGAAGCATTTCCTGCGTCTGTACTTTAATCCCTAAATCGACCAACTCATGGCAAGTCGTTCTACCTTTTGCTATCCCGTGCAGGTCCCTAGATGTCCTCCACATATCCTACATGAAAAGGATTAGCTTTGCGACACAGATGTTTTGCAGCGTTCTCCACATCGCGTCCTGCTTCTTCGGGAAGATCCTCTATTCACTCACTGTTGGCACCTGGCCTGGGACAGACATGGCGATCATAAATCTCTAATCTTCTGTCATCTAATATTTTAATGCAATTGAAGTGTTTGTTTTCTCTCGCTGTAAACTTAAGCGCTGTCCATACACGTCCCACTATTTCCAGTAGTTGCCACTACTGACAGTGCAAAGAACTAACTGATTTTTGGTTCTAGATTAGCTTTCCCTATTACCACTGTCCCTCGCCATCAGTGGAATCCACTCTGATTCCTGAGGCACTTATATTATTGTTTGTTGTTCAGCTGTTTGAACATTCCAAGTACATGTTTCTCTGTTTTTCTATGCAAATATTTTAAAACAAACTATCCCAAAGCAGTTTCTTGCTATGTGTATGTGATGTGACAGCGCCATAACAATCTATGGGCATTAGAGCAAGGAGGAAACGGCGATCAGTCTTTCCTTCAATTTGACACTTCCCTAGTATGTTCCTACACACGGCTAATTTCTCTACGCCATCTGTTCTATTAATTAAAACAAAGATAGTCCCTTACCAGAAATAGGCTGTGGCTATGTGAAGTGTTCGCACCACCACATCTTTTAGCGCAGAGAAATAGTGGCCAGTCTTTTCCTCATGTAGCGAACGGCGAGCACAGGCATCCAACCCTCGTGACCGCGCTCGTGCCATTGTCAGCGTAACGTCCTAACCGTAACACCCACGCGCCCTATTCTTTGTTGAAACGTCCCTTTAATTTAATTTGTCTTTTCTTTTTGTTTTCCAAATGTGACAGCCTACGATACACCAGCTTCTGTGTTCTACTCTGTGTAAGATTTTGTCATCAGTATTTAAGAATAAGGTTTTATTTTCTCTTCTGTGTAAGATAGATTTTATCATCATTATGTAAGAAACCACGTCTCCTCCACCCAGTTTCTTCACCCTTCCATGACTCATTACCCTACATTCGCATCCATGTAGAATAGATGAACAAGCCACGTACAACTTTTCACTTACAACTTTTCCACGTACAACTTTCTTGCGGATATTTGTACTGGTTGTAATATTTCTCTTTTCTATGACTTTTTTTTCATACAAGAGACTACATTTTTATTAGGAAACGTATAATAATTCATACTGCCACAATTCTGACACATCCCCAGGACGGAGAAGAATTGACCACAGATGATAAAAATGAGGTATTTAATTTATCAGGGACACCGGGCAGGGAAATTTGGTTAGCAACGGAAATTCGGTTTTCTTGTCCGCAATTCAATTCATATCACACACCCCTATCTCTCCCCTTACCTTTAACCGTACAATGCAATACACAGCGCGACGTGGGAGTACCATAGAAAAGGGTGTACACATAGAGA
Source organism: Cepaea hortensis (assembly GCA_963921405.1). Classification (NCBI taxonomy): domain Eukaryota; kingdom Metazoa; phylum Mollusca; class Gastropoda; order Stylommatophora; family Helicidae; genus Cepaea; species Cepaea hortensis. The sequence continues at coordinate 27,344,564 of OY992877.1, read as the reverse complement.
AGAGAGTTTCACAAGTTAACGGTTTCCACTACCAGGAAGATATAGACAGAAGTGAAAAAGATTTACATAAATGAGATGAAAGCCTATGTATATCGCAGGCTCTGTGATGAAGGACAATTCGTAATCTCGCATACCGCTTTCGAAACACAGCTGGGGGAGAATTGGCAGCAGATGGCCTTGGGTGATTTTCATACAATTGTATAAGTGCCGACTGTTCAGAAAGCAATGGAAAATTACTGAACGTAAGTTTGCCAAAAAATCACAGTAAAAAAATGCTGGTGTTGACTGCTACGTCCTGTATAGGATATGCAATTAATTTATATTTTATCATGGAGTTGCGGTAGCATCGGGTGTCGCACGCTTACGTACCCGTTAAGTGTTCAAATTCCCATCGAGGCGATTTACTTTCTCTTTTTTTTTTTAGGTCGACTCAATTTGATGTGTAAGGCGTGTCTTGGAAACAGACCAGTTGTCTAGGCAAATGTCGGTGATTTTAACTGTTATAATAACACTGCAAGGACTCCACTGTCATACCCTCAGCATGACCTGATGAGTATCTCAGTCAATATAAAAGACAATCAGAAGAACGTTTTGCACACCCTGTGTAGATACCTCAAGGATATACTCTTTCGTGCATACAGTGAAGGGGCAGGAACATATAGATCATCACCATGTGCCTTGCCAGCTGGCGTTGACTTTCTTGTCCTTCCACAGCTCTCGGTCCTTGGTGCAATTGTTAAACTCGGTTGATGATAATCATCCTTGCCTCAGACATGTGAGACCATCCAGCATCATTTCTCATTGTCTACCTCTGCCGTTTTTCCCTATTTATATTTTTTGTTGTCACGACGTTCTCAAATGCCCCTCTTCTCGTCACATGACCAAAGAAAGTTGCTTGTCCCTTTCTTATTGTTGTATATCGTGTTCTAGTTACATTAGCCTCTTTCATGGCGTCGTCGTTTGTTACTCTGACAGTCCACGGAATTCGCAACTTTCGTTTCAGGAACCTCATATCTGTTGCTTCCAAGCTCTTCCTAATTTGTTCATGCACGTTCCAAGATTCGCTTCCATATAACAAAACAGAATTCCACATAACATTTCAGCAATCTCTTTCTAACATTCAGTGATATCGACTTACTGGATAAGATACTTTCATTTTCTGGAATGGAGCTTTTGCTTGACCTATTCTGCTCTTATTCTATGTCGTGCTTCTTCCATTTGTTGTTTTAATTGCTCCTAGGTACTTAAATCTATCAACTTGGTTAACCATTTCCCCTTCTATTGCAACAACAATTGCATCATATAAAGAAAATACTCCTGCTGATACTGGTTTTCGCCAATGCTCCTTTATTCTGGACTAATAAAACAAGTGTCACATGTTGCGTATGTTTGCTTTCAGTGGATTAATTGTACACGTAGAAATGTCCTCAGAGTACATATTACCATTGAAACCGAGACAGTGCAGTGGCTAGTACGGTAGCCTCGGGTGCTGGTAGTCATGTGTTTGAATCCTTCTCTGAGTAGGATTTTAAAAAAATTAACATCTTCCAGGTCCAGCCTAAAAGGGATACCAGGAAATGTTATGAGAAGTTAAATTTGAAGGATATTTACCACATCACCCAGAGAGTGACGATCGGTCTATAACATTGCCAGACAGTCACCATATACTTCAGACGCTCTACGCCTGGGAAATGGTCATTTAGGTGTCCGTTTTTCATACTGCTATTTGATATAAAACTATCAATCTTCATATATGCTGGGCGACGGCATAATGAGGATGGTGTAAACAGCTCTCTTCCACGCCTTCCACGCTTTGTGAATACTGGTAAAGAGTTAAACTGCTCACTTTACGCGAGTCTAAAGTTGAGTAGTTATGAACCAAGTCCCAGACAAACATGACGAACTTTATTCTGTCGAATGTCTAAACGGAAGCGACCTACGGAAAAGGGCAGTCAGTTATGGCTACCATTATTGACCATGTGTTAAGTGTTTCTTGCATGATGCGTGTATCTTGTGTCTAGGTGTGAAATTAAATGGTTAGCTTCTCGCTGCGTTCTTGATGGTATTTTTGATAGTCTCGCAGAGGAGCGTTAATCTGATATTCCCTGGGGAAGTCAGGAACGTAATCTTCAGTCGTAATGCACGGCTACTGCACGACAATTCTTCGTCTTGAGGCGCCTGGCCTGAGCAGACATGGGCGATCATGACACTCCAATCTTCTGTGTTATTTGACGTGTTTATACTTTGAGGATGGAGGTTTGCAAGGCCGAATAGATAAGAGCACTCATTCTTAAACATCCGGTGTGCTGATGCCGAGGTAGCGAGCTTAACCCCTACACCGGTCAGTTGGACTCAAATGTTGACGTCTTGTCCTCGACTTGGGAACGTAAACTACAAGTAACTCTGAAGTCGGAGTGATGGCGAGGGACACTGGGAAAACTAATCTACACGCAAATATCAGTCCAATGCACTAGATATTTGACTGGCACCTTACCGTCTTGACAGACGATAGTTTGTAAAATGGAGTTATACCTCTCCATAACACAAAGCCTGAGCTGAATTTAAAGACCATGTTTTTCCCATGCAGCGTGATCCCTCTCTCGGCCTGTCTAGTGTACTCCAGAGGAAAGGTAACACCAATACATCTGGAACCAGACAAGCTGCAGAAGTTGCCGGATCAGCAAAGCAATGCTCTAACTGTCCGCCTTTCGGAGCTTCGTTCCTAGACCAGTTGCCGACCAAGGCTTAGAGCCTGATCTGACCTGCCATGGAATTTAGTCTTTAGGTTGCATTTCCTCAAACTAGGATCAGGCATGCATCCTCCCAATTGCGCGCCTCCGCCCGAAGCCGTTGGCACGTAAATGAACTACGAGTTCAGAGTGAGCTACCATTAGCAAAACGCTTTGGTGATGCTTATATTATTGTTTGTTGCCGAGCTGTGTAAGTTGTCCACGGACATGTGTCTCTGTCTTACTCTGCTTATATTATTGTTTATTGCCGAGTTGTGTCAGTTGTCCACGGACATGTCTCTGTCTTTCTCTGCTTATATTATTGTTTATTGCCGAGTTGTGTCAGTTGTCCACGGACATGTCTCTGTCTTTCTCTGCATGGCCTGCCTGTTATTTCCTGGAGTAGGGCACATTTATCACTTCCACCTCGACTGTTGATAGGATACATAAATTGCATTTGTCTTTTTTAATTATGGTTTTGATGAGTGATATTGTAAAATCTGCAACATTGAACACCTTGAAGATTGTTCTCTGTTCTGTCTGTTATATTCTCTAAATGAAATTCACAGAGCACATCTTCTCTATTTCTTTACTCATTGCCCATCACTGGCATCACTACAGAATAACAAGCCAGACATTTTTTTTTTAGTTTATGGTTTGCACGACTATAGTTTCATAATTAAATACACAATAGTCATCACCAACACACGTGTGAATTATTTTGACAATTGTCCTATACTTAAATTGGTTTCATTTGTATACCGTAGATGTCATATACCGTTTATTTTAAAGGTGGTGGTGGGGGAGGGGGGGGGGTCTTGGTTAAGAATTTGGAACTGTTATAGTTGTAGTTAATGTGTTACTTGTTCTTATTCCGCCTTTTCCCCTCCAATGAAGCATTGGCTATCTATCAACTGTGGTTTTTTTTTAAAGTTGCATATCCCTTACAGGACGTTGCAGTCAACACCAGCATTTTTCAGCTGTTGTTGATGTTCTGGGCAAGATTACGTTCAGTAGTTTGCCAGTGCTTTCTGAGAGACCGGCTTACATACCCCGTAAGTAACCAACGCGACGCGATCCACTGCCGAATCTCGCACAGCTGTGTTCCTCACGTGGATATACGGGATTACGGAGAAAGTCGTTAACCCCTTCACCAGGGAGACGGGCTGTATTATTTGTTCTTGTTCCGCCTTTTCCCCTCCAATGAAGCATTGGCTCTCTGTCAACTGGTGCCAACCCGTCTCATCCTTTACTGTTTCCTGCAACTCCGTCCACTATCTCTCAATATTATTCATCTCTTCTTTGATTGTCATTTCCGTGTGTTTGATATCTCGCTCTATTTATTTTGCCCTGTGGGATCTAAATAAAAGATCTTTTAGTTATACAAGTAATGCATTTTCTCGGTGTGTATTCTAACCAACGCCAGCGTCTTTTGCTCACCTATAGTGGCGCTGGAGTATGTTTCGTTCTCTCCATTAGCTCCATTTTTTCCCAACATATCCTGTACAGGACATCGCTGTCAACACCAGCATTTATGCCGCTGGTGTTGATTTCTTGGCAAGATTACGCTCAGTAGTTTGCCATAGCCTTCTGAGCATCCGGCTCACTTATCCCGTAAGTCACCAACGCGACGATAACCGCTACCAATTCTCGCGCGCTGCGTTACCCTACGTAGATAAACGGGATTACGGAGAAAGTCGTTTAACACCTAAGCCAGGGAGACCGGCATGAACTCCATAATAGTGATTTTCTCATACATGTAGTTCATCTGTGCTGTGCGGTTACCAATTAATGAATACATATAGTTGATTGCCGGCTCCATGGCCGAGAGTTAGCAGCTTTCTCCGCTAACCCCGAATACTCTCGTCACGTGACGCGACGAGAATTAGCAGTGGTTCGAATCGCAAAAGTGACTTATGAGAGTATGGAGCCGGTCGCTCAGAAAGTCGTGGCGTGCTGCTGAGCGTAATCTAGCCTAGGAATCAACATACAGCTGAAAGATGCTGGTGTTGACCGCAATATCCTGAAACAGGATGGAAACGCGGACAAAAAAAAAAAAAATAGTTGATTAGTAATTGTTTAGTCGTTCTCTATGTTTCTGATCCGTACAGCATTACATATTTCACGCGTGAGATTGATATTCAAAGGTTAGTCGCTTTAAAAAAAAGTCATTTAAAAGTCGACAGGGTCGAATTTTTATCCTATATTGCTCAGTCTCTTTCCGCAGCGCGGAAAGCGTCGCACAAAGCACGAACTCCGTAGCTCCAGCGACGACACTCGGGAGTCTCCGAAAACATGCACTCGTGAACCGAAGGACGCGGCTCGGAATCAAACTCACAATCTACGGAGCCCGAGTCACACGGCTTGACTACTTCGCCACGGAGACTCCCAAAGATTAGTGCTAGATTTCATAATGTTTGGTGTGACACCCTTGCTTTTTCTATTCTTCTGTATCTCTATATATTTCTTGCATGCATTGATAGGGAAATATTGCATGAAACCACCTCTTGAAGATAAATCGGGTTGGCCTGACAGTGGTACCAATCACCTCCATGACACCAAGAAATAAACACTAAAGTATCCACAGAGTACATTATATTACACAACACACTTTAAACAAGCTAGTTGAGCGTCATTAACACTACATTGCAATCAATCCCAGCATTGACTGACTGTTTGTCATTTGCTAGGCAATTTTACTTCAGTAATTTTACCTGTGTCTTGTTGACGGCCGACGCCTCATACCATCGAGATGTAACGCACGGCAGCCTGCTTCCAATTTTCCAAGACCGATGTCACACTTGGACTCGGTATGTTGGGGAAATGTGACATTGAGTGTCACTACCCCAAAACCACAGCGCCAGTTAGACGACAAGCTAGACAACAGAAGAAAAAAAAAGCGGAGAGTACCAGGGTGTTTGTAAAGTCTCACTACATTTTGTGTGTAGAACAAATGTGAAAAATGAAGCACATGACGTCATCAAAAAATGTGCTGTACAGTCCAACGTGAAGCAACGCCCGCGTGTTGCCGGGGCCCACAAGTTAAGAGAAGAATAGTAACACTGTTGCCTTCCATGTATGTCGTAAGAGGCGACTAAGGAGGCTTGGACTGAGACTTAGTCTACAGTCTATTGGGACTTCCGGTCCCCAAAATGGCGGATAGGCATTTAAACCGTTAAGGCCTCTGGAGTGTTTACGCTTGTAACTACGGTTTGCATTCACATTTCCCTCATGTTGGACTGGTAGTGCATGGTTCCGTCGCCCTGCTACTGAGTGAGTGCGTGGCGCGACACTGTGAGCTGTGAATTTCGCGTGGAATGTTTTTACATATGTCCGCGGTTGTTTGTAGCGTGAACTGCATGTTCGGAACGATGGCGACCGGCTGTTGCTGAATTGACTGGTTTGCCTTTTTGGTTCGCGAGTGCATTTTTCAGGAGACTCCTGGGAGTCTTTCTGGTGACTGCCAATTCCATCGACGATAAACTGTATTTTTCGTGGAGGACTTTTGTGTAGGCTTTCTGGCGGCGGCATTATGCACAGTGTACTTGGGCGGGCTGTTAGTTTGCCGATACTCCTGTCTATTCCATTGTTCACATAGGGCCGTGAGGAGCATTTTTTGTGATATTCACTGGCACAGGAATGGAGCATACTGGGAACGACCCGTTGCCGTGAAGTTGGAACCGTGACTAACTGATTGACTAACTAACTAACTAACTAACTAACTAACTAACTAACTAACTAACTAACTAACTAACTAACTGTGAAGCAATATGCAGCGAATGACTATCGTCTGCTGGAGTATTTCTTTGCACTCCAAACAGAATGGTGTTATCAACGGAAGAAAGAATTTTTTTGGGTGAACAAATATTTCGAAATGGCGGTCGATACACCCGTAAATAACAACCGACACTTTGCAGGGGGTATTTAACAATATGAAGAGACGTGTACAATCATGTGTTGAATCCCGTGGTGTGCAATGCTATAATGAATACTTCATTGGTGCTTTCCAGCTCCCCAAAATAACGTTATACCATAGCAGGGTCTATTGTAACTAATTTACTGAATTTATTAGCACATCTGTTCATGATGTCATATACTTCACTTTTCACATTTGACTAACATACAAAGTGTAGTGGGACTTTGCAAACACCCTGAATAAGCATGCTTTAGATGTGAATTCACTCCACCAAATGACGTAGAAATATGCTTCACTACCCCGCTAGACACCCCACTTCTGGAAATGGTATTATGAGATGACAAATCACCAACAGGCTCATTATATTGATTTCCTATTATTGAAGACACGTGCCACACACAGCTTCATCACTATCCGGCCTCTGTTGTTGCTGGGAACATCTGTGTTGTGGAGTGCCCGCCGACGCTCCCTGGCTCGTGTTTTATGATATCAGCACAAAACTGTAAGATCAACAAGACGTGAGCGTGTCAAAGGCTTCCTGCAGGTGATATAACCTTTGAAGGATACAGAAAATAACCTGGTCCAAATCGCATTTTCCGTGTAGCTGAATAAAACAAGCCCATGAGAAGAAGGGAATAAATTGCTACATGCCTAAATGCTGATCATAAGCACGATTGGGAAGCGTTTTTACTGAGGATAGATAAACTACCCAAAAATAGAAATATCCAATGAAGATAAAGAATACGATCTTTGAAAACACAGCAATTACCGAGTAGGGATAGGAGTATATATCTTCTACATTAAAGCGTAAAAGTAATTATGTTTGTGTGAAAGAAACGGGAGTCATGAAGGTAGTAACTACAACAATATCACAAAGCTTTTCCGTTCTTTCTTTCTCGTGCCTACTTTTGGCAAAGGAAAATAATACACTGAAATTGATTGTTTTTCAAACAAGCACACAAATACACACACATACACGGTGCCACTGTCATGTTTACAGTATAGACGGGCTATGTACCCTCTGCAACGCATACGCCTGTCGCATAGTTTTAAAGACAGTTAGTGGCATGTCCTTTACATAACGTCGCACTCAACCCCCAGCATGTATTAGCTGTTTATAGTTGCCTAGGAAATGTTACGTTCGGCAATAGAAAATAAAAATAGTTAGGTGTGTGTAACTCTTGCTAAAAAATGAGATATACAAAACATGGACACAAGTACATGCATACGTTACAACGAACTCCACAATGGTGAACATAAATCACAGGGCGGGGAGAAAAAAAGGGGGAGGTGGAGTCGTGGGCGGAATCCACAAATATAATAGAATTGTGTCCGTGTTTCTTTCTCTCTCTCTCTCTCTCTCTCTCTCTCTCTCTCTCTCTCTCTCTCTCTCTCTCTCTCTCTCTCTCTCTCTCTCTTTTTTTTTTTTTTTTGCAGGAGTTATGGAGTTATAACTACCTAATTGCTTTTATTTCTTATTGTTGTATCCTGCTGAATAAAGCGGTTGCTACTCTTATCTATTGCGTTCAGCAGTTTATCACTATTTTCTGTAAGAACGATGCGCATGATAATGTGAAAATCAACGGAAAGCGGCCTGCAAATACCCGTGGCTGACCTCTAACCCTCTACGTCGGAATTATGCCAAAACATTATGTTATTAGATAATAGTTAATGCAGAGCGACATCACAGCACTGCGGACAAACCACAGGTGCTTCATCTTCCGAAGCATGCGCTGCAAATCAATGGTGATTATACTAGTAATCCAAATGTCGGCGCGGCTGACAGGCAAAACGCGCTTAAACTTTCTCTTGTGGTTGCGACGTAGTGGGTTCGCGCCACACGCCGGTCAGATGGATTTCAATGTTGACTTATCTTTCAGAAAGTAATGGCAAACTTTTTTTTTGTGTGGCATATCCTTTACAGGACATCTCTGTCAACATCAGCATCATTCAGCTGTATGTTGATTTCTTGGCAAGATTACGCTCAGTAGTTTGCCATTGCTTTCTGAGCGGCCGGCTCATATACCTCGTAAGTTACCGATGCGATTCGAACCACTGCTGATTCTCACCGTCATCACGTTCCCGACGAGAGTATACGAGATTACGGAGAAAAGTCATAACCTCTAAGCCACGAAGCCGGCCTAAAGTGCATATAATTTGTTTAAATACTAGTTCTTAAGAAGCGGCGGTGGCGTAGTGATCAGTGCGCTTGCCCGCCGTACAAGTGAATCCCTGTTTTAATCATCACAGCAGTGGGTTATTGTTGAAGTGTCATCGACTACCATGTCGATCCTGGCTAAACATGGTTACGTAAAAATGTCTGGGGAAGGATAGACGGCCGGCATGGTGTTGATAACATCGCCCGTTGAGTGCCGATTGGTCTATAAACATTTGGGGGTGCAGGGAGGCGGATAAAACGGTCCTTTTTTTTTAACAGTAAACGATTTGCTTTCGGACGGAAAATATGATCGTCTGACACACACGCGAGAGTGCACGCACGCACGCACGCACGCACACACACACACACACACACACACACACACACACACACATATACACATATAGTGTATTTATTAGCCACATCACACTCAGTTATAGGCGTAAAGCGAAAATAACCTCCAAAAACCACTATAGGTGAACATATTGCCTGTCCACCTTGCTCCACACAGCATTTGCCAACAATCTGCTTACTATTTTCACCTGTCTATTCTATAAAACTACTAGGCATTCGCTGATGCCCCCAAAACAGCAGGCATGTTTCTGTAGCTCCCATTGTCCTACATCTCTTCAGCGATATATCTTCACTTCTCGACCTCTGAAGTCTAGTTTTGATAACTGTCCCCTGTACCCGATTGTTATTCTGTGTATCTTCTGTTATGTTTACACTATATACCAGACTAATTGCATGTCTGAATGACGCGAATGAGTTGTAAAAGCGAGAGGACAAATAGTGGTAATTGGCCGCCTTCCCATTCCAAGTCATTTCCTGGGTAGCATTTTAGGATAGGACTACCAGGGAGCCCGTGTAAATTTTCTAAAACATTTCTCATCGCTGACATTCGAACGTATCCCCACCACACCAGCAGGCTAGCGTCTAGAAACTACGTTACCCCGGCTACCTTCCACATGTGCCAGTAGTATCTCAACTTTTCAATGATTCCGCTCCAATGTTGCTGTCCTCTTTTTTTTTTCTGGCCTCCAAATGTTTATTATAAAACTACACGTTGTCTTTTGTTAGTTTTATTTCTTTTTCTCGTTCGCTCGCTTTGAACTAGATCGTAATCCACGTTGAACAAATTTTTTTGTATGCGGGCTAGTTACCAGTGTCCCTCGACATCAAGCGAACCCACCCGGATGTCTGAAGTACTTGTAATGCACGCTGTTAATCTTCAGTACGAGGGTAAGTTAATAAGTAAGTTTTAATTTGCCTGCCATCCCACAGAACTGTGTGACTTGCTTATTGACTCGCTCTCGTAACGTTTTCTACCCAGCTATGCACCGCTTTACGGGATAAACATTTGTCAGTATAAACAGGAAACTCACCCTGGCGGGAGACATTTCGCGAATGACGCCGAAGTTGAATGTGAAGTGAAAACTGGTTTAGAAAGCAGAGCACGCAGTTCTATGCAGCCGGTTTGGGAGCACTAATAACACGATGGCATAAGTGCATCAATGTTGGTGGAAATTATGTGGAGAAATAAAGGGACAATGTATGTATAAAAATAAACTGGTTTCAAGTTGTTATCATCGTTAGTTATTTTTGTATAGCCATTTGTGACTTACTTATTGACTAACCCTAGTATTATCATCATCTTCCGCTGCGTTGCTGGCTGGCGTGTTCGAACATGCTACTCCACACAAGTCGTGTGTTGACTCCTTTCCATACCATGATACAAGACTGCCAAGAATGGTCTCATGCTGTCGTCCTCCATCTCTCTTTCCACAAATCTTTCAATTTTTCACATGTTCCAGTTTTTGTCTTCTTATAATGAGGCCAAAAAATTAATCTTTAGTATAAGTAAATTGTTTTTATGTTAATGAAAAAAAAAAAAACAAGCAAACAAACAAACAAATAAACCAAAGTATCGTTTATACACGTCTTGAGGCGTATTTGCCATATGGTGTTAGATCCATATGTTTATTGACCAATCCGCACTCGAGGGGCGTCACGTGTCCAATATCATGCGGGCCGAGTTTATTTCCGAAGATATATCCTGGTGCCTATATTAGCCTGAGTTAACCTTTGAGCCCACGTGAAATTTAAAAGTCCGCTTCGATGTGAATCCGAACCCGTGACCATTGGGCCGGCAGGCAAGCCTACTAGTAATTGATCAACTGTGTCCCCAATTCTTAGTGTACGCCTTCAACAACGGAATTTATGTCAGCTCATTTATGGAAGCTCATTTCCGGTCATGCGGGTAAGAGTAATGTGAAACGCATCGCTTCCCATCAATATAAAACTGAGATTGCACCTCATGTCAACACACAGATTACTATGGCAGCGCTCCGTAGCGAAGTGGTTTAGCGGTCTGCCTCGCGCTCTTAAGGTCCTGGGTTCGTTCATTGACTGCGTCGTTCAAACCAAGAGTGCAACTTTTTTTCAGAAGATCCCTGGGGGTGGGGGGGGGGGGGGGGGGTGGGGGGAATCATGGCTAGAACAATGCTATCGGCCAGCGGCTGGCTGTTCTACGGAGAGAGGCCGGGCCAGCTGAGGTAAAACCCGGTGCAATGACGTCGACCCTCACGACTGTATCATTGAAAAGATTACCAGAAGTTAGGTGTGAAAATACTGACATGAAATACGAGCAATATATTGTACATAGTAAGACTCAGCGACAGCTTGATAGAAACATCAACTCAGTAACAGCTTGATAGAAACAGCAGTTCACGTATACAGCCATTGAATACGGCACGAAACGGGACTGTAACCATAATTGACCTATATTCATGGTCATTAGGTAGTTCATGTGTTCCGAACAGGACGTGCATGTAAGTTGTAGACGTTTTTCATTTTGAAGATCTGACATTGTAGTTATTGACAGCGTGAAAGTGACAATGTCCATGATGACGCCAGAGGCACGAAACAATTCGGACCCAGAGGACAGATCGCCATGCATGGGACAATGACTGGCAGTATCACGTATCAAACGGATCTGAACCACCGCTAGATTCCAATAAAACCTGAGTGTATACTGACAACAAGTTGTGTTACAAGGTCATTCCTATAGCTGTGCGTGATTTGAGTAACAAGGTGTCTGCTGGTGTCTGTTTTTCAACGAGTCAACCTTCAACTTAAACGAAGCAACGGCATGGCAGTAGAATCTCAATGACTGGATCCACTATAAACGGAGTTGGTACATTTCAGATTATTTTTAGCCACCAACGGTGCACCGGCTAATAACAGCTAATCATATCCAGCCGTAAAATAACAAGGATTGGGGGAGGGGGTTGCGCCATACTCTTTTTTATAAACATTGACAACACATACTTGTGAGTACTTAAGTTTCATAATGCTTGACCCGTTGCGTGACTTTCATAAAACACATTACAAATTTCCATTACCTTTGACCTTTAGTATCGTTTGCCGGAATCACACTACGAAGCACTATTTTCAAGAACCGCCACTAACAGCAGTATCATAATTGTCAACATCATCATCATCAAGTGCCATGCCGATAAGTTACGATTCGCCATATCACACAATCATCAGAGTCATGGACCATGGTCTTTGTCTGTCCTTTGCATTTTCCTATCAGACTTGCAAGTTGTCAATAACAATGATTTTCTGTCCTTCTATTGTATTCTTTGATTTCCCCAAGAAGCTACAATCCCACTGCCATTGGATGTTTCTCAACTTGTCTGCTATTTGTTCATTTTTCAGATGCATATAAAATTATAAGTTCTATGCAGAACCTAAACACTCTTTTTCTCTTAGCAATTGACAGCTTTTTATTGGCAGCATAATTTCCATCTTGCAAAAGGCCACCATTGCCATACTGTTTTTTGTTCTAATCTCTTCAATGCACCTCCCATCAGATGTTATGACTGCTCATAGATAGTTGTATTGATTCACTTGTTTAAGAATTCTGCTATTTACTTAGATGTTACATTGGAGTATGTTCTTCTTCTTGAACTATGCCATAGCACATACTTCAGTCAGCATGCATTCCTCGAGAACCTCATACTATGCGATCCTCACACAAGATGTGGAATGATTTGACTGTGTGCACTCTGTCAAGACACGCATTTTTGATAGGATGAAGTTATTCCCTATTGTGAAACCTGCCATTCGTCCCATCAATTATTATCTGAAGTAAGGTTTATGCATGTTTTGCACACCTTTCTCGTGTGTTCTTATAAATCCTAATGACTTTTTGTACATTGTGTTATTTTTTAGGAACACTTGTCCACAACAGACGAATACGCAAATTATTCTTTATTTTCCTCATTAACATCGTAAAACATTTTTAGCATTTTAAAAGCTGTTTGGCATATTCTGGTGCTGGAAAACTTTACCTAATTTCTCAGGACTATGGTGTTTATGAAATTACTCACTACGTGAGTTGTTTCATTGCTTGTTCATATTCAACAAGAAAATGTGGATGAGTTACATCCAGCCTGGCAAGTGTGATACAAGAGTTGCGAGAACAACTTAACGCCTCTTATAACGTAACATTTGGCAGTGCCATTTTGGGGTAAATAGGTGATTAACTAGTCAATGGGGGAAATCGTGTCAGGTCTAGTCAGATATGACTAAGCTGCCTTAGTACAGTAGATGGTACCACAAGCTGTCTGTCAGCGCCAAACGTTGGGCGGCGCTCACCAAACCCGTACTCCACATTATGTCAACATTGGGAGAGGAGCTCAGTTGAGAGATTACAAGTCTTATCCTAGTGCGAGGAAGACTAAGTGACTTGGTCGGCAACAGGTACAGGATCGATGCTCTGACAGTTGGACAATTTGCTCTGCTGATCCGGCAGCTTCTGAAACTTGTCTTGTTCCAGATGTATTTGTGTTACCTTTCCTCTGGAGTAAACGAGGCAGACGGAGAGGGAGAGGGAGATAGGGAGAGAGAGAACGATCATGCTGCATGGAAAACACTAGGTCTCTACAATTCAGCCCACGTTTTGTGCTATGTAGAAGTATAACTCTATCTGTGGCCTTATCGACATGGCTTGCGGTTATTATGCCTTTGTTGTCGAACAATGTAACAATCTATGGTCTATCAGGATGGCCAGGTGCCAGCACAATGTAACAAACTATGGTCTGTCAAGACAGCCAGGTGTCAGTGAGTGGGTCAATGAGGTTACAGATAACAAGTCTGCTCACTTTACTTGTTTATTCTGAGTAAATTCCCACACCAATTTCAATACGTGTGTATGAATTGTTACTTCATCAACCATACAACTTCTGTAGTTGCCACTATTTGTTCATGTACTTACCATGTGAGCGTGATTAGTACATACATAACTGAAGTGCTTTTGTATATGTTACAAACATTCTATTTTGACCAGTCAGCACTCGACTTGAGATGCGGCCAATATCGCGTCGGCTACAATTACTTCCCATAGAGTTTCCTGGTACCAGACCTGGCTGTATCGTCCTGAGGGAATCAGGTCAATTTGTGTTAATCCCTGCTTAGAGTGAGATTCGAACACATGAATATCAGGCCTGAGCGCAGGAATACTAACCGGGACTTCGGTATCAAGATCATAATGATATACCAAATGATTTGGGAGATTTCAGCTTAAGGCAATTATGATCAGGTTTACGTTAAGTCACTGAAGCCAGATCACAGCAGATGATTAAAATTGATTCCGTTAGGTGATCGACCAAAAAGAACAAAACTGGTAGGTAACATCGCCGTTACAGCACTATTTGTAACACCCCACAGAAGAAGCATCTATAAGCATATAGTCCTCTGGTCGTTCAGGAAAACTCTATTGAGATTAATATCAAATTTGCAAAATAGGGGATGGAGATACTTCTTAGAATGAACACAATGTTCACAACTGTATAGTGAGCGGACGCCGCGATAACGTAGTCGTTTGACGCTCCTTGGGTTCGAATCCACATAAAGATTTTTTTTGGTTTTTAATGACCTGCGGGATGCCGGGACGTTCAGTTTATAGGTACCGGGACATATCTTAGGAAATAATTGCCGTCTGCTTGATATTGACCACAGTCCCCATCGAGTGTTAATTGGTCTATAAACAAATCTAGGTCTACCACCATACGCCCAATGGTCTTGTAGGCGTGTAAACGGTCCTTTACTTTTTGTAAACAATGGTCAGACCTTAGACCTGTTGTGTCAGGCGGAACCCACCTTCCTCTCGCTACTTGGTGTCACCAGGCAGGCTCCATACACCTGACCTCATAACATTGTCAAATGAAATTACCTTGTCCAATAGCCAGTGTTAATTTTAGAGAATGACTGTATGGTAAGAAGCATGAAGTAAAGACATTACACAGTTCATGCAAGATAAAGATAGTGAAAACGAAGTTAAAACAGGGGGCTTTTGAGTGATAGAAAAACAAACGTAATGTATATTACAAAGAAAAATGGTATCCCAAATACAACATCAAAATGAATGGAACCATTCTGAAACAAGTCAATGTATTTGAGTATGTGGGTACTGTGCAGCAGATGGAAGCTCCAAGCAATTGCCCAGCATTTCACAACATGAAGTACATTCTCTGCAATTTAGCTGTATCGATCGAGTTGAGGAAAATAGCTCTTAAGAGCTATTTTGAGTCCATCTTGATGTATAGATGTGAATCATGGACAATTCGCTGTAGAGTTAGGAATTATGGGATAGCTGCGTTGATGCAATTTTATATAAGAATGATGAAAACATCGTATACGGATAGAAAGAGCAATGAAGACATATTGAAAGAAATTAACTCACAAAGAGAACTGGTTACTCGTATCAGAAGAAGACAATCCATATATTTTGGGAATGTCATGAGAAGGGGAGGAAGCTGGAATATGTCGCCACAACGGGAAAACTGGAGTGGAGGAGATCCGGTTGGGGAGGGGAGGGGGGCTCCAAGAGAGAAGATGCTAGACAGTTTAACATCATGGCGTGGAGGCACATGAGTATCAGAAATGATTGGCAACACATGAGACAGAAGATGTGAACAGACATGATCACCAATGCCTCTCAGCATGGACTATGATTATATGAGCACAATCCCTCTCTGTGCACAATCAGGACTTATCATTGTTAGTCATGGTTTGGATATTAATGTCTCCTAAGTTGTAATGGAGGAATGAGTAAGAACGCGCGTTCTTAAACATCCGCTGTGCTGATGCCGAGGTAAGGGTTTCAACCCCTACACCGGAAAGTTGGACTAAAATGTTCACTTCTCGACTTTGCCTTGGGGACGTACATTACAAATACCTCTGAAGTTGGAGTGGGATAGCCTAATGGAGATGGACACTGGTAGTACGGACAGCTAATCCACAAGGAAAATTAAGTCCAGTGCTACTAGAAATAGTGTGTATGGACAACTTCTTGAGTTTAAAGCGAGCGAGGGGGAATATTATGAACAATATTCTGACACTTTCTAGTCAGCACGGGAGACGAAAATAAAGTTCGAAATGCAGAAACCTAGGTGAAGAGTTAGGGTCATCACATTTCATAGGCCAGCGTGCAATGAGGATTAGGTGGCCATTCTTTTCTTCTCGTAACGAAAGAAGAGAACTGGCATCATTACGAAAATGTGTAAAGATTAGCGAATTTTCTCGGTGAGGTGCATAAAGTCTGGGTGGTGTCATGCAAAATGACTAAGCACAAGAAATTCACACAAAAGAAATATGTCGTGAAGAAAGTAAATTGTTAAATTCTACAAAGATTATGTCTTCATACAGCTAGAACATACACATTGTACCAGGAGTGAAAGTGATATTCTGAAAACAATAATAAACATAATATTTCTTGATCAAGCCAGAGACTAACACGTTTACAACCCAGAGTTGAAACTGATTTTTCATTACCAATTGTACGTTACCCAATGGGGTCTGCGTGGTATAGTGGTTAAGCCGCCTGCCTCGCTCTCCGAAGGTTGTCGGTTCGATTCTAGACTCCATCATTCGGTTTACGAGTGTAATTTCTTCGGAGACGCTTAGGGTGTCGTTGCTGGATTTACGAAGCCTTTGTGGCACGCTTTCGTATACCGTCCCGCAGAAAGAACCCGAGCTATATGGGTTAAAATCCCGATGCACTGAAGTCGATATTCTGTCTTTAACGTTTTTTAAAGCTAACCCATGAAAATACCCTGAGTTTATCTGTCACTTCCCCGAGAGCAGTTTCTAATCACTCCTTGTCACTCCACCTATGGTAGGGTAATGCATGTGGTCGGATGTATTATTGCCTGTTAACTCAGTACTGGCATTTATGATAGACCATTAGAGTGCATACAAGTGTGTTAGAGTGCTCGTAGATTTATCTTAATTCGCGAATTTAATAGTCACTAATTGCGCAGATAAGCGATCATATGCTCCTTTTTAATGTGTTCAAGTAGGAAAACGTAAGACCAACAATACAATCATCACTTATATAGATGATGGCGGGCGTTTATAACGATATACACCATAGGAGAAGGAAAATAACTTGTCTCCACACTACATAAACCTCAGTCCTAAAATTGCGGAATCCTTTGTATTTCACTTCTTGTGGCAGTTTCGGGTATGGGACTGCCGCCACCATCTTAATTATCCTGAATTTCTAGTTGAATAGCAGAATTGTGGTTGTCGGATATGAACATCACTATTGTATAAATGATTTGACGAGCATGTACGATATGATAGTAGTTAGTAGTCCTTTCTCTGTTGTAAAATGGCTTCATGGACGTCGTGTGAGCACTACACTATTGGGATGAGTTATAATTGCCAGTTCCTTAAATGTTGGGAAAGCGCTGCTTCCAACCACATTAGCATATCATATCCACCCAACAAACTCCACCCATCATGTGCCATGCCGGTAAGCGTGGGCGGTCATGGTCTGCCATCTCACTCGATCACCAGAGTCGTGGATCAGCTCCGTGTTTCTGTCTCGACCATGCCCACAAGGCCAAGCCATCCAAGTACTAGCTTCTACTTCTTCCCCTTGGTCTGTTCCCCTCGATCTTACAAGTTGTCACCAAGTTCTCCAAATCATTTCTTCTCATAACATGGCCAACAAACTGCTAAACCAAATTACTGATATTCATACTTATAGTCTGCATGTTGTCAAATAGGGAGTCTCCGTGGCGAAGTGGTCAAGTCGTCTGCCTCATGCTCCGAAGGTTGTGGGTTGTGAGTGCATTTATCTCGGAGACTCCTGGAGGTCGTCGCCGGAACTATGGCGTTCATGCTTTGTGCGATTTCTGTTGGTTGCCCTGCGGAAAGAGACTGAGCCGTATGGGATAAAACCAGGGGCAATGATGTCGATCCTCTCGACTTTTAAGACTGTGCGTTTTTTTTTAAATCTTGCCAAATGATTTCCAGATGTTTAAATTTTATTAACGGTACAAACCAATTTGATTTCGCACTATTTCTAGATTTATTCTAAACTATTGACGTTCCCACGTCTAAACCTCTTACAAAACTACAGAAATGCATACTGTTAACATTTTAGCAAACGTTTTGTTTTCGAACCATGAAAGCAATCACCACCCTCAGCATACGCAACTCGCTAATACAATTGTCTGTTTTCAAATGTATTGAAGTATAAACATAAGGGAGGCAGGACATATGTGTATGTCCCAGGGGAAGATGTAGAAATAACGTTTAACAAAATATTACTGTCTAGACGGATAGGTAGACATAGTGTGACATGTATGGTATGCGCCAAGTTTTTCCGTTTAGTAGAACATGAAACTGCAATTACAGTCAGGAAAAGGTACATGATTACATTGTCTTTGAGCTTCTGCTGAACCATTTCTGGTTGTTCATGAAAGATATTATAGTTTCGTGTATGCTTTTGGGAATTGTCTGTGTCTTTTAGAACTCAATCGCTGGAGTGGAGTTATCATTCTTGTACGACATTAAGCTTTGGGCGTTTGACCACTCATCTCCATCAATGCAGACAACAGCACTCTCATTTGGATCATGTGCGTCAGGTCTACAAGAATGAATACAAGGGTTTGATCGCCATCTTGGAAATTTGCTATTGCTCTCTTCCAGACTTCAAGGTGTGCTTCCTTGGCGGGCTTCACCTCAACGGAGACCTTCGTCACCTGGCTAGTCTTCCCAGATGTTTCGTAGGGCATTCAATTGCCTCGATGTTTGGACATTTTCCTCGTCGTTTCCTTTAAACGTGGTACATCCCAAGAGGCTCATCCATAAACACGTCATGCATTTCGCTTTCCATCGAAGGCATGAGTAATACATAGGATTACCCTTTGTCAACGTCTTAGTTATTACTCGTTTGTCATGGGTGTGACAGAGACAGTGGATACATGCATACACAAAGGTGTCAAAACAGAATGCATGTAAAAAACTAATATTATGTATTTAACGCATACAGTCGCGTTAGTACATTGAATACATTCTAATAGATGGTACAATATAAATACAATTAAATACTCAGCTACAAAAAGGCATTCATGCTTTCGTAATGCAGTTCTGTCTCACACACAGAGCATCGGCAAATCACTGCCTCATTCGCTCAGCAGAGGCAAGCTTTCATGTCGGCAATCAGTACATTCGATCGCCAAAACACACGCATCCTTCCTCTATCACGGTCCTGTCCAGTCTGATCTCTCTAGCCCTCAGTCCTGTGGTCACGTCGTGTGTGACCCCGTATGGTCCGCAATAATCGTGCTATGTCAGATGTCTCGGTATTCTGGCGGTCGTCCTGTCCTCACCCCGTCTGTTGTTGACTGGTGTATCAGGTCATACAGTGCAAGGTTGTACTGCTCAGGGACCTTGTCATGTCTATGTCCTTATGTCCTGTCTGTAGATGGATACTCAAGTCCCGTCTATGTCCTATCCATGGCATACTTATGTCCTGTCCTTGTCATATGTCCTCTGTCAACTCCCAGGACGCTGACACCCTTCATGGGCCGTGCAGATAAGGCTGGGCGGTCATGATTCGCCATCTCACACGATCACCAGAGTCGTGGATCAGCTCTGTGTTCTTGTCTCGACTATACCATGTGGCCAAGCCACCCAAGCATGCATCTCCCTGTCTTCCACTCCTCATTTCCCAGTAATTTTGTCAGATGTCGTTAATGTTCTGGTTTATTTCTCCTCATATATCTCTGATACATCCTTACAGGTCTGTCTCGTTTTGTGGGGAGATGTTTTAATCTATTCATAAAACTGTCTTGTATTCTTTTCCATTTATTCTCAGCCCGTACACCTGCTTTCAAGACACTGCTCTTTTGTGTGTTTGCACAAATCTTGTGCTTCTTCATCTCATAATTTATTTTCAGGAGTATGTTTAATTCTTTTGATGTTTGTCATTTTGTTTAGAATGTCTTATGTCACTCGCGCTTTGTTCTATGTTCTTTCCTCTAAGGGTAATATTTCCGTTAGCTCGGTGTATGTTAGTTTTTAGACAATCTGTCTATCTGTCTGTCTATCTATAATTTGTTGTGGCTATTTACCTATTCACACATTAAATCACATATAACTCGTTGATATAAATAAATTAAATTAGGTAAAGGACCCCATTTCACATAATAGTACATATTGAGTATATTGTAAGTAAACCAAAAAAACACTCTCTGCGACTTTAAGAGTATTGGGTGTATAGTAAGTAAACGACACTTTCCACACATTGAAGAGTATTGGGTATATATTAAGTAAAAGACGCGTTCCATGCATGGAAGAGTATTATGTATATAGTAAGTAAAAGACACTTTCAAGGTCTTGAAGACAATTGGGTATTTAGTAAGTAAAAGACACTTTCCATGCCTTGAAGACAATTGGGTATTTAGTAAGTAAAAGACACTTTCCACGCCTTGAAGACAATTGGGTACATAGTAAGTAAACGACACTTTCCACGCAGTGAAGGCTATTGAGTATGATGCTAGCCGCACATTCTAAGGACCACTCCTCACTAGATGGGAGATGTGGTCAGTATCACATTCTAAGGACCAATTAATGAGCTAACAGGGCGGTTTGCTGGCTTTACTTGCTTATTTTTGCTTCCTGGACTTTTCTTGTTGTTGTCTACGGAACACGAGCATGTCCAGTTATAATCTTCCAGCTGGAAAAGTGCATTGTGACTGAAAATAGACGCTGGGACAGTACCTGCAGTCTTGTTGCAATATCTTGTGCTAAATCTTTGCTAACTATATTCAGCAAAGAGACGCCTAAGCAGTTATTGTCGTCTCTCTTGTAACATCTGACATCATGAAAAAAAAAATGTATGAGTGTCAGATTAGTTATAAAACAGGCATCGAAAAAGGGGGTTTGACTGTTGCCTAGCAAGTACTGGATCGGAATGAAAACAAAATTTAACTGGAAGCTCAATGAAAGTAAAATCTAAATATTTCTGGTTTGTTCGTTAATAAAGACTTGTCAAAACGTTCGTTTAATCTGTGCTCGTTCTTCCTTTCACGTAATTTCCTAAATATATTTTGTTTTCATTCGGATTCTAGATTCACAACAATCCTTACTAGGCACATATATATTAGTCATTATACATGGTGTTTGTAAAGTCTCACTACACTTTGTATGTACAACAATTTTGAAAAGTTAAATTATGACGTCATCAAGAAAATGTGCTCCACTGTCCATCGTGAAGCAATATGCAGCGAATGGTTGTCGTCTACTGGAGTAATTCATTGCACTCCAAACAAAATGGTGTTATCAACGGAAGAAAGAATTTTGTTGGTTGAACAAGTGTTTCGAAGTGGCGGTCGATACACACGGATGGTTGTTCAAAGATTTATAGCTAGATTTCCTGATAGACATCCCCCTCGTCGCATTACGATTAGAAATTTGTTTAATCAGTTATAATACTACTTCATTGGTACGTTTCAGCTTCCCCAGAACAGCATTAGACCATAGCAGTGACTATTATAACTAATTTAATAAATGTTGGCACATTTTTGATGACGTCATGAACTTAATTTTTCAAAATTGTTCTAAATGTAACGTATAGTGAGTCTTTACAAGTATTATTATTATGGGCGTGTATTATCATACAAGCCCATATGAAATTACTGTGCATTCTGTCGATTGAGGTCGAGGTTTTTCATATCAAAACTCCATTGCCGAAAGCACATGTGAAATTCAATGAATAATTATTAGCTTTTCCCGCCTAACGTCAGCATGTCTATCAAAGACCTCACAACTTTTACAGCGACCTCTGAATGTAATGATCTTTATTCAACAGTAGATCTGCCTGAGAGCTGGAAACGTTCTTGTATTTCACTCTGACTTGCTCAAGTCGACATGGCTGTCATGCGTCTGAAACAAAAATGTAATTTCCCCAACGCACCTCGCATTGAGACGTGTCTAAAAGCGACATGTAACAGGGCATCTGAAATCCCCGTTAAGATTTTCATGTCGATCCAACGTTGGCAATCTTCGACTGCCCGTGGAGATTTTTATATTTTTTACAGGTCTCTGAGATCATGTAAAGTTAAGTAATGCTAACAGAATTCATATTGAGCTAACGAATCTGAAGTGTTTTCTCGATCTTGGGCAGTTTTGCTTCCATAATGCACTGAAGCTAGGATCGTTAGATTACTTCATGTATTTTTCAAAGCTTCTATAGATGTCACGATTATCTAACAATAATGAATGTTTCAATAGAAATAATGGTTTTTCTTTTTATTCGTGCAGCTGCCTTCTATTTTAGTCTGCCGATAAAAATAAATTGTGTGACCTTGTTAATTTGACACAAAAAGTAATACATAGCTATAAATAAAAGGGGGTTGTATTCTTCTTCTTTTGCGTTCATCCGGAGAGTTTGTTTCGGACGTGATTACCTTGCGCCTGTTTACAGCAGAGCTGCGTTTTTGCGCCGTTAGGCCGACACATCCGGCTTCTGTGGGCATTTGTTGACCGGGTTAACTTTCCCGGGTAAGGGGGTTGTGGTCAGTGTTGCCATTTTGACGCTTTTCGCACTAAATTTAGTGCTTTTTCAAGTCATTTAGTGCCAAAATGTTACATTTAGCGCGGCCTCGTGAATTTGGTGCTTCAAAATTTTTTTTTTTATTTTTTTTTGGGGGGGGGGGGGGGGGGGGTGAAATTTTGTGCTTTTTTGGGGGGTGGGTAAATAGTTACTTTACAAATCATTTTGGGAACACTAAAAAGCCGAATTTGAACTGAAGCGAGAGAGTAAACCAGTCTTAGCACATTAATGCGCAATATTCACGTAATTTAATTCACTTTAATACGATTTAGTTGAAGTGAGTGACTGCATGATCTGTTTAAGTCCCCGCTAATCACTGGTATCATGAAGGCTAATAGACTACAATGGCTGGGGCATATAGAAAGAATGGAAGATAATAGGGAAACAAAACTCGCTTACACTCAGGAAATAAATGACTGTAGACCCCGAGGTAGACCAAGAAGGCGGTGGAGAGATAATATATATACAGACCTACGAGCACTTGGAATCAATGACTGGCAAGAGAAGGTCCACCAGAGAGACGAATGGAGACGGATTGTATTTGCAGCAAAGAACCTCAATGGCTCGGAACGCTGAAGAAGAAGAGTGACTGCAGCACAGGCAATAAGCAATGCGTTAAAAGATTGTTTAAACAAGAATTGACTTGAGCTGCACAGACTATTTGCACTCGGTACTGACAATACATCTGTCATGACAGGTGTAAACAATGGAGTATATACAAAATTAAAATCCGTAGTTCCTCATCTGGTACTAGTTAGGTGTGTATGTCATTCCCTTCAGCTGGCAATGTCACAGGCTGCAGCTGCTTGTCTGCCAAGAAACATAGAGTTCATGATTAGAGAAACATATAACTGGTTTTCTCACTCAAGTCTTCGGAAAGGCGAGACGGACATATAATCAGATTGCTACTGGAACTATTGGTGTTGGAACTCTTCGCTGGCTGCTGAGGATGAGGACGGAGCGTTTATGGGAATGCCCCGACTGCTGTGATGTCGGTTCCTAAATCAATCAATCAATCAATCAATCAATACCTTGCGCGCGGTCGGACGAGGGTTTTACGCCTAGGATCATCGTTCGCGAAGAGAGAGAGAGAGACTGATCACCTATTCCTCAATGCACTCATGCCTATCAAGTGTAATGATCCTAACATTAAAAACCTCTATGAGATAAAAGTTAGAACTGTAAGTTGCTTGTGGACGAATGTGCATCTCTAGCTGTACAATTTTCTACTGGGTTATCGAGCTGTTATGTAGCATTGCATTGTCATACTGATGCTGTACGCTTGGAGCTAGAACGTTTCGGCGATTTTTTTTTCTGTGTTCCGGAAGCATCCACATCACGTCACATTACGCTGCACTATTTCTTCTGGAAACGGACAAACAGCACTCTTTGAGAATTTCAAGGTTCGGTAGTATCATCTTCCATAATGATGGCACCTTCCACCTTTGCTGTAGGTAAATAATGCTTCTTGTTCATCGAAGTACGTTTGGATTTGGAATTGCAATGTTGCACAAGGATTCATCCAAGTAATAGCCTATTTAGCGTGTCTTCTCTGTCAACTATCTATAGTGTTGTTTGTCCATCAAGAATGATGATGACCATTCATTTCATCCAGTGGGGTTGAAGGTATTGAACCGTGAGTTCTAAGATGGCTGATAAGGCCTATTTTGGCTCGAAATGTTGTTTGACAATGTGGACAAAGAATGCTTGACGTTTCTGGAGGAGGATTTTCTGCAGTGGTTTTTCTGTTCTGTCTTTTCTTCACAAATATTGCAGTCCTGGTTGCCTCACAAGTGACTGCATCCTTGCGTAATGATGCACGCCACGAATTTCCGTCTCTGGCTGCAGTCTCCCAGGTGTCATGATGAATTCCAAAAGCATTAAGTGAGATTTTCAGAGTGTCTTTAAAGCGTTTCCTCTGGCCGCCTTGGGAGCGTTTACCACAACGCAACTCGCCGCAAAAAAAAATTCGGTTAGGGAGCCGACTATCTATAGAGAGATATTCCAAGCACAGACCTATTTTGTTCATTGTGTGGTTCTCAATCAGTTCTCTGGGTGCCATGCAGTGAAGATTTTGCAGAAATACAATCGACTATGCATTATTGTATGGGGTAAGCCAGAACGTCCTGCAAAGTTCATACAGTTTTTTTTTAAAGAACGGAGAACAGTATATTGCTGATGCGAGATTTTCTATGACCGCCGGTCTGTCAGCTAAATTATACCCGCTACTCTGCATATATGTCAGTCTTCACCAAAAATGTTTCAGCCACCTGAATGCATGAATTTATCGACCTGCTATCTACCATTTATTGTGAAAATCACTAGCCATCGTAAACAGATGGAACTTCCTTATGAATATCCATTGCAATAAGACCGTATGCAATTTTTATTTAAAATAAAAATTATGATAATATTAGCAGAACCATACGTTGATCTACACGTGTACATTAGACAAGCTCGAGGGCCATGTGTAACTGCTTATCTAGTAGTTTACTGCTTCAGCTCATCTTAATACTGGATGATTCTGCCACCGAATACCACCAGTTACCATGTTCAGCTTTCACAATTCAGTGTATACACCTGTAGACGGTGGAATGATCTCGGTGCAATGGAGAGATTTTAATTTGTCAAATGTTTAATAGCAGGATAGAGGTGTCTATATGCATAAGTGTGAGTGAGTACATGTTTGTGCATGTTTGTGTGTCATTGTTTGCGAGTGTGGAGTAGCTATAAGATGTGGTCATGTTGGTATGCGATATTTCTGAAAACATTGAGGAACCACACATATGAACCAATGCAATGCAGCCGTTATCTCAGACGGAAAAGAGAGAAAGAATAAAACTCAGAACAAAAAGATGCGACGGATTAAGTAAATACCTGATGTGTAAAATCGAATACCACGCCGTGGACAATCATCATTTACCCCCAACTTTCAAACATACCAAAATCAGCATTTGTATAAATTAGCATAATTATATGTTTTAATAAACAAACATTTTCAGTGTTATTAACAGCTTTCGTTATGAATGATGCAACAGTAAAAGCGTGCATACATTGTGTTCTCCCGAATATTACAATACTATGATTTCTTCAATCTTGTGCCATCTTTATAAATGACTACACCAGTAAACGAGTCGATACATTGTGTCCGTCTGAATATGGCAGTACAATGGTTTCTGCAAATGGTGCATGCAGTGTACATAGTCATTGTCAATCTTTTCACTGAAATTAATTAAAAATGGTGTGAAACGAGGGTTCAGAATGTCAACAAAATGTTACTTTTTCAGGACCAAACTAATATTTAATTTGCTCACACGTTAATCCATTCTGTCAACGCCGATTAACACTGACAAATGAAATTGTTTTTTGTGCAGAATGGGATTTTTTTCCCATTTTATATAATAATGCTTTCAGCATTGCCAGGAGCTCGACGCGGTTGGAAGAGAATGAAGCCTTAGTTAGCTCTGTGAATTTGGATGGGTGAGTTTCGTGTTAATAGAATAGAGTTAGTTAGTGAAATATAATCAGCCAATTGGCAAACGTTTTGAGAAAACAAAGGGATAATTGTGAATTGTGTACTAGCGTTCTACTGCAGAGAAAACTTAAACATTTGTAACTGTAAGAGAATGCGCGTGTGAATTTGTGAGGAAACATTTGTAACTGAAGGGAATGCGCGTGTGAGATGCGGGGAAACATATGTAACTGAAAGTGAATGCGAGTATGAGATGCGGGGAAACATTTCTAACTGAAAGGGAATGCGCGTGTGAGATGCGGGGGAAACGACGAAGTTACATTAGATTATCTGAGAGTGAAAATATGGCACATCAGCATGAAATTGATTGGTTGGTCGGTTGGTTTATTGGTTGGTTGAATGACTTATTGGTTGGTTGGGGGTTGGTTGGTTGGTTAGTTGGTTGGTTGGTTGGTTGGCTGGTTGGTTGGTAGGTTGGTGGACTGACTGATTGGTTAGTTCATTGATTGAATGATTTGTTGATTGGTGGACTGATTGGTTAGTTGGTGGACTGATTCGCTGGTTGGTGGACTGATTGGTTGGTCGATTGGTTGGCTGATTGGCTGACTGGTTGGTTGATTGGTTGATTGATTGACTGATTGATTGGTTGGCAGACTGACTGGTTGGTTTGTGGACTGATTGGTTGGTTGGTGGACTGATTGATTAGTCGATTTATTGGTTGTTTGACTGATTGACTAATTGTTTGGTTGATTGATTGACTGACTCGTTGGTTAGTGGACTGATTAGTGGGTTGGTTGGTTGGTGGACTGCTTGGTTACTTGGTGGACTGATTGGCTGGATGAATGGTTGGCTGGTTAACTGATTGGTTGGATAGTTGGATGGTTGGCATCCTATGGACGATTTGAGTTTTAACTCACATATCCGATGCATCTGCATGTA
The DNA here is from genome assembly GCA_963921405.1 of Cepaea hortensis. Classification (NCBI taxonomy): domain Eukaryota; kingdom Metazoa; phylum Mollusca; class Gastropoda; order Stylommatophora; family Helicidae; genus Cepaea; species Cepaea hortensis. The sequence continues at coordinate 27,317,429 of OY992877.1, read as the reverse complement.
TGTCTTCTATACATTGAAAAGATCTTTCATCCACAGGAGAGAGATTGGTGCGGAGACTTTTCTGTGAACCCGGTACCAATTACCTCTCCGCGTGACTGTTTTGTAGAGCTCTCCTACTTCTCTCCAAACCCATGAACCGGCGGGATGTTCACAATTGATGCTGGAATTTCACACTACGGACAGGCATACTGGGATGTAACCAGGCCATAATTCAGCACAGCACATATCGACTGGCTGCGATCAGGCCTAGGCTGGTGTTGTTTCTTTCGCAGGTTTTCAGGTATTCCATTGTCACCAGACTATCGTTCTTAGCCCAAGCAGAATAACCACAAGATAACACAGAATATGGGGAGTTTACAATACTAACCTGGGCCCCCTGGTTGACCCAGGCTAAAATGGGTACGAGTGTCAGAAATTGAGTTATCCCTAGTTTCTATATCGAGACGAGTGACTCAGTAGTGTCAGAATGTTTCTATATCGAGACGAGTGACTCAGTAGTGTCAGAATGTTTCTATATCGAGACGAGTGACTCAATAATATCAGAAGTCGGGTTGACTATCATTGATGTGTGGTGATGGGTGTAGGTTGAAATCCATAACACTCCAGATTCAAGTGAGAAAACTCGAGACAAATGTCTCTTGCACACGGATTCAAGAAACAGTCACTGGATACTCAAGAAAACAGTCACGAAGTGGTTCGTAGAAAGGTATATGTAGCTGTTCTTGGTACCCCCAGGAGAGGTATATGTAGCTGCTCTTGGTACCCCCAGGAGAGGTATATGTAGCTGTTCTTGGTACCCCCAGGAGAGGTATATGTAGCTGTTCTTGGTACCCCCAGGAGAGGTATATGTAGCTGTTCTTGGTACCCCCAGGAGAGGTATATGTAGCTGTTCTTGGTACCCCCAGGAGAGGTATATGTAGCTGTTCTTGGTACCCCCAGGAGAGGTATATGTAGCTGTTCTTGGTACCCCCAGGAGAGGTATATGTAGCTGTTCTTGGTACCCCCAGGAGAGGTATATGTAGCTGTTCTTGGTACCCCCAGGAGAGGTATATGTAGCTGTTCTTGGTACCCCCAGGAGAGGTATATGTAGCTGTTCTTGGTACCCCCAGGAGAGGTATATGTAGCTGCTCTTGGTACCCCCAGGAGAGGTATATGTAGCTGCTCTTGGTACCCCCAGGAGAGGTATATGTAGCTGTTCTTGGTACCCCCAGGAGAGGTATATGTAGCTGTTC
>OY992877.1:27301197-27308697 GCA_963921405.1 Cepaea hortensis | reverse complement strand
CAATTTTGCGCCATAGAATTATACACGCCGCTCATGCAGTGAAGTGTTATTTGTTCTCGCCACCATCTAAATCATCATTGGGTTTTTACATTTGGTGGGGAATAAGAGGTAGATGGTGATTTTATGAGAAACTTCCACGACATCGACAAAAAGTCTTGGGAAGTAAAGACGGCCGGCGTGACATTGACACCATTCCCCGAGTGTCAACTGATCTAGAAAACCACGGACCTAGCATCATAGGCCCGATATACCTCAAGGCATTTGAACAGGACCCTCTACCTAGTGACTTAATAGTGCAACCAGGGCGTACGGAGTAAAGGGGAATTGATAGGAACCGGTAATACATTCAGAGCTGTGAATCTAAGCGCAGTGAAGTTACATTACACGTGCATGCATATACACACATGCACACACACACATAGACACTCGTGTGCACGCGTATTAATTATCAGATAAGATCTTCACTTTTTTGTAGTAACATCCCCCCACCCCGTGTTTTAATATTTTGGTGTGGTTATTTCTTGAGGACTTTTGACGAAATGTTCAATGCTTCTGCTATTCCTTTGTCTAGACCCAAAGAGGCACTTTACTTTTCATTTTACTTGTCCTTACAAATATAAAAAGGTAAACTAAGCGCTCATGTTTGATTTTAGAGTCTTATGTCAACAGTAGACTGTCGAGCTAGCGAAGTTGATATGGAGTTTCGCTGATAATGTCATGAGAGCGGTAGGACGATGGTTTGGCACCGTCGATCGTCGTCCGCTAATAGAGGGAAAGCTGTCTATCTATCCCTTCATGCAATTTTTTTTTTGCATATACTTTAATAGAACATCACTGTCAACACCAGCATTTTACGGCTCTTGTTGATGTCTTGGCAAGTTTGTTTTCTGAACGACCGGCTCCCAAACCAATTCACTTTAGTTTAGTTTAGTCGATGGATCAACATCACGGCACACGGATGCAACCCATAAGTGCTCTGTTTTCCTCCTAACTCAAACCTGAGTCTGGAGAAACTCAGCTCCGTAGCACCGCCGAGGATCCTGAAATACTTTGGGTAGATATTTAACTCGACATTTTGCCAGGGCAGCGCCGTTAGGCTACTCTTTTCGATTTCCAACTGCCAAGGGATATTTTACGTGCGCAACAATACACACGGGCGTCCGATCTCACTACCCAGAGACCAGGGGGAATTTATTACTAGAAGTCCACGAGAAAAAGATACCGGTATCACCGGGGCTTGAACCCGGGACCTCCAGCACTCGAGGTGGACACCATACCTCGAGACCACGCAGCCCCCTCCCATACCAATTCGTTAAAACGCAACGCAACGCGGTCTGCTGTCAAATCGCGCGCAGCTATGTTTCGAACGCGTATAAGCGGGATTACGAATCGCGACCCTAAACATTTCGCCACGGAGACGGCTCCGTGCAATTAGTCATTGTGACAAGACCGCCGGGGCTTGGTCTGGTTTGCCACGATAGATACTATCCCCTGCCTTTGCTCCAACCACCTCAATAGCACTCTACGTCTACCAGGCCCCACACAAGCCGGGACAGCTTAACCTTCCCTCCCTCACCTAGGGTTCCAAACCCCAAGGGGGCTCGGACCAGACACCAGTCATATCACTGCACAAAGTCATAGCTAAGAGAACACAAATTTAATTCTGAACTACGTCAACCACAACACAGAGAAGGATGGCTGAAAGCCAGACAAGAAGAACTATGTACAAGATCAAAGACGCAGATGAGTATTCATCATGGAGGCGGACGATAGCTCGTGCGGTTGTCCAGTCGTGGTAGCGACTCACCCAGGCTCCTCCAGTGGACTGGAACTCCAAGGTCTGCTGCCTCTCCAAAGTTCCCTCTTCACCCAGAGAACCAAGCAAGGGCTGATCAAGCGCAGTACCACTGCCTGACTGACACTGCACTGATGAACAAGGATCCTTCCTTGCTGTTGTACTATTTCACTCGTCACACTCCTGATGAAGTCTGGGCCGACCCTATAACATTAGCGGTCTCCCACTTGCAGAAAAAGTACATGTAGCACCGTCTCAAAATACACAAGAGCCAGGTCACTCTTCTATCTCATCAGTGACCCACACACTGATATGTCACTTACACAATAAGCGGTTGCTCCACACGAACACACAATGTCACTGGTAAAGTCTATCAGGTGACTAAACACTTCACCTTAGTTCCATGTCCTTGGACAATAGATCTTCACACAGTATCATGTACCTACCCTGATCCATGGGTAGTAATCACAACCTAGCATACACTGTCAACAGTTCATCACGTTGGCATGAGGTAGCTCCCTACCGTCACAAACATTGTCAACAGTTCATAACGTTGGCATGAGGTAACTCCCTACCTTCACAACCATGTCACTCAGGTGTTTCCACCAATGTTGTAATCAATGTCCTAGTTCACTGGACCACATGTTGGCTTCATAAAGGTAACCAATGTAAAAACACTATGTAAGCATCAACTGATACATGGTGTCCCATAACCCAGCCGGGCCAGAAGCATATAACACAGGTCATGGTGACCGGTAACAATGATCACTTCACAACTTGAAAGGTCACTCCCTTGCAATTACCAAGGTTTACACAGAGGTTGAATGTCACCAGTGCTTCTCTGGCCAGAATCACCAGACGTTTCAGTGTTGGATCCTCTCAGGATCGGATGACACTCGTCGGACTCTTGACGGAGGTCCTAACCTAGACCTACCGACTTATTCAGCACTCAGCTCCTTCCAACATTGATCTTCCAGAATCAGACAACAACTCCCAGTATGGCCTCAATCAACTTCTGGATAGGCCCTGGAATGAGTGGGCCCATAGAGCTCATGGTGCAGCTCTTGAATCTTCTTCTGTATAGTAATAACAGATCCTGAAACACGGAGAGGTTGGTGTGAGTACTCAACTACAACAAAGACTACCAGCATCTCCACCCTGTCACCTGCCTCTCAGACATTCCTCATGTCTACCAACATGAGTATGAAATCATCACATCATAGATCTACTTAGTCACTATAATATATAGGCATAATGATGGTAGAAAAAGCAATAGCACACCTGTTCAGTCAAGTAACACTTCTGGGCTACATATAACCCCTAGCACCAGAGTCGACTGTATGACTCTGTCAAGCATCCTTCGCCTGGTGCCAGTCCAATCCGGTTTCATCTTCCATCATCAATCAACATATACACTTACTTTCCTTTCAGTGTAGGGATTACTGTATCGAGAAGGTGTCCAGCCGGACATCTCCTTCCTGACAGACTCATCAATTCATCAATCCCTTCACCCATGGACTGATGAATTACACACATTAATAACTATATGTCCATAATGAATTATACTCCTGATAATTCATTACTATAGCATTAACTAAGGAGAACTCAGGACTTGTTACACTTAAATAACAAAATCATATCACAGCCATAGTGTCAGGTCTGGGATCCCTGCCCCAGATCCTGAGTTGCCCTTGTATTCACTGCCTATCTTTCAGGTCAGTCATCCCTGTGCCGGTCGAGCACAGCTGTGGTGGCCATCCACCACTACACTTTCCCACAGCTACTGTGGGTCTCGTGTACCTTGTCCCGTGACGACTTAAGTCACGTCATCCAATGTAGCAAACCTCTAGACTCCACTACCAAACTCTGGCTCCACCTTTTTGGGAGGGGTTATGCCCCTCCTATACTATTACTTCACGGCAGTACCCCAAATACTCCATGAACCGAGTCCGGGTTCCAGAAGAGTAGAATATTAGAGACAGAAACGGTTAGGTTCAAACCTCGATCTATCTAGACACCTCGGCCTCGAATTACGGAGTGCCGCATCACCCTCGATCGGGTATGTTCATTCATCGGATATGCACGATTGCATTGGGTCGGACCTATTACCGATCGGGTTGGGGTTACCGGCCTACCTCCCGCTGCCTAGACAAACGCAAGATGGAACACGCACGGTCATCCTAGCGGACGGACATGACAACAAGCAGTAACAATAGTATCATGAATACTTCTTATCAATTGTTATCCTACCGATGCAACGCCATTCGGCTTACGCGGAATAACACTGCTATCTGCACACAGCAAATACACCACTGCTGATTTCACCTTGATTCCTCGAAAAATCACCATCACTGATAGAACAAGTACGTTACCATTCTAATGTCACGAAGCACATTACACATTTCTAATAATAAGCTATACCTTATCATTTACAGCGTCTAGCATGTTGATGTCATGACGGACAAACTGTCGCCTTGCCTGCGTAATGAATAAACCAAACCCGTAACTGCTACACACTGTAAAGCACATCGTTCGGCCTATTTTATTTACACATCACTCGCGGTGGAACACGGCTTGTTCCGTCAGGTAACACATTACATTGCTGATCGATAAAGCCTACTTAAAAATGCAAACCGCCAACTGTAACGGATAACGCTACGCGACAACTCAATTTTACGACGGCAATTAATTCATTCCGGGAATCAGCACGGCATTACGACAACAATTAAATCATAGAATAAGTACTCAACTAACCTGTGATTGAAGAATCACAACCTTGACTGTAGATGTCCGCACTGGCCGCGAATATTGACATCAAACTTACAACAGCCTGTTGGCTGCGATCTGTCTACGCTGAGGTTTGGTGGGCGACTGCTCACGACAAAGTCAGTGCGCCTTCCACTCGCCTACACGGGCCGCGTGACTTTCATGATACATGAAGAAAACCAGAGTCACGATAAGTTCCCCCACCTCGTGCTGCATGTAGCACTAGTGAACTTAGAGATCTCTACCACGTACGCACTTGAGGGAACATTCTAGATTTCTATAAATAACTAGAATAGCTCCGCCCCGCACTATTTTTCGATGGGGAATCCCCTATTAATTGATATTAATTCAAGGGAGACCAACGCATCGCACTCCCTTCAAAGGGGTATTATGAAGAGATCTGTCGATCTTTATCCGTTTCGTCACAGTCATACAGAATGTGATTGGTCTATTCACATTACAGACCCATATCCGGTTCTTGTTTAGGGACAATTTTTGTTTTTCTAATGTTAATTGTATATCGTTAGTTAAGACGATTTCTTTTTCTGGGAATATATTTAATGATCGTTATAATCGATTTTGAAATGAGGAAAGTAGAAAGGAAGCATTAACAATATGAAAATATAGATTAAAAGAAGCCTGTATGAATGTACGGTTATTGAGGTGTCATATATGTGTTAACATATAGAAAGCAATGGCAAACTACTGAACGTAACACTTGCCTAGTACATCTACAGCAGCTAAAAAAAATTCTGGTGTTGACTGCAACGTCCCGTAAGGGATACGCAACACAATTTTTTTTATTAATCTCGCCCGTATTCACCAGTAAGATGGGGTTTCAGTAACAAGTCGGCGTGTTGTTGAGAAGGTCACCACCGAGTGCCGATTGGTAAAAACAAATGTGCGGTTAGCACCATATGCTCAATGAGGTAAATATATGTGGGGCCCTTTACTTTACTTTACTTTACTTTACTTTACTTTACTTTACTTTACTTTACTTCGCTTCGCTTTACTTTACTTTACTTTACTTTACTTTACATTACTTTACATTACTTTACTTTACTTTACTTTACTTTACTTTACTTTGATTTACTTTACTTTACTGTACTGTACTTTACATACAGTTTACAGTGTCTTTCTGTGCCAGCATTATGCTAACCCATGTTTTATTGTATCGAAGTGATTATTCCCAAACAGGGCTGGTCACGTGACGTCTATATCTTCTATATTAGAGAGCAGTACAAACTGGCATATCATTGGGGAACAGTATAATGTATTAAGTATACATACATACATATAATAGAAGACTGCAATATAATAAAGAAGGCAAGCAAGTGCTATTGTGTATGAATAGGGTTAGGGATGGAGTTAGGGTTAGGATTTGGGTTAGGGTTTGGGTTAAGGTTAGGGAATTACGGGAATACATGTTTGGGAATAAAGTATCCCTTATTGTATTTAATTGAGCCGTGGTACTGCAATGGCTGTCACACATGCTTGCAGGCTACGTGAGGTTTTGTTCGCAGCCCCATCCAGGCGGGGATTGCATTTTGTTTTTAATTGACCTGGTCTACTCAAGCTAATATGGGTAGCAGGCAATTCTCTGGGAAGTATAGCGACCAATATGAGACTGATCAGATCACCCAGCGAATGCGACTCATCTATAGAAACTATGTTACTAGTCCCGGTACCAATACACGAAATCCACATTGGCTAGATTACTAGTCTCCCGTGTGTTGCCGGGGCCCATAAGGGAAGCAAAGAATAGCAACACTGCAGCCTACCACGCATGTCGTAAGAGGCGACTAAGGAGGCTTGATGGTTCCGTCGCCCTGCTACTGAGTGAGTGCGTGGCGCGACACTGTGAGCTGTGAATTTCGTGTGAAGTGCTTTTGAATCTGCCCGAGGTTTTTTGGAATGTGACTGCATGTTCGGAGTGATGGCAGATGGCTATGTCCCAGAGTTGACCGGTTTTTGCCTTATGCAGAAATGCGTGGCTGCTGAGCTTCTGGTTGACTGCCACTGCCATCGACGATGAACTGTATTTCGTGGACTGTGTGGGTGAACATCTAGGAACCATCCAGATGGGAAAATGGCTGCAGATTCCATCAGAAATGAACTGGGTGTTTTGTGGGGGACTATTGTGTTGACATTCTGGCGGCGGCATTATGCACAGAGCATCTGTGCGGGCTGTTGTTTGTCGAGACTCCTGTCTTTTCCACTTTTCACATTGGGCAGTGGGGAGCGTTTTGTATGATATTCACTGGCACAGGAACGGAGCATAATGGGGACGACCCGTTGCTGTGAAGTTGGAACTGCGACTAACTAACTAACTAACTATGTTACTAGTATCATATACCACATAGAGGTCTAGTCACGGGCAAGATAGTAAATAACTTCCGTGTTTATGTCGTGGTATGTGAAACGGTGCTAGATCCAATCGGCACTCGATGGATAACTTTATCGGTGTTCCGTCGTCCTTTCAGCTTCTCTGAACAATTTCTGGCTGTCGTGGCTTGGCGTCTGCTGGCAATAGAAGAAACCAAAACCTGCGAAGGGAATATAATCCACTAGGCGTATTTCCGGCGGATCTGCGCATGTTGTGATGAATTACTACCCTTGGAGGTTAGCATGGCTGAATGGATAAGAGCGCTCGTTCTTAAACTTCCTGTGCGCTGATGCTGAGGTAGGAGGTTCAATCCCTACACTGGTCAGTTGGACTAACATGTTGACTTCTCGTTCTTGATTTGGGATGGGACCGGATGATTAACCCTGTCAAAAAATGCCCGCAGAAGTCGGATGTGTCGGCCTAACGGCGCAAGAACGCAGCTTTGCTGTAAACAGGCACAACGCAATCACATCCGGAAAAAAAAAAAAACTCTGGATGAACGCAGAAGAAGAAGAAGATTTGGGAACGTAAATTACAAGTATCTCTGACGTCA
>OY992877.1:27056197-27298697 GCA_963921405.1 Cepaea hortensis | reverse complement strand
CAGGTAGGTAGTAGATATGTAGGTAGACGGGCAAGCAGCTGGGTGGAAGAATGAAAACTAACAACCAAGGAACAAAGAGTGACAGAAAGACAGAAAGAAATCAAACAAACAAACAAACAAATAAACAAATAAACACACTAAAGAAAATATTACCGCTTAAAAGTGTCAGAATAATGTGTAAGACAACCATCATACAGTATTATGTTATGCGACAAATAATACCACTTATATTGCATTCGCTCCCTCACAATATAAGCTAATAGACAAAACGTTTTGACAGAATAAAGATCAAACAATGCCCAAAGATCACACTGATAACTTAAACTTACCAATCAGAGCCATCAGGATTATGATCTCCACTAAAAGCCACATCCTGAAGCCTTGGCAATATCCCTGCTGTCCCAAAAATGCGAGTTAATGTAATATCTGTGGTTGCTTTTAAATAGACATGCTCCAGTTGTTGTTCATTAATATGCATGCCATTATGCTCCACATCCAGCTGGCGTTTTATACATACCTTTTGTCTCTTATTTGTAAAATTCTTCAACGGATGCAAAGTTAGCATACAACAGTGGACTGAATTATTGTCAATTAGTATATTAGCTTGTTAGTTGGACGTATATTGTTTTACTGTACACACGTAACAGAGGCGGACCTTGCCTTCTTTGTACACACGTGTTAAGCTATTTAAATTGCCTGCTACTTCTTTTCCACGTTTCTACAATCCGATACGAAACGTAATACATTTGTTAAATTAATTCTGATTAATAATTATAATTACAACACATTATTTATTGTTTAGCCCATATCAGGTTTATCCGTTTTCTGTTAATAAAAAGCGGGACATGAGTGATACAGGCATTGATAATGCACATTGGGAGCAAGTCGCCGCTGAACGTATTGTATGGAGGGTAAATATCAGAAATGGAATAAAGACAAAGGAGAAAATTATTGCAGATAAGTCACACACCGAGGGTGAGAGACGTAACATGGTGCGTGATGGTGGAAATGACCATGTGTTCACATGCATCCACTGTGGACGAATATTTACAGCGCGAATTGGTCTTATAAGCCACATTCGCTACCGCAACGCATTGTAGTTATTATGCCGTTTTGAAGCACAATGTAACAAACTACAGTCTGTCAAGACGGCAATGTGCCAATGATATTAAAATAGAAACTTAATGCGAAAAAGTTAACAAAGACACGTTATTATGCGCTTACAAATGTTTTCCCCGTATAAAAATACATACCTCAGTAACCAACTGAAGGGGAAATGATGATATAAACCATATAACCTTACCATTATGTACACCCAACAATTTTTTTGTTGTTCTGGAGATTGTAGACCAGATCTCAATGTTTGTTTATATGCAGTACATAATTTACGGGTCATGGATTAAGTACATATTATGAAATGTATTACAACTTCACGCGGAAACATCAGATTTCAATAATGAATATTCTCCGTGGTGCACGGGAATTTCCTTATGAGAAGCGCATCACATAGTGGAACGAAGTGTTCAAAATTCACGTGCATGACTGTAAATCAAGTTTGTTAGCGTGAATTCAATACATTTTCTCCAAAACTTCAAAGAAATTTCGCCACTTTCCCTGATTTCAGTAGTCTTTGGACGTAGTCCTTGGGTGGGAGCAAATATAAGAAGACATAAGCAAATTCATAACGATAAAACAGATGCTTTTCAACACACAAACATTTGAACGTGAATGAGGGCAATCATTTGTGAACTCACGATAACCGTAAACATGAGAGAGCGCAGATTCATATCATATTATAGGATTAGTATTTTGACGCATTTCTAAACACGTTAAATGTAGTGCTCAATAGATGGCCTTTTCACAAACTCATTTTGTGGGAGTACATTTGGGATCATGATTGCTAATATTAATTCAAAGACCATTTGCTTTAGATCGGCCTCTAACATAAAATGCTACTACGTGTAAACAAACGGATTACCAGAAGTTACGTGTAGAAAGATATAAAGATTGACATGTAAAACGTTTCTTGATCTGGGCGTGTAGAGAGAGAGAGAGAGAGAGCTTAGACTGTTGGAGTCACTCTATGTAAGTAAAGCAAGTGAAGGTACCACTTAGATTCCTTAGTGTAGAGCTTAGACTACTGGAGCCACTCTATGTAAGTAAAGCTAGTGAAGGTACCACTTAGATTCCTTAGTGTAGAGCTTAGACTACTGGAGCCACTCTATGTAAGTAAAGCAAGTGAAGGTACCACTTAGATTCCTTAGTGTAGAGCTTAGACTACTGGAGCCACTCTATGTAAGTAAAGCAAGTGAAGGTACCACTTAGATTCCTTAGTGTAGAGCTTAGACTACTGGAGCCACTCTATGTAAGTAAAGCAAGTGAAGGTACCACTTAGATTCCTTAGTGTAGAGCTTAGACTACTGGAGCCACTCTATGTAAGTAAAGCAAGTCAAGGTACCACTTAGATTCCTTAGTGTAGAGCTTAGACTACTGGAGCCACTCTATGTAAGTAAAGCAAGTCAAGGTACCACTTAGATTCCTTAGTGTAGAGCTTAGACTACTGGAGCCACTCTATGTAAGTAAAGCAAGTCAAGGTACCACTTAGATTCCTTAGTGTAGAGCTTAGACTACTGGAGCCACTCTATGTAAGTAAAGCAAGTGAAGGTACCACTTAGATTCCTTAGTGTAGAGCTTAGACTACTGGAGCCACTCTATGTAAGTAAAGCAAGTCAAGGTACCACTTAGATTCCTTAGTGTAGAGCTTAGACTACTGGAGCCACTCTATGTAAGTAAAGCAAGTCAAGGTACCACTTAGATTCCTTAGTGTAGAGCTTAGACTACTGGAGCCACTCTATGTAAGTAAAGCAAGTGAAGGTACCACTTAGATTCCTTAGTGTAGAGCTTAGACTACTGGAGCCACTCTATGTAAGTAAAGCAAGTGAAGGTACCACTTAGATTCCTTAGTGTAGAGCTTAGACTACTGGAGCCACTCTATGTAAGTAAAGCAAGTGAAGGTACCACTTAGATTCCTTAGTGTAGAGCTTAGACTACTGGAGCCACTCTATGTAAGTAAAGCAAGTGAAGGTACCACTTAGATTCCTTAGTGTAGAGCTTAGACTACTGGAGCCACTCTATGTAAGTAAAGCAAGTGAAGGTACCACTTAGATTCCTTAGTGTAGAGCTTAGACTACTGGAGCCACTCTATGTAAGTAAAGCAAGTCAAGGTACCACTTAGATTCCTTAGTGTAGAGCTTAGACTACTGGAGCCACTCTATGTAAGTAAAGCAAGTCAAGGTACCACTTAGATTCCTTAGTGTAGAGCTTAGACTACTGGAGCCACTCTATGTAAGTAAAGCAAGTGAAGGTACCACTTACATTCCTTAGTGTAGAGCTTAGACTACTGGAGCCACTCTATGTAAGTAAAGCAAGTGAAGGTACCACTTAGATTCCTTAGTGTAGAGCTTAGACTACTGGAGCCACTCTATGTAAGTAAAGCAAGTGAAGGTACCACTTAGATTCCTTAGTGTAGAGCTTAGACTACTGGAGCCACTCTATGTAAGTAAAGCAAGTGAAGGTACCACTTAGATTCCTTAGTGTAGAGCTTAGACTACTGGAGCCACTCTATGTAAGTAAAGCAAGTGAAGGTACCACTTAGATTCCTTAGTGTAGAGCTTAGACTACTGGAGCCACTCTATGTAAGTAAAGCAAGTCAAGGTACCACTTAGATTCCTTAGTGTAGAGCTTAGACTACTGGAGCCACTCTATGTAAGTAAAGCAAGTGAAGGTACCACTTAGATTCCTTAGTGTAGAGCTTAGACTACTGGAGCCACTCTATGTAAGTAAAGCAAGTGAAGGTACCACTTAGATTCCTTAGTGTAGAGCTTAGACTACTGGAGCCACTCTATGTAAGTAAAGCAAGTGAAGGTACCACTTAGATTCCTTAGTGTAGAGCTTAGACTACTGGAGCCACTCTATGTAAGTAAAGCAAGTCAAGGTATCACTTAGATTCCTTAGTGTAGAGCTTAGACTACTGGAGCCACTCTATGTAAGTAAAGCAAGTGAAGGTACCACTTAGATTCCTTAGTGTAGAGCTTAGACTACTGGAACCACTCTATGTAAGTAAAGCAAGTGAAGGTACCACTTAGATTCCTTAGTGTAGAGCTTAGACTACTGGAGCCACTCTATGTAAGTAAAGCAAGTGAAGGTACCACTTAGATTCCTTAGTGTAGAGCTTAGACTACTGGAGCCACTCTATGTAAGTAAAGCAAGTGAAGGTACCACTTAGATTCCTTAGTGTAGAGCTTAGACTACTGGAGCCACTCTATGTAAGTAAAGCAAGTCAAGGAACCTCTTAGATTCCTTAGCCCCATTGATTTACTTTGAGCGTCTGGTGCCAGACCCATTTTTGTATAGACCGCTTCACACTCTTCGGGCTATGTGGTCAAAATCACACCGTCTGCATTTACTTCCCAAGAGATTTCCTGCTACCCTTCTTAAGTTGGGTTGACCTGGGAGCTTAGGTCAATTTTAAAGATTCTAATCTGTCTCTATAAGTTTCGAACCCTGACCACCGGGCTAGCAAGTCAGCGTCTAGACACTACGCTACCGCAGTTCCCTCCACTCTTAGTGGTGTATGTAAATGCTCAGCTAGCATTTTCCTGCTACGTGTCTGTTATACGCTAACTATCGCCATCACATTTTATAAGCCTTAGAGCAAGGAGGAATGGGAGACCAATCTTTCACCTTTTTAATTTGGCAAGTGACAAGCCCAGATGTTAACCCCAGCCTGACCGTGCACATGACATTTCCAGCGCAGTGTGCTACCGACTTCGCTAGCACCCGACCCACTTCACAGAGCGCACTGTATATTAAGAATTAATAAGCCTATCTATCTCTAATGTCATGTTAAGCATACTTTGTCTTCCTGTGCGAGAAGGGGCTAAATGCACAGTACAAGAGGACCATACAACTAATAATGCGGCATTTAGCCCATAGCTTTCTGTTTACTGGGAAGGTTTTCCAAGTGACTATCTGGCAAAGGAGTTACGAATGCAATTCCCGTATACCGCGTTCGAAGCACAGCTGTGAGCGATTTAGAAGCAAACGGTCCTGTGTTGATTTCCCATTCAAAGGTGTGAGTGCCGGTCGTTCAGAAAGCAATGGCAAACTAATGAAAGTAAACTTATTAAGAAATAACGAACAGTCCAGAAATGTTGAGGTTGACTTCGACGTCCTGTAAAGAATATGCAACTAAACATTTTTTTTCCGAGCGGAGCATAACAGTTGTGTGTACCTCATTAAGTTCACGGGTGCAATCTTTTCGGATTCCTCAGTGTTTCGTTGCTGGCTTCACGGGGCTCGTGTTCTGTTCAACGTCTTCTGTAGTAGCTAGCAGCTCTGCCGAGAGAGAGACTAAGTTATATGGGATAAAGCCCGGATCATTCAAGACGGTCCATTTGTCTGTACTCCTTCAACTTTTCGTCCAAAACCACAACCTCTCAGTGTATATTTATGTTTACTCATAGACAAATCGCTTCTCTTATGTCCAATAGTCAGGTGTTCAAATCTCTTTGCAGCCGGGTATTTGTTAGATCAGTGGTTCTCAACCTTTTTTGGTCCGTTCCCCCCTTCACCATATTTTTAGGACGTCATTCCCCCCCTCACCATATTTTTAGGACGTCATTCCCCCCCTCTTTACCATATATTTAGAACGTCATTCCCCTCCCCCCCCCCCCTCTTTTCGTATTTCCTCCCTAAAAATTTCCCCCTGCCCCTACACAGTAAATGTAATAATTGAAGCTAAATTTAATAGCACATACTAAAACAAGTCTAGACATCTACATAAAATGTGATTTGCGGGTCTACTTACGTTTTTTTTTTTTTTTTTTTTTTTTTTTTTTTTTTTTTTGCGTATCCTTTTACAGGACTTAGCTGTCAACAGCAGCATCTTTCAGCTGTCTGTTGATCTCTTGGCAAGATTACGCTCAGTAGTTTGCCATTGCTTTCTGAGCGGCCGGCTCAGTATCCGCAAGTCACGAGCGGGGGTCGAACCACCTCAGTTCTCGCTCCGCTGCGAGACTCTGCGTGATAAACGGGATTACAGAGAGAAAGTGTTGTAACCCCACAGCCAGAGAGACCGGCCTACTTACGTTATAAAATGAATTTCAGAAGGGTGATACGTAAAGAAGCGTAAAGTATGAAGGGAAAAACAAGATCAAGTAATCGGTTCTTGTATTAACGCGATCTTGAAATAATCTTCATTCCCCCCCTGGAAACCCCAAAATTCCCCCCTAGGGGGGAATTCCCCACCGGTTGAGAACCACTGTGTTAGATTGACCTAAGCTGTCAAGTCAAATCTTCAATTATCTCTTGTTGAATTCCTTAATATCCATGTGCATTATTCCAAGTTTCTTAGAGTAAATTCCCGGTTTTGTCATTTTCTCAAAATTTGGCCAGCATTTGTTGACTGCTTCTATTTATAGTTCCTAGGTGTTCTAATAGACTAAAACTGGTGCAATGGTATGTTAAAAGGGGTTTGAAAAAAGATCGATTTTTTAAATGCACCGGGTTTTATTCCATAATGCCAAGATTCTCTCTGTAAAGCAGCTAACCACCTGCTTAAAGCGTCTCACAGAGCACGAACTCCGTAGTTTCGGCGATGACTCCCAGAGATCTCCTAAAAATGTGCATTGGCGAATCTAATTATGGAGTCGTACAACGAACCCACGAGCTTCTAAACAAGCAGCAGAAAGCTTAACCACTACGCCAAGGAGACTCACTCGCACCCCACCTGGAAATGTTCTAGGAAGGAAAGCGGCCGTCCGGATATCAACCACATCACCCAACCAGTGCCGATTGGTTTATACAAATATGGAGCTGATACTACGATGGTAAGTTAATAAGTAAGTCACAGATGGCTGTAGAAAAATAACTACACATGATAACAACTTGAACCCAGTTTATTTTTATGCATACATTGTCTTTTATTTCTCAACATAATTTCCACCAACATTGATGCACTTATCCCAACGTTTTATCAGTCATCCCAAACCGGTTGCATAGAACTGCGTGCTTTGTTTTCATTTACCGAGTATCCCACAGAACTGTGTGACTTACTTATTGACTCGCCCTCGTAACTTTTTCTACCCATCTATGCACCGCTTTTCGGGACAAACATTTGTCAGCATAAACATTGACAACCCACTTTGGTGGGAGACATAAAAGAATAAAGATAAATATATTAGAGATTAGTAAAATATTGATGGCCAGGTGCTGAAAAGGGGGGGGGGGGCGGGGTGGAATATTCTGATAAGTATAGAATTATTTACTCAGGCGGCAAGTACTAGGAAGGGGAAGTTGGCATAATTTTAGATCAAATGAGTGCTAGGACAGTATAAGATTTTGGACAATCTCAGATAGAGTATTATTAGTGAAACCCCTTGGTAAACCTTTGACTATTAACACAATACAAGTATATGAGTCAACAATAGATTGTAAAGAAGAAGATATAGATCTATTTTATAACGAATTAGGCATGGCCTTGGACCAGTGTAAAACTTTTGAAATGACTGTCAAACATCATGGATTTCAATGTCAAAGTAAGCAACGAGTGGCGTGATTGGTGCATATGGTCTAGGTGATAGGAATGAGAGATGTGGCAGATTAGTAGCATGGGTAGAATACCATGAACTGGTAATATGTAACACCTGGTTCAAACACCATCGTCGACGATTATATGTGTGGAAAACCCCTGGGGATATTATTCGCAATCAAACAGACTACATACTGATTCCAAAGAGATTCAAAAGCAGTAGCAGTTTAGTAGGAGCAAATCTAGACCATGAGCGAATGAACATAGTGAAAATGTGCCAGTTATAGGAGAGATGAGTTTAAGACTTAAAACCATAAAGAAAACATCCAAAGAATATCAAGTTAGATCTAGCATTTCTTAAAACAAATAAAGAAATTAGAGAAAGGCACAATGTTTCTTTTAAGAACAGAAATAATGACATTCAGATAATACAGATTACTGATGAACAATTGGACATCCCAAGAAATCATTACTAATGTTCAGTACCCAGAAATTGCAATGTAAATTGTTTTAACCGATATCTAGGGATCAACGGTCCATTCAATCATGTAAGAGGGATAAGGTAAAATGTGTAGACGTTTTGGAGAAAGAAAGATGGGGGGAAAAAAGTAAAGAATCCTCATCCCTTAACACTTGTTTTTCTAGAATCAGTAAAGCCATGAAAATGGGTATAGCATGACAAGGACAAGTACTTTTTATCTCGAATATGTAATGCTATGTATACAGATGTACCGCTTCAGATCAAACACAAGACAAGAAGAACGGTAGGGACGTCTTCAGGGACAGTGGCTCTACGACTGGGTTCGTACACAAGACAAGAAGAACTGTAGGAACGTCTCCAGGGACAGTGGCTCTACGACTGGGTTCGTACACAAGACAAGAAGAACGGTAGGAACGTCTCCAGGGACAGTGGCTCTACGACTGGGTTCGTACACAAGACAAGAAGAACGGTAGGAACGTCTCCAGGGACAGTGGCTCTACGACTGGGTTCGTACACAAGACAAGAAGACCGGTAGGGACGTCTCCAGGGACCGTGGCTCTACGACTGGGTTCGTACACAAGACAAGAAGAACTGTAGGAACGTCTCCAGGGACAGTGGCTCTACGACTGGGTTCGTACACAAGACAAGAAGAACTGTAGGGACGTCTCCAGGGACAGTGGCTCTACGACTGGGTTCGTACACAAGACAAGAAGAACTGTAGGGACGTCTCCAGGGACCGTGGCTCTACGACTGGGTTCGTACACAAGACAAGAAGAACTGTAAGAACGTCTCCAGGGACCGTGGCTCTACGACTGGGTTCGTACACAAGACAAGAAGAACGGTAGGAACGTCTCCAGGGACAGTGGCTCTACGAATGGGTTCGTACACAAGACAAGAAGAACTGTAGGGACGTCTCCAGGGACAGTGGCTCTAAGACTGGGTTCGTACACAAGACAAGAAGAACGGTAGGAACGTCTCCAGGGACAGTGGCTCTACGACTGGGTTCGTACACAAGACAAGAAGAACGGTAGGGACGTCTCCAGGGACAGTGGCTCTACGACTGGGTTCGTACACAAGACAAGAAGAACTGTAGGGACGTCTCCAGGGACAGTGGCTCTACGACTGGGTTCGTACACAAGACAAGAAGAACTGTAGGAACGTCTCCAGGGACAGTGGCTCTACGACTGGGTTCGTACACAAGACAAGAAGAACGGTAGGGACGTCTCCAGGGACCGTGGCTCTACGACTGGGTTCGTACACAAGACAAGAAGAACTGTAGGAACGTCTCCAGGGACAGTGGCTCTACGACTGGGTTCGTACACAAGACAA
This sequence comes from Cepaea hortensis, assembly GCA_963921405.1. Taxonomy (NCBI): domain Eukaryota; kingdom Metazoa; phylum Mollusca; class Gastropoda; order Stylommatophora; family Helicidae; genus Cepaea; species Cepaea hortensis. Next base: position 27,289,296 of record OY992877.1, on the reverse strand, counting down.
GAAGAACTGTAGGGACGTCTCCAGGGACAGTGGCTCTACGACTGGGTTCGTACACAAGACAAGAAGAACGGTAGGAACGTCTCCAGGGACCGTGGCTCTACGACTGGGTTCGTACAGAAGACAAGAAGAACTGTAAGGACGTCTCCAGGGACCGTGGCTCTACGACTGGGTTCGTACACAAGACAAGAAGAACTGTAGGGACGTCTCCAGGGACAGTGGCTCTACGACTGGGTTCGTACACAAGACAAGAAGAACTGTAGGGACGTCTCCAGGGACCGTGGCTCTACGACTGGGTTCGTACACAAGACAAGAAGAACTGTAAGAACGTCTCCATGGACCGTGGCTCTACGACTGGGTTCGTACACAAGACAAGAAGAACGGTAGGGACGTCTCCAGGGACCGTGGCTCTACGACTGGGTTCGTACACAAGACAAGAAGAACTGTAGGAACGTCTCCAGGGACAGTGGCTCTACGACTGGGTTCGTACACAAGACAAGAAGAACTGTAGGGACGTCTCCAGGGACAGTGGCTCTACGACTGGGTTCGTACAGAAGACAAGAAGAACTGTAAGGACGTCTCCAGGGACCGTGGCTCTACGACTGGGTTCGTACACAAGACAAGAAGAACTGTAGGGACGTCTCCAGGGACAGTGGCTCTACGACTGGGTTCGTACACAAGACAAGAAGAACTGTAGGGACGTCTCCAGGGACCGTGGCTCTACGACTGGGTTCGTACACAAGACAAGAAGAACTGTAAGAACGTCTCCATGGACCGTGGCTCTACGACTGGGTTCGTACACAAGACAAGAAGAACGGTAGGAACGTCTCCAGGGACAGTGGCTCTAAGACTGGGTTCGTACACAAGACAAGAAGAACTGTAGGGACGTCTCCAGGGACAGTGGCTCTAAGACTGGGTTCGTACACAAGACAAGAAGAACGGTAGGAACGTCTCCAGGGACAGTGGCTCTACGACTGGGTTCGTACACAAGACAAGAAGAACGGTAGGGACGTCTCCAGGGACAGTGGCTCTACGACTGGGTTCGTACACAAGACAAGAAGAACTGTAGGGACGTCTCCAGGGACAGTGGCTCTACGACTGGGTTCGTACACAAGACAAGAAGAACTGTAGGAACGTCTCCAGGGACCGTGGCTCTACGACTGGGTTCGTACACAAGACAAGAAGAACTGTAAGGACGTCTCCAGGGACCGTGGCTCTACGAATGGGTTCGTACACAAGACAAGAAGAACGGTAGGAACGTCTCTAGGGACAGGGGCTCTACTACTGGGTTTGTACACAAGACAAGAAGAACTGTAGGGACGTCTCCGGGGACAGGGGCTCTACGACTGGGTTCGTACACAAGACAAGAAGAACTGTAGGAACGTCTCCAGGGACAGGGGCTCTACGACTGGGTTCATACACAAGACAAGAAGAACTGTAGGAACGTCTCCAGGGACACTGGCTCTACGACTGGGTTCGTACACAAGACAAGAAGAACTGTAGGGACGTCTCCAGGGACAGTGGCTTTACGACTGGGTTCAGTTCTGGGGGTCTGCGTGTCACTTAGCAGTTAGAAGAATACTTAGTCTGAATCATTCATCAGAAGACAATGCGTGTGTCGTTGCGGGACTGTGATAATTGCGTTAGTTAATTGCATATCTTTTACAGGACGTCGCAGTCAACCTCAGCATTTTTTGCTGTTTGTGATTTCTTGACAAAAATTACGTTAAGTAGTTTGCCATTGCTTTCTGAACTATCGGCACTAACACCATTTCATGGAAACCAACGCAATGCGGTCTGCTTCCAAATATTCCGCAGCTGTGTTTTCTACGTGGTATGCGGGATTACGAATTGTATTCGTAACACTTTTGCGAAAAATCACAGCAGAAATGAGATTCCTGAGAAGATTACTCAATGTATCAAGAAGAGATAAGATCAGAAATGGAAAAAAAAATCAGGACCTAAGTGAGGGTTTATAGTAGCGCTAGATTTTATTAGAAGGTTTTATTAGAAGGCAGAAAGTCAAATGGTTTGACCAGTCAACTAGGTTACCAACTAACAGTATACCACAACCAGCAATGATGTACAGACCCGATGGAAGCAGAGGAACAGGCCGACTATGTAAACCATGCACGGAAGGAATAGCAGAGTCCATGAGCATATCGACACATGAATCCTATAAGCGGGCACTCTTCCGCTGTTTATACTTCACCTCGACACCGCAAGGTATATGAGGAACAAGATCAGAGAGATGAGATGAGACACTTTCGCCACAGGATAATTATGACAAAATAAAAATAAACGATTGTTATCACCGTCTGCATCCCAGGAATAACAGAAGAAGAAGAATTTTAACTAACTAAATCAAATATCAAACTAAGATAATTGTCTCGTGTTAATTAATCTCGATACTTGTTTTCTATATCTCAGACGTTATACATTCCAAACACGAAGATCATTTCAAATTCTGAGCTTTCGCGAGTCATATAACAAACTCGTTTAGGCAGTAAAATATGCTATAATTATGTTATATAATTTGGTTTCAAAACGCTAATGCGCGTATATAACATTTCAGTAAATATCGTCTTTCTTGCAGTGTCTTACACAGCAATAGATTTCACAAAATTTACTAGAGCTCCGCAAGCAGAAATATTAATTCTTCGTATATTGCACCAAAATAACAAACGTGATTTCTGTTGTTACCACTTGTCATAACCGTCCAGACTGTCTTTTTGTCTGAGTTCATGAGAGTTGAAAGACGCCATTCCTTTCGGAGTTAATTTTATGTGTTCTGTCGGCGGCACGCGCCGTGGGCAACGAATCCTACGCCGCTCGTCCGTCCCGACATTCTCTTCCTGATCGGGTACCGATTTATACCATTAGCCGTCTCCAACAGGTTTCTCACGCAGACGAGATATCTGCTTGTTCTAGACGACCCTCAGCAGGCGCTCGGTTAGACAAGAGTTTATCGGTTTATACATTTGAGTTCACTGTGAAGGTTAAGAAGAATTCACTATTTTAACTATAAATGTGATTTACTAATGGTCACCCGATTAAACTTTCTTCTCTAAAAGCGATTAGTGGGTTGGACTCAGATATTGACTTTTCGTCCTTGTCTTGAGTAGGTAAATTACAAGTACCACAGGAGTGGAAGGAGATTGGCCTGATGACGAGGGACACTAGCGATAGGGATTGATTGATTTATTGATTTAAGAACCGACATCACAGCATTCGGGACATTCCCATAAGCGCTCCGTCCCCATCCTCAGCAGCCAGCGAAGAGTTCCAACACTAATAGTTCCAGTAGCAATCTGATTATATGTCCGTCTCGCCTTTCCTCTGAGCGTCGAGCGTCAGCCAGATCCCCTCGTCACCCCTCGCTGTCTCATTCTTACCAGACTATGGTGATCCATTTGCTCCTACGAGGTGTACACGTGCTCCCACAAGGCCGCAACCACGTCTGCCTTGTCATGCATCAATACTCCACCAAGTTTTGCCGAGCCAGCCAATCTGTCCGCCTGTTCATTCCCCAGCACACCGGCATGCCCAGGAGAAAAGATCCAGGTGATGCTTGCTACCCGTGACCTCCGAAGCGAAGAAAGCCATTCTGCACGAAGCTTGCCTGTTCTCACCCTTCTTAGCATGCTTTCTGAGTCAGTTACAATCACAATGTGTGTATGTATCGTGTTTTCTATCCAGCGGAAAGCTGCACTGACCGCCTCCACCTCCATTCTTAAGCTAGATGTAGTGTCATCATACGCCAGGCTCTCCTGCACCAAACGCCGACCATTAGTTTTTGCCAAGAACCCCCAGGCACGTCTCCTACCTCTCAACACCGACCCATCCGTGTAGATAATCACATCACCCGGGCGAGAATTTTCCTGAATTAGTTGCTGAATTTCCACTTCCGTGGCCCCTGCTGCACTCCCGGCTCAATGTGATTATAACTCTGCACAAGTCTGACTGCACGGCTGGCACTCTGACCCACTCCTCTCCTCGCCTGATGTTCTCCAAGGGGCACACCTGTCTGATCGTATCCTCCGCCTGAGCCATCCATGATTTCCCTCTTATCAGTCTCTGACCCTTAACTACGTCCAGCGCCTCATGCAACGGGTGATCTGTGTCTGCAGCTACTCTGAGGTATGCCTTCGCTTGCATCACCTTGTGCCTACCAGCAACAGTAGGCAGACCAAGGATGTAACGCATACACACTACTGGAGTGTCTCTGGTGCATCCCAGAATGACCCGCATAGCTTCGTTCTGTATGCGCTCTAATTTCACCAGCTGACTCTTTGAGACAGTGAGCAGTCCTAGTCCATAATCAGTCACTGAGAGGATCAAGTGCTGGTATAGTGTGAAGAGCATTCTCTGCTCTGTGTCCATTGCAGCCATAGTTTTAAGTGCATTGAGTCCCTTTTGAGATCTTGTCACAACCGTCTCCACATGATCCTTGAAGGACAGGCTCCTGTCAATTGTGATTCCCAGAAACTTCAGTTTGTTCTCTCTGTTGACGCTTCTACCATCTATCGTGAGGCTTGGTGCATCATCTCTCACAATCCTGTTGTCCAGAGAGCACCACAACACAGCCGCCTTTTCCGGGTTGATGACAGCACTCATTTCAGTGCACTAGTCAATCACTTTATCTACTGTCACCTGTAGCTCCTGGGCTGTTTGATCCCTATTTCTCCCCTGCCTGTATGCAAGAATAGCATCTGCAAATGTTAGAATCCTTCCAACCCCTGGTGCTTCTAGGTATGCAATCTTGCTCGTATACACATTAAAGAGCACCGGTGAGATTGCAGATCCCTGTAGCAGTCCCGAGGTAAAAATATGTGGCTCTGAGGTCCATGCGCCCAGACGGAGAGCAACCTGACGAGAATGCAGGACGGCTGCTATCCAGTTCACCAACCAGGGATTGACCCCCTTCTCCATAAGTGCTGTCATCAAAATATCATAGCGAACTCTATTGTACGCATCCTCGAGATCAAGCGCTGCCGCCATCGTTTCCTGTCTACTCTGGAACCCCTCATAAACGTCAAAGGCAAAGGTGGCTGCATTTGACCAGGTATCTTTTCCTGGCCTGTAGCTCCCCAGGCCTCTTGGAAGAAGCTTGCCCCTTTCCAAAAAATCCTGCAGCTTAACAGCAACTATCTTCTCTAAAACCTTCCCAAATGTATTTTGAAGGGTACTAGAAATAGGGAAAGCGAACCTTCACGTACAATCAGCCAAGTACACTCACAGTGCTGGCTCAGTGGCGAAGGGTTACTGACGCAGTTCGTAATGTATCATTATATCTAGCAATATAGCCAAACCGTGATTACAATCTAGATCTCGCAATATATCCAAACCGTGATTACAATCTAGATCTCGCAATATAGCCAAACCGTGATTATAATCTAGATCTCGCAATATAGCCAAACCGTGATTACAATCTAGATCTCGCAATATAGCCGCACTGTAAATACAATCTGCCGTTTCTAAACGACGATAGTGCCTTGCTAAAGAAACAAGCCATACCATTATTTTGTTTTATGTTCACGCGGATAAAAGTGAACGGTCATTATTGGTCATCTCGCACTTTTATCAATATTATGGATCGAATCTGTGTTCTCCGTCCGACTATGCTGTATAGCCAACCAGATATTTATGTGTTTGTCTTCCCCTTGCTATTTTCCTATCAGTTTTAAAGGCTGTCATTGATTCATAATGTGTTCAAATAATTTTAACTATCTGTGTCCTAAGTTTCTAATTTATTTATGGTTTCTAACCGTTCCTTCAAGGATTGTCTGTTACGTTTTTCTGTCCGTCAAAGATATTCTTTGCATTTTACCCAGAAACCACATTTCCACTTCTATTGTATGGCTCTCAGTTTCACAACAATGTTTTTTCGTAGTGAATTTCAGTAGTGCGAACACAAGCAATAAATTGCACAATTAATTGCCGGGCATACGATGTTGCATCTCGTCTGGAACAAACTCTAGAAATCACGCAACATTAACTAATCAATCAATCAATCATGTGCCATGCCGGAAAGCGTGGGCGGTCATGATTCGCCATTTCACTCGATCACCAGAGTCGTGGATCAGCTCAGTGTTCCTGTCTCGTCCATGCCATGTGGCCAAGCCATCCAGGTATTTTCCTCTCGGTCTTTCTCTTGGTCTGTTCCCTTCGATCTTGCCAGCTGTCACTAAGTTCTCCAGTCCATTTCTTCTCATAACATGTCCAAAAAATTTTGACTGTCTACGTCTAATTTCTCTAATCAATCTACGATTTTCATTTGTCTCTTGTAGTACTTGGTCATTGGTTTTTCTATCTGTCCATGGTATTCTTTGCATTTTCCTCAGAAGCCACATTTCTGCAGCCATCAGATGTTTTTCAGCTTGACTGCACATTGTCCAAGTTTCACATCCATACAAAAGAACAGGCTCTATGTATCCTCTCAACACTCTTTTTCTCGTTTCAATTGACATCATTTTATTGGTCAGAATGTTTTTCATCTTGCTAAAGGCTACTTTCGCAATGGCGATTCTTGTTCTAATCTCTTCAAGGCATCTGCCATCAGATGTTATGACTGTTCCGAGATAATTGAACCGATTCACTTGTTGAAGATTACTCCCATTTACTTGTATATTACATTGTGGTACTTCGTTCTTCCTAGTGACGACCATAACCTGTGTCTTCCTACAATTTAATTCCAACCCCAGCTGCTCACTGTGTACAACCACAGCGTCTACTAATTGTTGCAGATCCTGTGCATTGTCTGCAATCAATACTGTATCATCTGCATATCTAATGTTATTTATGTTTCGTCCTCCAATGCTGATTCCATTTAGGTCTTCTACATTTCTGAAAATATTTTCACTGTATAGGGAAAAAAGATCTGGAGACATTACACATCCCTGCCTAACACCTCTCTTAATAGGTTGGTATTGTCCTACTTCATTATCAATCCTTATGGCAGCTTGTTGTTTCCAATATATGTTTTTTATAAGTCTAATGTCTTTCCCATCAATTTGTAGATCTGCAAGCATATCCACAATGTTGACATGTCTAACTCTATCAAAAGCCTTTGTGTAGTCAATAAAGCAAAGATGTATATCCTTGTTTACTTCTAAAGCACGTTCAATAGCTGTTCGCAGCATATACACAGCATTTACTGTACCCTTTCCTTCTACAAAACCACATTGTTCTTCCCCTATTTCAGGTTGTATTTTCTTCCTCACTCTTTGCATGATAATTCGTAACAAAATCTTTGTGATGTGACTCATTATACTAATTGTTCTATGTTGATCACATTCTAAGGCTCCTGATTTCTTTGGGATTGCAATAAATACAGAATTACATAATTCAGAAGGTATATCTCCAGTATCATAAAATGTGTTCAGCAGTCTAGTGACTTGCTCTAGTCCAAATTCTTCTAGAGCTTTAATCATTTCTGTTGTGATGTTATCTGCACCGGGGGCCTTGCCAGCTTTCATATGCTTAAGAACATTTTGAACCTCCATCTTTAAAATTGCTGGTCCTTCATTGTTAAATCTAATAGCATACTGTTCCTCTCTGTTATCATTATACAGGTCTTTCACATAATCTGTCCATACATGTAGAATCTGATCTTTTTCTATTATGACTTTGCCATCTTTAGTTTTTAGACAGCCTGTTGATGTACTTGTTCTTTTATTAGTAAGTTCCTGAATTTTTTTGCATTAACTAAAGCAACAAGGTAACTGTCAAGAAGAAATATTCAAGACAAAGATTCTCATATTCATTTAAATTGTGTACAATTTCATTGTCCACAAATTTAAATTACTGTAAGAATATGTGAAGGATTTATCTCATTGCTTTAGTTTATGTTCTGTGATTTCTGCAATATGCACCTGACGAGATGTAGTTCACATATCGTCTGATCGTTGTCTTTGTTTCAAACGGGGAGAAAATAGTGCTGTAGGGAGTGTCCAGTGATTTGGCCGATACTCAGGACTCCGAGGTAAGGACAGGCGGACAAATACTCAGACTGCTAGTGTTACCATTACTATTGGGACTCTTCGCTAGCTGTTGAAAATGAGGACGGATGGGAATGTCCCGAGTGCTGTGATGTCGTTTCTTGACTTAACTTAAATCAGCTCAATGCATTCCTCAACGTCAACTAACAGTTGATAGAAATGAAATGAAACAGGATGATAGACTTGCAATGTACAAAGATCACAGAGATACTGTTAATAATAATAATAATAATAATAATAATAATAATAATAATAATAATAATAATAATAATAATAATAATAATAATCACCCAGTGCCTTGCTGGCTGGCGTGGGCAATTCATGCGTTGACTCCCTTCTGTGCCATGACACAAGACTGACAATAATCTTTTCACGCTGTCTTCCACTGTCTCTCTTTCTGCAAACCTTTCCGGTTGTCACAACATGATCTAGTTGTCTTCTCATAACGTGGCCATAGACGTCTATAGAAAGTCGTATTGAAGCCCTGGAGATGTTGATATACGGAAGAATATCTCATATTTCATGGAAACAAAAACAATCAAATGCAGATGTTCTAGAAAAACTGGGAATGAAGAGAGAGTTGATGAAAGAAATAAAGAGGAGGCTAGTGAAATATTTCGGCCATGTTAAAAGACATGATACTCTTATAAAAAACCATACTGGAAGGCAAGGTTGAGAGCAAGCGAGCAAGAGGTAGAAAACGATACAAGTGGGAAGATAACAACAAGATATGGACGAACATCAGCCTGACAGAATGTACAGTCAAGGCGAGAGACAGATAGTGTTGGAGATCCATTGCAGCCAACCTTCATTGTAGAGACGGCACCTGATTGATTGATTGAACGTGGCCAAAATCGAGGACTGCATCTTCCGCATGTTTGTGATAAGTTGTCTTTACGACTCAGCTTCCCTTAAACATCCTGATACTGTTATTAACAACAAACTGTAAACTATATTCATATATCAGCACCACGTATCGGTTCTGTAGAAGCACCCGTCTCTACTGTTTAATCATTCTGAAATAATATTGTCTGCATTCCACGCTGTCCGTTTCAGGATCAGAAGGTACGCGTTCGATCCCTGCATTGGGCAGGACATTTTTCCAAGAACCATCGGTATCTAATTATATCACACATTCCCCTGATCTCTGGGTGGTGAGATCGAAAACCTAGCTTTCTCAGATAAATTCAAAAGGAGGATTCCCGTGTGCAGGTGGCGTTATTAAATACCCCACGGCAGTTGGAAATTACAAAGAGCAAATACTAGGCCGAAAACCGCCTCCCTGGCAACATTGATTTGAAAGGTAAACCTACCCACTGGTAGATAGAGCCCGTTACACCGGGTGTATTAAATCTGGAGGAATCAAAATTACCCACTAGTAGATACAGCCCGTTACACTGGGTGTATTAAATCTGGAAGAAACAAACCTACCCACGGTAGATACAGCCCGTTACACTGGGTGTTTTAAATCTGGAGGAATCAAACCTACCCACGAGTAGATACAGCCCGTTACACTGGGTGTATTAAATCTGGAGGAAACAAACCTACCCACGGGTAGATACAGCCCGTTACACTGGGTGTATTAAATCTGGAGAGAGAAAATCAACCCACGGGTAGATACAGCCCGTTACACTGGGTGTATTAAATCTGGAGGAAACAAACCAACCCACGGGTAGATACAGCCCGTTACACTGGGTGTATTAAATCTGGAGGAAACAAACCTACCCACGGGTAGATACAGCCCGTTACACTGGGTGTTGTCAATCTGGAGGAAGCAAACCTACCCAGGGTAGATACAGCCCGTTTCACAGGGTGTATTAAATCTGGAGGAGGCAAACCTAACACAAATGCACGCCGAAGTTGGACACGCTGACCTTAGAGGGACATAACTACGTGGCAAGCACAGACCTGGATATATATATATATATATATATATATATATATATATATATATATATATATATATATATATATATATATATATATATATATATATATATAATGCTTAGTTTTACAAGATGCTAAATATCCTAGTTTATTCATTCTTTAATAATCTTCTCGCGTCTACTCATAGGTATATAAGTTATAGTGTGTGTTTTTTTTTGTTTTTTTTTGCCTCAATATAAAATTCAATATCTCAGTAACCAACTGAGGGGAAATGATGAGATTTAGTATATAACCTTATCATTATGTCCACCCAACAAAAAAATTTTTTGTTCTGGAGATTTTACAGCAGATTTCAAAGTTTGTTTATATGCGGTATATAAATTACGACATAGAGATTACGTCCATCATTTTAACAGTATTACAGCTTCACCAAGATACGTCCCCGCATTTTTTAAAATTTTCACGTGATTTCCGTTTTGAAACAAACAGCGCGAAGTTAAAAAGAGGTGTCTCCAAATGGGGGTTCTTTCATGAAACGTGATTATATAAATAAACTAGCTGACAAGGCCCGGCTTCTGGTGGGGATCTGTCTGTCTGTCTGCCTGCCTGCCTGCCTGCCTGTCTGACTATCTATCTATCTATCTATCTATCTATCTATCTATCTATCTATCTATCTATCTATCTATCTATCTGTCTGTCTGTCTGTCTGTCTATCTATCTATCTATCTATCTATCTATCTATCTATCTATCTATCTATCTATCTATCTATCTATCTATCTATCTATCTATATCTATCTATCTATCTATCTATCTGGCTGGCTGGCTGGCTGGCTAGCTGGCTGGCTACCTACCTACCCACCTACCTACCTACCTACCTATCTCTTGCCTACCTGCCTGCCTGCCGGCCGGCCGACCGACCGACCGAACCACCGACCGACCCACCCACCCATCTACCTTTCTGCGTACCTACCTACCTACCTTTCTGCCTACCTACCTACCTACCTTTCTGCCTACCTACCTACCTACCTTTCTGTCTGTCTGTCTGTCTGTCTGTCTGCCTGCCTGCCTGCCTATCTATCTATCTATCTATCTGGCTGGCTGGCTGGCTGGCTGGTTAGCTGGCTGGCTGGCTAGCTGGCTGGCTACCTACCTACCTACCTACCTATCTATCTGGAGATCTACGTCACATACTTTTTATGTACACATTTTTCTCCATGTTTAGCCTTGTTTATGTTTACAACATTCATTTCACAATGTTTATTTTTCTTCCTATGTAAATGTATAATGCTCTTGATGAACGAAAGACGAGTGATTGGAAGGGCCGAATGTAAGACGGGCCTGCGCGCCCAATTTGTGACCCTAATAAAGTTGATTTGATTTGATTTGATTTTGATTTCTATCTCCTGCCTACCTGCCTGCCTGCCGGCCGGCCGACCGACCGACCGACTGACCAACCCATCTACCTTTCTGCCTACCTACCTACCTACCTTTCTGCCTACCTACCTACCTTTCTGCCTACTTACCTACCTGTCTGTCTGTCTGTCTGTCTGTTTGTCTGTCTGTCTGTCTGTCTGTCTGTCTGTCTGACTGTCCGCGCTATTAAATATTGATAAAAGTTACTGGAAAAAATGTGAGAACCATGTGTTGAAAGAGGAAGAGGACTATTGGAGAAAGGATGGATTGAATTTTATGCAACCGAGAGCAATCATCAACCTACTGGAATCGTCCGACACAGATTAAGGTCTGAGCAGATCGCAGACCTTAATCTACGTACACACTTACTGGGATATTTTGCTCCAACTATTCAGACGAATTGCAGGCCTTAAACATTACAGCATCAGCATCAGCTGAAGAAACAAGAAGGAAATGAAAAATAAGGTAAGAAATATAGTCCTTCTACTTTCCTGTTAATTTACAAATTATTTACCCCGTGCCTCTGTAAATTCTCTGTCTTTACTAATATTACACATTGCACCACTCTCGGGATTCTCCGTGGTAAAGTGGTCAAGCCGTCTGACTCGGGCTCCGAAGGTTGTATGTTCGATTCCGGGCCGCGTCCTTCATTTCACGAGTGCATTTTTTCGGAGACTCCCGAGGGTCGTCGCTGGAGCTACGGAGTTCGTGCTTTGTGCGACGCTTTCCGCGCTGTGGAAAAAAACTGAGCCATATGGGATAAAAACCCGGTGCAATGCAGCCGACCCTGTCGAATTTAAGCTACTTCTTTCATTGCACCCACTCCCATACGAATCCGGATACGCTTTTGTGTGTCATCTGAATTTGCAGGTCTCCAATTACTGTAAACTTAATTTTGTTAGCGAGAAATCACTAGTTGTTCAGCAAAACATCAAAGGAATGTCGCCGCTTTTGATGATTTAAGTTGTTTTTGGACCTATCAAAGACATATTCCTTGGGTGGGGGTAAATATAAGACGTCTGGAAAAATTTCATAACGATGCAACAGACAGTTTTCAAAATAATTGATCGTGAATGAAGGCATTCAAATCGGAAGATACTATAGTTGAATTTCCTTTACATGACGTCGTAATCAACCCAACAATTTTGGCTGTTTGGTATTTTCTAATAATGTTAGAAATGTTCAATAGTTTGTCTTTGCTTTATGAACGATCGACGCTCATACCATTGAAATCAACACAGTGCCATCTGCTTTCAAATCGTCGTCCAAACTGTCGGGGAATTGTGAAACTTGTTCACTGCCCCTAAGCCAGAACGCTGGTTCTCCTGGATAGACGAATCTAATTATCCTGATGAGTCATTCTCTGATAATCTATGGAAGAAAGTAGCTATGATGTTTAGTCATTCTCTGGTCATCTTCCTACTTGTATTATTGGGTATAAAAGATTATATTATCCTGTATAAAGCAAAGTAAAACAGTAAAGGTCCCATATCACGTCTTAAATCGCATCGGGCATTCCATGCTAGACCCACATTTTTATAGACCAATTGGAACTCGGTGAGTGATGAAGTCAGTATCATTCAGGCAGGGGGCATATTGGCGACCCCGACGAGATGACCAAGCTGCCCCCTGCCTGAATCATACGTCATTCTCGTTCGCCTCCGAGCAACCACTTCTGACGTCAGCGTTTCTCTTGCAATCCTAAGATTGCCGTCATAGGTAACTCTTTCTTAACCATGACATTCTGTTTAGTAATTCTTTAATTGTCATTTTTTTTCCTACCCCAGACAACAAAAGAGAATCTAAATATCCTGTGTAGTAGTCATTGTCTTATAATCTTTAATCTTCTGCAATTGGATAAAAACAAAACCCAAATATCCTCTTTAGCTATTCGCTAATAATCTTTCCGCGTTTACTCCTGCATATATAATTATCTAACTATCATATTTAGCCATTCTCTAATAATCTTCCCACTTCTACTCCTGGAAATATTGAGAAATGAGCAGGAGGACAAACTGGCCGGGTCTAGTCCGCTGGGTGGGAGAACGGTACACGATAAGGCAGATGTGATTAAGGCCGTGTGACGTCATGTGTATAGTGTGGAAGTACAATTACACCAAAATTCCCTGGAGAGAATGGTGCAGCAGGGATAGTCCAGAAAATATGTCCTACACACGGTTCTACAAGGAAAGGCCAGGCCGAGACGTAATCAGATTGCAAGTGGTACCATTAATCTTGGTACTCTTCGCTGGTTGTTGAAGATAATAACATAACACGTACGGGAATATCCCGAGCGCTGTGATGTAAATTCTCAACTCAACTTAACTCCTCGTTATAAAAGAATTTATATACCCTTTTTAGTTATTCTCTGAAAATCCTTCCTCTTCTGCCCCTGAGAACAAAGGCATCCAAATATTCTGTCCCTCTTCTACCGTTGCCTGTATAAAAACCCAAACCCGAGTCTCCTTTACACTCTCTGGTATTGTAACACCAACTGTTTTGGTTTATTAAACAAGCTAAGCATCTCACATGGGCTGGAGCCTTACTCCTCTATAGTATCTGTCGGTGTTCAACATCTCTTCGACAAAGAACCAACATTCAGACGGCAACATAAGTTAAATATGCATAACCGAATACTTGCAGTATATTTTCAAAGCCCACATTTGCTTACAATCTTATGTTCCCCGGAATCTATGACGGTATCGATCCAAATTTGGACGATTACATCTATATATAGAAGTGTATGGGATTTTATAGAGCTTACTGCTTGTCGTGATGCATGTGTGTCTTCATCTATCTTCTTACTCTGTATCCTTCCGTGGATGAACATTTTTGTAGCCTCCACGAAGTGATACTCAGCCAAAGGGGGGATAAACGTGCACCAGTTTGTCATCATCAGGGGCTGTAATTCTGGGAGAGGTGACGAGCACTGTCAATCTCTAATTTTTATATTATTATTTAAACAATTTTTACTGCATGCTTTCAGGTTTGCCGAGTGCTGGAGTATCTACAAGTTCTTGTATTTGTTCTCGATCGTCTTGTTGTTGATGTTAATATTTTTGTTGTCCTTCTCCTTGGATTCATTTTTTGATTAACCTCTCCACCCCTGACAAGTTGCATTATCTGACAGAGAATCCGCGATGATCTAGGACATCGAAACTTGAACTAAGTAATAGATGCGGGTGAAATGAATCATAACACGCACAGACTGGACTCTCAAGGAACCGCGAGTCCCTCGAAAACAAAAAAAATAACGCATACACAAACAACTGTATAACATCATCGTCATGGCGATAAGCGAGGGTGGTCATCTGTCGCCATCTTACACGATCGCCAGAGTCGTGGATCAGCTCCGTCTTCCTGTCTTGACCGTGCTACGATGGTCAAGCCATCCAGATATTTGCTTCTATACCTTTCCTTTGATCTTGACAGTTGTCACCAATTTTTCTTTTCTTAGTTCACACACTACTATATATATATATCCGCGCGTGTGTGTGTGCGTTTGTGTGTTAAAATGTAAACTGATATTTAACTCATCAGTGCCGAAGGATAATATATCGCCAAATGTGACCTCCCATCTAGATAGAAGGATGGTATATCGCCATTCTAGGGTCATCGTGTTGCTTTGCTTTGTGGTATCTTCCGTAATTTCAATACTCAAGGAATGGAACTTTACATTATAATATTTGTTCATTTCATCTACTTTTTTATTATTTTTTCCCCCACTAAATCAGTTAATAAAAACACTAGCTAAAACAAAACTGCATAAAAACCATGGAATACAGTGACCAGCTAAATAGTGTGTTTCTACGTCAGGACAAAGCTGTCAACAGAGATTTTAATTAATTAATTTTTTTATTGTATTCGCCTATTCTTTACAGGACATCGCTGTCAACATCAGCATCTTTCAGCTGATTGTTGATTTCTTGGCAGATTACGCTCAGTAGTTAGCCGTTGCTTTCTGAGCGACCGGCTCACATACGCCGTAAGTTACCGACGCAGAGAGAACCGCTACCGATTCTCGCGCACGTCACGTTACCCACGAGAGTATACGGAATTACAGAGAAAGTCGTGTAACTCCTGTACCATGGACACCGGCTCAGATAGATATAAATTATGGACCATCCTTGAAGACTGCGGGCGTACAATAAGAACATTCGAAGGTACATTAGATATGTTCACAGTCAATACCGGAGTGAGACAGGGATGTGTGTTCTCTCACATTGTCACAGCCTCACATTATACGGTAAACCAACATAAGTTAATAGACACTGGCGAAGGGCTACAACTCCCGCCCAAGGGAAAGAAGTAAGACACTCGAAGGGCAGAGTAATCCAGAGCCTTCTCGAAGGACTGGTCAGTGAGTCCACTGTCCCGTGGACACTGATGTGGCCCGCCTATTGCGTGGTCCACGAGGAACTCGGACAGAGTTACCACCCGTGTCGGATTGCGACACGTGTGAACGGGCAGAGACAGACGGGAACATCGGAGAGGCAACAGGGCCTGCCTTAGAGGGACTTAATAGTTCAGACCCATGTGTATTTAGGGTCATAGACATATGCTAGATAGTTTGCTTAGAACGTTTGTTATAATCATGTGTGATGTTAAACCTCTGTGATATGCAACTAATCAGTGCGGGCTTGTTAAACCCACTGCGCCAACGCACTGTATACCTAAGTTCAATAAATGTTGCTATATTATATTTAACGGAGTTATTGTTGCCTGTTTGAGCCCGAGTTCAGATCCCCTAGAGATCCAACACTGTGACACACATGTTATTTGATATCTACATAGACAGGATATCCACAATAGCAAAACTTGACAGGACCGATTCAGACAATTTCGAACTTTTTACTTTAGACGAATCGACAGATCCCCCGCAATAAACGGCTTTTATTTACAGACGATTGGTGTCTGTTTTTACAGCCACGACTAGATCTTCTGATTGACTAAATATACTGATAAATAGCACACCTCTTAAACAAGTTAATGAATTCAAATATCTTGGAAATATGATCACGGAAGATGGCAGAATAGACAGAGAGATCTAAATCATATGTTAGACAGTAAGTGGGCTTATATATCAACTATCACGTATACTGAAACATCCAAATATATCTATGTTCGCAAAAAGACAGATAATAAAAAGCATATGTCATACCAACCCCTTGCTACCAATGTTAAACGTGGACATTATCCAAATCACATATACGCAAAATCAAGACAAGTCAAGATTTTGTGGGCACATTATGAGAAGAAATACACCGGAGGACCTGGTGATAACTGGCAAGATTGACGGGGAAAAAAACGAGGGGAAGGCAGAGAAGTAAATACCTGGATGGCGTGGCCACAAGGCATAATCGAGACACAAACACAGAGCTGATCCATGACTCTGATGTTCGTGTAAGAGGCGAAGCATGACCGTCCAAGCTAATTAGCGCATATAGCGCATAGCGCATACACACATGAATGAATATTGATCTTCTGTCATCGCTGGCCAAGAAGGTACAGGCATAGAAGCAAGCTGTAGAGTGTTGTTTCTCCATCAAGAATGATAATGACCATTCATTTCATCCAGTAGTGTTGAAAGTGAGTTCTACGATGGCTAATAAGGCCTATTTTGGATCGAAATGTTCTTTGACAATGTGGGCAAAGAATGCTTGACGTTCCAGGAGGAAGATCTCCTGCAATGGTTTTACCATTTTTATGTCCAACCTTTTCTTCGCAGCTCTTGCAGTCCTGGTTGCTTCACAGGTGACTGCACCCTTATGTAATGATGTACGCCACGAATTACGGTCTTTAGCAGCGGTCTCCCAGGTGTCAAGATGAATTCCAAAAGTTTTAAGTGAGATTTTCAAAGTGTCTTTAAAGCGTTTCCTCTGGCCGCCTTGGGGGAGTTTACCACGACTGTAGAGTACATACAAGATAACAGGAAGAAAGGACTCTAAATAGTATAGTGTCTTAAATCGAAAGATTGAAACCTCTCGCATCCCATGTTTCTCCTTTTATTTCTACCCCCCAGCTATAGTGCGTTAACAAGTATTTTCCCCGTATACAAACTTATAGCTTAGTAAATAAATGAGGGGAAATGATAAGATTTAGCATATAACCTTATCATTATGTACTTTCGACAACAAAATTTTGTTCTGGAGATTGTACAGCAGATCTCAATGTTTGTTTATGTGCGGTATATTATTTACAGCTCAGAGATGAAGTGCATATTATGAAATGTGTTACATCTTCACAGGGAAACGTCAGTATTCAATAATGAATATTCTCAGTGGTGCACGGGAATTTCCGTATGAGAAGCACGCCACATAGTGGAACGGAACTGTTCAGATGATATTCCTTGAGTCGTTACTCTAATTCATGTTCATTACTGTAAAACACGTTTGTTAGTGTGAATTTAATACGTTATCGCAAAACATGATAGAAATTGCGCCGTATTCCATGATTTCAGTTGCCTTTGGACCTATCAAAAACATATCCCTTGGGTATGAGCAAATATAAGACGGCTGGAAGAATTCCATAACGATGCATGATATACTTATCAAAGAACATCTTTGTACTCTCTATAGTGACCTAATATCTGCTTCTGATCCTGCATCCGTCTCCATCTTACATGACTGACAGTCAGTGCTATAATTTACTTCCTATTCCTTCTAAGGGTTCTTCGTGAACCGTGTCTTTGTTGAATAGCCTTTTGCCAGCAACGAATCTCCGCTCCGCTTTTCTATTGTACCTTGACATACTGAGGATAGCCTGCTAGACTAACAGTTGTCTTTGACCAAACGACACTAGACGGCGCAGTAGTACCTCTCATAAAATTGTCTCTCCCTATTTCAGAGGGAGCCTCGGCTGCCCAGTGGCTAGTGCTCTTGTCTGCCAAGAGAGTAGTCCGCGTTCAACCACCAGCAGTGACAGGTTGTATTTAAGTCTTTCCGGTGGACCCAGTTTCATAAAATGGGGACTCGGCAGTTTTCACAAGGTTACGGGAACTGTCAAATAAAGAATGTCAGAGAGGAAGGAAACTGGTCAACCAAGCTCAATAAGTTGTAGCCTAGACTTTGTAGAGGATAAACACTTCATACCCTATGGACAGTATCTGCCGAAGTTCCATCATGCCACTTTTACTCATTTAATAAAACTGGGTCGACCCCGGAGTCGTAGGGTCACTAAAAGGTTACTAATTTAAGGGGTTTAAAACCAGAACTTTCACCCCAGTACCCTGTGCACAAACCACAAAACCACCGCTTTTCCTATTCGTCGCCCCCTTCCCCAAGCCTGCGGATAACGTATCGCATTGAAACGGTTTACGACTGCTGAAAATACCCGCAATCATGTTTTTCTCTTACATGCGAGCCGTTCCCTTGTCACTCATACATCTTTGATGTAGCATCTTTAGCGCCAGTGGTGGGTCTGCATTTGAAGAAGCCAGCTACAATCTCATTACCGCTTCAACTGGATATCGACATGAGAAAACATTCCGGGGAAAGGCGATTATCACGGCGCACTTTTTACTGGCTTGGACAAATATTTGCTGCCATTGATTTCCGCATGTCAATGGCTGGTGAATGTATTTGACAGCGGCATTTGTCCTTCTGTCTTCGGTTTCCGAAGGTGTGCGGCCCAATTGAATTAATTTAATGGGATTTGTTTACCTCTATTTTAAGACTGAAGACAACAGAGCAAATTATTACAATATGTGTGCCTTTTTCTAGATAGAAGAAAGGATAATAACATCAAGTAGACAACAATAATAAATATCGGTAAACGCAATGCAGTGTGTATGATTGTTTATGCTAACTCATTGTATAAACAAAGCGAAAGCCAATTGTTCATCCCATTGTGACATTTTGTCGAAACGATGATAGGGATATGCTTTTTTTTTTTAATACCAAACTTCGATCATTTATCTCCTATAAAATATTCTTTCTCTTCTTCATATGCTTTTTATCCCCCATTGCAGCATAGGCTGCAAAACCAAACCATGCCTAGGGTTGCCAGACGTCCGGCAAAGAGAGAACATGTCCTCCTTTTTAGCCTAATGTCCTCCGTCCGGCAGGCAAAGCTAAAAACCTTTACAATGTCCGGCTTTTTAAATATTTTATGTTATAATTTTTGTATGTATTGTTGTTACAACTTACAATGTATCTACCCTCTACCGTGTGTTTACATTCTTTATTAAAACCCATTTCTTAATAATTTTTATTTAATTTTCGTATTTATACCAAATGTGAAACACCAATTATTTGTGTAATTTGAATCTAACTGTTGCTCTAATCGGCAACACTAACAATGCTGTAGTCCAGGGGTGGCCAACACGAGGCCCGCGGGCCGCATGCGGCCCCCCGAGAGTCATGTTGCGGCCCGCGGAGTGGGAAGCGACGATGTGGTCGAACCTGTAGCACGCTTGCTTGTTTACTTTAATTAACACACAAAAATTAGGTGCGTGGCCCGGCAGGAAATATTATTTCTGAAATTTGGCCTGCCTGCTGAAAAGGTTGGCCACCCCTGCTGTAGTCTTTATGGTCAAAATGTTAATGTTATTTCCGGTTCCGGTAGCAGAGACGCCACTTAATTTTTTGTTGTTGTTTATTTGTAATTGTTGCCGTCTATGTTTATAAAAATGGCTTCTACAAAGACAAAATGCAAATTCTCGAACACTATGAAAAATAGTGTCCATGCTTCGTTGAAGGACGCAACGAGAATGAGGCAAAGTGTACGATTTGCGATTTGTCCGTTGCCAAGAAAGGAACTACTGACTTGGAGCGCCATGTTGACAGTGAGAGGCATAGAAACCTAATCAAAGTTTCTAGCACATTTCTAGCACATTGACGTCTTTTTTTCAGCCTAAGTACTCACAGGTGTTGCTGAAAGCGCATGCTGCTGAAGCAACTTTAGCATTTCATACAGTTTGTCATCATCAGTCATACAACTCGATGAACTGAACAGCTGGTTTGATGCACACATTATTTGAAGATTCAGAAATTGCTAAAATATTGCTTGTGCAAAAACAAAGACTGAAGCAATAATAAACCAGGTGATTGTCCCCCACACTGTTGATGAATTGGATAAATCTTTAAGTGGTCTTTCGACAGATGCAATCACGGTTCGCAGAAAATATTTTCGATCGTTGTTCAGTACTTTGACTGGAAAGCAGGTGGAATCCAAACCAAGATTCTCGAGTTAGACCTAGCCAAATAAAACCTCAGAAACTATATCACAGTATATTTTGAGAACACTATAAAAACACGATTTGTACTCCAAATGTGTTGCTTTTGCTGGTGACAATGGCAATGTGAATTTTGGAGACATTAACAGAAGAGAAGGTAGAAACGTGTTCTCGCATTTGAAGGAAGCCTTGAGCAAGCCATTAGTAGGCGTTGGATGTTCTGCTCATGTTCTGCACAACTGCATCCAACACGGCGCAGATTTAATGCAGATTGATGTTGGATCTATTGTCTTGAAGATATTCAATTACTTTCTATATACACTGTCAGAATAGACATTTTAAAGGATTTTTGGGACTATGCAACATTAACTATCAGCAACTACTCTATCACTCTAAAACTAATGGCTCAGTTTGTTTCCAGCTGTTGAGAGGCTGTTGAGGCTGTTTACTGCTTTGAAAGAATATTTTCTTTCTGTAAACCAACAACCTGCTATGGTTTAAAAAAAAATTATTGGCAGCTATTGTAATAAAATTGTACGGATTGTGGGTTTAATCTGCAACGATTTAAATGAAACATTCAACATGTCCTCCTTTGTTCTCCGTTTTGTCTTATTGTGTTCTCTTTTGTCCTCCTTTTTGTCTTATTAAGTCCTCTTTTTGGTGCCCACGTATCTGGCAACCCTAACCATGCCCAGTCATTCTATCTCCTGCTATCTTCCGTAGCTTTTTGAAGTTCCTTGTGTTTAGGAATTTATAAGTCTCTGTAATTCTCTTCTCTGTGCGTTTTAAGTCTTCTGCTATTTCGCTCACCTTGTGGGTTCCAGACAAAAGAGTGTCTAGTTATATTGTCTTCATGTCTTCTCAGTCTGTTTCCTATCCAGTGGTTGTGCCTTTTCCTCATAATCATCGATGTAGTTTTTTTTGTTTTTTTTTTAAGATCTCTCCATGAACTCTACATGGGTGATTCTGACATACCCGTTTAATCTGATTAATCTGCGCAGGCATCACAATTAGTGAGTGTTTGCTAGTTTATTAGTAATTATTTTAGTTTTTCTCCGTGGTTCTGTCCCCAACAATAGAACCGATGTAAAATTGGAGTTAAAATTATACGTGTGGTGTTAATTTCTTCTAACCGGTCTCTGTGGCTAAGGGCTTGCGAACGTGGTTTGTGAGCCCGTATACCCGGGTTCGAAACACAGTGGTTTTTTCGAAAAAGCATAGGAGCCGGTCGTTCATAAAGCAATGGCAAACTACTGAACGTAAGATTTGTCCAGGCATCACGAACAGCGAAAATGCCGGGGTTGACTGCTACGTCCTGTGAAGGACATGCAACTTAATTTTTATCTTCTACAAATTTCCTAGTGATTTGAAAGCTCCTGTTGCCTTGTGTATTCTTATTTTAAAATCTCTATCTGTTCCTCCAAGTGTGTTTACATTGCTTCATACATAAGTGTATGATTCTGAATCCAGGGTCTTTGATGGTTATCTGCGATCTACAAAAATCTATGATTAGCAACAAAGATAGCAAGTAGCCAAGTTTGATCATTACAGTGAATGGTAGTTAGTTTAGTCTATGGATCAACATCACGGCACGCGGGTGCAACCCATAAGTGCTCCGTTCCACTCCTAACTCAATCCTGAGTCCGGAGAAACTCAGCTCAGTGCACGAACTCCGTAGCACCGGCGATGATCCTGAAATACTTTGGGTAGATTTTTAACTCGAAATTTTGCCCGGGCAGCGCCGTTAGGCTATTCTTTTTTGATTTCCAATTGCCAAGGGATATTTTACGTGCGCAACACTACACACAGACGTCCGATCTCACTATCGAGAGACCAGAGGAAATTTTATTACTAGAAGTTCACGTGGAAAAATTCCCGGGCCTTACCGGAGCTTGAACCCGGGACCTCCAGCACTCGAAGCGAACACCATACCTCGAGACCACTCAACCCCCCAGTGAATGGTAAAATACTTGAACAAGTCAATAGTTTTATTACCCAGAATAATTTATAACATATTATGGCAAGTGTAAGGAAATACAAATAAAGAGAAAGGAAATGACAAAGTAACAATCATAAATACGTAACAGCTTCGCACATCTAAGTTAGGAATTATAATTTTGCTGGGCATTTCATCATTGCGGTGGAGAGATAATACATGTACAGACCTACAAGGACTTGGAATCAACGACTGGCAAGAGAAGGTCCACCAGAGAGACGAATGGAGACGGATTGTATTTGCAGCAAAGAACCTCAATGGCTCGGAACACTGAAGAAGAAGAAGAAGAAGAAGGAGATTTCATCATTATCTAGCAGCCTGTATTGTTAAAGAATCCCCTCACCACCCTCTTCCCTCCTCCAACAGTCTTCAAGATGTCTCTCTTTACAGTCCAGATGTCACTCTCATCGTTGCTGTCATGAGATAATTATTTATCGCATTTTGAACACATCATTGATGTGATCTTTCTCTTCTCATCCCGCTTCCCCGCCACACCTCACTTCATTATTATCTTTTCCAAACATTCATATCCGTTTCCAATCTTCTATTTCATGTTGCTCAAATCTACTGGTCTCAAGAATCAATCTGCTTCTATTTCATGTTGCTCAAATGTACTGGTTTCAATAACCAAGCTGCTTCTAATTCATGTTGCTCAAATGTACAGGTCTCAATATGCAATCTTCTTCAATGGGGAGTTCTTGGTGGATAGATCTGCTTATCTCTTATCCCTTGGACCACGTCGATGTCTATGTGATGTGTGTGCGTGTATACATGTTTGTGCCTATTTGTGTCTGAGTCTGTCTGTGATGTGTATGTGTGTGTGTGTTTGTGTGTTTGTGTATGTGTCTGAGTGTGTCTGTGATATGTTTGTGAGGTGTTTGTGCCCGGGTGTGTCTGTGATGCGTGCTTGTGTCTGAGTGTGTAGGGGATATGTGTGAAGGTGTGTTTGTGTCTGTGTGTAGGTGATGTGTATGTGTGATGTATATGTGTTTGTATGTGTGTCTGTGTCTGTTTTTGTCTGAGTGTGTATGCGATATGTGTGCGTCTGTGACTATGCGTGTTTGTGTCTGAGCGTGTCTGTGTTGTGTTTGTTTCTGAGTGTGCATGAGGTGTGTGTGTGTGTGTGTGTGTGTTTGTGTTTGTGTGTATTTGTGTCTGAATGTGTATATGATGTTTGTCTATGTGTGTTTGTGTTTGAGTGTGTATGAGATGTGTGTGTGTCTGTGTGTGTTTGTGTCTGAGTTTGTGTGTGTGATGTTTGTGTCTGTGTATGTTTGTATCTGAGTGTGTATGTGATGCGTGTGTCTGTGTGTGTTTGTGTCTGAGTGTGTGTGTGACGTGTGTGTTTGTTAAGTGTGTGTCTGAGTGTGTATGTGATGTGTGTGTCTGTGTTTGTTTGTTTATTTGTTTGTTTGTATGTTTGTTTGTTTGTTTGTTTGTTAGTCGACAGATCACACTCATTGCACATCGAACCATTCAGTCAATAAGTGTTTGGGAACCCTCCTCAGCAAATCCCGCAGCGAGTAGCGGCTCACGACACCGGTTCTGTGTTGGTTTATTACTCTTCTTTGGCTGCCTGCGTAGTGTTCTTGTTTGGCCACACCTCTTTTAACTTGCTGTTCTCGCAGAGTGACCATGGTTGTAGATTCCCAGTCATCGTTTGGTTCTCGTAAACGACTTACTTCTCGTAGATCTTTCAGAATGTCTGCTTGGTCCTTAGCTCGTCAGCCTTCAACAGTAGCCCTACCTGCAAACATGTCAGCCTGCTCATTCTCTTATACACCCGCTGGCCTGGCACGAAGGTGAAACTAATCTTTGCCAGCCGAGACCGCTCCAGAGACAGCAGCCACTCTCTTTGGGCCCGCCCCATCTCTATCCTCCTGAGAATACTCATTGAGTCACTAAGGATACAAGTCCGATTGAATGTCTGTGTCTCGAGCCATGTTACTGTTTTACTTACTGCTATGACTTCCATAGTCAAGCTGCTTGTGGTCAAAGCAAAAGCGCCAGACTCTTCTTCACAATTTTCCCTCCGGCTTGAGCCGTAAAGGCCCATGAACTTCTCACTCCTCGGACGACCTACCCATCCGTGTAAATGACAGCATAATCCTCTAAAGAATTCTCGAAGATCAGAGCCTGTACTTCCGCCTCTACAGCAGCTGGATGTTTTTTATCTGCATTTCCTGTCTAGTTGGATGCACACTGAAAAGGGTGTACATAACTCTGTTGGTACTTATGTTTGTGCCTGAGTGTGTCTGTGATGTGTGTATATGTATGTGTGTGTGTGTGTTGTGTGTGTCTGAGTGTGTATGAGATGTTTTTGTCTGTGTGTTTGTGTCTGAGTGTGTCTGTAACGTGTGTGTTTGTGTGTGTATTTGTGTTTGAATGAGTATGTGATGTGAGTGTATGTGTGTGTTTGTGACTGAGTGTTTATGAGATGTGTGTATGTGTCTGTATGTGTTTGTGTCTGAGTTTGCTTGTGATTTGTGTGTCTGTGTGTGTTAGTGTCCTGGTGTGTATTTGATGTGTGCGTGTCTCTGTGTGTGTATGTCTGTATGTGTTTGTGTCTGAGTGTGTATGAGATATATGCATGTCTGTGTGTGTTTGTGTATGAGTGTGTATGAGATGTGTGTGTGTGTCTGTCTGTCTGTCTGTCTGTCTGTCTGTCTGTCTGTCTGTCTGTCTGTCTGTGTCTGTGTCTGTATGTATGTGTTTGTGTCTGAGTTTCACTATGATGTGTGGGCATGTGTGTTAGTGTCCGGGTGTGTTTGGGATATGTGTCGTGAAGTGCTTATTTTAGAAATTGTCCATATTGTCAACACTGTCGTTTTTGACTATCGTGTTGTGTCTATTTTCAGTTGATATAAGATATCACAGTGGTTCTCAACCTTTTATGACCCGTGTCCCCCTTCACCAAATTTTAAGAATGTCATCCCCCCCCCCTTCTTATCAAAAATTTGGCCTGTGCACCCCCCCCCTCTCACCGTATTTTCAGAACGTCATTCCCCCCCCCCCCCCCTTCGTATTTCCTATCTAAAATCCCCCACCCCTACACAGTATAAGTAAAAATGTATGGTAAATTTAATAGCATATGCTAAAACAAGTCTAGACATCCACATAAAACATGATTTGTGGGTCTACTTACTTTATAAAATGAATTTTAGAAGAATGAGACGTACATAACTGTAAAGTATGAAGGGAAAAACAATATCAAGTAATCGGTTCTTGTATTAACGCGATCTTGAAATGGTCTTCATCCCCCCCCCCCCACCGAAAACCCTAAAATTCCCCCCTGGGGGGGGGGGGGGATTCCCCACCGGTTGAGAACCACTGAGATATCAGTATAGTGTTATTGTAACTGAACTAATGTGCGCATGCTATGTCGATGTCTCTATGTTCATATGTGTGTCAGTGTTTAGTATTATGGTGGTGATGTTGGTGTCTGTTGAGAAGAATTATTCTAACATTGACCAAGAAGATCTTATCATGTAATCAATGGCGTTAATGTCCAGCAGTATTATCCCGGGGCCCTGGGAACCGGCTTGATGGAAGCATATGTTCGGATTTGTCAAGATGAATTTCACTTTATGGATCTCCATTCGTCCGTTTGTTTGCATGTCAAGTGCAGGTTTTTTTGTAGTTCTTCTTCTTCTTCTTCTTCTTCTTCTTCTTCTTCTTCTTCTTCTTCTTCTTCTTCTTCTTCTTCTTCTTCTTCTTCTTCTTCTTCTTCTTCTTCTTCTTCTTCTTCCTTCTTCTTCTTCTTCTTCTTCTTCTTCTTCTTCTTCTTCTTCTTCTTCTTCTTCTTCTTCTTCTTCTTCTTCTTCTTCTTCCTTCTTTCTTCTTCTTCTTCTTCTTCTTCTTCTTCTTCTTCTTCTTCTTCTTCTTCTTCTTCTTCTTCTTCTTCTCTTCTTCTTCTTCTTCTTCTTCTTCTTCTTCTCTTCTTCTTCTTCTTCTTCTTCTTCTTCTTCTTCTTCTTCTTCTTCTTCTTCTTCTTCTTCTTCTTCTTCTTCTCTTCTTTCTTCTTCTTCTTCTTCTTCTTCTCTTCTTCTTCTTCTTCTTCTTCTTCTTCTTCTTCTTCTTCTTCTTCTTCTTCTTCTTCTCTTCTTCTTCTTCTTCTTCTTCTTCTTCTCTTCTTCTTCGTCTTCTTCTTCTTCTTCTTCTTCTTCTTCTTCTTCTTCTTCTTCTTCTTCTTCTTCTTCTTCTTCTTCTTCTTCTTCTTCTTCTTCTTCTTCTTCTTCTTCTTCTTCTTCTTCTTCTTCTTCTTCTTCTTCTTCTTCTTCTTCTTCTTCTTCTTCTTCTTCTTCTTCTTCTTCTTCTTCTTCTTCTTCTTCTTCTTCTTCTCTTCTTCTTCTTCTTCTTCTTCTTCTTCTTCTTCTTCTTCTTCTTCTTCTTCTTCTTCTTCTTCTTCTTCTTCTTCTTCTTCTTCTTCTTCTTCTTCTTCTTCTTCTTCTTCTTCTTCTTCTTCTTCTTCTTCTTCTTCTTCTTCATCTTCTTCTTCTTCTTCTTCTTCTTCTTCTTCTTCTTCTTCTTCTTCTTCTTCTTCTTCTTCTTCTTCTTCTTCTTCTTCTTCTTCTTCTTCTTCTTCTTCTTCTTCTTCTTCTTCTTCTTCTTCTTCTTCTTCTTCTTCTTCTTCTTCTTCTTCTTCTTCCTTCTTCTTCTTCTTAGCCTAATCATTGATAGAACCCTAACCTTTAATTCCCACGTTCAAGCGCTCATTAAACAAACAGCGAAAAAAAGTCTACCAACTCGTCAGATTAAAAAACTTCCTTGATGAGGACACAAGGAAACTATTCTATACTTCTCATATACAGACACACTTTGACTACTGCTCTACAATCTGGGACGGTTGTTCTAATTCAAACACCAAGCGACTTTACTCACTCCAGAAACGGGCCATGAGTCTAATTATAGCAAACATTTATCTGACAATCCTAGCCTGTATAACGCCTTCAGTTACTACCACTCCGCAAACGCCTGCTTTTCAATAAAGCTAAACTAATTCACAAAATCCTGCATCGGAATGCCCCAAATTACCTTTGGCCATTGTTTTAAATATATTGCTAGACACAGTAAACGTTTAAATATATTACACAATCAGAAGCCTAGGACTGACTTATACAAAACAAGCTTAACGTACTCCGCAGCTCAGCTGTGAACAATCTTCCACAAGAAATCAAAGACATCACCAATCCCTCTTCATATAATCGCAAATTATTTGAACACTATCTCAGTGCGGATTACCTTCCCCCTTAATAATAGAGATAATAATAATAATAACAAAACCCATAGATAACAGCCAGTCCCCTTTTGGTAGGCCAGTATATTCCACATGGCTAATAACAAGTGTCAGATCATTATCTAATATTACTGAGTCGTGTAGTTTTGATGTTCGCATTTTGCCCATGCCTTTATAATGCATATCTTTTATATTGTTGCTGTTCTCTGTTAGCCTTGAATGATGTGTGAATGAAATAATGTATGAAAGTGAGTGATAGAAGGGCAGAATGTTAGACGGGCCTGCGTGCCCAATTCTTAACCCTTTGAAAATAAAGTTTGTTCGTTCGTTCGTTCGTTCGTTCGTTCTTCTTCTTCTTCTTCTTCTTCTTCTTCTTCTTCTTCTTCTTCTTCTTCTTCTTCTTCTTCTTCTTCTTCTTCTTCTTCTTCTTCTTCTTCTTCTTCTTCTTCTTCTTCTTCTTCTTCTTCTTCTTCTTCTTCTTCTTCTTCTTCTTCTTCTTCTTCTTCTTCTTCTTCTTCTTCCTCTCCTCCTCCTCATCTTCTTCTTCTTCTTCTTCTTCTTCTTCTTCTTCTTCTTCTTCTTCTTCTTCTTCTTCTTCTTCTTCTTCTTCTTCTTCTTCTTCTTCTTCTTCTGAGCGGGAGAGTGAATTAGTGAGAGTGAATGAGTGAGCGGGAGAGTGAATGATTGAGCGGGAGAGTGAATGAGTGTGCGGGAGAGTGAATGAGTGAGCGTGAGAGTGAATGAGTGAGTGTGAGAGTGAATGAGTGAGCGTGAGTGATTGAGTGAGCGTGAGAGTGAATGAGTGAGAGTGAATGAGTGAGCGTGAGAGTGATTGAGTGAGCGTGAGAGTGAATGAGTGAGAGTGAATGAGTGAGCGTGAGAAGGAATGAGTGAGCGTGAGAGTGAATGAGTGAGCGTGAGAGTGAATCAGTGAGCGGGAGAGTGAATGATTGAGCGTGAGAGTGAATGAGTGGGCGTGTGAGTAAATGAGTGAGAGTGAATGAGTGAGCGGCAGAGTGAATGAGTGAGCGGGACAGTGAATGAGTGAGCGTGAGAGTGAATGAGTGAGCATGAGAGTGAATGCGGGAGAGTGAATGAGTGAGCGGGAGAGTGAATGATTGAACGGGAGAGTGAATGAGTGAGCGGGAGAGACAGAATGAGTGAGCGTGAGAGTGAATGAGTGAGCGGGAGAGTGAATGAGTGAGCGGGAGAGTGAATGAGTGAACGGGAGAGTGAATGAGTGAGCGGGAGAGTGAATGAGTGAGAGTGTGTGTGTGTGAGTGAATGAGTGAGAGTGAGAGTGAATGAGAGAGAGAGAGAGAGTGTGTGTGGTGTGTGTGTGTGTGTGTGGGACGCGCTGGCATCACTACTTTTACGTCACATACTTTTTATGTACACATTTTTCTCCATGTTTAGCCTTGTTTATGTTTACAACATTCATTTCACAATGTTTATTTTTCTTCCTATGTAAATGTATAATGCTCTTGATGAACGAAAGACGAGTGATTGGAAGGGCCGAATGTAAGACGGGCCTGCGCGCCCAATTTGTGACCCTAATAAAGTTGATTTGATTTGATTTGATTTGATTTCTTCTTCTTATGTGAGGCATCATGTATGTGTCTAGATATGAGGATTGTGTGTGGGTTTGGGGATGGGTTTGTGGGTGGGGGTTTGTGTGTGTGTTTGTTTGTGGGGGGGGGGGGGTTGTGTGTGGGTTGGGAGATGTGTGTGGGTGGGGATTTGTGGGTGGGTGGTTGGGTGGGTAGGGGAAGTGTTGGTGGGCTGGTAGTTGTGTGGTTGGATCGGGTAATATGTGTGTCGATGAAGAATGTGTCTGGGTGGTAATGTGTGTGGGTCGGTGGGGGTGTGTGTGGGTCTGTGGGGAATGTGTGTTAGGGTGAGGGATGTGTGTATGAGTGGCTGGGTATTGGTGGGTTGGGGTGAATGGATATGTGGGTTGGGGTATGTGGATGGGTGTGTGCAGGGTGTGTGGGGGATGTGTGTATGGGTTGGGGATAGGTTTGTCTGTTGTATATATAGATGGAGAAGGCGTGTATGGGGTGGTAGATGTGTATGTGTGGGTCGGGGTGTGTGTGTGTGGGTTGGGGAATGTGTTGATGGGAAGTGTATGTGTGAGTTGGAGATGTGTGTGTGAGATGTGTGTGGGAGTATGGGAGAAGTGTGTGTGAGAGGAGGATTTGTGGTATGTGTGTGCGGGGATAAGTGTGTGTGTGGGTGGGTGGGTAGTTGTGTGTGGTGTGGAATGTGTGAGTGGGTGGGTGGGAAAGTGTATGTGTGGGTGGAGGGATATGTGTATGGATGGGGTGTGTGTGGGTGAGGAATATGTGGGTTTGTGAGGGATGTGTGGGAGGAAATGTATGTTTGGGTTGGTGTTTTTGTATGGGTGTTGGTGGGTAGTGGTATGTGTGGGTGTTGGCTGGTGGGGGATGTGTGGGTGTTGGTAGGTGGGGGATGTGTGGGTGTTGGTAGGTGGGGATGTGTGTAAGTGGGTGTTTTGGGGCGTGTGTAGGGGGTGTGGAGGATGTGTTTATGCTAGGGAGATGTGTGTGTCAGTGATGGAATGTGTGTTTGTTGAGGGATGTGTGTGTGGTGGGGATGTATGTGTGGTTGGTACGGTGTGTGGGTGGATGTGAAATGTGTGGATGGGTGGTGGCACGGAAAATAAACTTGTTAGTTGCGATCGATGACAAACAAGACCCGACATTAGTCTGCAAAAACAACCGACCCTTTGATGTTGTACAGACTGAGAAAAATACGTCGTTAAAACTGTCTACACACGATCGGCAGTTCTAACTGAGAAACAAGAATGTCTACACTGGTCGGCATTTTGTTAACAAATTGTTGCTCGAGACGAACACAGATGAACTAGGCGGGAGTCAGCCTTTGAAGTGACAGACGGAATGTCTGGCCAGAAGTCGGATGGGGTCTTGTGATGTGGAGAAGATCTCTAGATCACAGACAGGAGACAATTTCCAAGATTAAAGGGGACACCAGACAGAGGTTCACATTGAGTTGGGGAAAATACAGAGAAAAACAACTTCTCGACGCCTCAGCGTCTAGACAATTTGGTGACGTCACTCAAAGCCGATATAAAGGCCGTTGCAGTAAACAAAGTGCGTGAGTTGACCAAGATGTCTGAAGTGTGAAGGATCGGTGCAGTTTCGAGTTGTTTTCAATGAAAGATACTATCATGTCAAATTGTTGATATTTATCGGCGGACATAGATCCAGTCTGTGATCGCATAGTTTCGATTAGCAACCGGAATAGGCATATGGTTACATTTACCGGTCCACGTATGTGTGCTATGATATTTAACAGTGAAGCTAGAACACAATTTAGAAGATGATGGCTCAGAATTTGAAAACAGAAGTTGCTGAGAGGCCGCTACATTGGGCTTATACCCAAGTTGGTTTGCGGGAACCTGGCTTCTGCTGAGCAGGACATGCTGATGGGATTTATGTTTAGCAAGTGATAGTGTATCACTGAACAGTCAGAACATCGTATATATATACACTACTGATACCAGGAACATTCATACAAAATTATAGAAATACCTAGAACATTCAGATTGTGGTGTTAATATGTGGAATCTTTAAAACTAGTGACACTAGATCCATTAAGATTTCCCCAGTAACAGTGACAATAGTGTTAAAATTCTCTGATTAACAATCAGTTAAATAACAGTGGAAATTCATAGGGTGAATCAGATTGAAGACTCTCATTAGACAGTGTTTGTCATGGGTGTCCAAGCATCCTAGTGGTTCAAGAGACAACGGAGAAACTCTTCACGTGACCGGAGAAGCATCACCTGGGTGAGGTTGCTTGTCTGGAATACATGGTGCAGGTGTGTTCTCAGCACAGTGATGAGAATGACTATACTCCTGAACACTAATCTGAGTCTATATACACTTTAGAATATACGTCACACATTCTACACATTATACACACACACACTTCTCCTACATATACTCTTTGCTTTAATAAATTTCTTGGTTTTATTTGTTAAAGCCAGAGTTGTCAAGTATGTTATGTTGGGGACGAATGAGAGGGGGCATGATCCAGGAGTGAGTAAGAGTGAGAAGAAGGTGTCTTCAGATTGAGTTAGTGTTGTGGACGGAGTCTGCTGGATATCTCCAGGATAGTGATATTGAATTAAAACAAATGTGGGTGTTGATTCCCCTCACTCCAGGGACGACACTAAAGTGGTAAAGAAGAACAAATAACTACTACGGCATTCATTCTTTACACACGACATTTATTTGGGGATCGTAAACGTGATCTTTGGACACGGGATCTTTCGTGCAAGGGATCCTTAGACAACGGGATCTTTCATAAGCGGGGTCTTTTAACACGGGATCTTTTGACACGGGATCTTTAGTTAGAGGATGGAGATATCCTATTAGTGAGAATCCAGCTAGAGTGAATGTGGATAGGGGTTAAGACTTACCTTACCTGTTCACACTTCACACGTCTGCAAAGGTCTGTGGTCCTGATTCTACTCTTGTCACTGAGTGATTGTGTTGTTTTGTGTGGTGTGTTATAAAATATATATATTAATTGTACTTGGTCATTGTCTATATATTTGTTTAGAGATAATCTATACTCTATCTGCTGAGTTACCTCTCTGAAAATGGCCACTCCTAAACTAACTACGGCAGAACTAAGGGCAAAGGGGGAAGAAATGGGATTGTCGGGTTCTGCACTAACTGATTACATACAGGAGGTGGAGAGACAGTATCGTCAAGCAGAAAGAGAGGATCGAAAGGCTGAGTTGGAATTGAGAAGGATGGAGTTAGAGCAAGCAGCTAAGAAATTGGAAGCAGAACAAGCTGCTAGGCAATTTGAAGCTGAGCAGCAGCTAAGAAATTGGAAGCAGAACAAGCTGCTAGGTAATTGGAAGCAGAACAAGCTGCTAAGAAATTGGAAGCAGAACAAGCTGCTATGCAATTGGAAGCAGAACAAGCTGCTAAGAAATTGGAAGCAGAGCAAGCCATGAGAAGGCTGGAAATTGAAGCTGAGCAGGCAGCTAAGAAACAGGAAGCTGAACAAGAAGCCCAGAAAAGGGAGCATGAGTACCGAATGCGGGAACTTGAGCTTAAGAGGCAATTTAGTGGGGAAACTGAGGGAGCAGTGGGAGGTTCCTCTTTCCCTGGCTCAACACCAGTAGGTGGACATAGTTAGTTAGTTAGTTAGTTAGTCGCAGTTCCAACTTCACAGCAACGGGTCGTCCCCATTATGCTCCATTCCTGTGCCAGTGAATATCACACAAAACGCTCCCACTGCCCAATGTAAAAAGTGGAAAAGACAGGAGTCTCGACAAATAACAGCCCGCACAGATACACTGTGCATAATGCCGCCACCAGAATGTCAACACAATAGTCCCCCACAAAGCACCCAGTTCATTTCTGATGGAATCGGCAGTCATTTTCCCATCTGGATGTTTCCTAGATGTTCACCCACACAGTCCACGAAATACAGTTCATCGTCAATGGCAGTGGCAGTCAACCAGAAGCCCAGCAGCCACGCATTTCTGCATAAGGCAAAAACCGGTCAACTCTGGGACATAGCCATCTGCCATCGCTCCAAACATGCAGTCCACGTTCCAAAAGACCTTGGGCAGATTCAAAAGCATTTCACACGAAACTCACAGCTCACAGTGTCGCGCCACGCACTCACTCAGTAGCAGGGCGACGGAACCATCAAGCCTCCTTAGTCGCCTCTTACGACATGCGTGGTAGGCTGCAGTGTTGCTATTCTTTGCTTCCCTTATGGGCCCCGGCAACACACAGGTGGACATAGCTACCATGCTATGAAGTTCCCTGTAGCGATTTACGAGGAGGACAAAGAGAAGATTGACCAGTACCCTCAACGCTTTGAGGCTAAGTCGGTTGATATGGGTCTGGAGCGTGATAAATGGAATCTCAAGCTATCCCAGGGATTACGAGGGACCGGTTACGAGGTTTATTCTCGCCTGCCACCAGGACATGAGAACAATTATGACGAGTTGAAGACGGCTCTGCTGAAACGATTCGAAGTTACTTCACATACCTACCGGAAAAAAATTTCGAGGAGCGAAACGAGAACCGGGGGAGTTGTTCGCCGCCTATAGTCTGCGTCTGAAAGCCTATCTCCATAAGTGGATGGATTTGGCTGGGTTCGCGCATGACTATGAGAGTCTGGAAGAGCTCATGGTAGTCGACCAGATGCGAAAGCAAATGTCGAAACCTCTTAGGACATTCTTGGGAGAACAAGGGGCGGAACGAATCGACATGGTGACGAAATTGGCAGAACGGTTCGTCGAGGTCCATCGGGAGGAAGCAGAAAACCTTTCTACCAACACCAAAAGTCAGAAAAAGCATACCTGAAGAAAACAAGCACAGGAACTAAGAAGGTGGAACCATATGTCAAAACTTCAGAGGAGTGTTTGGAGAAGACGAAGGAGGGAAGCAAGAGCACTTCGAGCTCTACTCAAAAACGACCGTGGTTGGAGAAGTAGTGTTTGATTTGTAAGTCACCTTCTCACAATACGAAGGATTGCAAATCGAAGGCTAAGAACCCTCACTTCGCGGCATGTCAAGTGACTTCAACGCAGGTGGACACTGACAATGCCAAGTTTGACAAGGAAGCTCACCAGCGGGAGAGCTCACTAAAGTCCGGCACTAGAAAATCTAGGACAGGAAAATGGTGCAAACACTGCAGGGCGAATACGCACAATGCATTGACTGCAGGGGAAAGTCAGGAGACTCTCAATTCGTCGTGTGTCCCGGGAAACTTAAGGTGGAGCCCACCGAACAGGTCGAAGCCGAGGAAGAGACTCCAGACCAGGATACACCACCTGTAGTGGAATTGGTAGAAGTTAACGGTCGTCAAGTGGAGTGTTTGTACGACACAGGCCTGGACGGGGAGGCCGTGATTTCTGCGGATCTGGTATATCCAGAACAATTCACAGGTGAGACCATGGAGATACAGCCTGCACAGAAGAGTGCTGTAGCCATGAAATTGCCCATTGCCAGAGTGGAGATTCGGTCAAGATATGTCACCGGCATCATCAAGGCCGCGGTGTTGACCGATCCCATTTTTCCCGTAATCCTCAGTTTCCGGTATGTCTTTCTGGGAATGCCCAGAGAGCCAATCCATATGGGAGCCATACAGACTCGCTCTCAGACGAGAATAGATGAGGCAGAAGCAAATGTGACTAACCCACTGCCAGGGGAGTTGCGAACTGCCCAGAGTGAGGATGCTACGTTACGTCCTTACTACAAAAAGCTGCAGAAAAGTGCTGATCCACCCAAACGAGGGCAGTACTATATGAAGAATAGGATACTCTACAGGAGAGCCGGAAGGGGAGACAACCTACATGGTCAGTTGGTGGTTCCGAAGGCCCACCGCTCCCAGATTCTTCATATGGGGCATACCATCTCATTCGGTGGGCATATGGGTATTGCCGCCACGATGCAGCGGATTTCCTGCCATTACTATTGGCCGGGAATGACAGGTGATGTGCGTCGGTATGTGAAGTCATGCCCTGAGTGCCAGAGGGTGGCACCAAAACACTGGACAGCGCCGGTGGTTTTGGGTGAAATGCCCATCATGAACTCTCCTTTCGAGAGGGTAGCCATCGATATTGTGGGTCCACTTCCTAGGACTAGGAAGAGGAACATGTACATACTCACCATGGTGGATTGCTGTACAATGTGGGGTGAAGCCATACCGTTGACCACAATTGACTCGAAAAGAGTGGCGGACGCACTGATGGAGGCCTTTACCAGATTGGGCTTTCCTGATCAAATACTGACGGACAATGGGTCCCAGTTTTGTGGAAAACTTATGGAGGAGGTATTTAGGGTGTTCCACTCTAACCATATCCATACCAGCCCTTACCACCCTCAAGCCAATGGACAAGTAGAGCGTTTCAACGGCACGTTGATGACAATGCTCAGGAAACTGGCGCAGGAAAAACCTGATAGGTGGGATGAATATATCCCAGCAGCACTTTTTGCCTATCGGGAAGTTCCTCATGGCTCAACAGGACTACCACCCGCCACATTGCTGTTTGGTCGTCCAATCAAGAGACCGTTGGAAGCCATGTTGAGGAGTTGGACTGAAGAGGGGACGTCAGAAGAAGTGATCTCTTCTTACAAATATGTGGAGGAACTGAAAGAAAAACTTCACAAGGGATGGACTCTGGCAAATCAAAACTTGAAAAAGGCCAGAAAAAGACATGCGGCTTACTACAACCGTAGGTCTAAAGACAGATCTCTAGAGGTGGGAGACAAAGTATTGTTGCTACTCCCAACGAGAAACAACAAACTGGAGATAGGTTGGGAAGGACCATTTATCGTGGAAAGGGTGATATCCAGGACCAACTATCAGATTCGGATCCGGGGAAAGTCGAAGATTTTCCATATCAATCTCTTGCGGAAATACGAAGAGAGACCCGGAGAAAAAGCGGCTCACCTCATGGCAATGGCAGTTGCAGTGGAGACAGAAGTCGGAACCAACGAGGGCAGGGAATACCCCCTGGTACACCAGGAAACCTACAAGGATGTACAGGTTAACCCTGATCTGACTTCCCAGGAGAGGGAAAAGATAACCAGGTTCTCGAGTCTCATAAGGAGATACTGACTGATAAACCAGGACGAACGAGGTTGGTGGAGTTCGAGATGACTTTGACCACTCAAGAGCCTATTCGCCAAAAGGTTTACCCAGTGCCATTCTCTAAAGAAAAGGCCCTGGAGGAGAAAATACAGAAACTGTTGGAGGATGACGTGATTGCGCCATCCACATCCCCATACAATGCGGGGGTGGTTTTGTTGCGAAAACCAAGTGGAGAACACCGGTTGTGTATAGACTACCGACTTCTGAACAGTCATACACAATTTCAGGTGGAACCTTTGCCGAATCCAACTCAGTTATTCGCGAGGCTCCATAAGGCAAGGTATTTCTCAAAGTTGGATCTGAGTCGCGGGTATTATCAGATTCCGGTCAAACCAGAGGTTCGACCACTGCTGGCTTTCAGTACCCCCAGTGGACATTATGAATTCAAGGTCACGCCCTTTGGACTCAGCAATGCACCCAGTGTGTTTACTCGCATGATGAGGACTTTACTAGATCCCTTACAGGATCCGTCCATCATCTCATTCATGGATGATATTCTGATTTCCAGTGACAGTTTGGATGACCATTTACAATCCTTGGAACGAGTTTTAAATAGGCTCAAGGAAGCAGGGCTTACTGCTCGCCCAAAAAAGTGTATGATTGGTTACCAGACTCTGGAATTTCTAGGTCACACCATCACTCCAGGACACATTGTCCCAGAAGAAAAGAACCTAGAGAAAATCAGACGTGCTCCAAGGCCAAAAACGAAGAAGGATGTGCGATCTTTTCTCTCGTTGTGTGGGTTCTACCACAAATTTATCCCACATTTCACTGAACTGGGAGCTCCATTAACGGAAACATTGAAAAAGGGATTCCCGGACCAAATCGTTTGGACACCAGAATGTGAGAGTGCCTACAGTCAGTTGAAGGAGGCCTTGGTCAGCAAACCTGTATTACAGCTCCCGGACCTTTCCAAACCATTTGTGTTGAGAACGGATGCAAGTGGAATTGGGATTGGGGCAGCTTTGTTACAGGAAGGAAAAGACGATGCTTCGGTTTTGAAACCAGTGGCGTACGCAAGCAAGAAACTTCTCCCGGCTGAGAGGAATTATTCGACCGTCGAGAGATAGTGTTTGTCTCTCGTATGGGCCGTGCAAAAATTCCAGCCCTATTTGTATGGAGTTCAGTTTCGAGTTTAGTCGGATCATCAGCCTTTGATGTTCCTGGCCACTTCTCAGAATCTCAACGCCCGTTTGATGCGGTGGTTGTTGCTACTTCAGCCATACCACTTTACAGTGGAGTATATACCTAGAAAGGAAAATGTTGGAGCTGATTTCCTGTCTAGACATCCAGCTCCTGATGAAGAGGAATAGATCATCTGGATTGAACCTCCAAGAAGAAAGAGTTGTTGCGGACTACTCTCTTAGGAGGGGGCCTATGTCACGGAAAATAAACTTGTTAGTTGCGATCAATGACAAACAAGACCCGACATTAGTCTGCAAAAACAACCGACCCTTTGATGTTGTACAGACTGAGAAAAATACGTCGTTAAAACTGTCTACACACGATCGGCAGTTCTAACTGAGAAACAAGATACGTCGCGTCACAACGTCTACACTGGTCGGCATTTTGTTAACAAATTGTTGCTCGAGACAAACACTGGTGAACAAGGCGGGAGTCAGCCTTTGAAGTGACAGACGGAATGTCTGGCCAGAAGTCGGATGGGGTCTTGTGGTGTGGAGAAGATCTCTAGATCACAGACAGGAGACAATTTCCAAGATTAAAGGGGACACCAGACAGAGGTTCACATTGAATTGGGAAAAATACAGAGAAAAACAACTTCTCGACGCCTCAGCTCTAGACAATTTGGTGACGTCACTCAAAGCCGATATAAAGGCCGTTGCAGTAAACAAAGTGCGTGAGTCGACCAAGATTTCTGAAGTGTGAAGGATCGGTGCAGTTCCGAGTTGTGTTCAATGAAAGAAACTATCATGTCAAATTTTTGATATTTATCGGCGGACATAGATCCAGTCTGTGATCGCATAGTTTCGATTAGCAACCGGAATAGGCATATGGTTACATTTACAGGTCCACGTATGTGTGCTATGATATTCAACAGTGAAGCTAGAACACAATTTAGAAGTTGATGGCTCAGAATTTGAAAACAGAAGTTGCTGAGAGGCCGCTACATTGGGCTTATACCCAAGTTGGTTTGCGGGAACCTGGCTTCTGCTGAGCAGGACATGCTGATGAGATTTATGTTTAGCAAGTGATAGTGTATCACTGAACAGTCAGAACATTGTATATATACACTACTGATACCAGGAACATTCATACAAAATTATAGAAATACCTAGAACATTCAGATTGTGGTGTTAATATGGGGAATGTTTAAAACCAGTGACACTAGATCCATTAAGATTTCCCCAGTAACAGTGACAATAGTGTTAAAATTCTCTGATTAACAATCAGTTAAATAACAGTGGAAATTCATAGGGTGAATCAGATTGAAGACTCTCATTAGACAGTGTTTGTCATGGGTGTCCAAGCATCCTAGTGGTTCAAGAGACAACGGAGAAACTCTTCACGTGACCGGAGAAGCATCACCTGGGTGAGGTTGCTTGTCTGGAATACATGGTGTTGGTGTGTTCTCAGCACAGGGATGAGAATGACTATACTCCTGAACACTGAATCTGAGTCTATATACACTTTAGAATATACGTCACACATTCTACACATTATACACACACACACTTCTCCTACATATACTCTTTGCTGTAATAAATTTCTTGGTTTTATTTGTTAAGGCTAGAGTTGTCAAGTATGTTATGTTGGGGAAGAATGAGAGGGGGCATGATCCAGGAGTGAGTAAGAGTGAGAAGAAGGTGTCTTCAGATTGAGGGAGTGTTGTGGACGGAGTCTGCTGAATATCTCCAGGATAGTGATAATGAATTAAAACAAATATGGGTGTTGATTCCCCTCACTCCAGGGACGACACTAAAGTGGTAAAGAAGAACAAATAACTACTACGGCATTCATTCTTTACACACGACAGGTGGGAAACTGTGTGTGTGTGGGGGATGCGTGTGTGGATGGGAAAATGTGTGGGTATGGGTGGGTTATGTGTGAGTGGGTGAGGGATGTGTGTGTGGGTTGGTGCGGGAGGTGTGTGTGGGAGGGTATGTGTGTGTGGTTGGGGGTGTGCGGTTTGGGTGGGTGGAGCATGTGTGTGTGGGCGAGTTTGTGTGGGTTGGGGTATGTGTGAGTAGGGAGTTGTGTGTGGGTGTTGATGTGTGTGAGGGATGTTTGTGTGGGTGGGTGCGAGATATCTGGGTTAGTAAGGGGATGTGTGTGACGAAACGCGTTTATCTGTCTTGGGTCGTCAAGTTCCCGCACTATTTTGGCGCGTCATCGGGGACTTTCCCAGCTAAAAATAGACTGAGGGAAGCCGATGGAGGACTTATTATCTAGAATCGTCTCGAAACACCGGAATTCGAGTAACCCGTGATGCTGGGTATCGCTCTAGATTCCCGTGCAGAGAGATCTAGAAACTCTAGGCGGGGAATGACGTTTTTCCCGAGAAAGTATCTTTTCTCAAGAAGCACTCGCTTCTTGTGCGCATTGAGTTGGCACGAAGCGGGAAATTGGCTAAAGCAGTCATTCACTTACTTTTGTTCGAAGAGAACAGACGCTGGCCTGAGTGTGAGCCATTTTTGTGTTGCGTCTCACCTCAACCATGATTCGGCTGACTGTTATGAAAAGGAAGCTGAGAAGCCTTTGAACAGTTCGGAAGCTGACTGGAGAGCTGGTTTCACCATCCAGGTAGATATTTGTTTAAATCATTTAACTTGGTACGTGTGTTCCACACGCCATTGTTCTAACCTCATTACCTATGCGGATGTCCTCGCATACTAATTAGCAAACCGATCGATAACGCCGGGGACAATTAAGCGTGTGTTTGGTTACCGTGTGCTCGCGAATCAGCTGTTAGGAACGCCGTAATGTAATGTGGGCGATTTGGGTTCCAAATATATGTACCATATATTGCCAATCGTTGCATCTATTAGGTTGCTGTGTTAGAATAAAACCTAGTTACTTGTGCCGGATGGAAACTTAGATTATGTCAGTCAGTAGCTGAAGCCAGAAGAATGGTTAGAAAACCAGGTAAGTTGGTAGGTGGAGATTCAGACAAAATTGTGCTTAGTTACTAAGTAAAGGAAGAACTTAGTTCTGTGCCACCAGGAATGATGTAACTATTGTGTAGGAACTTAATAGTGAATTCATTGTGTGGAACAGCGGATTTCTGTGGAAAGGTAAGTGGCTTTGGATGTGACATTGTGTATATATTGTCAGGGCATGTGATACTTCCTGGGGTAATTCCGAGCGCCGAATAGCACGACGCGTGATAACACTGCGTGCCGTCGCGATGTAAATATACGTTCTGAAGTCTTGTCTAAGATATCCTGTTTCTTTCATACTGGCGCTAGTGCGAGTGAATGCTAAGGTGCTGGAAGTATGGAAGGATGCAGGAGGCTGTATGAGACTGGGGAAATATAGAATATGGGGATGTGAAAGCAAGTTATGAAAGTATGTGTTGGTAGACCAAACCAACGATGAAGTTCAGTCCAGACCAAGGCTAAACCACTTGGGAGGACAGAACTGGAACAGTACCCTTGGAACATGTGGGGGAACATGTATTCTCAAGAAGGCGTCTGGACTCTAAGGCAGAGTCTGATAAGAAGAGTTTGCTGTGGCGTGGGCAGGTGGTCCCACCAGCAAACAGGCTTGTGTACATATTGGATGTGATCATGTACTATTCCTATATCCCGAGGGATGGTATATTGATCAAGATTATGTTTCTTAATGTACATTGATGATGTTAGGAACGAGTCTAGGGACTCTTTACCTATTTGTTTAGTTCGACTAAATTAGAACAATAACAGCCTTGTATCATTACTGACGTTAGCGACGACTGGTAGATGATTAGGGATAGGTGAGACCAATGATCAGACTCGTCATTCTGATTTCTTGCTCTGTTTGACGGGCTGTTCTGTGAGGCCAGCTGACATTGTGAACCCATGCTTGACTACTCTACATATAGAGATAATGCTTTGGTTATATGAATAACTAATTAGCATGACTGAGAGTTGAGTAGTTATTGGTAGGATGCATGTGGACTAATGGTTGGGCCAGTATACTCTCACCGGTTGCTCTTCCTTTTCAGGAGTTTGCCTGTTGAGGAACCAGTCAACTATAATTGTTGTTGGCAGAAAACCACTTCGGGTGACAGAGCGAAGGGTTCAGTTCTTTACTTATCACGCCAGACTCCATCACACCAGGTACCCAATGTGATTCACCATGCGTGAAGTTTGCTTCAAGACATACAACTGCCCTGAAGGTGCACGTGTGGGAAGTGATGGTTTGTGATCGTTTAAAATAGAAGATACTCTGTTTTGCCAGGAACATTTCAGCATGTTGAGTAATCATGCTCGACAGGGAACACCGGTCCGTCTGGTTTGACGGGGGTTCGGCCTAAACG
Organism: Cepaea hortensis; assembly: GCA_963921405.1. NCBI lineage: Eukaryota > Metazoa > Mollusca > Gastropoda > Stylommatophora > Helicidae > Cepaea > Cepaea hortensis. The sequence continues at coordinate 27,247,433 of OY992877.1, read as the reverse complement.
CAGAAGTAACTAATCTTCAGACACTTGAATGGTTCTTTGGACAGCTCTAGGGGCAGGTCTTGAGAAGAACTACACCAGTTATTGACTTGTGTGTCAAGTGTAACACGGTGGAAGGGACTATGGGATTATAGTCCAACCTGAATTGTTTCCGTAAAATAGATGTCTGATTCTATTAATGTAATGTTACCGTATCCAGATTATCAACTGTGTTCTAGAAGGACTCAGTAACTTTTCAGTAGCCATATCTGATCCACCAAAGTGTGACTGTAAGAGACCATTGAATTGGTCAACGACAGATCGGTTCTGCAGTGGGACTGTGCTAGGAGTGACAGACCATTCGGTTGGTCAGTGACTATTTAGTTCATCGAAGTAACCAATACTTGGAGCCAAGTCCAGGGAGATTGTCTCCAACTCGGTAGTGTTCGAGAACGGTATTACCAGTGACTCCGTGGGAGTGTTATAGATGCAGTTGGTCCAGTGAAGTGTGGTCCAGCAGTGATTCTATTGTTGTGGTTCCACGTTCGGGAGACGGAGTGGTCTCCAAGGTTCTAGTCATCTCACTGGAAGGAAGCCGGGTGAGTGGCGGACCGACTGGACGGGACATCTGCATCCACTCTACTTCTCAACTCGATGAAGACACCTACATCTCTAAGTCTGTCTCTACTCTATCTTCTATTTGTGTAAATAGATTCTTCTATCAGGATGTTCATTTCAGTTCTATATTCTCAAGGGTAGAATAAACTTTATGTAAGTTGACTTGCTCTTTGTATAATGATTGAGTGTGGTCTCGGACGATGCCTAAGTGTTCATTGTTCAACAGATGTAGGTAGTTAGTGGGGGTCTAGAATCTGGAGGGGTGTGTAGACGTAACTAAATAACCTGAGATCTACCACAGAAAAAAAAAGTGTATCTGCTCGTCCAACCCCTGGGGCTAGAATACACGGGAGTGCTAGAGACACCTCGGGTGTGGTTCACTCTCACTACCCAAGGTGAACCCGAAACACTCCGTTACAATGTGTGTGTGTGTGTGTGTGTGGGTGGAAAGATGTGTGGCGGGTGGGGTGTGTGTAGTGGGTGGGGGTGTGGATATGGGTGGGTTATTTGTGAGTGGGTGAGTGATGTGTGTGTTGATTGGTGCGGGATGTCTGTGTTGGAGGGGGGATGTGCCACATAACATGATAATATGCATTGTTTACGTGTACAACATTCATTTGACAATGTTGTTTTTTCCTATGTGAATGTATCATGCACTGTTGATGAACGAAAGCTGAGTGAATTTAAGGGCCGAATGTAAGACGGGCCTACGTGTCCAATTTGTAACCCTTTTAAAACAAAGATCAATTTAAAGTTCAATTCAATTCAATTCAATTCAATTCTTCTTCTTCTTCTTCTTCTTCTTCTTCTTCTTCTTCTTCCTCTTCTTCTTCTTCTTCTTCTTCTTCTTCTTCTTCTTCTTCTTCTTCTTCTTCTTCTTATTATTATTATTATTATTATTATTATTATTATTATGATTATTATTATTATTATTATTATTATTATTATTATTATTATTATTATTATTATTATTATTATTCGTCATCGTAATTTTATTCTTTTTTTTCCAATGTTCCTCTTCATTTCTTCGATACCATTTCCCTTCCCACCACAATATCCCCTCTTTTGTTGTTGTAATATTTGAATAACGAAGACACAAACCATATATAGTACGATTTATAGTAATATTTCACACCTTAACTTCAGCTGCTGGTGTTTACACAAGTTGTAATCCCATCGCATTTATGATGTATATGCAAGATGTGCTAGGATAAAGCCACAAATACATTTACAGTCACGTGGTAAAAATTAGTTAAACTGTGGTAAAGCTGTGGAAATGTAAACAATATTTATTTAAAAACGAATTAGAGGCCAGCTTTACAAAACTCGTTTTATATATCTTTTATTACAGTCTCAATGGACTCCCATTTAAACCTCTTGTATTGTACCATTAAATTAACTATTCTTGTATCCACTAGAACAGTGGTTCTCAACCCTTTTTGGCCCATGCTCCCCTTCACCATATATTCAGAGCGTCATCCCGCCCCCTCCCCCTTTTCGTATTTCCTCCCTATAAATTCTCCCGCCCCTACAAGTATACGTAAAAATGGAAGGTAAATTTAATAACACCTACTAGAACAAGTCTAGACGTCTACATAAAACGTGATTTGCGGGTCTACTTACGATATAAAAGGCATTTCAGTAGGGCGAGAAGTACAGAACCGTAAAGTATGGAGGGAAAAAACAATATCAAGTAATCGGTTCTTGTATTAACGCGATCTTGAAATAATCTTAATTGCCCTCTGGAAACCCTTAAGTTCCCCCCTGGTGGAGAATTCCCCACCGGCTGAAAACCACTGCACTAGAACGTTAATGCTCTTCGTGTCGCCGTGAATGGAGCAAGAGATCATGTTAAAACCCGTTAAATGTCTTTCGTCGTATCTTCTAGAAAGTTAATCCTCTACAGATTGCCGGTAATGCAACAAGAGATATGTTAAATCCCATTAAATGTCTTTCATCGTATCCTCTAGAACAGTGGTTCTCAACCGGTGGGGAATTCTCCCCACCCCGTTTCCAGGGGGGAATGTTAAGGTTTCCAGGGGGGGGGGGGAGTGGGGATTAAGATTATTTCAAGATCACGTTAATACAAGAAGTGATTACTGGATACTGTTTTTACCTCCATACTTTACGGTTCTGTACTTCCGCCCTTCTGAAATTCGTTTCATAACATAAGTAGACCCGGAAATCACGTTTTATGGTAGACGTCTAGACTTGTTCCATTATGTGTTATTAAATTTAGCTTCCCTTTTTACGTATACTGTGTAGGGGAAGTGGGAATGTATAGGGAGGAAATACGAAAGGGGGTTGGGGATGACTTTCTGAACATATGGTGAAAGGGTGCATGGACCAAAAAAGGTTGAGAACCACTGTTATAGAATGTTAATACTCTTTAGATTCCAGTGAATGTAACAAGAAATTATGTTAAATCCCGTTAAATGTCTTTCATCGTATCATCTAGAACGTTAATCCTCTTCAGATTCCAGTGAATGTAACAAAAGATTATGTTAAATCACGTCCATTAGAACGTTAATCCTGTATAGATTACCGTAAATGTCATAAGAGATATGTTGTTATATTCACTAGTTCACACAAATGTCTTATGTTAGTGTATGATGTTTCTCATATGGTATTGTATGAACGGTACTTTCGAAACAATTGGAGCCAGTGAACGCTTTTTTACAATTCCCGACATACCGAATCATGGGTTCGACATCAGCCGCAGACGATTTCGAAGCAGATCGTCTTCCGCTGATTTTAATGGTGACAGCATCGGTCATTCATAGAGCAATGGCAAGCTAGTGAAAGTAGACATTTATTAGTAGATCACAAACAACCAAACAAATGATGGGGTTGATTACGACGTCCTGTTAAGGACGTGCAATTAACTTTCAACCTTCGAAATTAAAGTTTCTTACGCAACACTGAAGTTTGTATGACATAAATATAGTCAAAGACTACCACTCAATCAACTACGAGCAATGCTGAATTCATTTCATAAAACATTACTATTGTATTCCTTTACTTATTTTCTTTGTTTGACGTTGAGCCGCCAGCGTCTGCAGCCTACCTTGCTCCAGACGTACAGGTTATCCTTTCCTCTGGATCAAACAAGGCCAGGCCGAGAGAGGGAACATGCTGCATGGGCAAGACATAGGCAATCCACATACTTTCGTCTATCAAGACGGCAGGGAGCCACTCGCTCACTCACTATTGTATTCAATCCTTATTCTTCAGTTCCATGTTTTAGAGTCCAAAATGGCGATCATAACTCCCTCATGATCTCTGCTTTTGCTGTTATAATATGCTGCCTTTTTTACGATTTGTTGCTTGCTGTTCACGTTTATCGATGTCGTATTTCTATGTTTTACTTTGCTTTCGTGTCAAGTATTTCCGTGTACAAGAAGAATTTCTAGACTCAACTTATTCTGTTCATGAGATCAATCATGTTTTGGGGAACAGTTGCGCTTACTGGAACAGTGCTCACTTACCAAAGACTTGAGGTGTTATCGTTTTTTCTTTCTTCTGTAGTTTTTTATTCTTGTTATCCCAACATTTTAATCGTTTCTTGAGACAATATATTTTTCTGTACAGTGTAAACTTGTGTTGTGACAATATTGTTTTTCCCAATAGTTTTATCCGTTTTTGAGACAATATTTTTTCCTGAAATGACTCTTATCGAGACAATATTGTTTTCTTAAATAATTTTTTCAATCATAATTTCCCTGAACACGTTAATCTCGTAATGAGACAGTATTGTTTTCCCGAACACTTGAATCTCGTGCTAAGACAGTATTATTTTCCCGAACATGTTAATTTCTTGTTGAGATAATATCGTTTTCCCGAAAACTTTAATCTCTTGTTGAGACAGTATTGTTTTCCCGAACACTTTGATCTCGTGCTAAGACAGTATTATATTCCCGAACACTTGAATCTCGTGCTAAGACAGTATTATATTCCCGAATATTTTAATCTCGTGCTAAAACAGTATTATATTCCCGAACAATTTAATCTCGTGCTAACACAGTATTATATTCCCGAACACTTTAATCTCGTGCTAACACAGTATTATATTCCCGAACACTTTAATCTCGTGCTAACACAGTATTATATTCCCGAACACTTTAATCTCGTGCTAACACAGTATTATATTATCGAACACTTTAATCTTGTGCTAAGACAATATTATATTCCCAAACACTTTAATCTCGTGCTAAGACAGTATTATATATTCCCGAACACTTTAATCTCGTGCTAACACAGTATTATATTCCCGAACACTTTAATCTCGTGCTAAGACAGTATTATATCCCCGAACACTTTAATCTCGTGCTAAGACAGTATTATATTCCCGAACACTTGAATCTCGTGCTAACACAGTATTATATTCCCGAACACTTTAATTTCGTGCTAAGACAGTATTATATTCCCGAACACTGTAATCTCGTGCTAAGACAGTATTATATTCCCGAAGACTTTAATCTCGTGCTAAGACAGTATTATATTCCCGAATACTTTAATCTCGTGCTAAGACAGTATTATATTCCCGAACACTTGAATCTCGTGCTAAGACAGTATTATATTCCCGAACACTTGCATCTCGTGCAAAGACAGTATTATATTCCCGAACACTTGAATCTCGTGCTAAGACAGTATTATATTCCCGAACACTTTAATCTCGTGCTAAGACAGTATTATATTCCCGAACACTTTAATCTCATGCTAAGACAGTATTATATCCCCGAACACTTTAATCTCGTGCTAACACAGTATTATATTCCCGAACACTTTAATTTCGTGCTAAGACAGTATTATATCCCCGAACACTTTAATATCGTTCTAACACAGTATTATATTCCCGAACACTTTAATCTCGTGCTAACACAGTATTATATTCCCGAACACTTTAATCTCGTGCTAACACAGTATTATATTTCGGAACACTTTAATCTCGTGCTAACACAGTATTATATTCCCGAACACTGTAATCTCGTGCTAACACAATATTATATTCCCGAACATTTTAATCTCGTGCTAAGACAGTATTATATTCCCGAACACTTGAATCTCGTGCTAAGACAGTATTATATTCCCGAACACTTGAATCTCGTGCTAAGACAGTATTATATTCCCGAACACTTGAATCTCGTGCTAAGACAGTATTATATTCCCGAACACTTGAATCTCGTGCTAAGACAGTATTATATTCCCGAACACTTTAATCTCGTGCTAAGACAGTATTATATTCCCGAACACTTGAATCTCGTGCTAAGACAGTGTTATATTCCCGAACACTTTAATCTCGTGCTAAAACAGTATTATATTCCCGAACACTTTAATCTCGTGCTAAGACAGTGTTATATTCCCGAACACTTTAATCTCGTGCTAAAACAGTATTATATTCCCGAACACTTGAAACTCGTGCTAAGACAGTATTATATTCCCGAACACTTGAATCTCGTGCTAAGACAGTATTATATTCCCGAACACTTTAATCTCGTGCTAAGACAGTATTATATCACCGAACACTTTAATCTCGTGCTAACACAGTATTATATTCCCGAACACTTGAATCTCGTGCTAACACAGTATTATATTCCAGAACACTTTAATTTCGTGCTAAGACAGTATTATATTCCCGAACACTGTAATCTCGTGCTAAGACAGTATTATATTCCCGAAGACTTTAATCTCGTGCTAAGACAGTATTATATTCCCGAATACTTTAATCTCGTGCTAAGACAGTATTATATTCCCGAACACTTGAATCTCGTGCTAAGACAGTATTATATTCCCGAACACTTGCATCTCGTGCAAAGACAGTATTATATTCCCGAACACTTGAATCTCGTGCTAAGACAGTATTATATTCCCGAACACTTTAATCTCGTGCTAAGACAGTATTATATTCCCGAACACTTTAATCTCATGCTAAGACAGTATTATATCCCCGAACACTTTAATCTCGTGCTAACACAGTATTATATTCCCGAACACTTTAATTTCGTGCTAAGACAGTATTATATCCCCGAACACTTTAATATCGTTCTAACACAGTATTATATTCCCGAACACTTTAATCTCGTGCTAACACAGTATTATATTCCCGAACACTTTAATCTCGTGCTAACACAGTATTATATTTCGGAACACTTTAATCTCGTGCTAACACAGTATTATATTCCCGAACACTGTAATCTCGTGCTAACACAATATTATATTCCCGAACACTTTAATCTCGTGCTAACACAGTATTATATTCCCGAACACTTTAATCTCGTGCTAACACAGTATTATATTATCGAACACTTTAATCTCGTGCTAAGACAGTATTATATCCGCGAACACTTTAATCTCGTGCTAAGACAGTATTATATTCCCGAACACTTTAATCTCGTGCTAACACAGTATTATATTCCCGAACACTTTAATCTCGTGCTAAGACAGTATTATATTCCCGAACACTTTAATCTCGTGCTAAGACAGTATTATATCCCCGAACACTTTGATCTCGTGCTAAGACAGTATTATATTCCCGAACATTTTAATCTTGTGCTAAGACAATATTATATTCCCAAACACTTTAATCTCGTGCTAAGCCAGTATTATATTCCCGAACACTTTAATCTCGTGCTAACACAGTATTATATTCCCGAACACTTTAATCTCGTGCTAAGACAGTATTATATCCCCGAACACTTTAATCTCGTGCTAAGACAGTATTATATTCCCGAACACTTGAATCTCGTGCTAACACAGTATTATATTCCCGAACACTTTAATTTCGTGCTAAGACAGTATTATATTCCCGAACACTGTAATCTCGTGCTAAGACAGTATTATATTCCCGAACACTTTAATCTCGTGCTAAGACAGTATTATATTCCCGAATACTTTAATCTCGTGCTAAGACAGTATTATATTCCCGAACACTTGAATCTCGTGCTAAGACAGTATTATATTCCCGAACACTTGAATCTCGTGCAAAGACAGTATTATATTCCCGAACACTTGAATCTCGTGCTAAGACAGTATTATATTCCCGAACACTTTAATCTCGTGCTAAGACAGTATTATATTCCCGAACACTTTAATCTCATGCTAAGACAGTATTATATCCCCAAACACTTTAATCTCGTGCTAACACAGTATTATATTCCCGAACACTTTAATTTCGTGCTAAGACAGTATTATATCCCCGAACACTTTAATATCGTTCTAACACAGTATTATATTCCCGAACACTTTAATCTCGTGCAAACACAGTATTATCTTCCCGAATACTTTAATCTCGTGCTAACACAGTATTATATTCCCGAACACTTTAATCTCGTGCTAACACAGTATTATATTTCGGAACACTTTAATCTCGTGCTAACACAATATTATATTCCCGAACACTTTAATCTCGTGCTAACACAATATTATATTCCCGAACATTTTAATCTCGTGCTAAGACAGTATTATATTCCCGAAGACTTTAATCTCTTGTGCTAAGACAGTATTATATTCCCGAACACTTGAATCTCGTGCTAAGACAGTGTTATATTCCCGAACACTTTAATCTCGTGCTAAAACAGTATTATATTCCCGAACACTTTAATCTCGTGCTAAGACAGTGTTATATTCCCGAACACTTTAATCTCGTGCTAAAACAGTATTATATTCCCGAACACTTGAAACTCGTGCTAAGACAGTATTATATTCCCGAACACTTGAATCTCGTGCTAAGACAGTATTATATTCCCGAACACTTTAATCTCGTGCTAACACAGTATTATATTCCCGAACACTTTAATCTCGTGCTAACACAGTATTATATTCCCGAACACTTTAATCTCGTGCTAACACAGTATTATATTCCCGAACACTTTAATCTCGTGCTAACACAGTATTATATTATCGAACACTTTAATCTCGTGCTAAAACAGTATTATATCCGCGAACACTTTAATCTCGTGCTAAGACAGTATTATATTCCCGAACACTTTAATCTCGTGCTAACACAGTATTATATTCCCGAACACTTTAATCTCGTGCTAAGACATTATTATATTCCCGAACACTTTAATCTCGTGCTAAGACAGTATTATATCCCCGAACACTTTGATCTCGTGCTAAGACAGTATTATATTCCCGAACATTTTAATCTTGTGCTAAGACAATATTATATTCCCAAACACTTTAATCTCGTGCTAAGACAGTATTATATTCCCGAACACTTTAATCTCGTGCTAACACAGTATTATATTCCCGAACACTTTAATCTCGTGCTAAGACAGTATTATATCCCCGAACACTTTAATCTCGTGCTAAGACAGTATTATATTCCCGAACACTTGAATCTCGTGCTAACACAGTATTATATTCCCGAACACTTTAATTTCGTGCTAAGACAGTATTATATTCCCGAACACTGTAATCTCGTGCTAAGACAGTATTATATTCCCGAAGACTTTAATCTCGTGCTAAGACAGTATTATATTCCCGAATACTTTAATCTCGTGCTAAGACAGTATTATATTCCCGAACACTTGAATCTCGTGCTAAGACAGTATTATATTCCCGAACACTTGCATCTCGTGCAAAGACAGTATTATATTCCCGAACACTTGAATCTCGTGCTAAGACAGTATTATATTCCCGAACACTTTAATCTCGTGCTAAGACAGTATTATATTCCCGAACACTTTAATCTCATGCTAAGACAGTATTATATCCCCGAACACTTTAATCTCGTGCTAACACAGTATTATATTCCCGAACACTTTAATTTCGTGCTAAGACAGTATTATATCCCCGAACACTTTAATATCGTTCTAACACAGTATTATATTCCCGAACACTTTAATCTCGTGCTAACACAGTATTATATTCCCGAACACTTTTATCTCGTGCTAACACAGTATTATATTTCGGAACACTTTAATCTCGTGCTAACACAGTATTATATTCCCGAACACTGTAATCTCGTGCTAACACAATATTATATTCCCGAACATTTTAATCTCGTGCTAAGACAGTATTATATTCCCGAACACTTGAATCTCGTGCTAAGACAGTATTATATTCCCGAACACTTGAATCTCGTGCTAAGACAGTATTATTTTCCCGAACACTTGAATCTCGTGCTAAGACAGTATTATATTCCCGAACACTTGAATCTCGTGCTAAGACAGTATTATATTCCCGAACACTTTAATCTCGTGCTAAGACAGTATTATATTCCCGAACACTTGAATCTCGTGCTAAGGCAGTGTTATATTCCCGAACACTTTAATCTCGTGCTAAAACAGTATTATATTCCCGAACACTTTAATCTCGTGCTAAGACAGTGTTATATTCCCGAACACTTTAATCTCGTGCTAAAACAGTATTATATTCCCGAACACTTGAAACTCGTGCTAAGACAGTATTATATTCCCGAACACTTGAATCTCGTGCTAAGACAGTATTATATTCCCGAACACTTTAATCTCGTGCTAAGACAGTATTATATCCCCGAACACTTTAATCTCGTGCTAACACAGTATTATATTCTCGAACATTTTAATCTCGTGCTAAGACAGTATTATATTCCCGAACACTTTAATCTCGTGCTAAGACAGTATTATATTCCCGAACTCTTTAATCTCGTGCTAAGACAGTATTATATTCCCGAACACTTTAATCTCGTGCTAAGACAGTATTATATTCCCGAACACGTCAATCTCGTTCTAACACAGTATTATATTCCCGAACACTTTAATCTCGTGCTAAGACAGTATTATATTCCCGAACACTTTAATCTCGTGCTAAGACAGTGTTATATTCCCGAACACTTTAATCTCGTGCTAAAACAGTATTATATTCCCGAACACTTTAATCTCGTGCTAAGACAGTGTTATATTCCCGAACACTTTAATCTCGTGCTAAAACAGTATTATATTCCCGAACACTTTAATCTCGTGTTGAGATAATATCGTTTTTCCGAACACTTTAATCTCGTGTTGAGACAGTATTGTTTTCCCGAACACTTTGATCTCGTGCTAAGACAGTATTATATTCTCGAACATTTGAATCTCGTGCTAAGACAGTATTATATTCCCGAATATTTTAATCTCGTGCTAAGACAGTATTATATTCCCGAACAATTTAATCTCGTGCTAACACAGTATTATATTCCCGAACACTTTAATCTCGTTCTAACACAGTATTATATTCCCGAACACTTTAATCTCGTGCTAACACAGTATTATATTCCCGAACACTTTAATCTCGTGCTAACACAGTATTATATTATCGAACACTTTAATCTCGTGCTAAGACAGTATTATATCCGCGAACACTTTAATCTCGTGCTAAGACAGTATTATATTCCCGAACACTTTAATCTCGTGCTAACACAGTATTATATTCCCGAACACTTTAATCTCGTGCTAAGACAGTATTATATTCCCGAACACTTTAATCTCGTGCTAAGACAGTATTATATCCCCGAACACTTTGATCTCGTGCTAAGACAGTATTATATTCCCGAACATTTTAATCTTGTGCTAAGACAATATTATATTCCCAAACACTTTAATCTCGTGCTAAGCCAGTATTATATTCCCGAACACTTTAATCTCGTGCTAACACAGTATTATATTCCCGAACACTTTAATCTCGTGCTAAGACAGTATTATATCCCCGAACACTTTAATCTCGTGCTAAGACAGTATTATATTCCCGAACACTTGAATCTCGTGCTAACACAGTATTATATTCCCGAACACTTTAATTTCGTGCTAAGACAGTATTATATTCCAGAACACTGTAATCTCGTGCTAAGACAGTATTATATTCCCGAACACTTTAATCTCGTGCTAAGACAGTATTATATTCCCGAATACTTTAATCTCGTGCTAAGACAGTATTATATTCCCGAACACTTGAATCTCGTGCTAAGACAGTATTATATTCCCGAACACTTGAATCTCGTGCAAAGACAGTATTATATTCCCGAACACTTGAATCTCGTGCTAAGACAGTATTATATTCCCGAACACTTTAATCTCGTGCTAAGACAGTATTATATTCCCGAACACTTTAATCTCATGCTAAGACAGTATTATATCCCCGAACACTTTAATCTCGTGCTAACACAGTATTATATTCCCGAACACTTTAATTTCGTGCTAAGACAGTATTATATCCCCGAACACTTTAATATCGTTCTAACACAGTATTATATTCCCGAACACTTTAATCTCGTGCAAACACAGTATTATCTTCCCGAATACTTTAATCTCGTGCTAACACAGTATTATATTCCCGAACACTTTAATCTCGTGCTAACACAGTATTATATTTCGGAACACTTTAATCTCGTGCTAACACAGTATTATATTCCCGAACACTTTAATCTCGTGCTAACACAATATTATATTCCCGAACACTTTAATCTCGTGCTAACACAGTATTATATTATCGAACACTTTAATCTCGTGCTAAGACAGTATTATATCCGCGAACACTTTAATCTCGTGCTAAGACAGTATTATATTCCCGAACACTTTAATCTCGTGCTAACACAGTATTATATTCCCGAACACTTTAATCTCGTGCTAAGACAGTATTATATTCCCGAACACTTTAATCTCGTGCTAAGACAGTATTATATCCCCGAACACTTTGATCTCGTGCTAAGACAGTATTATATTCCCGAACATTTTAATCTTGTGCTAAGACAATATTATATTCCCAAACACTTTAATCTCGTGCTAAGCCAGTATTATATTCCCGAACACTTTAATCTCGTGCTAACACAGTATTATATTCCCGAACACTTTAATCTCGTGCTAAGACAGTATTATATCCCCGAACACTTTAATCTCGTGCTAAGACAGTATTATATTCCCGAACACTTGAATCTCGTGCTAACACAGTATTATATTCCCGAACACTTTAATTTCGTGCTAAGACAGTATTATATTCCCGAACACTGTAATCTCGTGCTAAGACAGTATTATATTCCCGAACACTTTAATCTCGTGCTAAGACAGTATTATATTCCCGAATACTTTAATCTCGTGCTAAGACAGTATTATATTCCCGAACACTTGAATCTCGTGCTAAGACAGTATTATATTCCCGAACACTTGAATCTCGTGCAAAGACAGTATTATATTCCCGAACACTTGAATCTCGTGCTAAGACAGTATTATATTCCCGAACACTTTAATCTCGTGCTAAGACAGTATTATATTCCCGAACACTTTAATCTCATGCTAAGACAGTATTATATCCCCAAACACTTTAATCTCGTGCTAACACAGTATTATATTCCCGAACACTTTAATTTCGTGCTAAGACAGTATTATATCCCCGAACACTTTAATATCGTTCTAACACAGTATTATATTCCCGAACACTTTAATCTCGTGCAAACACAGTATTATCTTCCCGAATACTTTAATCTCGTGCTAACACAGTATTATATTCCCGAACACTTTAATCTCGTGCTAACACAGTATTATATTTCGGAACACTTTAATCTCGTGCTAACACAGTATTATATTCCCGAACACTTTAATCTCGTGCTAACACAATATTATATTCCCGAACATTTTAATCTCGTGCTAAGACAGTATTATATTCCCGAAGACTTTAATCTCTTGTGCTAAGACAGTATTATATTCCCGAACACTTGAATCTCGTGCTAAGACAGTGTTATATTCCCGAACACTTTAATCTCGTGCTAAAACAGTATTATATTCCCGAACACTTTAATCTCGTGCTAAGACAGTGTTATATTCCCGAACACTTTAATCTCGTGCTAAAACAGTATTATATTCCCGAACACTTGAAACTCGTGCTAAGACAGTATTATATTCCCGAACACTTGAATCTCGTGCTAAGACAGTATTATATTCCCGAACACTTTAATCTCGTGCTAACACAGTATTATATTCCCGAACACTTTAATCTCGTGCTAACACAGTATTATATTCCCGAACACTTTAATCTCGTGCTAACACAGTATTATATTCCCGAACACTTTAATCTCGTGCTAACACAGTATTATATTATCGAACACTTTAATCTCGTGCTAAAACAGTATTATATCCGCGAACACTTTAATCTCGTGCTAAGACAGTATTATATTCCCGAACACTTTAATCTCGTGCTAACACAGTATTATATTCCCGAACACTTTAATCTCGTGCTAAGACATTATTATATTCCCGAACACTTTAATCTCGTGCTAAGACAGTATTATATCCCCGAACACTTTGATCTCGTGCTAAGACAGTATTATATTCCCGAACATTTTAATCTTGTGCTAAGACAATATTATATTCCCAAACACTTTAATCTCGTGCTAAGACAGTATTATATTCCCGAACACTTTAATCTCGTGCTAACACAGTATTATATTCCCGAACACTTTAATCTCGTGCTAAGACAGTATTATATCCCCGAACACTTTAATCTCGTGCTAAGACAGTATTATATTCCCGAACACTTGAATCTCGTGCTAACACAGTATTATATTCCCGAACACTTTAATTTCGTGCTAAGACAGTATTATATTCCCGAACACTGTAATCTCGTGCTAAGACAGTATTATATTCCCGAAGACTTTAATCTCGTGCTAAGACAGTATTATATTCCCGAATACTTTAATCTCGTGCTAAGACAGTATTATATTCCCGAACACTTGAATCTCGTGCTAAGACAGTATTATATTCCCGAACACTTGCATCTCGTGCAAAGACAGTATTATATTCCCGAACACTTGAATCTCGTGCTAAGACAGTATTATATTCCCGAACACTTTAATCTCGTGCTAAGACAGTATTATATTCCCGAACACTTTAATCTCATGCTAAGACAGTATTATATCCCCGAACACTTTAATCTCGTGCTAACACAGTATTATATTCCCGAACACTTTAATTTCGTGCTAAGACAGTATTATATCCCCGAACACTTTAATATCGTTCTAACACAGTATTATATTCCCGAACACTTTAATCTCGTGCTAACACAGTATTATATTCCCGAACACTTTTATCTCGTGCTAACACAGTATTATATTTCGGAACACTTTAATCTCGTGCTAACACAGTATTATATTCCCGAACACTGTAATCTCGTGCTAACACAATATTATATTCCCGAACATTTTAATCTCGTGCTAAGACAGTATTATATTCCCGAACACTTGAATCTCGTGCTAAGACAGTATTATATTCCCGAACACTTGAATCTCGTGCTAAGACAGTATTATTTTCCCGAACACTTGAATCTCGTGCTAAGACAGTATTATATTCCCGAACACTTGAATCTCGTGCTAAGACAGTATTATATTCCCGAACACTTTAATCTCGTGCTAAGACAGTATTATATTCCCGAACACTTGAATCTCGTGCTAAGGCAGTGTTATATTCCCGAACACTTTAATCTCGTGCTAAAACAGTATTATATTCCCGAACACTTTAATCTCGTGCTAAGACAGTGTTATATTCCCGAACACTTTAATCTCGTGCTAAAACAGTATTATATTCCCGAACACTTTAATCTCGTGCTAACACAGTATTATATTTCGGAACACTTTAATCTCGTGCTAACACAGTATTATATTCCCGAACACTGTAATCTCGTGCTAACACAATATTATATTCCCGAACATTTTAATCTCGTGCTAAGACAGTATTATATTCCCGAACACTTGAATCTCGTGCTAAGACAGTATTATATTCCCGAACACTTGAATCTCGTGCTAAGACAGTATTATATTCCCGAACACTTGAATCTCGTGCTAAGACAGTATTATATTCCCGAACACTTGAATCTCGTGCTAAGACAGTATTATATTCCCGAACACTTTAATCTCGTGCTAAGACAGTATTATATCCCCGAACACTTTAATCTCGTGCTAACACAGTATTATATTCTCGAACATTTTAATCTCGTGCTAAGACAGTATTATATTCCCGAACACTTTAATCTCGTGCTAAGACAGTATTATATTCCCGAACTCTTTAATCTCGTGCTAAGACAGTATTATATTCCCGAACACTTTAATCTCGTGCTAAGACAGTATTATATTCCCGAACACGTCAATCTCGTTCTAACACAGTATTATATTCCCGAACACTTTAATCTCGTGCTAAGACAGTATTATATTCCCGAACACTTTAATCTCGTGCTAAGACAGTGTTATATTCCCGAACACTTTAATCTCGTGCTAAAACAGTATTATATTCCCGAACACTTTAATCTCGTGCTAAGACAGTGTTATATTCCCGAACACTTTAATCTCGTGCTAAAACAGTATTATATTCCCGAACACTTTAATCTCGTGTTGAGATAATATCGTTTTTCCGAACACTTTAATCTCGTGTTGAGACAGTATTGTTTTCCCGAACACTTTGATCTCGTGCTAAGACAGTATTATATTCTCGAACATTTGAATCTCGTGCTAAGACAGTATTATATTCCCGAATATTTTAATCTCGTGCTAAGACAGTATTATATTCCCGAACAATTTAATCTCGTGCTAACACAGTATTATATTCCCGAACACTTTAATCTCGTTCTAACACAGTATTATATTCCCGAACACTTTAATCTCGTGCTAACACAGTATTATATTCCCGAACACTTTAATCTCGTGCTAACACAGTATTATATTATCGAACACTTTAATCTCGTGCTAAGACAGTATTATATCCGCGAACACTTTAATCTCGTGCTAAGACAGTATTATATTCCCGAACACTTTAATCTCGTGCTAACACAGTATTATATTCCCGAACACTTTAATCTCGTGCTAAGACAGTATTATATTCCCGAACACTTTAATCTCGTGCTAAGACAGTATTATATCCCCGAACACTTTGATCTCGTGCTAAGACAGTATTATATTCCCGAACATTTTAATCTTGTGCTAAGACAATATTATATTCCCAAACACTTTAATCTCGTGCTAAGCCAGTATTATATTCCCGAACACTTTAATCTCGTGCTAACACAGTATTATATTCCCGAACACTTTAATCTCGTGCTAAGACAGTATTATATCCCCGAACACTTTAATCTCGTGCTAAGACAGTATTATATTCCCGAACACTTGAATCTCGTGCTAACACAGTATTATATTCCCGAACACTTTAATTTCGTGCTAAGACAGTATTATATTCCAGAACACTGTAATCTCGTGCTAAGACAGTATTATATTCCCGAACACTTTAATCTCGTGCTAAGACAGTATTATATTCCCGAATACTTTAATCTCGTGCTAAGACAGTATTATATTCCCGAACACTTGAATCTCGTGCTAAGACAGTATTATATTCCCGAACACTTGAATCTCGTGCAAAGACAGTATTATATTCCCGAACACTTGAATCTCGTGCTAAGACAGTATTATATTCCCGAACACTTTAATCTCGTGCTAAGACAGTATTATATTCCCGAACACTTTAATCTCATGCTAAGACAGTATTATATCCCCGAACACTTTAATCTCGTGCTAACACAGTATTATATTCCCGAACACTTTAATTTCGTGCTAAGACAGTATTATATCCCCGAACACTTTAATATCGTTCTAACACAGTATTATATTCCCGAACACTTTAATCTCGTGCAAACACAGTATTATCTTCCCGAATACTTTAATCTCGTGCTAACACAGTATTATATTCCCGAACACTTTAATCTCGTGCTAACACAGTATTATATTTCGGAACACTTTAATCTCGTGCTAACACAGTATTATATTCCCGAACACTTTAATCTCGTGCTAACACAATATTATATTCCCGAACATTTTAATCTCGTGCTAAGACAGTATTATATTCCCGAAGACTTTAATCTCTTGTGCTAAGACAGTATTATATTCCCGAACACTTGAATCTCGTGCTAAGACAGTGTTATATTCCCGAACACTTTAATCTCGTGCTAAAACAGTATTATATTCCCGAACACTTTAATCTCGTGCTAAGACAGTGTTATATTCCCGAACACTTTAATCTCGTGCTAAAACAGTATTGTATTCCCGAACACTTGAAACTCGTGCTAAGACAGTATTATATTCCCGAACACTTGAATCTCGTGCTAAGACAGTATTATATTCCCGAACACTTTAATCTCGTGCTAAGACAGTATTATATCCCCGAACACTTTAATCTCGTGCTAACACAGTATTATATTCTCGAACATTTTAATCTCGTGCTAAGACAGTATTATATTCCCGAACACTTTAATCTCGTGCTAAGACAGTATTATATTCCCGAACACTTCAATCTCGTTCTAACACAGTATTATATTCCCGAACACTTTAATCTCGTGCTAAGACAGTATTATATTCCCGAACACTTTAATCTCATGCTAAGACAGTATTATATCCCCGAACACTTTAATCTCGTGCTAACACAGTATTATATTCCCGAACACTTTAATTTCGTGCTAAGACAGTATTATATCCCCGAACACTTTAATATCGTTCTAACACAGTATTATATTCCCGAACACTTTAATCTCGTGCAAACACAGTATTATCTTCCCGAATACTTTAATCTCGTGCTAACACAGTATTATATTCCCGAACACTTTAATCTCGTGCTAACACAGTATTATATTTCGGAACACTTTAATCTCGTGCTAACACAGTATTATATTCCCGAACACTTTAATCTCGTGCTAACACAATATTATATTCCCGAACATTTTAATCTCGTGCTAAGACAGTATTATATTCCCGAAGACTTTAATCTCTTGTGCTAAGACAGTATTATATTCCCGAACACTTGAATCTCGTGCTAAGACAGTGTTATATTCCCGAACACTTTAATCTCGTGCTAAAACAGTATTATATTCCCGAACACTTTAATCTCGTGCTAAGACAGTGTTATATTCCCGAACACTTTAATCTCGTGCTAAAACAGTATTATATTCCCGAACACTTGAAACTCGTGCTAAGACAGTATTATATTCCCGAACACTTGAATCTCGTGCTAAGACAGTATTATATTCCCGAACACTTTAATCTCGTGCTAAGACAGTATTATATCCCCGAACACTTTAATCTCGTGCTAACACAGTATTATATTCTCGAACATTTTAATCTCGTGCTAAGACAGTATTATATTCCCGAACACTTTAATCTCGTGCTAAGACAGTATTATATTCCCGAACACTTCAATCTCGTTCTAACACAGTATTATATTCCCGAACACTTTAATCTCGTGCTAAGACAGTATTATATTCCCGAACACTTTAATCTCGTGCTAAGACAGTGTTATATTCCCGAACACTTTAATCTCGTGCTAAAACAGTATTATATTCCCGAACACTTTAATCTCGTGTTGAGATAATATCGTTTTTCCGAACACTTTAATCTCGTGTTGAGACAGTATTGTTTCCCCAAACAGTACAGATCTGGAGTCAACACGGGTACGTAAACTGGTGCCTGGATAATACTCATAATTGTATATAAATTTTCTATAAGTGATTAATACAATGTTCACTCCACCCCACCACATCATTATACTGTTACAGTATTATAGAACATGACATGTGGTTAGTTAGTTGCATATACTTTAGAGGACAATAGTGATCAACCCCAGAAGTTTTGGCTGTGATGTCATGGCAATTTAACTTCAGTACTTTGCCATCGCTTTCTGTGCGACCGGCACTCATACCTGTATGAAACCAGCGCAAGGCGATCAGCTTACATTTGAACTCAAGTGTAGTCCATACACACTATTTCTAGTAGGACTGGACTGAATTTCACGTGTGGATTAGCTTTCCCTATTATCAGTGTCTCTCGCCATCAGGCGAACCCACTCCATTCGTGTGTGTGTGTGTGTGTGTGTGTGTGTGTGTGTGTGTGTGTATGTGCGTGCGTGTGTGTGTGTGTGAGTGTGTGTGTGTGTATGCGCGCGCGCACACACGCACACACTAACAATTTTATTTTTTTACAGATTTTTTTTTTTTTGCTTATCCTATTTACATCACATCGCTGTCAACACCAGCACTGCAGTTGTTGATATCTTGGCAAGTTTACGTTCAGTAGTTTGCCATTGCTTTCTGAACGACCGGTTCTCATACCAACACGTTAAAACCTACCGCGACAGGGTTTGTGACAAATCGGTCGCAGCTGTTTTTCGAGCGTAAGTAAGCGAAATTACGAACCGCGTCCGTAACGCCTTTGCCACGGATTGGGCTTTTAAAAAATAGCTAATACAAATTATAGAGAACAATTGGACAGCCTTAGCTAATACAAATTAGAGGGAACAACTGGACAGCTTTAGCTAATACAAATTAGAGGGAACAATTGGACAGCTTTAGCTAATACAAATTAGAGGGAACAATTGGACAGCTTTCCATCAATGTGCCATGCCGATAAGCGTATGCGGGCATGATTCGCCATCTCAAACAATCACCATAGTCGTGGATCAGCTCAGTGTTCCTGTCTCGACCATGCCACATGGTCAAGCCATCCAGGTATTTACTTCTTTGTCTTCCCCTTGTTCTCTTTCCTTCGATCTTGCCAGTTGTCATCAAGTTCTCCAATTTAGCCAAGAGATCACAAACAGCTAAAATATGCAGGGGTTGACTGCGACGTCCTATAAAATATATGCATAAAATTTGGTGGAACTGCGGTAAAGCTGTGAAAGCTGTGAAACACGCCTCCTACCCCGCCCCCTTCTTTCTATGTGCTCACTGTACCGTAACATCCAGCACCGTTATAAAAATACACCTGAGATTTCCGTAAACATTCACAGGTCCGTACGTGAGGTGAGTATACAGTTTTTTTCTCTATAAACAGTTTTTCTATTAAACATTTTCTTCGACTAACATTCTTTTCAATTAACATTTTGCCAATTCTCGTTTCCTCTTCATTGCTTCCATTTTCCCATGCATTTGTTCCTCTCGTCCTGTCATCACCTTCTAATGTAGTCACAAGAGTTCTCCTTGACTGTATGTTGTGTTTGTGAATGTGTTTGTTTGCTGATGAAGGCTAACCGCCGCAACGTTCTGTATGTGTCGTAACTCTGTTATGTAAAGCTGCACTACTTTGTGTCATTATATATTGTTTATAAAATATATGCAACTAACTAACTGTTTTATACAATATGGATATTCTATACCAGGGGTGGCCAACACGAGGCCCGCGGGCCGCATGCGGCCCGCCAATAGTCATGTTGCGGCCCGCGGAGTGGGAAACGACGATGTGGTCGAAGCTGTAACACACTTGCTTGATTACTTTAATTTAACCCCCAAAAAAATTAGGTGTGTTCCCCGGCAGGAAATATTATTTCTGAAATTTTGCCCGCCTCCTGAAAAGGTTGGCCACCCCTGTTCTATACTATATGGCTCTCAGATCTAGGCAACCTAAACTGGGTATCGACAACTCATCCACCGAATGCTGATAGGTTTACACAAATGTGTGGAACTAAAGGACGTTGTATTTACTTACAGTGCGTTAAGGCTATTCGACATATAGCACACCCATATTTCTATAGACCTATCGGCGTTCAATGGGGGATGTGGTTAGTACCACGCCCCCTGACTTTTCTTCCCGGAACATTTCCTTGTACTCATTTTAGCCTGGGTCGACTTGGGAGCACAGGTTTATTTTTATTTATTTTAAATCAGCCTCAATGCGGTTTCGAACCCATAACTACCTAGTCGGCAGTCTAGCGTCTAGCCACTAAACTACCTCGGCTCCCAAACATATGTGGCTTGCAGCATATTTATAATGTGCATAATAATAATAATAATAATAATAATAATAATAATAATAATAATAATAATAATAATAATAATAATAATAATTTGCCCCGAAGCAGTTTTCTGCCGTAGGTCTGTGATGTGCTAGCGCAGTCACATTGTGGAGGTATGGGGTGCCAATCTATCCCTTTCGTAGACGACGAGCCCTAGCATCGAACCTAAGTCAAAGGCATTTAAAGGCACCTACTGTTTTTTCGACAAATGGGTGACAATTGCGTATACTTCCCTGACGTTTATTTTATGCTAGTTGCTTCCCTTGTAACACCCGAACTGCTTCAGTTTTTCCAGCCCGATTTAGCTCCTTTTAGCTGGATGCTGGCTATAGTGGTTAAGACTCGCGCCGGTCAACTTGGTGGATATTAATTCGAGTTAGTATCGAAGGGGAATCGTAAACAACAAATACGTATATATATATATATATATATAAGAAGGAGAGAGAGACGGCGAGAGAGACACAGAGAGAGAGAGAGAGAGAGAGAGAGAGAGAGAGAGAGAGAGAGAAGGGGAGATAATGAGAAGAGACGCTGACAAAACACATCCTTGTCTGATTCTTGTATTTATCTGATCTTATTTGCCCTTTTATTTCCCATTTTTTTATTGCTGCTACTTGCTTCCAGTAAATATTTTATTGTTGTGAGATCGTTCCCATCAATTTTAATATTCTTCAACATTTTGATCATTTCACCATGATTTTACTATATCATATGCTTTGCTGTCATCTTTCAAGCTCAAGTATGTCTTAGTATAGCTGAACTGATCTATTTTCTCATCTCATATTGTTCTTCTTGTACCTAGCGGTGTTGAGGTGAAGAATAAACAGCGGGAGCGTGTCTGTGACCTCTTCTTCTGGTTCCATCTGGTCTGTACATCTAGTTCCACACGTATATATTGCAATATTTGTTCCTGATATATATATATATATATAAATGGATGCTTGCTTGTGTTCGCTGGCTATGAACTCCAGCGCGAAGTCCTGTATGTCGGATGAAGGCATCCTGTTGTCCAACATCAGTGTGATGTCATACAAGACCTGAGGTTTGTGTGAGTATCCGTTGCCCCATGTCTGGCTTATTGGTGTGCGAACTGGTGGTTCCGCGCCGTGCAGGCAGACATTCTCCGACTTCGGAGGTATCAACGATCCTACTACATTAGCCAGGACCCCGAAGGGACCTGTTGCCCAGGACGCTCGACGAGGACGCGACAATAGGTCTTGGCCAGTATAGAACCCAGCCCTAGTGACTTGGAAACACCTCTGCGTCCCAATACATATGGATAATAATGACAAAGTACAATTGTGAAATTTGCTGTTCATACTGTAGAAGAGTCTGAACAGACTTCAAAGGCCAGACAGACATACAGACAGACTGCACGCTTAACCAGGGGCGGCTTTAGCGAAATTGATAGCGAACTACGCAGATAATGTCATGAACCGGTCGGCTGCGGGTTCCACAACTAGGCTTGTCGCCTTCGAAAGTGAGAGAAAGACAGGCCACCTTTTCCTCCGTGCATTCGGGACTACAAATTGCGGTGGAGATATCATATTATTACAGACTCATATCATGGAATTGCTTCGGAACAAACAACAACGAAACACTTTTTAAAAAAATCAAACAAGCTCTGCAGATGCTAATGTAAGCCAGCTGGTCGCCACATCTTTGTGCTATTCTTCCAATCAATGCTTCGTGTGTGATTGTCTGTTCTTCATGTGCACCAGTCAACGCTTCATGTGTGATTGTCGGTTCTTCGTGTGCACCAGTCAATGTTTCATGTGTGATTGTCTGTTCTTCGTGTGATCCAGTCAACGCTTCATGTGTGATTGTCTGTTCTTCGCGTGTACCAGTCAACGCTTCATTTGTGATTGTCTGTTCTTCGTGTGTACCAGTCAACGCTTCATGTGTGATTGTCTGTTCTTCGTGTGTGCCAGTCAACGGTTCATGTGTGATTGTCTGTTCTTCGTGTCTACCAGTCAACGCTTCATGTGTGATTGTCGGTTCTTCGTGTGTACCAGTCAACGCTTCATGTGTGATTGTCGGTTCTTCGTGTGTACCAGTCAACGCTTCATGTGTGATTGTCGGTTCTTCGTGTGTACCAGTCAACGCTTCATGTGTGATTGTCGGTTCTTCGTGTGTACCAGTCAACGCTTCATGTGTGATTGTCGGTTCTTCGTGTGTACCAGTCAACGCTTCATGTGTGATTGTCGGTTCTTCGTGTGTACCAGTCAACGCTTCATGTGTGATTGTCGGTTCTTCGTGTGTACCAGTCAACGCTTCATGTGCGATTGTCTGTTCTTCGTGTGTACCAGTCAACGCTTCATGTGCGATTGTCTGTTCTTCGTGTGTACCAGTCAACGCTTCATGTGTGATTGCCTGTTCTTCGTGTGTACCAGTCAACGCTTCATGTGTGATTGTCTGTTCTTCGTGTGTACCAGTCAACGCTTCATGTGTGATTGTCTGTTCTTCGTGTGTACCAGTCAACGCTTCATGTGTGATTGTCTGTTCTTCGTGTGTACCATCAACGCTTCATGTGTGATTGTCTGTTCTTCTTGTGTACCAGTCAACGCTTCGTGTGTGATTGTCTGTTCTTCGTGTGTACCAGTCAACGCTTCATGTGTGATTGTCTGTTCTTCGTGTGTACCAGTCAACGCTTCATGTGTGATTGTCGGTTCTTCGTGTGTACCAGTCAACGCTTCATGTGTGATTGTCTGTTCTTCGTGTGTACCAGTTAACGCTTCATGTGTGATTGTCGGTTCTTCGTGTGTACATGTCAATGCTTCATGTGTGATTGTCGCTTCTTCGTGTGCACATGTCAACGCTTCATGTGTGATTGTCGGTTCTTCGTGTGCACCTGTCAACGCTTCATGTGTGATTGTCGGTTCTTCGTGTGTACCAGTCAACTCTTCATGTGTGATTGTCGTTTCTTCAAGTGTACCAGTCTATGTTTCATGTGTGATTGTTCTGCATGTGTTCCAGTCAATGTTTCATGTGTGCTTGGCTGTTCTTCATGTGTTCCAGTCAATGTTTCATGTGTGATTGTCTGCTCTTCATGTGCACCTGTCAATGTTTTATGTGTGATTGTGTGTTCTTCATGTATACCAGTCAATGTTTCATGTGTGCTTGTCTGTTCTTCATGTGTTCCAGTCAATGTTTCATGTGTGATTGTCTGCTCTTCGTGTGCACCAGTCAATGTTTCATGTGTGATTGTGTGTTCTTCATGTGTACCGTTGAATGTTTCATGTGTGATTGGATCTTCTTCGTGTGTACCAGTCAACTCTTCATGTGTGATTGTCGTTTCTTCAAGTGTACCAGTCTATGTTTCATGTGTGATTGTTCTGCATGTGTTCCAGTCAATGTTTCATGTGTTATTGTCTGCTCTTCGTGTTCACCAGTCAATGTTTCATGTGTGATTGTGTGTTCTTCATGTGTACCAGTCAATGTTTCATGTGTGATTGGATGTTCTTCGTGTGTGCCTCAACGTACCGTGCGTTGTATCGTGTGTCTTGCTCCCAGTGCATTGTATCGAGTGTCCTGCTCCCAGTGCACTGTATCGAGTGTCTTGCTCCCAGTGCATTGTATCGAATGTCTGTCTGCCGTGCATTGTATCGAGTGTCTTGCTCCCAGTGCATTGTATCGAGTGTCTTGCTCCCAGTGCATTGTATCGAGTGTCTGTCTGCCGTGCATTGCATCGAGTGTCTTGCTGCCAGTACATTGGATCAAGTGTCTTGCTCCCGGAGCATTGTATCGAGTGTCTGTCTGCCGTGCATTGTATCGAGTGTCTTGCTCCCAGTGCATTGTATCGAGTGTCTTGCTCCCAGTGCATTGTATCGAGTGTCTTGCTACCAGTGCATTGTATCGAGTGTCTGTCTGCCGTGCATTGTATCGAATGTCTTGCTCCCAGTGCATTGTATCGATTGTCTTGCTACCAGTGCATTGTATCGAGTGTCTTGCTACCAGTGCATTGTATCGATTGTCTTACTACCAGTGCATTGTATCGATTGTCTTACTACCAGTGCATTGTATCGAGTGTCTTGCTCCCAGTGCATTGTATCGAGTGTCTTGCTCCCAGTGCATTGTATCGAGTGTCTTGCTACCAGTGCATTGTATCGATTGTCTTACTACCAGTGCATTGTATCGAGTGTCTTGCTCCCAGTGTATTGTATCGAGTGTCTTGCTACCAGTGCATTGTATCGAGTGTCTGTCTGCCGTGTATTGTATCGAGTGTCTTGCTCCCAGTGCATTGTATCGAGTGTCTTGCTCCCAGTGCATTGTATCGAGTGTCTTGCTACCAGTGCATTGTATCGAGTATCTTGCTACCAGTGCATTTTATCGAGTGTCTTGCTACCAGTGCATTTTATCGAGTGTCTTGCTACCAGTGCATTTTATCGAGTGTCTTGCTCCCAGTGCATTTTATCGAGTGTCTTGCTACCAGTGCATTGTATCGAGTATCTTGCTACCAGTGCATTTTATCGAGTGTCTTGCTACCAGTGCATTGTATCGAGTATCTTGCTACCAGTGCATTTTATCGAGTGTCTTGCTACCAGTGCATTTTATCGAGTGTCTTGCTACCAGTGCATTGTATCGAGTGTCTTGCTCCCAGTGCATTGTATCGAGTGTCTTGCTCCCAGAGCATTGGATCGAGTGTCTGGCTCCCAGTGCATTGTATCGAATGGCTGATGTGTTTAATACAACACCCAGAAATGTTTTGGTCCCTGTTAGGTTGAGCGAGCGCATTAGTATAATCTCTGGGGTAGGGAGGGAGGAAGGGAGGGGGAGAGAGACAGAGACACGGATAAAGCCATGAGAGCGGTCGAACAAGGTTCCACGTGTGCGTTCGTCGTCCGCTACAGAGCATGAAATCCCAGGCATCCATGCCTGCAACATGTGATGGCCCTAGCACGTCATAGACCCATAGGGGTCTCCTATCTCGGGACAATAAATTAATCAGTCAATCAATCAATCAATCAAGTGTCGTCTCCACAAACAAGGTTGGCTGCAATAAATCTCCAACACTGTCTGTCTCTCGCCCTGACTCTTCATTCTATCATATTGTTGTTCGTCATTCTCATGATGTTGTCTTCACACTTGTATCGTTGTCTATCTTTTGCTCGTTTGCTTACCTTACCGTGCATTATGGTTTTTATAAGAGTGTTGTGTCTTTTAACGTGGCCGAAATATGTAACTACCTCGGGACAAGCTGTTTATTATTCTTATGTTATGCCGGGTCGACCTGGGAGCTGATATCAGTGAAAAAAGGACAAGTCGAAAGGATTTTGACCGCATGACCCTCTGGGTTACCACCGCAGCTCCCATTTGCCGGATAATGTGATAAATACCACGGGGGATGCCTTTACTTTCCATTAAATATTCTTGTAATCATGTTAGGCTAAAGTCGACCTGAGAACCTAGGTCAATGGGAAAGAAAATCCCTGCTTTAAAGGGAATTGGACCACACTACTAGCTTGCCGTAAGGCAAGAGTGTTAGCCACAACGGTACCCCAGCCTCTCCGTTACGCTGTTGCTGTCATAAATTCTCCCCAAGACTGTATCTCCTCACTCCACATGATAACTGGGCTGAGCTCGCCGACTTGACCTCTGATCTCCAACCTGAGAATTTATGTCTCTGCCCTGACCTGCTGCCGCCCATCGATGTTCTTCCTGATGAATCACCGGTTGTTGCTTATGGAAATAGATCTCGTGATGTTCAGGGGCAACAAAAGACCTGTATTGTATCGTTCGACCAGAAGCTCCGACAGTGGCGGCCGTTTTGTTGCAGACTCGACCTTGTGACTCCAGAAGTATATATTTTCTCTTGATTAAACACTTTTTTTAAAAAATATGTCATTTTGCGTTTAATCAGATGTTCTGTAACGAAAATGTTATCAGGGTGTTTTTTTTTTTTAAATTCTATCTATCTATCCTATCTATCTATCTATCTATCTATCTATCTATCTATCTATCTATCTATCTATCTATCTATCTGTCTGTCTGTCTGTCTGTCTGTCTGTCTGTCTGTCTGCCTGTCTGTCTGTCTGTCTGTCTGTCTGTCTGTCTGTCTGTCTGTCTGTCTGTCTGCCTGTCTGTCTGTCTGTCTGTCTGTCTGTCTGTCTGTCTGTCTGTCTGTCTGTCTGTCTGTCTGTCTGTCTGTCTGTTTCTTCTTCCGTCCCTCTTCCTGTCTTTCATCTATATGTTTGTCTTTATGTATGTATGAATTTCTGTATCCTGCAGTAGGTCAATTTTCATATCTCTTTATAGAGCACTCTGTCCATTTAGAATTTAGATAATGTTCATCTACACCTGTTCTATTTCTCTTTACGCTCTTACCAGAACAGTCTGCTTTATTGTCGGATGAAAGAAAATCATAACAAGTCAGCAAAAATATGATTCACCTATTCACATCACATTATATATAATTCTGCAGTATTCTCCTGGTATCCGCTGGCCGAGTGGCTAGAATGCCGGATTCTCCTTCGGGTAGACCCGGGTTCGATCCCTCGGTAAGGTGTGGAGCTTTTTTCCTACCGGGGGCAAAAAGATAATCCAAATCTGCAGAGTTCGCAGCGACTTCACTGGCCTGGCGGGCTTAATTCCTCAGGCTCAAGGACCCCCCCCCCCCCCCCCCCCCCCCCGATATACACCGCAAGGCACTATACTGTCAGTAAATGACATTTTGACAGTGACAGTATTTTCCTAGCGATATGCAGCGAAATATGCCAGGCAAAACATCGTGCAGACTTTTGTTTGTGTTTTCTGTGTTGGAGAACATAATACATTAATGTATTGTAATGCATTAAAACATAATAATAGCCAGAAAAAGAACAGAATAAATAAATATAATATAGTAACTGGTTAAAAAAAAAAAAAAAAGAATATTGGAGTGTATTTCAAATTCAAGCAAAAATAAAATAGAATAATTAAATCTATTGGAATTTCACGAAGAACCGAGAATGATTAAATCTATTATAATTGCATGGGAAAAAAATATAATAATTGAATTTATTCTAAGAGCAATGTAAAAATGGTTTTAGATGATAATCAAGAGTGTTTTTATAACTGTCAACAGCAAGGACGTATGGCCTAAGATATGTTTTATTTTATAAAATATACGTTGTGTTAAAACGTCCTGTTTTTCTGTCTATTTCCGGGGTGCATTCCTCTTCCGACGGTGGTCTCGAGGTATGGTGTCCGCCTGGAGTGCTGGAGGTCCCGAGTTCAAGTTCCGGTGAGGGCCGGGATTTTTTCACATGGACTTCTAGTAACACAATTTTCCTGGTCTCTGGGTAGTGAGATCGGACGCCCGTGTGTATTGTTGCGCGCGTAAAAGAAAATCCCTTGGCAGTTGGAAATCGAAAAAGAGTAGCCTAACAGCGCTCCCCGGGCAAAATTTAGAGTTAAAAATCTACCCAAAGTATTTCGGGATCCCCGCCGGTGCTACGGAGTTCTTGCACTGAGCTGCGATTCTCCGGACTCATGCTTGAGTTAGGAGTAGAACGGAGCACTTATGGGTTCACCCGTGTGCCGTGATGTTGATCCGTCGACTAAACCAACCTCAACTCAACTCAATGTAGCTACATATTTTAGGTGTGTAGCGAACACTTTAATGAACAAAGTTAATATCAAATGTGTTTTGTGGATTTTGCTGACCTTTATGTCGAGAACTAATAGTATACCATTCACCACTTGAAGTGGCTGAAATGACCAATTTCCATATAGGGTGGTTCCAGCTGGTGATACGATGAAGTAAACTAGGAGGTGGCTTCAAATAAAAACCTTACATCTGATGATAGATATTACAATGACCACGCCATTTTCTTGTAACATGTCAATATTATTGCTAAACATGTCCAGAGTGTTAAGAACGTGACATCGCGGTGCAGACGAACAGGGGGACGTCATAAAGACAGTTTAAAGATGACCGCCCAACTGTTGACGTGCACCAACGAGGAGCAACGTACTGTTGTCGCTTTATTGTTAATCAGCGACATCCACTTTCAGTGTGTAACACATTCACCGTACTCGCCAGACCTACCCGGAAGTGATTTCCACCTGTTTGAACAACTCATAGAGTCACTGGGAGGAAATACTTTTCGGTCCGATAAAGAGATACAGTAGGCGGTGGCTACCGGCTCGCAGATCATGGGTTCCATCCGCATCGAGGCCAATCCCTGTTTTAAAAATATACCCCACATATAACGGTTATTTGGAAATGACTTGGGAAGTATAGGCGACCGGTTTGATTTTGACCACATCGCCCACCTAGCGCCTTTTGGTCAATAAAAACACGGGTCTAGCACCAAAAGCTCAATGTTTCTTAAGGCGTGATGTGATCAGTCTCACGTCGGTGGACTTAACCTCCCAGGACATTCTCTGGGACTCATTTTAGGCTAGGTCAACCTGGAAATGCAGGTCAGATTTTCCAAGTCCGCCTCTGTTAGGGTCGGAACATGAAATTCGGGATGGTAAGCGAGCTTGCTAGTCACTGCGCCACCAAGTCATCAAGGGAAAGGTTCAATGCTTCCATTCGTACATCTTGTAATTCCTGCGCTAATATACTAGGTCATTTTGCTGGCGTTTGAATCATTACAAATACCAGATCTGTATAATTACCCTCACATAGTAGTGTAATTCCCGGCTGAAGCATTCTTATAATCTCCCAGCTCGAATCTATATTTTGACAAATTAATCATTCAGTAATTTGCAATCATTAAAATAATCCAGCTTGTCTGTATATTTTTCATTCTTCTTTAGATATAAATTTTAATAGTGCTTCCGACTTTTAGAAACACTCTCTAATAAATAATCTGGAGCGAACACGTTTAAGATAGCTCAGAAGTTCGACTTCATCTCATATTTCCAACATTTCTGTACGTAAATACTAACCAAGATTTAGGACTCCCTTCTTTGGAACACGACATGCTTGTAGTGCAATGTGTGCATTTTTACAAATAGTTGATTATTTTTTCAGTTAAACAAATATTTACTTGATTGATTACACCGCAGGATTATTTTACTGGCTAGTACCTTTGGTAAGGATGACTGTCACGCTCTTTTCAAGGCATATCCCCAACTGATCCAAGTCTAACATCCAGCTCACGCCTGTGGCTCCTAGTAGCTGTCAGCATGCGACAGCCCCCCCCCCCCCTCCCAGGCAACAGCTGTGACAGGCTGGCTAAACCAGACGTGGGCAGCTGATTTGGTGTCAAATCAATCGGTGAACTAGGGTATGTATGCCTACCCAGCATGTGAAGACAGGACTCGGCAGTCTGTGCAGAAGCTATCATTGTTGATTCAACGGACCAGACGGAGTTTACCTGCAAAGCGTTGTGGAACGTAATGAGCACGGCAAAGCAGATAGAGCACCCAGGTCATCCACTATGCGTCTCCAGTCGTCTTGTCTTGTCTTGCCACTGGACTCAGATGGACTCAGGCGAGAGAGGGAGGTCGACGAATTGCGCAACTCTTCCTCACTTTAATTCAAATCATCGCGCAAGTCATTCTTCATCCAACTGCATATAGATGGAAAGTTGTTAAGTCTCAGAAGGCTGAAAGCTAAAATCAAAACTAACAGTGACACCGTCAGAGAACTGTTGTTTGCTGATGATTGCGCTCTATATGCCAACTCAGAGACACATGCAACACAATGTTTCAGCTTTCTCATACGCCTGTGCCAACTTTGGGCTCAATATCACCTTGGAGAAGACTGTAGTTATGTACCAGCCATCTCCAGGAAATAATCACACCGTTTCGAGTATAAAGGTGAATGGTCACAGACTAAGTGTTGTGGACAAATTCGCCTATCTTGGCAGCACTGTGTCACAAACTGCCACAATTGATGACGAAGTAAATGCAAGAATCTCCAAGGCCAGCGCGGCCTTTGGCAGACTGTACAAGAATGTATGAGACAAAAGTGGAATAAGCCTGCAAACAAAGCTGAAAGTCTACAAAGCAATTGTATTATCCACACTGCTATATCCTTGTGAAACCTGGACTGTTTATCAGCGACACGCTAGGAAATTAAATCACTTCCACACAGTCTGCCTAAGGAAGCTAATGAAGATTTAATGGCAAGACAAGATCGCAGACACTGAAGTTCTACAAAGAGCCTCCATGCCCAGTGTCCACACCCTACAATGAAGAATCAGATTCGCTGGGCTGGTCACTTGACTCGCATGCCACATCACAGGCTCCCTAAACGAATTCTTTACGTCGAGCTGCGTTGTGGTCATAGGAAACGCCCAAAAAACACTCTGAAAATATCACTGAAAGCTTTTGGAATTCATCTTGACACCTGGAAGACTGCTGCCAAAGACCGAAATATTCGTGGCGTACATCATTGCACAGGGTGCATTCACTTGTAAAGCAACCAGGACTGCAAGAGCTGTGAAGAAAAGGCTGGACAGAAAAACTACTGCAGGAGATCCTCCCCCTGGAAAGTCAAGCATTATTTGCCCACATTGTCAAAGAACATTTCGAGCCAAAAATAGGCCATATTGGCCATCTTAGAACTCACGGCTCCATACTTCCACTTGATGGAATGAATGGTCATCATCATTCTTGATGGATAAACCACATTTTACTGGCACATAATACAATTAAATAGTGCTCACATCGAATTTCTTTCTATACTAGAGAATTTTAACTCAAGATATCACTTTAGTATCTTCTTGTGCCAACAGCCCAGGATTTTATAAATATTACGTTGTCGGTAGGACTCAATTTTAATTTGATCGTAGAAACAGCCTATTTTGCCTATTCTGGAAAATGTCCAGCTTTAGATGAATTCATAACTAATTCATAACTGGCGCGGTGTGAATACGGGGCATCTTTTATTAATTTATTTTAATGGGTGCTCGCTCGATTTGAACTCCAGCGTAGTCCATACAAACTACTTCAAGTAGCATTGAACTGCATCTTGCGTGTGGATTAACTTTCCCTATTACAAGTGTCCTTTTCCATCACTCCGACTTCAGAGATACTTCAAATATATGTCCCCAAGTCAAGGACGAGAAGTCAACATTTTAGTCCAACTGACCAGTGTAGGGGTTCAACCCGCTACCTCAGCATCAGACCACCGGATGTTTAAAAAAAGACTGCTCTTACCCATTCGGCCATGCTGGCCTCTGGACATCTTTTACTAATTACGTCCCATTCCCAGAAGGCACATCAGCCACGCGGACATCTGTTACTAATTACATCCCCTTCCGAGAAGACACATCAGCCACCTGGACATCCGGTGGGGGTGTGGTATACTTAGGTGTGTTATTTTGCCAGCAGTAAACTTATATAAGCCGTTCTCCCTGGCCTAAGGGTTAAACGGCTTTCTCCGTAATCCCGTTTATCCACGTAGGGTAACGCAGCGCGCGAGAATTAGAAGCGGTTCTCGCCGCGTTCGTAACTTACGGGATAAGTGAGCCGGCGGCTCAGAAAGCAATGGCAAACTACTGAGCGTAATCTTCCCAAGAAATCAATGACAGTGGTAAAATTCTGGTGTTGAGAGCGATGTCCTGTAAAGGATATGCAGACACACACACACACATACACACACAAAATAGAATAGAAACTTACATCACTTGACTCTGTCGAGTGGTTCACAAGACAGGGGAGGATCCAGTATCCCTAGAACACACATGTGTGTGTGTGTATGTGTGTGTGTGTGTGTGTGTGTGGGGGGGGGGGGGGATTTAAATAAATAAATTGCTGGAGCTTCTTATGCATTTTATTCTGTTCTACTTTATCATCCCTATCTTTAACTTTATCATAATCGTCGTCTTCTCTCTCTCTCTCTCTCTCTCTCTCTCTCTCTCTCTCTCTCTTTCTCTCTCTCTCTCTCTCTCTTTCTCTCTCTCTCTCTCTCTCTCTGCTTCTTCTTCTTTTTTTTCTTTTCTCTTCTACTTTATCATCCCTTTCTTCATCATCATCAATAACATCATCTTCATTATCATCATCATCAAAATCATCTTCAGCATCATCACCATCTTGCTCTTCTCCTTCTTCTCTCTCTTTCTCGTCTTCTTCTTTCTCCTTCTTCTTCTTCTCCCTCACTTATTCGTTCTCCTCCTCTTCCTTCTTTCTCTTCTTCTTCTACAGTTGTAGTATGTTACTTTATATTCCAACTCCTTCCTGTTTTCTCTCAACATATATCTAAGAATCTGCAATGTACAAGATAACAATCAATCATTTTGAAAACAAAAATTCCAAATTCGGTTTCGCTCAACCTGCCTCCTCAGCGTTGGTTAGAGTTGAGATCCGTGGTTGTGTGGGCTGTTAGTCCTAATTCAAACTGGTTTTTATGGTTCCGCTCTGTTTGTCGGAAAAGGTTATTTGTACGCTGCCTGGTAATTTCCTTTTTATCTTATGTTGGTCCTGATAAAGACCGGTCCTTAATCGGACCTACTAGATTCCGCAGTCTCTCATTTGTTTGTTTATTTCTATATTAGCCCTACTAAGTGCTGGTTGCTTCTTGTGTTGCCCTCATCGGGACTGGTCACGGTCATGTCCAGTCCTCATAAGGAATCGATGTAGGAAAAGGCAGAAAATTCAAGTGCAGTCTCAAGTTGTCCTTCCGGTCAGCCACTCGTACTCCTCTACCTTCGCTTTCATCATCGGTGTATGGGTTGGTGCAACAAGACACCCGATCTCCCTGCCAGCCCTGTTCAGGGGCCCTCCACGAAGAGCCAACCCACCATCCTTCCACTCACCTCGCCACACTCAACTGTTCCTCTCAGAACAACCAGGACATCCACCACAGGCGATATAGATGGATGTCAAAAAATGAACAGATACGAAAAAAAAAGAAGATAAGACAACAACAAAAACCTCTACAGATAAATACACGTCAATATAATGGCAACAATAACAACAAGCAATGTTTAGTATAAGAGCATTGAAATGTTTATTAAACGTTTAATATTCCGTGATAGAGAAGCATCCAGCAAACCAACCAGCACCCTGCCAATACAGGTAGCGCTGACATTAATTATTGGTTCGTTATACGTACACTGTCAGATGTGGAAATGGAAAATTGAGAACAAACATTTCAGCTGAAGAACAACACTTACTGCAGCCACCCAAGACATCCACATTTAGTATACGACATATGAAGTGACCCACACAGAGTGCCAAATTTACCAAACACCATCTAACGTGGCTCAAGCAGCAAAGGTCTACAAGTCTAATCTAGATTAAATAAACTAAGTGTCTTGTATTCCATTTCTGTGTTTCGACGATTCAACTCTCGTAATTTGTGTGTTGACATGTGGTGAAATGTGATTACCATTCAAATTGAAAAATTGTGCTTTAATCTACTATCACCATTCATGACACGTGATGCATGCATACTGACTGACTCAACGAACATGCTTGAGAAGGTCCTGCCTGATATTAGTACAGATTCTATGTGGCACTTCAACACTATTTTTCTGGTTGCAAATTGCATCATTTTATTGGTAAGTACGTCTTTCATCTTACAAAAGGCTGCCTTCGCCATGGCGATTCTTGTTCTAATCCCTTCAAGGCATCTCCCATCAGATGATATGACTGTTCCGAGACAATCGTACAAATACACTTGTTTAAGAATGTTAAGAATGTTCCCCTTTACTTGTATATTACGTTGTGGTACTTCCTTTTTCATTGTGACTACCATAATATGTGTCTTTTTACAATTTAATTCTTAAAGAATATATATATATATATATATATATATATATATATATATATATATATATATATATATATATATATATACACACACACACACAAACTAGCTGACCCGGCCCGACTTCGCCCAGCACCTGGCGGGGATCTATCTATCTATCTATCTATCTATCTATCTATCTATCTATCTGTCTGTCTGTCTGTCTGTCTGTCTGTCTGTCCGTCTGTCTGTCTGACCCGGCCCGGCTTCGCCTAGCTCCTGGTGTTGAGCATCTCATTTAATTCATATAAGTAGTCATATAAGCTCCCGTTCCCGACTATCTGTCTGTCTGTCTGTCTGTCTGTCCTGTCTATCTATCTGACCCGGCGCGGCTTCGCCCAGCTTACCTGGCGGGGAGCGTCACATTAAATTCATATAACAAAACAAAATTAACTTCAGAATGTCCTTCCACACACAATCCATTATTTTTAATGAAAACTTTTTAATCACCTACATGACTGTAGATAACTTCTTTAAACATAAAAAGATGAGTTAGAAAATTTTCACTATTTAAATAGATGCATTATTTTTATGAAAACTATGACAATGCCTTAAAGATTATATCATTATTTATTATAACTCATATGCCTGTAAATAACTGTAGATAAAGAGTTTATAAATCTTTGAAAACAATGCAACAATCTATATATAAAATATATAGCTATGATATTAAAAGTTACGCCCCTTGAAATAGCTTTTCTTAAGTTAAGTCTCCTCGCTATATATAAAAGAATAAGATATTAAAATATTAAATTTTAGTAAGTAAATAGCTGATTGTACACTAACAAACTATGACAGTTGGCTTCACGGGAATGAAAAGAAAACATGTAGAAAATTTCATCTCAATCAGATGGACCGTTATCGAACGCATAGAAAACGGACATACATACATCGCCTTTTATATATATATATATATATATATATATATATATATATATATATATATATATATATATATATATATATATATATATATATATATAAAGAGTTTTCGGGTGCTACATAGAACTTGTGCTTTGCAAGGATGTGAAGCGTGGACAATGAACAGACAAGTTGAAAAACATCTGATGGTTGTGGAAATGTGGTTTCCGGGGAAAATGCAAAGAATACCATGGACAGACAGAAAAATCAATGACCAAGTCCTACAAGAAACAAATGAAAACCGTAAACTGATTTGGGAAATTAGACCTTGACAGTCGCAATATTTTGGTCACGTTGTGAGAAGAAATAAATTGGAGAACTTAATGACAACTGGCAAGATCAAGGGGCAGAGAACAAGGGAAGGGCAGAGAAGTAAATACCTGAATGACTTGGCCATGTTGTATGGTCGAGACAAAAACACTGAGCTGATCCACCACTCTGGTGATCAAGTGAGATGGCAAAACATGACCGCCCACTCTTACCGGCATGACACATGATGATGATGATGTGGATTGAACCCAAACAACTGTCTTAGTAACAAGTGTGCCACCGCAGCTCCTATAGGTCACATTATGGCATACCTGTCTGCTTCTAAGATTGTAGCCTTGCTTTTTTTTTAAGAGTACTCTTGTTATTATCTCTAATGTAGGCCTTTACACGAAATTTGTTCTTGAACTTTAATTTTGTGTGTGTGTGTGCGCGCGCGCGCGCGTGCGCGCGTGCGTGCGTGCGTGCGTGTGTGTGTGTGTGTGTGTGTGTGTGTGTGTGTGTGTGTGTGTGTGAGAGAAAGAGAGAGAGAGAGAGAGATCGTGGCGTTTGTGTGCTCTATTTCTGGAATAAAAGAACAATCGAGCTCCACTAACGATCAATATGAAATGTGGGCATGTCATTTCAAGCTGAGTATCACACTGAAATAGTTAACTCAAATATTACATCAGTATTACTATATAGATCACACACAAGGTGAACGACTGAAAGAATTACAAAACACTGAAAACATGCATTAATTGGTGCCTGCGCAGAATAGATGACTACAACGGTATGATATAATCACCACTGTGGGCCTCACTGTGAGAACTAATCACATTCATGTGAATCAAGAGATGTGGAAAAGACGATTGCGCTGAATAGGACACACATTAAGGAAATCTGAGTATATATAATGTAACCTACACAGTCCCTGTTCTGGTGTCCACAGGACGAGCAAATTTGTGGAGTACCTAAAGGATACGACGAGAATTAAATATTAGTGAGTAAAATGGCAAAAACGGAACTTCAGGGGATAGCAAGGGATATGATGCTTGGTGTGGGGTTGTTGAAGGCCTATACCACAATTGGGGTGAAGGGCAAAAGAACAGGAAATTCTAATGAACATAAAGCATGTCAGTTCATCCGTAACTTTGCTATACTTCACGTTACGAAAACAATGAATTAGAATACAATGACGACATTTATTGGGTGTAAAATAAACACAGCGCATTCATATAAATTTAGCCTTCTATTAAAATGTTAAAATGGCAAAAATTGTATGTTCTTCATACAGCGGTAATACAAAACATGCAGATTTAAGAAACGATATGTAAGCATTTTCCTTCCATTGTCATGTTTATAATCGTGTGAGGTAAATACGTGTGTTTCATGTTTAGGTTGGCAGGTGTGTTCTGGAGATCTATTGCAGGTGAACATAGTTGTGAAAACAATAACTCATCGGATCTTAATGTTCCTCACTGCGAAAGAAGAGCCGGGAAGCCTTTCACATATACTAGGTTACGACATATTGTATTAACCTGACCGCGTACAATCCTAGTTTCTCTCCTTCCAAGAAAAGGGCCTGGCAACCAAGATAAGAGGCTAGAGGACCTAAAAGAAAGCCTCTTCTTCTTCTTCTTCTTCTTCTTCTTCAGCGTTCCGAGCCATTGAGATTCTTTGCTGCAAATACAATCCGTCTCCATTCGTCTCTCTGGTGGACCTTCTCTTGCCAGTCGTTGATTCCAAGTGCTTCCAAGTGCAAAAGAAAGCCTCAGTTAATAATAATAATAATAATAATAATAATAATAATAATAATTTGAATAATGAAGACACAAACAATAGATTGCACGATTTATTGCCTGGCATATTTCGCTGCATCTCGTCAGGTATCACTGGAATTGGTTGGACAAGATGCTACACACAGAAGATGGTAGCCTAGGCAGGCCGTCACACCGGAAAAGTCTGGCTTCATCGGTCGGGAGACATGTGCTCGAGAGTGGTCACGTGGTTGAAAGAGACAGTGCCTTCCGTGTGTTGTTCAACACACAAAGTAGTCGATTGTTAAAGTTTGCTGAAGCTATACTAATCAACCTTCGTAAGCCGTCCTTGTGTAAGCAGAAAGACATGTTAGTCAGTTTAAAATTACCGTGGTAGACAATCGACATTACTGTGCGAACATGTGTATATTTCAGTTTGAAGGATTTATCTAATTAATTCACGTAAGTTGTGTGATTTCTGCAGTATGTACCTGACGAGATGCAGCGCAATATGCCAGGCAATAAATCGTGTAATCTATTGTTTGTGTCTTCGTTATTCAAATTCATCACGGGAAAACATTGTTTTGAATTTCTGAAACGTCGCCTTCCATTACCAACAGTCAAGCGATTGGATAGATTACTCAAGCTGAAGTGTAAAATATCGGTACAGGAGAGTCGATTGAGATTTCTCGAGGAATGCCTAAAGACGGGAATATTCCCTCACCGGTATTTCAGATCTCTCAGGGCAGACAGAATATGTCCAACAAGAAAAAACCTGAGACGACTGACAAAAAACCAGATAGAAGAAACCCAGTCTAAACTGGCCAACCTCAAGCGCACACACAGTTCTGCCTACTACGTCACCAAAGAATTGAGCTTGTATGGCTACTTAAAGTTCACCAAATTCTGTACAGAAACAGTGTACAAGGTGAAAATCGCAGAGAATGCTCACCTCAACAAATCACTGAACACTGAAAAGATAACTACGTCAGTACTAGACAACCCAGAGAAGTATGTGAGGAACTTATCGTCGTACGTACTCAACAACATTGAAACGGAGGCCCTTGCATACGGATTAAAATTCTGCATAAAGCCCAAACACATTAACCGTGTTGAGTCGCAAGCACAATTTGAAATGTTGTTTGATCAAGTCTCCAAGTTATCACCTACTTCTGCTGAGTCAGTCGGGTGGCTGAAGGCCAAACTGGTAGATTTAGAACACCAGTATCGCACAACCCCCTCTAAACAGACATGTCCGCTGACCAACGAACACCTTACTGCCTTAAAAGCGTTAAAGGCCAACAAAACCCTTGTAATATTGAAACCTGACAAAGGGAGTGGTGCAGTACTGATGGACATATCAGACTACCAGAGAAAAATGGATAATATATTATCAGACGCATCTAAATTCAGAGTAGAGCAAACAGTCAACAAGTCGGAGGACCTGGTTGCAAAAATGAGGAAAGAAATCCAGTCACTTGTGAATGCAGGACTCAACAGTGAGGCCACTGCAAAAACGCTCACACCGCGTGGCTCCCAAACACCTCAGATTTACGGTCTACCCAAGCTTCATAAGCCCGGCATCCCATTAAGACCGATCCTTTCCATGGTTAACTCGGCACAACACCGAATGGAGAGATGGCTAGCTGAAATTTTAAAGCCAGTACGACAGTCCTTCGATCCAAGAACACTCAGGGATACATTCGAACTGGTGGAATTATTGGATACTATGGACATAAACAACAAATACATGGCATGCATGGATATTGCCTCTTTATTCACCAACGTTCCATTAGATGAGACCGTGAATATAATAAGCGAACGCATTAGAGACAAACAACTAAAACTAGGCATACCATCAGCTATTCTAGAGATGCTATTAACATTATGTACTGCCAACATACAATTCAACTTTCTAAACAAGTCATATCGCCAAATTTACGGAGTGGCCATGGTGAGCCCACTTGGACCTATTCTAGCGGACATCTTCATAACACACTTAGAAGAAAAGAGATCCTCAGAAATCAATAACTTGGCCGTTTACTGTCGTTACGTGGACGATATACTAATTATCACCACAGACGAGCTACAAGCAACGTCGTTCCAGGCCACAATGAACGAGACACATATAAACATCTCTTTATCTAGGGAACACGAACACAACGAAGCGTTGCCGTTTCTAGATATCCTAATGAGACGTAGAGCAGATGGCACAATTCAAAGATCGGTGTACCGCAAAGAAACATGGACTGGCCAATACTTAAATTTTCAGATCTTCGCACCTGTCCAGTACAAACGGGGCTTAGTACGGACCCTGTTTGACCGTGCTAGGAAGATATGCACCCAGGACACACTGACAGGGGAATTTAAAACTCTGAAGAATGCCTTAAACCTGAATGGGTACTCCATAGGATTTATAAAGCGCCACTGCCAACAGCCCAAACCGAAATCAGAAGTAACTACAGTCCCTAAACTCAAAGTATTCATCCAGCTAACCTTCCGAGGAGATGACGTAATGCAACGTCTGTGGGACCGGCTCACCACAGCAGTCGAGCGAACATTCTGTGCTGCAGCTCTAGTCATCAGGTACAGAAACACACCGATCCCAGTCCCATCAGTAAAAGAACCTGTAGCTTTGTACGCCAAATCAAATTGTATTTACCAATTTACATGCAGATGCGAGGCCATCTACAAAGGCAGAACTGAGCGACAGTTACATTGCAGGGTTTCGGAACATATTCCAAATTGGTTGGACAAGATACTACACACAGAAGATGGTAGCCTAGGCAGGCCGACACACCGGAAAAGTCTGGCTTCATCGGTCGGGAGACATGTGCTCGAGAGTGGTCACGTGGTTGAAAGAGACAGTGCCTTCCGTGTGTTGTTCAACACACAAAGTAGTCGATTGTTAAAGTTTGCTGAAGCTATACTAATCAACCTTCGTAAGCCGTCCTTGTGTAAGCAGAAAGACATGTTAGTCAGTTTAAAATTACCGTGGTAGACAATCGACATTACTGTGCGAACATGTGTATATTTCAGTTTGAAGGATTTATCTAATTAATTCACGTAAGTTGTGTGATTTCAGCAGTATGTACCTGACGAGATGCAGCGAAATATGCCAGGCAATAAATCGTGCAATCTATTATTTGTGTCTTCGTTATTCAAATTCATCACGGGAAAACATTGTTTTGAATAATAATAATAACAATAATAGTAAAATAATAATAACAATAATACCAAAATTAAATGTTCTTTGTTTGTAATTTTAAAATACTATGGTTATACATTTAAACACATGTAGTTTACTACTTAGAGAACATGGGAGGTGTTCTCTCTTTTTCTGTTTCTCCATCGTTTCCTCTTCCAATTTGTCAACACAACCCATGTCATATCTGCCCCTCTACACTTAGTATAAAACAGTTACATTTTTCAATCGTAGTAATATCAAGAACATGTCACATACATTTCACACTGATATATAATATAAAGCTATCATTCACTCTTCAGGTCTTGGCTGTATCATACGTGAAATATATCCATAAAGTATCACAAATCATCTATTATTTATGAAATGTTCACTGCTCCGTCACGATAGACACATATTTACTGTGTACAGAGTCACCATCGTGGCTATTACCACGGCAACGGTGGTCGCTTGGTTTAACTTGGCGCAAGCTGATTTCTCTTCGTCCTCGCTTGCCAATATCCTTGTATCTGAAATGAACGATAACAATATTTCAACAAATTATAACAAGTATTTACATAGTTGTATGTTTTTATTATAGTAAGTAAAGTAAAGGACCTTTCATACGCATTGAAGCATGGGGCACACGGTGCTAAACCCATATTTGTCATAGACCAATCGACAATCACTGAGTGATGAGATCAGTGTCACACCGCCCGCCTTTACTTCCCAAAAACGTGTCCAGGTTTGATTGTCTGTAAGTGTTTATTTCTTTATTTCTTGATATTATTGTTATTAACTATTACATAGCTGGGCTCCCTGGCGAAGACGTTAACGACGCTGTTCGTAATCCCGTATACTCTCGTAAGAAACACAGCTGCGTGAGATTCGGCAGCGGATCGAGTCGCGTTGGTTACTTACGGAGGGTGTGTGAGCCAGTCGTTCAGAAAGCAATGGTAAACTACTGAACGTAAAAATTGCTAAGACATCAACAGCAGCTGAAAAATGCTGGTCTTGACTGCAATGTCCTGTAAAGGATATACGGGAAAAAAAACTATTACATCTCTGTTCCCATCTTCCTGATATTATAGGTGTCTCGTTGATGTTTTACTCTGTGCGTGTGTGTTTGTGTGTGTGTGCGTGTGTATGTGCGCGCGCGTGTGTGTGCGTGCGTGCGTGTATGTGTGTGTGTTTGTGTGTGTGTGTGTGCGCGCGCGTGTGTGTGTGTGCGTGCGTGCGTGCGTGGCGTGCGTGCGCGTATGTGTGTGTGTGTGTGTGCGAAGTTGCTATGCATGAAAATTTTACTTTATAATAATGTTTGCTGATAATATTTTTTTTAAACAAACCTACCATTGGGTACCTCATACTAATATTAACTTATCCTGCCCCGTTCTGCTTCTTCTTCTTTTGTCCTACTGGTTTTGCAGAGAGGAGGCAGATGTAATTGTCCATGTTTTCTCTTGCACTAACATCATATTTAATTTCTACAATGGCTCTTTAACTCCTTCCAGCCAACTCTTCCCGCATCGTTCTCTCCCCTTGTATCCCGATGTTCTCACGTAGAACGCTCTAGCCACTGGTTGATCTTGTTACATTCTAGCTAAATGTACGAACCATTTAATTTCTTCGTGTTCCATAAAATCAGTTTTAGTTGTTACCCTTACACTCGGTCTTCGTTTCTCATTTGTATCTCTATCTCTTGTTTTCTTTTTTAATCTAACCTGATGTGATTTTACGTTTGTGGCTTTCTGGGACTAGACATGTCTGACATTGGTAAAACAGCGTTGGAAAACAGAGCATCTATCAGCTTAGTTTTTGTATGCATGTTAATCTTTGAATGTTTTGGGATAGGTGCTATTTGATAGATGATGTTGTTTGCTTTATGTATTCTCCATTCTATTTCTCTTTTTAATCTTCTATCCTCTATGAACACTCTGCCTGGATAGCTGTACTCTCCAGCTCATTTTAATGATTTTACCATTTATTTACATCGTTTTGCAAAAGTGTTTGGCAAATTATCATAAATCTTTTCCTTTCATTGCTTATCTTTGTATCGAAATCCTGTTTCAGTCGCTTTAGTTACTGTATAACAATTTGGAATACGAAAGGTTTACTTAGCTTTCGTCACTGTTTCCAGTCTATATAAAATATTACTGTTGTGTTGTGTGGTTATTAAACAGCAATACAAAGTCAGAAGAAATAAAACCACTAGGTTGTGACGGTATGTCAACACATCTAATCCAGGAATGGCAAGAAGCCTGCCACCGTATCTGTCACTCACTGTGCGTGAAGATCTGGGTCAGCGGTGTTTGACCAAAAGCAAGGAAGAGAATAATCTACATCACCTTCACAAAGAAAGGAAAATTAAAACCGTTCACCAATTCTCGCGCTATCGCACTAGTAATTCATGTCAGGAAAATCCTTTCCTCGAATCATCATGACGAGGTATGAAAGAAAGTAAGTTAAATTCT
Organism: Cepaea hortensis; assembly: GCA_963921405.1. Taxonomy (NCBI): domain Eukaryota; kingdom Metazoa; phylum Mollusca; class Gastropoda; order Stylommatophora; family Helicidae; genus Cepaea; species Cepaea hortensis. The sequence continues at coordinate 27,203,802 of OY992877.1, read as the reverse complement.
GAATTACAAGAAGTACAGGCACATTTCAGACAGGGCTGAGAAACAAAGGACCACCTCTGTAACATGAGAACCTTTATGAGAAATGCAGAGAGTTAGTTAGTTAGTTAGTTAGTTAGTCGCAGTTCCAACTTCACAGCAACGGGTCGTCCCCATTATGCTCCGTTCCTGTGCCAGTGAATATCACACAAAACGCTCCCCACTGCCCAATGTGAAATGTGGAAAAGACAGGAGTCTCGACAAACAACAGCCCGCACAGATACACTGTGCATAATGCAGCCACCAGAATGTCATCACACCAGTCCCCCATAAAACACCCTGTTCATCTCTGATGGAATCGGCAGTCATTTTCCTATCTGAATGTTTCCTAGATGTTCACCCAGTCCACGAAAACACAGTTCATCGCTGATGGGATGGCAGTGGCAGTCAACCAGAAGCCCAGCAGCCACGCATTTCTGCATAATGCAAAAACCGGTCAACTCTGGGACATAGCCACCTGCCATCACTCCGAACATGCAGTCACATTAAAAAAAAAACTCAGGCAGATTCAACAGCATTTCACACGAAACTCACAGCTCACAGTGTCGCGCCACGCACTCACTCAGTAGCAGGGCGACGGAACCATCAAGCCTCCTTAGTCGCCTCTTACGACATGCGTGGTAGGCTACAGTGTGTTGCCGGGCCCATAAGGGAAGCAAAGAATGCAGAGAGTACAGTGTAGATATGCATACTTGCTTCGTAGATTACAGTGATGCATTCGACTGTGTTCAACATAATGAATCATAGAACATCATGAGAAATATAGGATGTCCAGCATTTTTAATCCACTTGTGTAAATCATTATATCACAAGAAACAAACAGCTGTTGGAGTAGTCGGTGAAACATTAACTAAACTTTACTGAGGTGAAACGAGAGTCAGACATTCTATCTCCATATCCTTCAACATCTAGACAGAAAATGTGATTAGAAATATAAAACATGAGACCAGAGACAATTTAAGTCTATTCGCAATTGGTGAGAATCCAGTTGCAGTACTCAGACACACAAATGACAAAGTCCTCTTCTCAGATAATGCAAAGCATTATTAGAACAGTTGATCCTGTCTGTAAAGAGACACAGTGGAAATAAACATATTTTTTCTGACCTTCAAAATAAACATTAAATAATATCCACGGACAAACCTACAAGCCAACAAAACAATCAGTAAAACAGTATTTGCCACATGTCCATTATGCCTCTGTGGCATGGGCATAGGTCTTCAGTTACTTTCACTTTTATGTCGCACCAAGGTAGATACCGAAACTAAGCACTCCAAAGTTGCTCTACATCAAAGCATATCATGAGATGATACATTGAAAACATGTAGCAGGAAAATAAACTGGATACTTTCTGAAGGGGTGATCGTGTTGCATGGAGAGAAAAGATCGGGAGTGAAATTAAGACAAGGGCGGAAATAATTGCAGATAGGTCACTACGGAGCGTGTGAGACGTCGGGCGGTGCATTATGGTGGAAATGACAATGTGTTCGCAAGCATCCATTATGGATGAATATTTACCTCACGAGTTGGTCTGATTGGCCACGTTCGATGCCGTCATGGGTTGTAGGTATGCCTTTTTAAAGCACAATGTAACAAACTAGGGTGAGTCAAGGCGGCAAGGTCCAGCTTAGCATGCTGAACATCTAAAGGGGACATCTGCTATGAGCCTGCCGTTGTTGGCACTAGTGGTGCTGTCTAAAACATACCTGAAGCGTCTCCGGGAGTGTAGCGTGAAGTATAACGGTGCCGCTGGGTGTCCTCACCTTGCCATGCGTGCCCCAGGTTGTGTCCTCTGTGGTGGTCACTGGTAGCTGGTGGTCTCAGGCGGAGCACCGGTTGTTGTTCTGAGTCCCAGTGTTTGGATGTAGCTTGCATATACATCTGCATGGTGGTGGCTGATGTCGTTGTTGTTGTCCTTGTGTGTTCAGCGTAATCTGTGACAAATAATGTAGTCATTTTATAATGAGCATGCATCCAACAAAATTGGCTCTTAAACTATCGGAAACTGAAACACTTTGGCCATATTAAAGGACACAGTGGTTCCATTACTATTGTTTTCTTAATTACTGTGATGTTTAACATGGCAAAGGTATGTCAGTTTTCGATAGATGCTTGCTGTTTACGAGCCGTTGTTCACATCTTATGAAATGTCAATAATTGTTTCCTTCATCATCCACGGTATATTAAAAATATTTCTGTTTTATCTTATTTCAAGCTATAGTTATTTGGCGGGGGAGTTAGTTTAGTCAATAGGGTGGTACGTGTGTAGTGTCATTGGCGAGGGTTGAACGCTTGCATTCGTCGTCCGCTAACTGTGGACAATACTGGCCACATATTCTTCCCTACACGCCCGCCTACACAATGTTAGACCCGATCTTATGACAGAGCCATAGCAGGAAATTTCTTCAGGACCAGTTTATAGCATATTTTTACAAATATTGTATATTTATAGAATGTTAGACTGCCTGCCTGCCTGCCTGCCTGCCCGGCATTCGGGGAAGAAGAGGCAAGTTTTGACCAATACGACATTCGGCACATGACACCCTCGACACCCAGATCGTACACGGGAATGAGACTGGAGAATTTACTGAGACTAGACACTCTTTCCGGGGGACATAACGAGAGCAACGTTCTGCGAAGAACTTGATACATGATAATGATGATGTTGACGATTGTGGTGATGACGATTATGATGATGACGATGATGTTGGTGATGATGATGATGATGGTGATGATGATGATGATGATGATGATGATGATGATGATGATGATGATGATGATGATGATGATGATGATGATGATGATGATGTTGATGGTGATGATGACGATGACGAAGGTGACAATGAGACTACGGCGAAAATGTGTATACCATACAAAAACATGGATTCCTCATCTTCTCCCAGGGGGTTTGAAGCCTCACAGGTGTAGGCACCAAAGTCTGAATCCTGGATGTTGAACACTCGTAGGCTGAGTGTCAGTTTGTCCTTGTCCTCATCGTACACTTCCACTCTGAAAGATATTCAAATTGAAAGTTACATTTTTTTAAACATATTTATGAATAAGATATATTGTTAAAAATATGTTTAAACTAAATATGTGCAGGAGATAGTATGTATTGTTAAGTAATGAGGATTGTCTGTCCTTGAGACGAACAACAAAGTTAAAGTTTTCCAAATTTAAGAGTAAGTAAGTATTATTTAAGACATATCTTTGTTGTAATATGTGCAGGAGACATTATGCATTATTAAGTAATAAGTAGTGGGGATTTAATGAGACACGTGTCCTATCCACAACAAGGATACAGATGAGTAACTTTATATATATATATATATAATTGCAAAAGAAATTCAAAACAAAGGACGTAATTTGAATAACAAAAAAAAACAGAAGTAATGGTTATTACAAAGAAACAATTGTATATCCAAATACAGCATCAATGTGGATGGAACCGATTTGAAACATCTCCTTGTATTTAAGGTTTCGGTGCTATAATAACCCAGATGAGGGTTGTATTAAAAAAGATAAAAATAACCCAAGCAAAGCCAGCATTTCACAACATGAAGAATATTCTTTGCAATTTATTTTTGTTAGTTAAAGTGAAGAATAGAATTCGTAATAACTACGTTGAGCCATTCCTGATGTACGGAAAAGAAGCATATACAATTATCTGAAAAGTGAAGAATTATTTGAAGTGCTGAGAAGTGACTCTATAGAAAATTGAAGAGAACAATGTTGACGGATATAAAGAGCATTGAAGATAGTTGCAAAGAAGTTAATTTAAAAAGAGAACTGGTTACTCGCATCAGAATAAAACAATCCACGTTCTTTGGGTATGTCATGAGAAGGGAAAATATCGAGCAAATGGAAAGCTGGAAATGAAGTTGAGGCAGGAGAAGACCAAGAGAGAAGATTTTGGACGTTACCATATCAAGGCATGGATTAAGTAAATATAAGAAATGATCGGCGGCACTCAAGTGAGAAGGCAGCGGGGAGACATGATCACCAGCGCCACACGGCATCAACTAAAAGAAGAGGAAGTCAAGAATGCCATGGGTTATTAAGTAATGAAAATTACCTATACTTGAGTGTGGAGGTGAGGATTCTGTGGTCACCTTTCTTCCACATTGTCACCGCATGAGGAAAGGCGGTAACAGTGCATTCTAGAATTGTTTCTTTTCCTTTTTCCTGCCCGATTCTTTTATTGGGGAGATAAATCTCTGGTGCAACTGTCAGAAAGGAGAACATTATTCAGAACACAGTTATATAACAATAGATATTTATTCACGACTGAGATAAAATTATAAGGAGATAAAATTATAAGGAGATAAAATTATAAGGAGATAAAATGTTGAATTGCTTTTACTATTTTCTTTTCTTTAACATGTGGTCAACTACTTGAAATGATTTCTTTTTACATAATCACATAGAACTGTGGTCAATCCAGGATCTAAACATACGCTTCTCTAAGCTCTTTGAAAATTGCAGCCAGTGAGAAGAGGAACAAGTCGTACATCATTATTCTGCTTTAACTAAGTCAACAAAATGTCTTATCACTGGGCAATATATATCACGTAATTGCCATTCACTTTATTGCGCACGTAAACAATCCCTTGGCAGTTGGAAATCGAAAAAGAGTAGCCTAATGACGCTGCCCGGGCAAAATTTCGAGTTAAAAATATACCCAAAGAATTTCAGGATCCTCGCCGGTGCTGCGGAGTTAGTGCACTGAGCTGAGATTATCTGGACTCAGGTTTGAGTTAGGAGTAGAACGGAGCACGTATGGGTTACATCCGTGTGCTGTGATGTTGATCCGCCGACTATACTACAAATAAACTAAACTAAACTATCATTCACTTTATACTGTCCATTTTATCTCATATCTGCTCAGTCTACATCAGACAAGAGGAATACGCCTAGATAACCTGAGAATTAACTGACCTACAGTTTTACGATGTCGTGGAAGATTAGTAAATACCGATTGTTTTTATAGTTGTGGAGAAACAGAGAAGAATATAATGGGGGGGGGGGGCAGCAGCAGCAGTAGTACTAGTAGTAGTAGTAGTAGTAGTAGTAGTAGTAGTAGTAGTAGTAGTAGTAGTAGTAGTAGTAGTAGTAGTAGTAGTAGTAGTAGTAGTAGTAGTAGTAGTAGCAGCATTAGTAGCAGCGGCAGTATGTACCATCACTTCTGTTTATTTCAATAGCGCCACTAACCTACCGCCTTCTTCATGTTCTTAGCGTATGCGGTAAGTCTCGGACTGTCTTGCCTGGGCACTCGCCTAGTATCATAGCGAGGCCGTTATGCTTCTCTCGTAAATAAATATGGGCCATGGGACTTTAGAAATCAACATAAACGGAAAACGTCAGATCTTGAAATTCCCTGTCAGTCTGCTCTTGTCGATAGCCTGCAGACCGGTTTCCGTAGTATCACATATCTCTTGTATTGGGTTCTTCTCCATCAATGAGTTTGTCTTGTTTGCCCTAAGAAGGTCATCTCCTGTCATGATCGACACGCTTCTTGAAGTTGAATGTCTGCCAATCAGTTGATGTAGTAGAAGCATGCCGCGGACATGGCTCTCTCCTTGTTTCAGGATAGTAATGACCATGAGCGCCTTCAGTGGTGACACATTGCACTATCCATCGAGCTTTCGACCTTATCCCTAGTCAGCTGCTGCGTACAGATTGAGGCCAACATCGCTATGACGAACAACATTGGCTAAATAGTACACCCCATCGCTATGCACATTTGGAGGTCGATCCATCTAGCTATGAACGCCGGGGTCGCAAATCTAAGCGAGAAACCCGACAAATTATTGCCTCAGCATTGTCATAAATTCTCTCGGGCAGGGATAATCCTGTTAGGCTTCCACGCCATTTGGATTAGCTCTGATCCGTACGCTTTGGCTAGTCCAGCCATATCAAGTAGTAACATATACCACTGACTTGTGTAACAAATACAACCGACCTCTCTGTTAAAACTAATATCACTGACCACTTTGCTGAAAGTAATACCAATGACCACTATGTTGTAATTAACCCCACTGACCACTCTGTTACAACTAGCCCCACTGACTACTCTGTTATAACCAAGCCCGCAGATCAGTCTGTTGTAACTAAGATAATTTAACGCATTGTTATAACCACGACCACTAAGAACTTTGTTCAATATCAGACTACTGACCACTCGGTTGTAATTAACTTCACTGACACGGTTGTAATTAAGTCCACAGACCACTATGTTGCAATTAAGCCCACTGACCACTCGATTGTAATTAATCTCACTGACCACTCTATTGTTACTAATCCCACTGACCACTCTATTGTGATAAAGCCCACTGACCACTCTGTTGTGACTAAGCCCACTGACCAGTAAGCAACAACGATATATACAGTAAACAGCAAATAATAAAAGGAACAGAACAAACACATGTCATGTGACAAAATAATGGAGGAGCGGGAGTGTATATAGAATACCCAAATAATACTAGAGACACGGCCATAATTCCAACAGGAAAGTACTGCCATAATTATGATGCTGAAATTGAGGCAATCAAGATAGCCACAGAGAAATTACAAAATACCAGCCATGGTACACTACCTGTGGTGATATTGACAGATGCAAAATCCGTAATAGAGGCGCTCCTGTCTGGGAAATTGCCAGTTCTGAGGACACTACTTTCTGAACTTAGCAGTCATCGTAAGATCACCATACAGTGGATACCATCCCACTGTGGAATCCCCGGAAACGACAGAGCTGATCGATTGGCTAAGGAAGGAGCACAAGCAGAACAACCAGATGTGCCTATTACATACCACCAAAAGAAAAGAATGATCAAATCAGTCAGAAGGCCACCAAACCTTACTCAAGACGACTACCACGTTATGGACAGACCAGAACAGGTCATTCTTCTGCGCCTCAGAACAGGACACAATAGATTACGCAACCACATGTATACAAAATTCAAGATTGGTGACTCAGCCATGTGCACATGTGGTTTGGCGTCGCAGACAGCAGAGCACATACTCCAGGATTGCCCAAACTACAACATATCCAGGCGAACCTTCTGGCCTAGAGAGACAACAGTGGAAGATAAACTCTATGGACCGCTGAATGAACTAAAAAAGACTGTTAGATTCATACAAGAGACAACATTGCAGTTATAAACATAATTTAGGCGAACGAAAGAAGAAGAAGAATGTGACAAAATATTATAACATACACAGAAAGAGCCAGCGCTGGAAACTGCCGGTCTGTGAACCAGCGTGAGAACATAATTCGCATACATATGTTGGGACTCAATGAAGCAAACGGTGCCACAGAACCACAGTGGCTAGCCAGCGAGCCTGCCATTCCACTGGTCATTTGTTCAAATCTCTATCGAGACTTTTCTTTTAATGGAACGGAGCTCCTGGGTGACCCAGCCTAACAAGGGTACCAGAAACGTTCTGAACAGTAAGTAAGTATGGTGATCTATTGACCACGTCACCCTTCATTTGGTCTTTATCTCTCCCCCCTATTTCGTTAGCTCTTTGGGTTGTAAACAAAGGACTTTCTAGTTATTCTGTTATCTCTCTGTTTTAGTAAAATAAGGCTTTAACGCAATGTCCCAGTATTACAATGCCCCAGTATCACTTATGGTGTGAAAATACCCTTTAGTACATGCTATAAAAGCAAAGAAATAAAGTAAATAGCAGATGACACTCACCACATCGACACTACAAGATACAAGGGTAACAAGATGAGATCAGATGAGACTCACCATGCACTGCACAAATTATAAACTTTAGGCGTGTCGCCGCTATCGCCTTTAGGAGACGACAGATTCGAATCACGGTTTGCCTATGTTTTCAATTAGCCCTTGTCTAATTTGTAATCTTCTTCTTCTTCTGCGTTCATCCGGAGTTGTTGTTTTTTTTTTTTTTTTTTTTTTTCTTTTTCGGACGTGATAACGTTGTGCCTGTTTACAGCAGAGCTGCGTTCTTGCACCGTTAGGCCGACACATCCGACTTCTGCGGGCATTTGTTAACCTTCCCGGATGTGTCATCTTATCGCTTCTTCTTCCTTCCTTGATTTCAGCGATTGCTCATCACTACATGTGAATTTATTTTCCATGCTAAAACATTACCAAGCACAAGAGAAATCTAAATTATGTAGGTTACTTACACTCAACGAAGACTTCGATGACTCTTGTCACAGCAGGAGGAACTCCATTGAAGGCAACACATTCGTAACGATCTCCACAATGACGAGTTACATTATGGATAATCAACACCTCCCCATTGATTCCAACTTCTGTGGGTAATGGAAGCTGAGAACTTTAGAACACTGCCACTTAACAGTCAGTAGATATATATTAAATGCCACTGCTAAGTAAGTAAGTAAAGATTCTTTACTCTTAGGTTTAGTACACGAGTACTGTTTTCTCGGAGACTTCTGGTGGATCTATGCTGGAGCCTGAGAGTTAAGTTTCCCTATTACCAGAGCCCGGAAGTCGTGCTTTGCGCGACACTTTCGGCAGGCCGTCCTGTGGAAAGAGACCTAGCTATATGGGATACAACCCAGTGCAATAACTTCGATCCTCTCGAATTTAAACCCTTTAAGATCTCTTTTACCTCCAGTATGCGTGCTGTACACACTGTGCTGGACCCACATTTTGTAGACCAATCGGCACTTCTCAAGACATTTCCTGCTACCCATTTCAGGCTGGGGGGTATCAGAGAGTCCAGTTCAACTTTTAACACCCACATCGATGCGAATTCGAACCCATGACAACTGGACTGGCAAGCAAAAGTCTAGCCTCTACGCCACCGCTGGTCCCTTGCTGCTACGTGCTTTGTACTAACTCCGGAGGGGTCCGCTTTGTAAATATCGTGACGAGACTATAGATCAGCATCTCTTTGAGTTCCAGCTCTTACACATATCGGGAACTTGTTGCTTTCATCTGAGCCAGAAACAAAATACATTGCACATGGTGCACACCAGCTGTTGAACACGTGCATGATGTATTTCCACATGGCATTGTGTCGAAGGGGGTGGGACGGTAACGCAGTGGCCAGCATGCTTGCCTTTCGGTCCGTTTGCCATGTGTTCGCATCTCCTTCGAGACGGTTACCGGAAATGTTTTATGAAGTAAAGGCAGCAGGTGTGATACTTCGCACATCGCCCAACGAGTTCCGATTGGTCGATCAAGAATATGGGCCCAGAAACATATGTCTAATGTGCCTTATGGCGTGTAATAGGGACCTTCACATTTTTTAAAACTTTTTATTATATAGAAGAGTCAAGGCGCAGGCGTGACTGAATCGATAACAAGAACATTCATTCATTCATTTATTCATTAATTCATTCATTCATTCATTCAGTAGCATGTCCTTTGCAGAACTTCGCTCCCATAACAACCATCCGGAAAACTTCTCGGTCATACGCAAGATGTCCCGCGTCCAATACACCCACCTGGAGATCATCTGCCACAGCCTGCACCCATCTTCTCTGTGGCCTTCATCTTCATCTATTCCCGGGCAAGAACAACAACAAATGCTCACCAAGGATTCATTACTAAGTAGTAAGATACGTTCTGCCAGTTCTAAGGTAATCACAAGTTATAAACCTGTCGCAATTTACTTCCGTGGCGAAGTTGTCAAGCCGTCTAACTCGGGTTCCGAAGGTTGTGGGTTCGATTCCGGACCGCGTCCTTCAATTCACTAGTGCATTTTTTTCGTAGAACCCTGAGAGATATAAATATCAACAGCCTGTCAGAGAAAGTTTACAGCCTGAGAGATGAAATGCTTGAGAAGGCTGCTGTCGTTTCCAGAATGGACGGAATGAGAGCTGGAGCTGCGGAGCTCGTGCTTTGTGTGATGTTTTCCGCACTGCGGAAAGAGACTGAGCCATATGTGATAAAAACCCGGTGCAATGAAGTCGACCCTGTCGACTTTTAAGCGACTTTTTTAAAGTTCATTACACAGTACTTAGTGGTCTATACCATTATGTCTCCCTCAAATATGTCCTATGGACGTCTGCGTGTCTGAGAGGTTTACACACTTAAACTTTCTCTTTTGACCACGCCGTTGTTGGTTCTTTTCACACACTGGTCAGTTGGACATGGGGACGTAAATAACAAGTATCTCTGAAGTCAGAGTGGGTTAGTCTCTTGGAAATAGGAAAAGCTAACCCTCATGCAAAATCAGTCCAGTGCACTCTTTAGCGCAAATGTGGACTACTCTCAATTTCAAGGCAATCGAACGCTCCAAAAATTCGACATCCTGTAACTACTGATGGACTTCTGTGCCACTTTGTCAAATCGTTTCTCCATCTGTCGAACGCTGTCTCTAGCATGTTCGATTGTCTCGGTTGTCATAATCTAGTAACATAACCAATATATAACGATTGTTTCTTCCTGAAATAAGTCGTCAATGATTTGTGCACTGGTCGCTTGCAGTAATTGGATATTGTTCTTCTTAGTCGTGCATAGGGTATTTAAGCGTCCATGGTGCCAGCACAAAATTATACATAAATCAACACTTAGTACTAGGATAAAATTCGTGTGCAGTCGATAGACCACGTTCGGCCATTTCTCAACATCAGCTAATTAGCGGTCATAAAGGTAACATAGAAAATGCGTTTAGTATAATATATTCGCCTAACAATAATCGATTGCTCAAATACACGCAGGCGTTAGCAATTAGGCACTTCCAACCAATTTTTTGCTAATCGAAAGACCTCGTTATAAATGTCTGATTACCGCTAGGATATCAAATGCTCAACATTAGAACAATATCACTGGCTGTGTATCTGAAGTATGTACCCAAAGAATAATTAATGTATTGACTTCTTAAATAGATATAACTCGGCGGTATGTAACTGAAGAGATGCAGCGAAATGTCTAATAAATAAATAATAATAAATCGTGCAAGCTATTGTTTGAGGCTTCTGTGTTTTAAAGCATGATGAATTTAAATAAATTATATAGCATGAATATATATATATATATATATATATATATATATATATATATATATATATATATATTTTCCCGCGTTTCCATCCTGTTTTAGGATATTGCGGTCAACACCAGCATCTTTCAGCTGTATGTTGATTCCTAGGCTAGATTACGCTCATCAGCACGCCACGACTTTCTGAGCGACCGGCTCCATACTCTCATAAGTCACTTTTGCGATTCGAACCACTGCTAATTCTCGTCGCGTCACGTGACGAGAGTATTCGGGGTTAGCGGAGAAAGCTGCTAACCCCTCGGCCACGAAGCCGATATATATATATATATATATATATATATATATATATATATATATATATATATATATATATATATATATATATATATATATATATATATATATATATATATATATATATATACAGGGATATGCCACAAGCGGTAAATAGAAAACAATATTTTTCTGTTTTATTGATTTAAGACTGTGTGTCAGATCGAGTGGTCTAAATAACTTTAACATCATTTCACATGCTGAATGAGTTAGTGCTGCTGTTGACAGAAAATGCTGTTGTTCTTTTTATCATCTTGTATAAAAATGATACCTCAGCAATTATGACACAATTTGTGAAGGACACACCAGCATTCAACTAACGAGTTATGTATTATGTACCATCACCGGGGGAGTCAGGGTCATTTAGCAGCTAGCACGATTGCCTATCCACTCGTGGCTTCAAATCTCGTCGAGGCGTGGTTTCCCTCACTGATCTAGGCTCACAGGTTGACCCACAGGTTGACCCACACTAAAATAGGTCTCATGAAATGTTCTGGGAAGTAAAGACAACCGATATGATATTGATCTCATCAACTCTTGTATCGATTAATCCAAAAGTATGGGGCTAGCACTCACTACGCCTCATGACGTGACACTGGGTACTTTACTTACACCAGCACTATATGATATACGTGTGATGCCTACATACAAATGGCCCAAAAAGACGAGTTCAATCGGTGTTCCCAGATCCATCCACATGACATATATGTTACAGACAAGATGTTCCCCCCGACTTGACGCACGTCTGTGTTGGTACTCAAGATAGCGAACTGTGTGACAATATGATTCCAAGGCAGTCAGTGATTTAGGGACATCTCTCGTGGGATGTGTATACTGTGTGAATGAATCATGTTCTTACGCAGCTGCATTGTTTTATCAACTGTGGACGTCTCACGATAATGTCATTTATTCATTCGTCCAGGACGCAATGGTGTTTCCAAGGCACCAGGGTCGGGTTATATACTGGCCAAGACCTATTGACGTCCTCGTCAAGCGTCCTGGGCAACAGGTCCCTTCGGGGTCCTGGCTAAAGTCAGTAGGATTGCCGATTCCTCCGAAGTCGGAGTGTCTGCCTGTACGGCAAGGAACCACCAGTCTGCACACCAATAAGCCAGACATGGGACAACGGATACTCACGCAAACCTCAGGTCCTGTATGACATCACACTGATGTTGGACAACAGGATGCCTTCATCCGACATACAGGATTTCGCGTTGGAGCTCAAGCCAACGAACACAAGCAAGCAAGCATTCATTCGTCCAGTGACTTGTCCTTTTAACAACTGTCCCCCTGTAACAGACTTTCGAAATGCCCTTCTCAAATGTTTCTCCCAAGTCAGATGACCAGTCTTTGTTGCGTCATGTGCAAATTATTTACTACATCTTGAATGCATATACTTTGTGGTCTTCCACTCCTTCGCCTTCGCTGTAGACTTCCCTCCATAATAATCTTTTATATACTGTTTTTAATAAATATCATGAACAGAGTTGGTCCAGAGCACCAAACATCGAGATCTGTGGGAAGACATGAACGCCTTTTACAGCCGAGAAGGCATATTGTGATGATACTTTCATGTTTTTATATGTCCAAAATATTTCATTTTCTTCATTTGTAATTGTCTTAATAATAACACTTTCTGAATAGTGGGTCCTCTTGGATAGATCGATGATCATATTACTGTGTACGCATACATGCATTATTAACGTGTGTATGTGTTGTGTTTAACAGTTATCACCTCTAATATTGACACAAATACATATAAACTGGTTACACAAGGACACTGACAGCGTTAAGGCGCTCAATTATGCACACAGTTATCAAATGGCACCCGTGGAAGTACGAGAACGTCGCATGCCTGAGGCAAAAATATCTGCTCTTGGAGACATCAACGTGCAGCTGTGAGTACGAATGGGGAAGAAGAAGAAGGAGGACACCACAAGGAAACAAACGGAGAAGTGCAACAGCGTCTGGAAATTAAACGAGAAGAGATAAAATAAAAATAAAAACAATAATGAAATATTTTAGTCACACGAAAAGGAATAACAGTTATTTAAAAGCTATACCACACACACACACACACACACACACACACACACACACACAGAGAGAGAGAGAGAGAGAGAGAGAGACAGAGAGAGAGAGCGCGCGAGAGAGAGAGATAGACGGACAGAGAGAGAGAGAGAGAGAGAGAGAGAGAGAGAGAGAGAGAGAGAGAGAGAGAGAGAGAGAGAGAGAGAAATAAAAAATTATCGAGACATAACATCAGATGGAAGGTGCATGGCAGATGTTAAGTTCGGAATAGGCCTAGCAAGAGTTGTATTTCAGGAGATGAAAAGTATCTAATGTGATAGGTTTCTGTCATTTAATGTCAGAAAGTGAGAACAGAATTGAGTATCGAAACTGTGCTGGAAATCCGTGAATTCTGGATTGTGAACGAATAAATGAGAAATAGATTTGCTGCAGCGGAGATGTAGTTCCTGAGACAAACGTTGCGAATGCCTTAGACGGCTAGAATAACTCATAACAATTGCCAGGAAGAGGTTAATGAAAGCTAAATATTATACACAGTTACGAGAAAAAGACAGTGTTCTGAGATTAAATAATGAGGAACGTCAATGGAGAACACCGTGGTGACTGAAAGGATTAGTGTTAGAAGAGTCAGAGTCATATCAAAAGAAATGATGGCCAATGGTATCATACTATCTATCTTATATATCTATCTTATACTATAAGACGATGGCATGTGGAATGTCATCAACAGAATTGTTATAGGAACATCAAAAACATAAATATGTGGTTGATGATGCTATGCAACGACAAAAGCCAGAAGGTAACATTAGTAGATGTTTATGTATATGATCATCTTCTTTGCACAAGGCCACATCTATTATTGCTTCATTCTACTCCCCTAGAGCCAGTAGCCGACTCTTATATCAGATTCTTTAACCCCGTGGCACCAGTGGGATTTACCGTGTGTATAAATCATACCTGTTTAAGAAATGGACATCATGAATCTGCCAAAGTTTTGAACCAATTTTAGAGACACGAAGTGGCTGTTTTCCACTGTAACCACCTTAATTATATTTTAATGGATTCATTTAAATCATTTACACTATCTCTTACTTTCTACAAGTGCCAGTCAATATCTGTTGATATATAAACTGTGTCACGCCAACAAACACAACACGACAACAACTGGACAACACAGCGCCGAAGACCGCAGCAACAACGTGTCACCGAATCTTACTATGGGTGCCAGGGCAGAACTCACTGTGTTTCTGAATGCCCTTAGAGTCGGTGACCAGACGGTACCAACTGACAGTGGGTTGAGGGGTACCGGTGACGTTACACACCATAGTAACTGTCTCTCCCTCCTTGGCGGTGACGTCGCTTGTGGACAGGTGGTCGATGATTTTTGCTGGGACTGGAAAAGAGAACACACATTACAATAACCATACCATTTTTGTAACATGTTAATATTGTTGTTGTTAAGGGTGTCAAGAGTATTCAGCACGTGGCGTCATGGTGCAGACGAACACAGTGACGTCACAAGGACAGTTTAAAATGGACTTCCCACTTTTGACATGCACCAAAGTTTGATCAGTGAAGGGGTGAAAATTATAGAAATTTATCGGCGAACGAAGGTCCAGTATGGTGATGTATGCATGTCAGTTCAGCAAGTGTATGAGTTTAGTAGGAAGTTTCAAAACTTTTCGGTCCATTGAGGAGATATAGCAGGTGATGCATGGGTGGTTGCAAACGTGACTAAGAGAATTTTTTTTTTCTACAGGAATCCAAAAAATCCTTTTTTCAAAGGAAGCCAAAGAAAATTTTATCGGTGCTGGAGGACTTACATTGTTGAACGCATTGATGACTGTACAGGAAAAAAAATGAAATGTATGTTCTTTACTTTTTCAGAATATATATACACACACACACACACACACACACAAACACACACACACACACACACACACACACACACACACTTACACACACACACACACAAACATCTAAGGTTTTTATTTAAAGCCCCCCCCCCCCTCGTGTGCGATATATATTTATAGGCATAACAACTACAACCCATGTAGGAATGCCCAGCTATATAGTTAAACCTCTCCATTACACATTTAAAAAAAATGTTTTGCGTATCCTTTACAGAACATCGCTGTTAACATCAGCATCTTTCAGCTGATTGTTGATTTCTTGGCAAGATTGCGCTCAGTAGTTTGCCATTGCTTTCTGAGCGGCCGGCTCAGTATCCCGCAAGCCACCAGCGCGGGTAGAACCGCTTCCAATTCTCGCGCGCTGCGAGACCCTGCGTGGATAAACGGGATTACGGAGAAAGTCGTGTAACACCTCGGCCAGAGAGACCGGCCCATTACACACAACCCGAGGTAAATCATAGAGACCATTTGTCGCCGATGCATATGAAACAAGACATGCAACAGAATCTATCGGATCAGCAAACCAATGCTCTAACTGTCCGCCTGCCGCAGCTTCCATCTTAGACCAGCTGCATGCAACATCAGAATCTACACATTTGAAAAATATGATGCTATTCATAGACTTCTTAATCTTGAAATATTAAGTAAAAAGGTAAAGTAAAGGATCAATTATTCACGCTGCGAACAGTATTTGGCAAAAGGTGTCAACTCCATAGTTTTAAACCCATCGGTACTCGGTGTTTTTTAAGAGGTCAGAAATGTTGATTTAATTGCATGTACTTTACATGATGTTGCACAATTTATTGTCTGACATATTTCACTGCATCTCGCTAGGTGCGTACTGCAGAGGTATTTATCGCATAACGTTAATATATGAATTATACGAGTACTTTGGCTGAAACTCTTAAAACAATCTAGTCACTAAAATATAATTCATATGAGGCCACCAAGATAGTACATAAATAAATAACATGTATTGTTTGGCGCTAAGTAGAAGAAAGAAGGAAAGACTAGAATACAAACTAGACAACATGAAAAATGAAAGCTGTATATCCACCCAAATAAGATTAAAAGGTCACCTACAAATTATAAGAAAGCGCCTCGCTGCAGCAACAAGCGTACATATATTCGACGTATGACCAATTAGACACGCCTAAATTTTCTGAGGAAAATGCAAAGAATACCATGGACAGATAGAAATACCAATGACCAAGTACTACAGGAGACAAATGAAACTCGTAAATTGATTAGACAAATTAGACGTAGACAGTCAAAATGTTTTGGACATGTTATTAGATGAAATGGATTGGGGAACTTAGTGACAACTGGCAAGATCGAAGGAAACAGAAAAAGAGAAAGACCGAGAGGAAAATACCTGGATGGCTTGGCCACATGGCATAGACGAGTCAGGAACACTGAGCTGATGCACGACTCTGGTGATCGAGTGAAATGGCGAGTCATGACCGCCCACGCTTTCTTGCATGGCACATGATTGATTGATTGATTGAAATATAGGAGCCTTCATTAACCAGGTCTATCATCCACCTGAACCCACACTATAAAAACAAAGTGCCTGTTTTGATGTCACTGAATAATGTAATATGTCTCAGTTTTAGTGTTATCTTATACATTTCACCACCAGGACGTTCTTGTCAATATTAAAATTGTATTGTAAGGACCACAAACCCCTACTGTAGGTACTAAAACTGCGATGACTCCAAAGAAGTCCCATAGCTAGTCGATCAAGTCACTATATTTTCCTATTACTATACGCCAGCTCGCTTGACCTGTCTAATGCAATTATCTGCTTGTCTCGGCTCACTATCCACCAATCTACATTTTCTGTCTGGCACGAGTTTCTTGGTTTCATCTTCTCCGGCGTTCCGATGGTGTTTTCTCATTCTTGGCGTCACATTCTTCCACATGGGCCCAAGCGACGTGAATGCAAATGGAATGGCTGGTGTTAAACTAGTCACTATTTAATTAAAGTTCAAACATGGGTGGATTCACTAATCTAATCTTGGCCAGGAAATTAACACTGTTTTCATTTTAAATGACGTTTACGTTCTTATGAAGCTTGCTTCACTACGGCTGACTTGCTATGAGATTCGAATTGTGTGGCTAAGTGATCGATTCTTAATCTGGTTGCAGCATTGGTTTGGCAAATCTTCAGGCAATATTGGTGCTTTCGCTTGCACTATGTAAGATTATTGTCATTGCTCATTTCTGAATTCCACTATCTAATAAGCCAGTACATTAGGCTGTCATGACTAGTTAAGCTTCTTGTTGCCTTTCTTCTTGTTCTTCCTCTAGTTGTTGCTGTTGTTGTTGTTGTTGTTGTTGTTGTTGTTGTTGTTATTGTTGTTGTTGTTGTTCTTCTTCTTCTTCTTCTTCTTCTTCTTCTTCTTCAATGCAAAGCGTGCTATGGACAGACAGAACAACCAATCATCATGTACAAGGAGCAAATGAAAACCGTAAGCTGATTAGAGAAATTATACGTAGAAAGAACGAACGAACAATCTTTATTTTCAAAGGGTTAAGAATTGGCACGCAGGCCCGTCTGACATTCTGCCCTACTTCTCTATTTCCTCTCATACATTATTTCAATCATACGCCACTTATGAAGCTAATCTTGACAACAAAAGAACAATAAGCATTAATACGCATGAAAAATAATCAACAATAGACAGTAACAGCGACAAGAACACGACTGTGGTGATCATGTGAGATGGCGAAACATGACTTATCGGCATGGCACATGACCACGATGATGTAATAAAATAATGCACTAATTTACAAACACAGCAGTCAGCGGTCGGTCTGCATTAAAGAGGAATCTTTCCCTCAATCACTTTTTGTCTAATCCAGTCTTGAAAGATGGATGATACAGAATTTTGTGAGAAGGAAAGTCGGAGAGGTAGACAGCTGGAAACTCTGCTTCTGTATAGCAATGGCCTAGTATAAATGTCAGACCCCAACAGTGTCTTGTGTGATTTTTGTTTTCAATGTTTTCCTTTAGAAAACATATGTTGACATTCTGGTTCACAAAATTATGTGAAGGCGGCGTCTTTAGTTAACTAAACTACACCTGGTTATTCATTCTGATTTGCATAATTTATATCGGAAATAGTTCTTTTTTTTTTTTTTTTTTTTTTTTTTTTTTGTAGAATTACTTGCAGATAATTCATCAAATTAACTAAATTACTCGTAGGCAATCTTCCCAGCCCACATTGCTACACTCTGGCGGCTAATCAAATCTGCTAAATTATTTGTAAACACTACGTCCTCTATACCAAATTACCTGTGGGCAATATTTCTAATTCGCTAAAACATCCGCGATAGCTTTCCTAATTTTCTTCATTACTTGCATACACCTTGTCTACTTTCTAATTTATTGAATCTCTTCTAGAAACGGTGTCTACTTTTATTTTAAATTGCTTCTAGAAATCGTGTGTAATTTATTTACTATCCTCTAGGAATAGTGTCTAATGTACTTATTCACTTTTAGACTAATTTATAAACATACCAAATCAACGTCCTGTCAGTAGTTTATTGTCCGTCACCTTAATTTAATCAATAAGGTAAGATAATAATCTGCCGGTCTCCTTGGCAAAATGGTTAACGACTTTCTCCGTAATCCCGTATATCCAAGTGAGGAACACAGCAGCGCGAGATTCGGCAGCCGATCGCGTCGCGTTGATTACTTACGGGGTATGTGAGCCGGTCGCTCAAAAAGCAATGGCAAACTACTAAGAGTAATCTTGCCAGGAACATCAACAGCAGCTGAAAAATGTTGGTGTTGACTGCAGCGTCCTGTAAATGATATGCAACTTTAACAAAAACAAAATAATAATCTATGTAATTACTTTCGAAGCAAAGTATAGTCAAGTAAATTGCTTGTAGAATACGAATACCTTGTACCGAATTATTTACAAGAAATATGCTGAGACTTTTGGAAACAAAACACGGCACACAATCGGCCATAGATAGCAATAGATACAAGAGGACGGACAACATAAATAGACATGAAACAACTCCATGAAATGCTTTATATTAAAGAAGATACCACACATACACACAAGCACACATACTCACTTACACAAAACATACATATATAATACAAACATAACTCAAGAGTTCCGCATATAACGTTATGGTGTAATAAATGCTACATTTAAAAATAAATTAGTTGCATGTCCTTCACAGGACATAGCAGCCAACCCCAGCATTTTGGCTGTTCGTGATTCCTGGGCTAGTTTTACGTTCAGTAGTTTGTCAGCCGATCTCTCTGGTCTAGGAGTTACACGATTTTCTCCGTAATCCCGTATACTCTCGTGAGTAACGTGACGTGCGTGAGAATTGGTAGCAGTTCTCTCCGCGTCGGTTACTTACATGATATGTGAGCCGGTCGCTCAGAAAGCAATGGCAAACTACTTGCCAAGAAATCAACAATCAGCTGAAAGATGCTGATGGTGACAGCGATGTCCTGTAAAGGATATGCGAACAAAACAAAAAAATAATGTTTGTCATTGCTTTATAAACGACCGGCATCTATACCTTTTTTCGAAAAAAAAACAACCAGCACCGCTGTGTTTCGAAACCGGGTATACGGGATTACGAATCGCGTCCGTAACCTCTTCGCTAACATTACATAACTCAAATGACCCACACATAACACTGTGGTGTAATTAATGTTATATATACGTAGACCCCGAGGTAGACCAAGAAGACGGTGGAGAGATAATATACATACAGACCTACAAGCACTTGGAATCAGCGACAGGCAAGAGAAGGTCAACCAGAGAGACGAATGGAGACGGCTTGTATCTGCAGCAAAGAACCTCAATGGCTAGGAATGCTGAAGAAGAAGAAGATACGTAACTCAAGTGTCCCGCGCATAACGTTATGGCGTAATCAATGCTACATATACAAGCACACACAAAACATACATAGTTAATACAAGTCAGTCAGTCGGTCAGTCAGTTAGTCAGTCAGTCAGTCAGTCAGTCAGTCAGTTAGTCAGCCAGTCAGTCAGCCAGCCAGCCAGCCAGTCAGTCAGTCAGTCAGTCAGTCCGTCGGTTTGTTGATTGATTAGTCAGTCAGTCAGTCAGTCAGTCAGTTAGTCAGTTAGTTAGTTAGTTAGTTAGTTAGTTAGTTAGTTAGTTAGTTAGTTAGATAGTTAGTTAGTTAGTTAGTTAGTTAGTTAGTTAGTTAGCTAGTTAGTTAGTTAGTTAGTTGACAGATCATCCTTATGGCACATCGAACCATTCAGTCCATAAGTGCTCGAATCCGCAAGTCAGTAAATCTTGCAGCGTGTAGCGGCTCACGACACCAGTTCTGTGTTGGTTTATTAATCTTCTTTGGTTTCCTGCATAGTGTTCTTATCTAGCCACACCTCTTTTAACTTGCTGTTCTTGCAGTCTGACCATGGTTGTAGATTCAGTCATCACTTGGTTCTCGCAAAAGTCTTACTTCAAGTAGTGCATTCAGTATATCACCCTGGACAATGACTCGTCCGCCGTCCACAGTAGTCGTACCTGCAAGCCTATCAGTCGGCTCATTACCTTGTACACCCGCATGCCCTGGCACAACAATGAAACTAATCTTTGCCAGCCGTGACCGCCCCAGAGACACCAACCACTGTCTTTGGAACCAACCTATGTCTATCTTTCTGAGCATACTCATTGAGTTACTAAGGACACATGCCCGATTGAGTGTCTGTGTCTCGACCCATGATTGCTTTACTTACTGCCATGACTTCCATAGTCAGACTACTTGTGGTCAAGTCAAAGGCACCAGAAGCTTTCTTCCCAATTCTCCTTTTACCCTGAGCCATAACATTCCGTTAACTTCTCACTCGTCGAATGAC
Organism: Cepaea hortensis; assembly: GCA_963921405.1. Taxonomy (NCBI): domain Eukaryota; kingdom Metazoa; phylum Mollusca; class Gastropoda; order Stylommatophora; family Helicidae; genus Cepaea; species Cepaea hortensis. Next base: position 27,182,667 of record OY992877.1, on the reverse strand, counting down.
CGACACATCTGTGTAAATGACAGCATCATCCTCTAAAGAATTCTCGAAGATCAAGGCCTGGACTTGCGCCTCCACAGCAGCTGGGTTTTCTTGTCTGCATTTTCTGTCTAGTTTGATGCAAACTGCCGGCTTCCTGGCCTATAGGTTAGCGACTTTTCTCTGTAATCTCGTATACTCTCGTAAGTAACGTGACGACGGTGAGAATCAGCAGTGGTTAGAATCGCGTCGGTAACTTACGGGGTATGTGAGCCGGTCGCTCAGAAAGCAATGGCAAACTACTGAGCGTAATCTTGCCAAGAAATCAACAAACAGCTGAAAGATACTGATGTTGATAGCGATGTCCTGTAAAGGATATGCAAAACATTTTTTTTTAATGCAAACTGAAAAAGACGTTCAGAACTATGTTGGCACTTGTACCCACTCCTCGTCAGGTTCTAAGTCCTCAAAAGAACACACCTGTTCAAGAATGTCTTCAGTCTGGCCCATCCACGAATTTCCTTATTTTAACATTAGTTTACCTTCTTAATTTCACTATGCAGATAAAACAAAGATACCTCAGATGTCGCACAAATAACATTATGGTGTAACTAATGCTACATACACGCACATACAAAACATACATAGATAATACAAACATAGCTCAAGTGTCCCACACATAACGTTACTGTGCAATTAATGCTACATTACATAATTCAAATGACCTACACATCACGTTACGGTGTAATTAATGCTACAGATGGCTCTGGATACACCAGTAAATCCAAGGCAATTATGCCAGCCATCAACCCATGAGATCGGCCTAGCTGCCCCGGATTTGAACAACCAGCAGCTGGCCAGTCGAATAATGCATGCCCATTGGTCTCATGAATTAACGACCGCTGCTTTCCATTCCCTTCCCATTGTTTTATATACGCCGGAGACGCAATTTTATAGTAGCTGACTGAAGTCCATACCTGACGCGGGGTAATTGATGTGACTCGAAGATGCCGACTGTTGCCGCACTGCGGGATGTGGGGAATTGCTCACATATTGGAGTCTGTGTTATGGTTCTTTGTGTGTGTGTATGTGTGTGTGTGTGTGTGTGTGTGTGTGTTTGTGTGTTAAAATATTGAAGGTTGTGTTATATTTCTGTGTGTGTGTATGTGTGTGTGTGTGTGTGTGTGTGTGTGTGTATGTATGTGTGTGTGTGTGTGTGTGTGTCAGCTCATTTTGAACTCAAGCGTAGTCCACAAACGTGCTACTACTTCTAGTGCACTGGACTGATTTTTGCATGTGGATTTGCTTTCCCTGTTACCAGTGATCGACGCCATCAGGCCAACCCACTCTGATTTATGAGGTACTTGTAATTTACGTCCTCAAGTCAATGACGAGATGCCAATATTTTCGTCCAACTGACCGGTGTAGGGGTTGAACCCGCTACCTCGGTGTCACCGCCTCACCTTTAGAGATATTATTTAGAGGGCTGCAACTCCAGCCCAAGGGATAGAAGAGAGTCACTCAAGGCCCGAGTAATCTAGAGCCTTCTAGAAGGACTGGTCATTGAGTCCAGGGTTCCGTGGACACTGATGTGGCCCGCCTATTGCGGGGTCCACGAGGAACTCGGACAGAGTTACCACCCGTGTCGGATTAGGACACGTGTAGACCGGCAGAGGACAGACGGACTTGAGAGAGGCAACAGGGCCTGCCTTTGAGGGACTCTATAGATATCAATAGATATATAGACATAGGCTAGATAGTTTGCTAGATTGTTAAATGATACTTATGTGTTTGATGTTTACTATTTGACAGATGTAATATAGCGCGGGTCTGTTTACCCACTGCGCCAACGCATACTGTATATGTAAATACAATAAATATTCGATCTCATAACGAACAGATTTATTGTTGCCTGTATGAACCCAAGTTTAGTTATCTAGATACGAGCAAGACGATGACAGGCTTTTTGGGGGCTCGCATAGGCACATTGGAAGTTTAAGAACGAGCGCTCTTATCCATTAAATTCTTACAACTACACCGGTAAGCTGGGCGAAAATGTTGGCTTCTCGTCCTTGACTTGGGGACGTAAATTACAAGTACCTCAGAAGTCGGAGTCGGAAAACCTAATGGCGAGGATGTTAATAATGGTGTTAATAAGGAAAGTTAATCCGCATACACGAGTCAGTCCAGTACAATAGAAGTGGTAGCACATGTATGAACTACGCTTGAGATCAAAGAGAGCGAAAGCAAAAATAAAATGTATAATAGGAGATATAGACGATAACATGCTGTTCTGAACTGCTTAATTACTTTAATATTCATTTATTTGCAATTATCGGAGTTATAGCATACTTTAATATTCATTTATTTGCAATTATCGGAGTTATAGCATACTTTAATATTCATTTATTTGCAATTATCGGAGTTATAGCATACTTTAATATTCATTTATTTGCAATTATCGGAGTTATAGCATACTTTAATATTCATTTATTTGCAATTATCGGAGTTATAGCATACTTTAATATTCATTTATTTGCAATTATCGGAGTTATAGCATACTTTAATATTCATTTATTTGCAATTATCGGAATTATAACATACTTTAATATTCATTTATTTGCAATTATCGGAGTTATAGCATACTTTAATATTCATTTATTTGCAATTATCGGAGTTATAGCATACATTAATATTCATTTATTTGCAATTATCGGAGTTATAGCATACTTTAATATTCATTTATTTGCAATTATCGGAGTTATAGCATACTTTAATATTCATTTATTTGCAATTATCGGAGTTATAGCATACTTTAATATTCATTTATTTGCAATTATCGGAGTTATAGCATACTTTAATATTCATTTATTTACAATTATCGGAGTTATAGCATACATTAATATTCATTTATTTGCAATTATCGGAGTTATAGCATACTTTAATATTCATTTATTTGCAATTACTGCAGAAGATATGTTTCTCCTTTTAAATTAATTTAGCACTTTCTAAGACTAAACGCACACTCGCATACACACACGCGCACAAAACGTGCAGTCTGCATCGAGTTTCCCATAAAAAGGTAGAAGAGATGTTGCCAGATAGCAAATCTATCTCTCCCAGGACGATAGGTAATCGAATTTCATTTCAACGGACAAGCAGACATGTTAGGGAAATCCTTGACATCAGACTAGCTACTGACTTCACTAACTTTGTAATTACTTTCCTTAACATTTCTGTGAACGTGAGTGTCTTCTTTGTTCTATTTTCCTCTCTTGTGTCAGTGAAATGCAGTTTCTTAACTTAAAGAACACGTCCATCTTCATTGTTTTCAAGTAAATGTGATGTTAAAATGTATGTGTTGTGTGTGTGTGTGTGTGTGTGTGTGTGTGTGTGTGTGTGTGTGTGCGCGCGCGCGTGTATGTGTGTGTGGAAGGGAAGGGGAGAGGGAGGGTGGCGTTAAGGATCAAGTTGACTGCTCAAGTATATCTCCATACATGATCCAGTCTTCTCTCACAGATCACCACATAATAATCTCAGCGCAGTACACGAAATCCGGGGAATCTCCGAGATCAAAAAGTGTATGTACCAGAATCCCACACGTCATAAATATTCCTTCGTGGGTGGTTTTCTAACTTCGTGGCAAGGGAGCCACTGTGACAAGTGAGCATGCCTGTCAAGATATTGCTCCTGGTTCAACCCCCACTATCCCCTTTTTCTAGTAGGTACATGATTACGTGTGCCATCAGGACAACCCTCGAGTCGCCCGGGTCTGATACAAGTGGATATCAAACAATTTTCAGAATTCTCTGGGAATTTTCTGGCAAGAAAAGACGACGAGGAAGGGAACTTGGCACCTACTTCATATGTCTTGGTCTAGAATACACGAATACCCAAATCTCCACACTCAGTGGCAGCATTTACTTTAGGATTATGTTTACCCGCTCCACATATAACATTTCACGTGCTCTTTTTAATTAGTTTAGTTTAGTTAGTTTAGTTTAGTCGATGGATCAACATCGCGGCACACGGGTGCAACCCATAAGTGTTCCGTTCTTCTTCTAACTCAAACCTGAGTCTGAAGAAACTCAGCTCAGTGCACGAACTCCGTAGCACCGGCGACGATCCTGAAATACTTTGGGTAGATTTTTAACACGAAATTTTGCCCGGGCAGCGCTGTTAGGCTACTCTTTTTCCATTTCCAACTGCCGGGGGATTTCTTTACGTGCGCAACAATACACACGGGCGTCCGATCTCACTACCCAGAGACCAGGGGAAATTTTTTCTAGAAGTCCACGTGAAAAAATCTCGTTCTTCACCGGGGCTTGAACCCGGGACCTACAGCACTCGAGGCGGACACCATACCTCGAGACCACGCAGCCCCTTTTTTTTTATTATGCAGTATTAATAAGTGATTCTGTAAATACAGAATATTAAAACACGGAAGAGTAGTTACATTGTTAGTCTTAAAGACAGGTTGAAACGTCAGTGCAATAAAGTTAATTGTGATGGTCTGGTTAATGATCGCTTTGCAAACTAGTCTCGCCACAAGTGCACCTCCCATAGATCTCTTAACATAGAGCTTCTCCCATAGATCTCCACCCATAGGCCTCCATCCATAGATCACACAAGGAGAATCTCAACACAATGGACACTCCTGGCACTGGCGAGCGTTCAGTTATATCACTGCCTAACTCTTGCTTGATTGTCCTCAACTCATTTTTAATTTTTCCACTGGGATTTTAAACGTGGGCAATATGTATAAGAGTCCACCGAAATGTCTCGCCCGTATCCGCAAAGTCTAGACGTCATATTACTACTCAATGATTAAAGGTGTGTTTAATATCATTTCCTTATTGTAAACATCTGCACAGGTCTCGATGTGAATCCAACCATGTCTACACAAACCAGAAGTGGATTGCATAACGTCTAAACCGCTCCACACTCTATTGAATGGGGACTCGTTGCTAGTCAGATGAAGTTAGTTAAAGAGGGATAGATGTCAGAGGACTATACGGACTGTATAGTGAAATACATAGATGTCAAACGACTAATGGGACTCCATGGTGTAAACAATAGATGTGAGAGGACTAGACGGAATGCATTGTGAAAATCAGTGGTCTCACTGGACACGAAAAACTTTATAAATCTATATACACATAAACTCAGTACGTCATTTCTGAAAGAAGCCATCATTTCTCTGAAAAATCTGGTCAACCAACTACCCGTTCACCTAATAATGACATCATCCAATTGTGACCGGGGCCCATTACTGAAGCAAAGAATGGCTACTCTGTAATCTACCATGCATGCCGTAAGAGGCAGCGAAGGACGGTTGTACTGAGACTGACTACCTCATTCCGTAGACAATTTAACTTTACAACCCAAGTCATCTTGAGCAAGTCTTCATAGCGGTGGGCATGAGTTGGTCGAGGTCCTATGCTCCACTGGGTAATGAGAGACAGAACAAGGGAAGAGGCAAATACTAGAACTATGCATCCAGTCGAGTCATGTGAAAGAGTACATTAACATCACTGAGGATTAATTGTGACATATTTTGGTCCATTTGCTGCCAGTCGATAGATGTAGCACCGACCTGGGCTTGAGTGTTTCTAGGTCAGCGCGGTTTTGTTTGGTTGCTGGCATTAACCACAACAGTTAACCCTTGCTGTATTAAGTCATGGGATTTGCGTTGTTTAGTAACCCTGTATTAGCCAAGTAAGAAAGGTATATAGCGGTAACGTTGGGGCTCGACGCTCACATGCCGGTCTGGTGGTCGAGTCCGCACGGGGACGGGTTTCAAAAATGACCTAGGCTTCAATGTTGACCCAACCTAATATAGTTAGTTAGTTAGTTAGTTAGCTAACTAGTTAGTTGGTTGGTTGATTGATAGGTTGGTTGGTTGGTTAGTAGTTAGTTAGTTAGTTAGTTAGTTAGTTAGTTAGTTAGTAAGTTAGTTAGTTAGTTAGTTAGCTAACTAGTTAGTTGGTTGGTTGATTGATAGGTTGGTTGGTTGGTTAGTAGTTAGTTAGTTAGTTAGTTAGTTAGTTAGTTAGTTAGTTAGTTAGCTAACTAGTTAGTTGGTTGGTTGATTGATAGGTTGGTTGGTTGGTTAGTAGTTAGTTAGTTAGTTAGTTAGTTAGTTAGTTAGTTAGTTAGCTAACTAGTTAGTTGGTTGGTTGATTGATAGGTTGGTTGGTTGGTTAGTAGTTAGTTAGTTAGTTAGTTAGTTAGTTAGTTAGTTAGTTAGTTAGTTAGTTAGTTAGTTAGTTAGTTAGTTAGTTAGTTAATACAGGGTAACTAAAGAACGCATAACGCATTGCTTAGTAACGCAAGGGTTAAGAATTGCGGTTAATGCCAGCAACCAGACAAAACCGCCCTATAGGCTGACCTAGAAACACTCAAGCCCAGGTCGGTGCTACAACAATCGTCTGGTAACAAATGGACCAAAACATGTCACAATGAATCCTCAGTGATGTTTATGTACTCTTTCACATGACTCGATACACAGTTCTAGTATTTGCCTCTTCTCTTCTTCTGTCTTTCATTTCCTAATGCAGCATAGGTCCTCGACCAACTCATGCCCACCGTTTTGTAGACTTGTTCAAGATGGGTTGGGTTGTGAAGACAAATTGTCTACGGAATGAGGTGGTCAGTCTCAATACAACCGTCCTTCGTCGCCTCTAACGGCATGCATGGTAGACTACAGAGTAACCATTCTTTTCTTCAGCAAAGGGCCCCGGTCACAATCGGATGATGTCAATTTTAGGTGAGTGGGTAGTTGGTTGACCAGATGTCTCAGAGAGGTGATGGCTTCTTTCAGAAATGAAGTACTCAGCTTATGTTTATCTAGATTTATACACGATGCTGTTATGAATTATAATTGTAACTAAATAGGTGAGGAGCGGGTATCCATCAGGGTAAATTGATACCCCTGTGGGGTTATTTACTGTTAGTGAGAGTACCACCTAGTAGGTTACTTATCTGGCAACTTAAAAGGTTGCTAAATACTGAGGAGATGGTTAAAAGTTATATGGATGTGGAAAACAAGGGAAAATTACCACATTATTCATCCCAAAACGCACATCATAGTAGAAACAAAAGAAGTATAGAAGGAGAATGCAGAGACTAGATACTATTTAGAACCCGTGGCACAACACCAGCTGTCAAATGTAAGTAAAATGTGTCAAAATAAGCACATTTCCTGTAGCTACAAACGGATGAAACTAATGTTGAAAATCGAGACTTTAAAATTCAAATGGTGCATTAACATTCTTAGATTACATGGGTTATGATGAAGTTAACAACTGAATTACTAAAAGACATAAACATCGACGAAAACTGCATCTTAAACAGCAACAAGTCTCGGCAACTAAAATGTCTTGGCAATATTACATGTCACAGAGCTTTTAAAGGAATAATACAAAAGGAACGGTTACTTGCAGGCGAGGCATGGGTCGACCAGCACGAAAATTGTGCGAGTTAAATACACCTTGAGCATAAAAATACATGAGGCAATGAAGGGATGACAAGGGTTATAGAGGTCTGGTTAATCCACTTCATTGCACTGTGTTTTATCCCATATGGCTCGGTCTCTGTCTGCAGGGCGACCTGTCAAAAGCGACGCACAAAGCACGAACTCCGTAGCTCCAGCGACGACCCTAGGTGTCTCCAAGACAACTGCACGCTTGAACCTAGCAACGTTGGCCGGAATTGAACCCACAACCTTCGGAACGCAAAGCAAGCGTTGTAACCACTTAGTCACGAAGACTTCCATGCGGCAAAGAACTATGTAGGGACCAAGAGTCTCAATGATTGGCAGTGACAGAAGCATGGTTCTGACCAAGAGTCTCACCGGTTGACTGTGATAGGAGCCTGGTTCTGACCAAGAGTCTCACCGGTTGACTGTGATAGGAGCCTGGTTCTGACCAAGAGTCTGACCGGTTGGCTGTGTTAGAAGCCTGGTTCTGACCAAGAGTCTGACCGGTTGGCTGTGATAGGAACCTGGTTCTGACCAAGAGTCTCATGGTTTGGCTGTTACAGGAGCATGTTTCTGTCCAAGAGTCTCACCGGTTGACTGTGATAGGAGCCTGGTTCTGACCAAGAGTCTCACCGGTTGGCTGTGTTAGAAGCCTGGTTCTGACCAAGAGTCTCACCGGTTGGCTGTGATAGGAGCCTGATTCTGACCAAGAGTCTCACCGGTTGACTGTGATAGGAGCATGTTTCTGTCCAAGAGTATCACCGGTTGACTGTGTTAGGAGCCTGGTTGACCAAGGGTCTCACGGTTGGCTGTGACAGAATCATGGTTCTGCAAAGGACACTCTACATCAGTGTTTCCTCAACCGGAGAAGAATTCCCCCCAAAGGGGAATTTTAGGGTTTCCGGGGATTGGGGGTGGGGGGAATAAAATTATTTCAAAATCGCATTAATACAAGAACCGATTACTTGATATTGTTTTTCCCTCCATACTTTAGTTTCTGTACTTCTCGCACTTCTGAAATTCGTGTTATAACGTAGGTAGACCCACAAGTCACGTTTGATGTAGACGTCTAGACTTGTTCTAGTATGTTTTATTCAATTTAACTTCCATTTGTACGTATACTGTGTAGAGGAGGGAGGAGAGGGAGACGGGGGTTATAGGGAGGAAATACGAAAGGTGGGGAGTGACATTCTGAACACATGGTGAAGGGGTGCATGGGCCAAAAAAAGGTTGAGAACCACTGCTCTACATGAAGATGAAATGGGGTCCAGCATGTCAGTATGGATAAGAGCGCTCGCTCTTAAACTTTCAACGTGCTGACACCGAGGTGGCGTCTTCAACCCGTACGCCGGTCAATTGGACTACAATGTTGACTTCTCGTCCTTGACTTCGGGACATAAATTACAAGTACCTTAGAGGTCTGAGAGAGTTCGCAAGGGGCACTGGTAATAAGGAAAGCTAATCAACACGCAAAAGTCAGCCCAGTGCACTGGAAATCGTAGCACATGTGTGGATATGATTGAGTTCTAAGCAAGCAAACGCCAAAGAAAAACAAAATATGATGAACTAAATAACCAGATAACTTAATTACGCCATAATTATTTTGTTGAAAAAAAAAAACAGAGGTATGGGAATTTGATGTAATTATTTCTGCAGTAGTAGTTAACGATTAGCAAACACAAACACACGCACACACATCCCTCGTAAGTCACCCCTGCAACGATTTCCCCGCAATAACCATTCTCAGCGTGAGCCGTCTCCGAGACTCGACGCTGGCTTAGCGTGAATGACTCTAGACTGTGTCGGAGATTAAAAAGTGGACCCGCATTTGTATCAGGAAACATCAATTCTCCCTCACATCTCATCTTTCTTAATCTCGCCTGATCCATCGACATTTCAAGTCGGAACCATCCCGCAGCGTACATCTGTATTACTCGACTAGCTTGCACATGCTGAGTCGCTCAACCAGTTGGATTTCTAGTTTCTGTTAGATGGTTTTCTCCTGGTTTTATTGTATACTAAACACACAGAAACCCATTGTTTACACTCGCACATGACGTCGGCGGCTTCGTTCATCTTGTTTTATTAGGTTTTCTTACACCGATATGTTTCCGTTTGATAGATCATTTCTTTCCTCTGTTACAGTCTGTTCATTGCTTTTGTTGAGCACGTTAATAAAACAATTGTCTTTCTATATTTAGACATGCAATTTAAGAAAAGTAATTTCTCCTTTCAGTCTGTTTACAGTTCTCTTATGTAATCGAAAGAAACAGTAAATTAATATTCCTATGCGTAACACCCGGTTAGTGATGCAGGGGTATCCTCCTATCAAAGTTGATGTAAGACGCCCCCTTTCCTCCATTAGTCTATGGGACACCTTTGGGCAATGTGGAGCACCCGTTTGCCCCCCCCCCCCCAATCAGGGATACGCGAAGCCATGGAAGCAGGTGGTGGATGGAGTATGAGAGCAGCCGACAGATTGTTGTTGGTTATGGTCTGCACTCTGCGGCGATAGGCAGATGATCTCATCAGCAGCGACAATAGCTATGGCCACTGACTAGTACAGTCACTTCCTTGAAAGAAAGCAATGGCAAACTACCTTATGCAAACCTTGCCAAGAAACCCTAACAACCATGAAAGGCAAGATATGGCAGATGATCTACAGATGGGTGTATAAGGAGAGAGACATCTTGCTTGTGACCGAGATGTTTTCCTCAAGGTTGTTATGTGAGCGAGGTTCTGCAAAAGAGATGCTACTGAATGAATGCATGAATTAATTAATTAATTCGTAACACAATTAATTACATAGCTTAGTGAGTCAGATATTTCCAACCATCACTAGTGTCCTGAGACAGGTCGATCTTCTTATCCCTATTGTATGATGTGGTAAGCCGTCCATGTATTTATCTCCTTGTCTTCTCGTTGCTCATGTCCCATTAATTTTGTTAGTTGTCACACAGTTTTCAAGTTGATTTCTCTTTACAATGTGTCCATAAATATGGATTCCTCCTCCTTCTCCTTCTCCTCCTCCTTTTCCTTCTTCTTCTTCTTCTTCTTCTTCTTCTTCTTCTTCTTCTTCTTCTTCTTTTTCTTCTTCTTTCCTTTATGACCATTGGAGTATAGACCTGCAACCGACAAACGTGTCAAATCTTTCTGTCTATCTCCTGCAGCTCCTTCTATGTCCTCCAAATTTTCATCATCTCTGTCTGTAATACTCTTCTCCAACTGTTTTGAGGTCTCCCACTATTTCATACGCCTTGTAGATTCCAGTAAAGGAGTGTCTAGTTTATATTGTCCTCCGGTTTTCTAAGCGTGTGTCGCATCCAGGGCCAGTGTCTTGTTCTCACATCATAGTTCACTGTTTAGTTCTCTCCATATTGCTGATTCTGCCATACAACGTTATTCCAACTATTCTGCGCAGGCACCAATTAGTGAACGTTTGTAGCACACATATGGACTGCCCGCGCCAAACTGCTCTAATCAATTTATGTTTTTCAATTGTTTCTCGAAGTCGTCATTGGAACTACGGAATGTATTATGTATACGACCCTTTTGGCAGCTTCTCTGTGGAAAGAAGACCGTGCTATACATGATAGCTATATCAACTGGGGAACACTTTAAGGCCACTAAGAAAGTTCATAAATAAACGCATATGTATTGTTACAAATTGAAAGCAATGGTTACCCCGTGAGGTAACTATAGCTTTCAATTTTTATATTGTCTGATGCGTCCTCTCTCTCTACGCCTACCTTCTATTTCTATGAGCACTAAACAATTCATGTATGTTTATTTATGAACATATATGACAGAATAAATCACAAATACTGAAGTATTGGAAAGATCAGGTTGTGTGACGGTTTTGGTGAATTACAGATGGGTAAGAGATCTTAGGGTCGGCCTCTACTACGATACAAAGATGTGTGTAAACGGGACATGATTGATATAGGCATTGATAATGCACATTGGGAGCAAGTCGCGGCTGAACGTGTTGTATGGAGGGCAAACATCAGAAATTGAATAAAGACAAGGAGAAAATTATTGCAGATAAGTCACACACCGAGCGTGTGAGGCGTAAGATGGTGCATGATGGTGGAAATGACCACGTGTTCACATGCACCCACTGTGAACGAACATTTACAGCGCGAATTGGCCTTGTCAGTCACATTCGCTACCACCATGGGTAAAAGTTATTATGCCTTTTTTAAGCACAAACTATCGTCTGTCAAGACGGCAAGGTGCCAATTCATTTATTCATATGACAGAATGAAGTCGAGCCCTTAGCCATTATCCCTTTGAACCCTGCCTAACGCCAAGTGTTATTTAAAGGCGTGAAGGAGTCTGACTATCAGTACGTAGATACGTTGCTAGCGGCCGGTTCATATGTTTGTATTCCTTACATTTTTTCCAATGTATCTATGGCTTTCGGCATTTTTATTATTTCTGTATAATGTGCTGCATCAAATGCTTTACAAAAATGTATAAGGCACATATGTAAATAATATTTCTGTATTTCAACATACCTCTCAATAAATGTTAGAATGTATATAGAAAGACGTGCCTCTTTTCCATAAACGAATGCACATTGTTAATATCTAGTTTTGCCTTAATTTGTTACGTGTTATGATATGCCTCCTAGATATTAGAACGAGAATCGCTATGGCAAATGCAGCACGTTTGCAAGATGGGAAACATACTAACCAATATAAATCGGTGCTACTTCAGTGAGGGAAACAAGAGTATTTTGACGTGTTACAGAACCAATACTGTTATATGCATGTGAAACACAGACAATTAGAAGAAAAGCTGAGAAACATATAATGGAAGTAGAAAAGCGATTTTTGAGACATATGCGAAGAATACCATGGACGGACCGAATACAAATGTGACAGTTCTTCGAGAAACAATGAAAACCGTACATAGATTAGAGAAGTTAGACGTAGACAGTCCAGATATTTAGGACATGTTATGAGGAGAAAATCTATAAAACTTTGTGACAACTGGCAACATTGATGTGAAAAGAGCTAGGAGAAGGCAGAGATGGAAATTTCTGAATGGCTCGGCCACGTGGCAAAAACATTACAAGACCGCAGACCTATTTCAAGACTTTGGTGGTTTGTATGAGTGGCCAACCGTGACTAACCACTTTTATCGACACGGTTCATGATGAATGAATTCATTTTCATCATTCTTAAATCAACATATTAAATTGTATTGGCCGTGTTGATAGAATTAATGCACGCGGAGAGGGCGAAGCAAAGTCAATGTACAAGACCAAAGAGGCAAACATAAAGAAGATAGAAAGCTAACGGAAATAGATAATAAGAAATACATTTGGTGGGCTACATCATTGGGGACATCAACAATATTAATAATCTGTGCTTGCAGCAAATAATCTTTCAAGCTCGAGGAGCTAATGACCTGAGCTTCCTGTACATATTCTGTATATTTTGTAGAGAAGAAGGGCAGAATGTCAGACGGGCCTGAGTGCCCAATTCTTAACCCTTTGAAAATAAAGATTTTCGTTCGTTCGTTCGTTCATATACTTTTTAGTCTTTAACCGCTGTAGTAGAACTGTTTTCTTTGTTTTCTTTGCTTGCAGCGAGCAATGAAACATTGTGAAGAAAACAACTGAAAGACCAAGAATGATATCAAGGAAATTTTCATAAAGGTATGCTTGGGTCCAATGTGGGGAAATAAGGTGATATGTTGAAAATATAAGGCGATATGTTGAAAATATTGGATGAAAAGTCCCAGGGGAAAAGAAACAGACGACACAACCACACACCAATGATTACGAAACCTCAGCTCAAGCTCCAGACGAAACACAATCTTCAGAATGCTTCTTTTGCTTCTTCTTCACAGTGGACTGACTTTTTGCTTGTGGGCTAGCTTTCCCTAGTTGTTCCACGCCATCATGCGAACCTACTCCGACTTCTTTGCTTCTTGTAATTTACGTCCCCAAGTCAAGGAGGAGAAGTCAACAATGTAGTCCAACAGACGGTTGTAGGGTTGAACCCGTTACCTCGCCATCATCACACCGAAAGTTTAAAAGCGAGCTCTGTTGTCCATTCTGCCATACTGACCTCCGAACGATCACCATTTGCTATACGTTAATTCCGGCATGGGTGACGAACAGGACGGTTCGCTTGGAGTTTTCGGTATGGGTGAAGGACAGAACGTCCGCTTGGAGTTTTCGGCATGGGTGACGAACAGGATGGTTCGCTTGGAGTTTTCGACATGGGTGACGAACAGGACGTCTGCTTTGAGTTTTCGGCATGGGTGACGGACAGGACGTCCGCTTGGAGTTTTCGACATGGGTGACGAACAGAACATCCGCTTGGAATTTTCGCTGTTACAAAAGAGTCTGCCTCGAGAGGTAGCGGCAGAGTCAGTGACACCCATTCGATGGTACTGTGCTCTGAGTCTGCAATGTCTTCTTGTGTGTCTGTGCTTTTCTGCCACGCCCATTTGTCCTACTGTGTTCTGGTCGGTGCGTTTCTACCAAGCCCATTAATCCTAATGTGTTCTGGTCGGTGCGTTTCTAGCAAGCCCATTAATCCTAATGTGTTCTTGTCGGTGCGTTTCTTCTAAGCTCATGTATGCTACTGTGTTCTGGTCGGTGCGTTTCTGCCAAGCTCATGTATGCTACTGTGTTCTGGTCGGTGCGTTTCTGCCAAGCTCATGTATGCTACTGTGTTCTGGTCGGTGCGTTTCTGCCAAGCCCATTTATGCTACTGTGTTCTGGTCGGTGCGTTTCTTCTAAGCTCATGTTTGCTACTGTGTTCTGGTCGGTGCGTTTCTGCCAAGCTCATGTATGCTACTGTGTTCTGGCGGTGCGTTTCTACCAAGCCCATTTATGCTACTGTGCACTGGTCTGTACTTTTCGTTTTCTTTACTCCGATTCGCCCTCATAAACTGTTTTGGTAGTGTTTCCTGACTAACAAAATTGATGATGAAGATGACGAAAATAATGATGCTTATGCTAGTTACATGTCCTTTACAATATTTAGTTACTTTTTCATGCTTTACTAGACAATTTAATTTAGTAGTTTGCCATTGCTTTCTTGACGACCATTTCTCATACAATGGAAATCAATTACTTACTTAATTACTAATTACCTTGCCTACTTCCAAATTGTCTATGGCTGATTTCGAACCATAGACGATATACATTATCAAGGAATGGTAAAATTTGCGTGTCACTATCCTCTAAGTTACTGACCCAGCATATTAAAATATAGTTACACAGAGTATCAAAATAAGGGATGCCATTTATTGTTCTTGGAGAAGGCAGTTCGTGTGATAATCTTGTAGTTATTACTTATAGTAATAAATACAGTCAGCATGATAAACGTTAATGTATGGTAATCGAGACTGAGACCGTGTGGATGAGAAGGCAGTGTGTAGTAACCCTATTAAGGTAGCTATTAAACATTAAACAGTCGCATATCTTCTGGGAAATCAGAAGTCCATACAGGGAGATCTGGTTGCTGTTTCTACTCGTGGCCACTAATCGTTAAATATTTTCCCTCTCTCTCACTCTCTCTCTCTCTCTCTCTCTCTCTCTCTCTCTCTCTCTCTCTCTCTCTTTCTCTCTCTCTTTCTCTTTCTCACTTTTTCTCTTTTTTATCTCTCTTTCTCTCTCTATCTCTTTTTTTCTCTCTCACTCACTTTCTAGCTGTTTCTGTCTCCCTCTCTCTCCCTCTCTCTCACTTTCTCTTTCCGTCTCTCTCTCTCTCTCTCTCTCTCTCTCTCTCTCTCTCTCTCTCTCTCTCTCTCTCTCTCTCATTCCCTTTCACTTTCTCCTTCTATCCAAAAAAAAAAGTAACAATTGTGATATCATAGAAAAAGACGACACCAAAATGTGAAATGGAAATACAAGGGACATTTCTTAACGAAGTAGATAATTTTAAATACCGTGGGCTATTTATAACATCAAATGGACGTCGCACAACAAAGATTAAGAACAGAATAGGGCAGACAAAAGCTGCAATTCAATAAATGAAAAGTTGTGTATGCACTGCGTCACTGCCAATGAATGTAAGAAAGAGAGTGCTGAAATGCTAGATATAGCCTGTTTTGCTATATGGAAGTGAATGTCGTATTGTAAATGAACAAATTAGAAATACCTTGGGAGCAAAAGAGATGTGGTTCCTGAGACGAATGTTGTGAATTCATTAGACTGACAGAGTAACTAACAACGATTGTCTGAAACAGGCTAATGAAACTATAGCATTACATACAACAATAAGAAAAAGACCAACAGTTTTCTTTGGTCATGGGATGAGAAGAGAGGCATTGGAGAATATCGTGACAACTGGAAAGATCAAGGGGACGAGAGGCAGAGGAAGACCAAGACAAATGAAATTGGATGGACTGAGACGGTGACATGGGGGAATATCATCAGCAGAGTTCATCCAGAATACCAAAGACCTGTGGAGAGCCATGAACGACTACGCCAGCTGGCAGGGCACTTGATGATGATGATGATGGTGGTGGTGGTGGTGGTGTGTGTGTACGTGCGTGTGTGTGTGTGCGTGTCGTGTGCGTGTGTGTGTGTGTGTGTGTGTGTGTGTGTGTGTGTGTGTGTGTGTGTGTGTGTGTGTGTGTGTGTGTGTGTGTGTGTGTGTGAAAGCCACAAACCTGAACCTGAATCAAAATCAGAAGTTGCACGAAGACATTTATATATGGGTCTGTATTGTGACATTTGAATGCACGGAGGAATAAAAGACCAGTCTTTTCCTCTATTTGTCGAAGATGAACGTCAACGTAGCCCCTTATCAACTATACTAATGCTCCCGCCATCGTTGGCTACGTCCAAGCACTTGTATACATCATGACACAACAATTCACCACACTTTGGGCAACGGCTACCGGTTTTGACAAAAGAAGTGAATACACAGAGATTAATAATATACCAACAATTCACCATACTTTGATCAATGGCTGCCGGCTACGACAAAAGACTTGTATACATCGAGACTAATAATTTATCGGCAATTCACCCCACACTGAGCAATAGCTGCGACAGAAAGCTTGTATAAATCAAGATTACCTGTCAAGAAACTGTCATTTAATGCCAATTTAGACACTTGAGGTGTATGGTCTTAAGCCTGATGAATTAAGGCCGCCTGGCTAGTGCAGTCGCCGCGAACTGTGCAGGTTAGATGTTTCTTTTTTCCTCCGGACAGAAAAAATTCTACACCTTACCGAGGATTCGAACCCGGGTCTCCTGAATGAGAATCTAGCATTCTAGCCACTCGGCTAGCTGCTCATCGAGATTAACACTACCAGCAATTCACCCTAAGTTGAGGACGACGATATACTGGGGAAAGGAAATGGCTAAGATGTACAACGTTCACTCTGAACTCGAGAAGATATGGTATAGTTTACCCTGTGAATATTTTAAAGTAAGAAAGGTATAGTATACCGTTCCCTTTCTTGGGGTAGTGGCTCGAGCTTCTGGAATTCTCGGATACTGACGACAAACTAGACCCGGGGGTACTTTAAACAATTCCCAGCAGTTGGAAACCAACATTAGCGGACAGAATATGTTTGTTGTCGAGCATAAATTTTAAAATGTGAAAATATACCCACAAGAGAATTTGTATGGCAAATGTGATTCTTGGAAGGATTATTTTAAAGTCTTCTAGCACCAAGCAAACAACCCGAAAAGTCCAGGATGTACACTACATTCGAGTATGATAACCATAATCACAACAACCGTTTACAACATTTGCACCGGAAGCTCAACACCCAGAACCCTCTAAGTCTCCAGGACAACACAACTCACACGCCCATCCTTTCCCAGTATAATCTGTATCACACAAATAACTCACACTTCGCTCTAGTCCACTCGATAGACTTGTTATACGCAAGAGTAGCACAACAGGTAAACATGACAATTAGATTAGATTAGATTAGATTAGATTAGATTAGATTAGATTAGATTAGATTAGATTAGATTAGATTAGATAAGATTAGATTAGATTAGATTAGATTAGATTAGATTAGATTAGATTAGATTAGACAGAAACAGACAAAAGTAAGGGCAATGATATATATAGTCACGTAATTAGACAGGCAGACAGAAAGGCAGACGGACATCAACAGATAGAGAGATAAAGAGATAGATAGTGAAGAAACGTAGTATGACATTACTCCCTCCTGTAAATGAAGTTTTATTTCACTTTCAATCCCATCCGAGAGCATGGCTAATGTTGTGAGTACAGTAAAAGCCCATTCATCTGGCTAAGTCTACACAATGTTACACCATCAACGTCTTGGGCCCTATAGAGTTTGAGAAATGACGCTAATCATAACAAATTAGCCGCTAAACCGGACAGGTTAGCCCATTAGAAGGTGGGAAATCCACGTTTGCACGGGAGATGTGTGAACAAATGTCTTAGAGGCTCGTATCTCCTTGGGATCTCTCTCTCTCTCTCTCTCTCTCTCTCTCTCTCTCTCTCTCTCTCTCTCTTTCTCTCTCTCTCTCACTCTCTCTCTCTCTCTCTCTCTCTCTCTCTCTCTCTCTCTTCTCTCTCTCTCACTCTCTCTCTCTCTCTCTCTCTCTCTCTCTCTCTCTCTCTCTCTCTCTCTCTCTCTCTCTCTCTCATGAAAGCTACGAGTTCCTAGACACAAGGGAAATGTGAATGGAGACGTACAAAGGGAGCAAACTGCGCCATTAGCCAGAAAGACAGTTAGAATTTTGGAAAAAAAACTTGTTCGTATAACACACAAACATGAACAAAGTTTTACAACTCTAAAACCGTCACAGTTATTTTCAACCATTCATCATCATCATCATGTTATCTGTCAACTTGCGTAGGCTTTCATGTCTCTCCATTGATCTCGGTCTTTAGTGTTCTGGAACAACCTTGCTGATGATATTCCTCCATGCCCAGGCTTGTCCATGGGACACATTTTTCAGTCCAATTTCCATCCCATCCCACGGCAGTTTATGCCTGTCCTATCCATCCCATCCCATGGGATTCCCATGATAATATTAATATGGAAGACAGTTAAAATAAAATTATGAAATTTATGAAAATTTACGGTTCGTGTCTACTAAACAGGACTACATGTACAAAGAGACATGTAAAACAACAGAATTTATTAATTTTCATATTCAAGAGTATATTATTAAAACAAAGTTTAATCTAAATCTTTTCGTAACTTACTCAACAACAATTCAGCTGCACTAAATAAGCGCTCTCTGCTGCTGAGGACACTGGTATGGCCAAAACAATTTTCGTACTTGCTGTTAGCAGTGGAAATCTATGATCATTTTTCCAACAATTTAATGGTTGTGAAGTTGGTTGCCGTAATTTTTGAAACATGGTGCCTACAATTCCTGCTACTTCACAAACAGCAGATGATTCAGAAGAAAGATTTGAATCTTTGATAAATGAAATAACAGTTGGAACAACAGACTTAGAAAAAGCGATCCAATCATTGGCCCATTTATTGGTGTCCATAGTCCTTTTATTCTTAGTAACAACTGACTTGACCATGTCTTCTATTTTGGCTTTAATGTAAACTCCAGTAAGGAATGCTGCAGTAACTGCCAAAGAACTGCCGCAATATGGCCAAAGTTTTTCTCCAATAATTTTCTGAAAGTTCTGACAATATTTCTTCACCATGCTGCTGAAACTTTCTTCGTCAACATCAACAATAACTTTGTGCAACTGATAGTCTAGGAGGAAGTATAACAGCAAAATTAAATGAGATGTAGCACCGTCAATTTCTAGTTTGTCAAAAAAAGTTTTGAATTTCTCATGTATGTACAGCATTCCTTTAATCTGAGCAATATTCGGAATGTGGCTTAAGAATTCTTCATCATCTTCATTAATGTAGTGCGAGTAATTTTTTTAATGGGTATTGAAACGTTGGTAATATGATATTAATGTATCCGGTGTCCCAACACGAGATAAAGAATTGTTACAAGCACATAAAGAAAAAGGAAGGATAACAGGCTTTAAAAAGGTTTTAACAAGTTGCTATGACATAGCCACTGTCCCATGTGTCCCATGGGAAATGCAAATGTTTGCTGTCCCGTCCCATCCCATCCCATGGGACGTTTCCCATGGGAATCTCATTCCCATGGACAAACCTGTCCATGCCACAATCTCAGCCCATCCAGCAGTATGTCTTTCAGTCTGCCTCTGCCTCTTCTCCCATTGTGATATTGTAACAATTATATTATATGTTGGGACGCAGAGGTGTTTCCAAGGCACCAGGGCCGGGTTATATACTGGCCAAGACCTATTGACGCGTCCTCGACGAGCGTCCTGGGCAACAGGTCCCTTCGGGGTCCTGGCTAAAGTCAGTAGGATCGCCGATTCCTCCGAAGTCGGAGAGTGTCTGCCTGTACGGCGAGGAACCACCAGTCTGCACACCAATAAGCCAGACATGGGACAACGGATACTCACGCAAAACTCAGGTCCTGTATGACATCACACTGATGTTGGACAACAGGATGTCTTCATCCGACATACAGGACTTCGCGTTGGAGCTCAAGCCAACGAACACAAGCAAACAAGCAAGCATATTATATGTTTACATCCTACTTCAGAATTATGTAGCACGTCCTTTGCTGAACGTTGCTCACATCACGGCCCGTCACAAAGAGTCTGGATGTGCTCTAATTCTCTTGACTCGTGTGTTTTCATAGGCGGGTGTCTTTAATAGCTAGTGTGTGTGTGTATGCGTGTATACATGTGTGTATGTGTATGGTACATAAACAATATATATATATATATATATATATATATATATATATATATATATATATATATATATATACACACACACACTTCTGCCGTCAAGCGGCGTGGGGAGGAATACTTTGCGTTCCAGCGCCCGGTGGGCGGCACTGGATAGTGTCATTCCGTGTGATTGTACACTATCTTTGATGTCGTCAATCCATTTTCTTCTTGGGCGTCCTCGTGGTCTCGTCGCAGATGATCTTTGATGTAAGGCCAGTGATGGTAGTTGCTGGTGTTGCATTCTAACGACATGGCCGAACCACTTGATCTTCTGTCTTTCAATAAATGTGGCACAAGGTGTTGATCCCACAGTCTGTCTGATAGTAGCATTTTTTACTCTGTCTCGGATTGTTAAGTTGGAAGCTCTCCTCAGGCATTTCATTTCGCAGGTGTTGATTTTGCGAAGGTGTAATTTGGATAAAGTCCAGGTTTGGTATTGGTAGCATAAATTGTAGTTACATCAGTGCATGTTTACTGGTTATGTACTGACGAATGTTTTAGCCGCAAAATCCATTTTGTCCCTTGTGATTATGACCTAGTAGAGCTTATCTATTCTACTTCTAGTGATTCTAGTGATCGTTGATTTACTTGCTTTAACTCATCCAGCATCATCCCTCTTTGTTGGCCATTGTGTTTTAACACTCTCATCCTTTCTGATACCATATTTAATTTTATTTAGGTGGACCTGTTTGGCTGCCAATGTTATACCGAAACTTAACTTATATAAATGGTCTGTTGCCTTTACTGTATTTTCAAGAGTGTTAATATACAAACTAAATAAATATATACATTAGCAGACAAGTAACTATGTGGAAGCCACAGAGATGTGTTATGATAGAAAGAGCAATAATATAAATTGAAAGAAATTAATCCAGAAAGACAGCTGATTACTCGCATCAGATGAAAACAGTCCACATTCTTTGAGCATTAACGCAAAGGGGAAAGCTGGAGTATGTTGTCATAACGGGAAAGTTGTAGGGGAGGCGTAGAAGCAGGAGGAGACCAAGAGAGCAGATGCTGGACAGTCTGACATCAAGACATGGAGGAACATCAGTATCAGAAATACATTATCACCAACACCACACAGCATCGGTTATAAGAAGAAGCATATTTAAGCACATTTTAGTGATCTCATTATTTTGATAGCATTAGATGTATCCAGTAGTTGTTATAATTCCATAAGACCACAGGATATCTCTGGATTCCGGGATCGGAGAAAAACTAATAAAGTTAATTATTAGCAATGGTGGCCATTGAGATTTCTGTTAGGCCAAATTAGGTCATCCGCATTGTGTTTCTACTGAAAGACTCCTGGGACACACACACCAGATATGTTTCAAGCTGGGGGTTACCACTGGACTGATGCTTTCAAAACTCTAAACGAATATACACAAACTTTCACAAATGATGGTGTTCACAGAGCACTAATTTGAATTATTGTTATTGTAATTACACATATATTCATTTATAATTTTGGTAGCATAAACTGTAATTGTTTTTGTCTTACATTGTATTAATTTCTATAGTAAATTCATTGATTTAAAAAAATGTGTCGCCTCTAAAGGGTATTGAAACATGTTTAGACATGTTCTAAAACATTCTATAAAAAACACGCAATGACATTTTAAAAACTCCGGCTGAAGCAATGTAACCAAACAACTGAAGTATCCCTCCTTTAAGAACACCTAGGGCTTAACGTCTTTCTCCGTAATCCCGTGAATTCTCGTGAGTAACGCAGCTGCCCGTGAATCGGCAGCGGTTCGCGCAGCGCTGATAACTTACGGGGGTATGTGAGCCGGTCGCTCAGGAAGCAATGGCAAACTACTGAGCATAATCTTGCCTAGTACATCAACAGCAGCTGAAAGATACTGGTGTTGACTGCTACGTCCCTTAAGGGGTATGCAACATTTAGAAGAAAAAAAAAAGAGATCTAAGCTACCCAGATTATTATGTTTTTCTGTATTTCAATTTTGTTATTTCTGGGCAATCCTCATACTCTTTTACAACTGCCTTAATTAGTATTTTGTTCAAAACAATGCATAGTGAATTTAAACACACACACACACACTCACACACACACACTCACACACAAACACACACGCACGCACGCACGCACCACACACACACACACACACAATGCACGATTTCTTGCCTGACATATGTCGCTGCATCACATCAGGTGCATACTCATCATCATTGGCACCTTGCCGTCTTGACAGACGATAGTTTGTGCTTTAAAAAGGCATAATAACTTTTAACTATGGCGGTAGCGAGTGTGACTGATAAGGCCAATTTGCGCTGTAAATGTCCGTTCACAGTGGGTGCATGTGAACACGTGGTCATTTCCACCATCATGCACCATCTTACGTCTCAAACGCTTCTACGCCAACTGACAAGGACTTATAACCCGTAACAGTTGCCTCTCGCTTTGATTCCGAGACCAGTTAAGACCAGGGATGGAGTTATTGCCTCTCCATAGCACAAAGCCTGGGCTAAAATATAGAGATCATGTGTTGCCCATGCAGCATGATCCCTCTCTCGGCCTGCCTAGTTCACTCCAGA
Organism: Cepaea hortensis; assembly: GCA_963921405.1. Taxonomy (NCBI): domain Eukaryota; kingdom Metazoa; phylum Mollusca; class Gastropoda; order Stylommatophora; family Helicidae; genus Cepaea; species Cepaea hortensis. Next base: position 27,159,882 of record OY992877.1, on the reverse strand, counting down.
GGAAAGGTAACACCCCTACATCTGGAACAAGACATGCATACCGGTGCATACTACCGGGTTATATATTAAATGAAGTTGACAGACAAATGATACCGTGGCTGGAATACCAAGTACACAGTCGTTGATATTGTTCGAAGATCAAATACGTTATCCCCATGGAAGTCTAACACTCCAAGACACACTCACTTGTACGCACCTGATGAGATGCAACGAAATATACCAAGCAAGAAACCGTGCAATATGTTTAATGGTGTTCTGTTTTAAGTATTTCGTTATTGTCTGATTAGTCGGAAACGTTAGTTTCAATATTATATTATTTGTATAGAACCATTAATGTGGCATTACTATTCGTTTTCTGAAGCCTGTTCTGGAACAGGCGTCAACGATCGTGGCTTATCACGCCTATACTGTCTGATAGTTTGCTTACATTGGTGTTGCTTATCTTACTCTATATTTACTCGCTATTTATGTTTTCCAAATTGATCTATTTCTGAATCTCTTGAACAGTATTTCGCCATACAAGGCTATTCTCTATATTCCGGCTATTCTGTTAATATATCCCAAACATTGTATTTGTCTGTTACTTGTGGTTTTGTTGGATGATCTTGTAACGCCCGTAGCTCTCAAAACCTCATAGTTTGTTTTCTTCGTATAAGTCTTGCTACAAACCTTTGAGAACAAAGTTTTAAGACGCATCTTTGGACCCATTAGGGATACACAAAGTGGAGAGTGGAAAAGAAGAAGTAACAAAGACATTTATGATATGTTTAAGTCCCCGCTAATCACTGGTATCATGAAGGCTAATAGACTACAATGGCTGGGGCATATAGAAAGAATGGAAGATAATAGGGAAACAAAACTCGCTTACACTCAGGAAATAAATGACCGTAGACCCCGAGGTAGACCAAGAAGACGGTGGAGAGATAATATATATACAGACCTACAAGCACTTGGAATCAACGACTGGCAAGAGAAGGTCAACCAGAGAGACGAATGGAGACGGATTGTATCTGCAGCAAAGAACCTCAATGGCTCGGAACTCTGAAGAAGAAGAAGAAGTGTCACCATATTCTCAACATTCTTCTCATAAGCCACAACTCCACTGCCTCTAGTTTCTTTACTATATCATTGACCCTTTGCCTAGCAATGGCGTTTGTGTGTGTGTGGTTGTTTGTTGTGAGTGTGTGTGTGTGTGTGTGTGTGTGTGTGTGTGTGTGTGTGTTGTGTGTATATGTGTGTTTATGTGTATATGTGTATGTGTATGTAATTGATATATCCTAAATTATTTCTTCTGTATATGCAATCGATTAACGTGATATACCTATAACGGCAAAGTAAAAATATATTACATCTTTTCAAGCATCAATAAAGAGGGAAGGCAACGTATAATTCATAAACAGCATCAGACAACATCAGTTATAAAGAGACACAATCTCCTACCCCAGTTGACCAAGCACTTGAAAATACGATAGTCACGCTATTATATTTCACTTGTTTTAGTAAAAGATTTGAAAATATCGCATTTTAAATGATTAGATCGCTCCCAAATCAGTTTCAGTTTTCACATCCACTTTCCAGTAATTTCTTTGTGTTTGTTTTTGCAGGATTCAATTTTACGTCCCCTGCACCGTCCGCTGTCTGGTGTCTGCTCCGCATTCAGCTTCATTCGTATGGGCTGTCCGAGTAAAGGGGTTAGGATAATGTCTTCAGCATGCTAGTACCTAGGGGACCGGTCGTAAGGGAAATTGTAAGTGACAGTGGCACAGAAGATGTGGGAAGTGCCCAGATAATTAGATTGAAAGAAGCATCTGTGGCCTAGAACTAATGCTGTCTGCTTAAGAGGCTTCTGTATTCATCTCTTCTCTGTCTTGCTGGAATAATGAAAGAGGCCGGGAACATGGCGTGTGATGGTTGACCCTACTGTCACCTTTGTGTAATCACGTGGTCATTGCGGGTAAGCTTTATTGAATGTGGCCCATCGTTCTGCTGCTCTGTGTTGGTGCCTGCAATTTCTCACTTGAGACAATCAGACAGACACACACATACAGACACACAGACACACACACCCTCACACACACACACACACACACACATATATATATATATATATATATATATATATATATATATATATGTGTGTGTATGTGTGTGTGTGTGTGTGTGTGTGTGTGTGTGTGCGTTGCCGGTCTCCCTGGTCGAGGGTTTAGCAGCTTTCTCCGGAACCCTGAATACTCTCGTGGTTGACGTGAGCGCACGAGAATTGGAAGCGGTTCAAGTCACGCCAGTGACTTATGAGAGTATGGAGCCGGTCGCTCAGAAAACAATGGCAAACTACTGAGCGTAATCTTGCCAAGAAATCAACAATCATCTGAAAGATACTGATGTTGACAGCGATGTCCTGTAAAGGATATGCACAACATTTTATTTTTATATGTGCGTTAGAAATGCGTTAGTTAATGTTAAGACAATGCCAAGTGCTGACTGTAATGGTGATAACGTACCACTGTGTGGAAACATAAAAGTAAGATTGGAGAGAGGAAAAAAGTGATGGAGAATATGAGACTTAATAAAGATGTTCTGAAAGCAGATAAAGAAATTCAAGAACACTACAGAGTGACTGTGAAAAATACGTACAGCGCAATAGCTGAAATACAATAGTATAAAAGGACAATCAGAGATGTTAAGGGACTTCATCCCTCAAACAAGCAAAGAGATATTACCGGAGAAAAGCCAAAAAAGCTAAGAACAAAATTGTTAACTGAATAAATCTGACAGTTAACTGACAAAAGAAAACAGAGTAAAAATGACAAACAGGAGTATGATAAGATAATTAAAGAAATAAGAGATAAATATTTTAAGGTAAATGAAAGCTGGTTAAATGAGCACTGCAAGAAAATTGAATTATATTGTATTAAAGATACATAAATATGTACACAGAGAAATCAGTGAGCTCGCCGGAAGAAAAATAAGAGTAAATAAAGAGTGTTTGAAATATAAAAGAAAAAGCAGGAAAGATATTAATAGAGGAAGGTACTATAATGAAGGGGTGGAATGAGTACATAAGAGAATTATATGGTAGAGAAAGGGAAAAATTAACAGAAGAAGGTAACTTAGAAGATCGAGCTATTCTTATTTTTTTTTAAAAAAAAAAAAAAAAAAAGTCACTGACGCTGTCAAACATATGAAGAAAGGAAAAACAGCCGGGCCAGATGGAATCATAATAGAAGAATTAGAAGTACTGCGAGAATAATTTGTTATTAACCAAAATGTTGAATGATATTTATAGCTATGGATACTTCCCGAGTAATATGCTAAAATCTGTATTTAGAGCTATACCAAACAGACCAGGAGCAATTGAATGCGAAGATTTTCGTATAATTAAATTCATAAACCAAGTCACTAAGCTTCTAATAAGAACAAGAAAAAGAAAACTAAAAATGGAAATTGGCGAAGATCCATATGGATTTGTGCAAGGAAAGGGTACAAATAATGCAATATATACATTACGAACAATTATAGAAAGATATATAAATACATAGAAAGTCATATATTTGTACTTCATAGATTACACCAAGGCATTTAATAAAGTAAAACATGATGAACTGATTAAAATACTGGAAGATATCAACATTGGTGGGAAAGATCTCAGAATAATAAATAATATTTACTGTAACCAAGTAGCCGCAATTAAAATAGGAAATAAAGAGGCAATTATGAAGAAATAAAACTCAGAGTACGACAGGGACGTTTTATCACCGAAACTCTTCTCCCTCTATAGCGAAGTAATAATGAGAGAGATCAAAAGAAGCCAGGAATACTAGTTGGAGGTTATAATATAAACAACCTACCTTATGCAGATGACACAGTATTGGTGGCGGATAATGCAAAATATTTACAATTATTAGAAAGTGTAGTAACAGAGAGTGCAAAGAAAGGACTCGCCTTCAATATCAAGATAAACAGTAACAATGGCGATATCATAGAAAAAGGTGACACCAAAGTGTGTAAAGGAAATAGAAGGAAAAAATATTAACAAAGTGGATCATTTTGAATACCTAGGAGAATTTATAAAATCAAATGGAAGATACACAACAGAGTTGGGCAAGCAAATGCTACATTTCAGAAAGTGAAAAGTTTCTTTTGCAATAAGCCACTATCACAGAATGTAAGAAAAAGAGTGCAGAACTGCTATATAGGACCTGTTTTGTTGAATGGTGTGAATCTTGGAATGTAAATTAACAAATTAGGAAGGACCTGGAAGCAAAGGCGATATGGTTCCTGAGACGAATACAGCAAATACCTTGGAATGCCAGAGTAACTAATAACGATTGCCTGAAAGCTAATAAACTAGAACATTATGTACACCAATAAGAAACAATAAGAAAGAGAAAAACAGTTTAATTTGGTCATATGATTAGAAGGGAGGCATTGGAGAACACCGTGACAACTGGACAGATCAATGGGAAGAGAGGCAGAGGCAGACCAAGCAAGACTACGCTGGATGGATTGATACGGTGGCATGGAAGAATATCAGCAGCGGAGTTGATCTAGAACACCAAAGACCGAAATCTGTGGAGAGACATGAACGCCTACGCCAACTGGTAGGGCACTTAATGAATATATAGATGATGACATGTAGAGATTAGAACAAGAATCGCCATGACAAAGGTAACCTTTTGCAAGATGGGCAACATCCTCACTCACATACGCTGTCAACGGCAATGAGGATAAGAGTAATAACATGATATATACAACGTGTATGGTTGGATGCATTTGAAGCATGTAAGTAAGTACACAAGCTGAGAAGCATCTAATGGCAGTGGGGATGTAGTTTCTGTGGAAAATGCTAAGTATACCATGTATGAACAGAAACACGAATGAGATATATACATGCACATCTGTATAAACACATAGGATTATACTACATGGAAGTCGCGTTAGAGCAATAGCAATCGCCTTCACTTTAATCGTGTGTTCGAATCCCCCCTCGAGTTGAGGAAAATTTGTAAATTGACTTTAGTTCCCAGGTCGATCCAGCCTGACATGGGTACCAGGAAATATCTTTGGACGTAAATACGCACAATGTGAGACAGATTATATCATCCACCGAGTGTCCAGCGGTGTAAACAAATATGCGTCAAGCACGTTATGCCAAATCCACCTCAAAGCGTGGAAACGTCTCTTTTACTTATGTACTTACTTAAGCAGTAACATGCCAGGGCATGCAGGAGTACAAGGAAATGAGCGGGCTGACAAGCTTGCAGGTGAGGCTACTGTGGAGGGCGGACGCGCCATGAACTAGGCTGACATTCTGAATGTTCTACGAGAAGTAAGACTTTTGCGAGAACCAAGTGATGACTGTGAATCTACAACCATGGTCAGACTACGAGAACAGCAAATTAACAGAGGGGTGGCCAAACACGAACACTACGCAGGAAGCCAAAGAAGATTGATAAACCAACACAGAACTGGTGTCGTTAGCCGCTACACGGTGCGGGATTTGCTGAGGAGGGGATCCGAGCACTTATGGACTGAATGGTTCGATGTGCAATGAGGATGATCTGTCGACTAACTAACTAACTAACTTCGTGCCAGGGCATGCGGGAGTACAAGGAAATGAGCGGGCTGACAAGCTTGCAGGTGAGGCTACTGTGGAGGGCGGACGCGCCATGAACTAGGCTGACATTCTGAATGTTCTACGAGAAGTAAGACTTTTGCGAGAACCAAGTGATGACTGTGAATCTACAACCATGGTCAGACTACGAGAACAGCAAATTAACAGAGGGGTGGCCAAACACGAACACTACGCAGGAAGCCAAAGAAGATTGATAAACCAACACAGAACTGGTGTCGTTAGCCGCTACACGGTGCGGGATTTGCTGAGGAGGGGATCCGAGCACTTATGGACTGAATGGTTCGATGTGCAATGAGGATGATCTGTCGACTAACTAACTAACTAACTAACTTGGGGAAGATTGGAGCTTGGTTGAATATAAACTAAACATCCTGGACAATTAGTAAACAGGCGAAAATATCGCTAAAAGACTCTGAGATGTGTTTGTAAAGAGTACTGAAAATTAATTGGACAATCAAACTGAGAAATCTAGACATTTTGAGGAAAGCTAAGTCGCAAAGACAAATTATCACAATCATCAGAAAGAAGCAGTCATCTTTTTCTTCTTTTTTTATTTTTTGACACATTAGAGAAACAAAAACTGGAACATGTCGTGACAACCGGAATGATGTGTGGAAAGAGATGCAGAGGAAGACAGCTTGAGAAAATATTTGAATCTTGTATCATGGCACGGAAGCGAGTCAACAAACGAAATGATCCATGACATTGGAGATCTCAATACAAGAAGGAGCATGATTGCCCACGCCAGCAGGCAAGGCACAGGAAGAGTATGATGATGATGATAATAAACTAACAGCTATAGTGTGATAAATACTACTGTGAGGTGTGAAATGTTCAACCAGTTCATAAAGACATGAATATGGCAGGGGGAATAGGCGGGGTGGGGGGGAGGTTAGGGGGAGGGGGTGTTGCACCTCTTTAGTATAGTGGCATATTAAGGATATTCTAATATCTATTTATCTTTCGGTCTATCTATCTATCTATCTATCTATCTATCTATCTATCTATCTATCTATCTATCTATCTATCTATCTATCTATCTATCTATCTATCTATCTATCTATCTATCTATCTATCTATCTATCTATCTATCTATCTATCTATCTATCTATCTATCTATCTATCTATCTATCTATCTATCTATCTATCTATTTATCTATCTATCTATCTATCTATCTATCTATTTATCTATCTATCTATCTATCTATCTATCTATCTATCTATCTATCTATCTATTTATCTATTTATCTATTTATCTATCTATCTATCTATCTATCTATCTATCTATCTATCTATCTATCTATCTATCTATCTATCTATCTATCTATCTATCTATCTATTTATCTATCTATCTATCTATCTATCTATTTATCTATCTATCTATCTATCTATCTATCTATCTATCTATTTATCTATCTATCTATCTATCTATCTATCTATCTATCTATTTATCTATCTATCTATCTATCTATCTATCTATCTATCTATCTATCTATCTATCTATTTATCTATCTATCTATCTATCTATCTATCTATCTATCTATTTATCTATCTATCTATCTATCTATCTATCTATCTATCTATCTATCTATTTATCTTTCGGCCTATCTATCTATCTATCTATCTATCTATCTATCTATCTATCTATCTATCTATCTATCTATCTATCTGTCTGTCTGTCTGTCTGTCTGTCTGTCTGTCTGTCTGTCTGTCTGTCCGTGTGTCTGTCTGTCTGTTTATTCTATCTCAATCTGTCTGTGTTTCTGTTTATTCTATCTCAATCTATCTGTATGTCTGTTTATTCTATATCTGTCTGTCTGTCTGTCTAGCGAAGTTGATAGGAAACTGTGCTAGTAATGTCATGAGCACGGTAGGACGTGGGTTTTACCTCTGAGCTCGTCGCTTGCTAAAGTTAGAAAACGTCTGGCCACCCATTCTTTCGTGCATTCTAGCCTATAAAATATGAGGGGCTTATATCACGGGCTCTGAGAAAGAAACTGCTTCGGGACAAATTATTATTATTATTATTATTATTATTATCATCATCATCATCATCATCGTCATCGTCATCATCATTATTAGAGCGTATTCCATTATCACCCATTGTCCTTATTTCAGAACCATATACTGTGTCTGGCCAAGACCTACAAAGCTTAAATATAGCAGGAAACTTATTCATGCACAATAACATGCCTCGAAAACAAATACTTAAAACGTCAAACTGGCTAGTAAAGGCCAGTATTGGAAGGAGTAGTTCCTGATAGACAATTCGGGTGTCCACCAACACGACAGTTGACGCCGGAAATTAAAGACACCCTGGCATGAAAATGCGCGAGGCAGACTGACTGGCAAAGTCACTGCAGCAGATCGGGGGTCAGCATGGTAGAATTGATAAGATAGCTCGTTCTTAAACATCCGGTGTGCTGATGACGCGATAGCGGATTCAACCCCTTTTAGTCAGGTGGACTAAAATGTTGACTTCTCGTCTTTGAGTTGGGGACGTAACTTACAAGTATCTCAAAAGTCGAAGTGGATTTGCTTGATGTCGAGGGAAAAGCTAATCCGCACTCAAAAAGCAATCCAGTGCACTGGAAGTATTAGCACGTGTATTGACTACGCTTGAGCTCAAAACAAGAGAACGAAAGTAAAATCGCAGCAAATTGTAATGAGAGCGATGTTTTGCAACGTCTTGCTAAATTATAATGATACGGTGTGAAGAAAACAGGTGATAAGAATCGTATACTAATAATAAGTGAGAGGTTGAATATATGATGGCAGGCATACTTACCCAGCACGATCAAGTTGACTGTCTTCACTTTGACAGGATTGGTGTTGATCTGACAGTTATATATCCCCTGGTCGCTATACCTCACGTCTCTGATGTGAAGATTCCAGTCCCGAGTGAATGGTCTTTCGATACTCAGTCTGAAAAATCATAGAGGCTTATCTAAGGTGACAACTCTGGCCAATCAATCTTAATGGTTAGTCAAACTTGCGAGTGGCCGAGTGGTGTTTTAGTCTACATATTTAGAGATGCATTACTCGGGGGTTCTCAGATTGTCCGAGCAGTGATTCCCAATGTGTCTTTGTCGGGTTCACGGTTTTCAAATTGAAATATCACCAGCTGGAGAGAATGCTTTTGTTGATAAGAAATACCTTTAAAAAGACAAAACAATCAACAGTAGCAGAGCTTTAAATATTCTTATTGACCCCAATTATGATGTGTTGTCTATCCTTGACAACCCGATGTCATCCTAATGAGGATGCGGGCTATATGCTGTTGTCTCAATGAGAATAGAATGAGTATTAAGGTTTCCAGCAATTTCCTGGCATTTGAAGTAGGTACAGGACATTCGATCAGATATTATTTTACAAAACGTGTGAGCCATGTCTACACAGAACAAACGAACTTTATTTTCAAGGGGTCATAAATTGGGCACTCAGGTCCGTCTACATTCGACCCTTTCAACCACACATCTTTCGTCCATACATTGTATATTGTGCACGTTACATTAAAATAGAACAAATACATTGTCAAATGAGGGCTATGGTTGTTTGGTTGGTTGTGACTCCCCTTGAAAACTGGGGTTTTGACTCTTATGTCCGATGCAATGCGGTCCATGACGTCAGAACCCAGATAAGGTCTTGCACATAGCGTGGTGAAGTAAGTGTGAAGACTTGCCTCCTGAATCGGCACCAAAGAAAACTCTGCACAGATCTTTCCTTCCTCTCTCCTGTGCCACAGAACCATTTCCACAGATCTTCCCTTCCTCTCTCCAGTGCCAAAGAACCATCTCCACAGATCTTCCCTTTCTCTCTCTAGTGCCAAAGAACCATCTCTACAGATCTTTCCTTCCTCTCTCCTGTGCCACAGAACCATCTCCACAGATCTTCCCTTCCTCTCTCCAGTGCCAAAGAACCATCTCCACAGGTCTTCCCTTCCTCTCTCCTGTGCCAAAGAACCATCTCCACAGATCTTCCCTTTCTCTCTCTAGTGCCAAAGAACCATCTCTACAGATCTTTCCTTCCTCTCTCCTGTGCCACAGAACCATTTCCACAGATCTTCCCTTCCTCTCTCCAGTGCCAAAGAACCATCTCCACAGATCTTCCCTTTCTCTCTCTAGTGCCAAAGAACCATCTCTACAGATCTTTCCTTCCTCTCTCCTGTGCCACAGAACCATCTCCACAGATCTTCCCTTCCTCTCTCCAGTGCCAAAGAACCATCTCCACAGGTCTTCCCTTCCTCTCTCCTGTGCCAAAGAACCATCTCCACAGATCTTCCCTTTCTCTCTCTAGTGCCAAAGAACCATCTCCACAGATCTTCCCTTTCTCTCTCTAGTGCCAAAGAACCATCTCCACAGATCTTCTCTCCCTCTCTCCAGTGCCACAGAACCATCTCCACAGGTCTTCCCTTCCTCTCTCCAGTGCCAAAGAACCATCTCCACAGATCTTCCCTTCCTCTCTCCAGTGCCACAGAACCATCTCTACAGATCTTCTCTCCCTCTCTCCAGTGTCAAATACCAGCAGGGTACTTGAGACCGGTAATGGAAGGAAAGGGTACAGTAAATGTTGTGAATATGCTGCGAACGGTTATTGAACGTGCTATAGAAGTAAACAATGATATACATCTTTGCTTTATTGACTACACAAAAGCTTTTGATAGAGTTAGACATGTCAACATGGTGGATATGCTTGCAGATCTACAAATTGATGGAAAAGACATTGGACTAATAAAAAACATATATTGGAAACAACAAGCTGCCATAAGGATTGATAATGAAGTGGGACAATATCAGCCTATTAAGAAATATAGAAGATATAAATGGAATCAGCATTGGAGGACAAAACATCAATAACATTAGATATGCAGATGATACAGTATTAATTACAGACAATGCGCAGGATCTGCAACAATTAGTAGATGCGGTTGTTGTACACAGTGAGAAGCTGGGGTTAGAATTAAATTGTAAAAAGACACAGGTTATAGTCGTCACTAGGAAGAACGAAGTACCACAATGTAATATACAAGTAAATGGGAATATTCTTCAACAAGTGAATCGATACAATTATCTCGGAACAGTCATAACATCTGAAGGGAGATACCTTGACGAGATTAGAAGAAGAATCGCCATGACGAAAGTAGCCTTTAGCAAGATGAAAAACATTCTTACCAATAAAAAGATGTCAACTTAAACGAAAAAAGAGTGTTGAGGGGATACATAGAGCCTGTTCTTTTGTATGGACGTGAAACTTGGACAATGTGCAGTCAAGCTGAAAAACATCTGATGGCTGCAGAAATGTGGTTTCTGAGGAAAATGCAAAGAATACCATGGACTGATAGAAGAACCAATGACCAAGTACTACAGGAGACAAATAAAACTCGTAAATTGATTAGAGAAATTAGACGTAGGCAGTAAAAAACATTTGGACATGTTATGAGAAGAAATGGATTGGAGAACTTAGTGGCAACTGGCAAGATCGAAGGGAACAGGCCAAGAGGAAGACCGAGAGGAAAATACCTGGATGGCTTGGCCACATGGCATGGACGAGACAGGAACACTGAGCTGATCCACGACTCTGGTGATCGAGTGAAATGGCGAGTTATGACCGCCCACGCTTTCTGACATGGCACATGATTGATTGATTGAATGGGATTCATGCATCGAAGTACACTTGTTCCTGCAGCGAGGTGCTGCCGTCACTTGGAGTTAACCTTTTCTAATCCCCGTCGGTAGCTAATATCATCATCATCATCCAGTGCCTTGCCGGCCGGCGAGCACATTCATGCTTCTCTACAAATTGCGATCTCCAATAGCATGGATCAATTCGTGTGTCTCTTCTACTTTTATGCGCGCCAAACAATGTATGAACTACCTTCGGAGGTGACCATGAGGATAGGATCTAACCAGGTCAGGATTCAGCACAAGACATACGGGCTAGCTGAGATGACAACTGGGTTAGTCATATTTCCCCCACAGGTGTCAGATATTTCATTGTTCACAGACTACAAGCGTAATATCAGCATATCTGCCTAATAAAGAAGAATTTGTGTTTTAATATTATCACATTTTCTGATTTCATGTTTTTCTTTTGATATCTTTGCGTTGTTCCGTTCTTGGTGAAGATTAGTATAAATGAAAGATCGTTCGTTGTGTCGTAATTTACTAATTTTTATTGTATGTTATTTTTTCCCTGGAAATCCCTCCGCCCCCCCCCCCCTCCTTTTTTTAAAATGTACGTTCACCATTGTGGAGTTCGTTGTAAGGTACGTACACTGTGTCAGTGTTTGGTATATCCTGCTTTCCCGCAGGTGTTACACATACTTAACTATGTTTGTTTCCTACAGCCTAATGCCTAGGTCTGGAGAAAATATCGGGGATTGATTAGATCAGGTCTGAATGATTATTACATCTGGCGACCACCACATGAGATTGCCATGTATTTTTGTCTCTTCTATATTGTTGATGGCATATAGTTTCATATATATTACCTGCAATACAACAATCGTGTCCCATGGTCGTAAAACTTGTTGCTTTCCTGGGTCCATTAAAGAGATGAGCTTGAATTAACAATGCAAAGTTGTTTAAAAAACAGTTTGAGAAACACTTTACTGACAATTGATGGTTTTCTAATTGCCCTTAAAAGCTTCGACGTTGTTGATTCACGAAAACCATACTGCTTTTTGTAGTAAAGTTTTGACTAACGACAAATGTGTGGAAACTATGTTTCACTTAAATAGCAATTTGGTTCAACCAGGCTTGTGCTGAATTGTCGCTAATATTGCTTTATGTACTGATCTCGTATGGAAACCAGCCCCCTACTCTTACATACATATTTGCTTTATTCGAGCAAATATTATTTGGAAGTTTTAATTTGTGACGTTTTGTTTGTATATCCATTTATCATGTGCCATGTCAGTAAGCGTTGGCGGTCATGACTCGCCATTTCACTCGATCACCACAGTCGTGGATCAGCTCAGTATTGTTTGCATATAACTGTTGTAAATTTGATTTTTTACGATGTTTGTCTTTGATGTTAAACTACATTTTGTGGGCAATTTTATAAGTTTGTTTTATAGCAATTATAATTACCTGCCGCTTGGAGATAAAGCATGATCATACTCAGCTATGGTTGGCTACCTCTCACTCAAGTAGTCAAGTCGGTAGTCCCTGATTGCATTTATTTATTCTTCTATGTTTTCAGTACCGATTAAGAATGATTGATGTTAGTAAGCAAGGAAAATAATTACCCTCAAAGACTTATTACATAATCAGATAAAGTTTGCATGTGATAGCAATTTAACATTGTCAGCTGTTCATCGATAAATCTATACTGCCGATCGACATTAGTTGTGTGTATATAACCGGCTTTTGGTTTACCTTCCCTGGCAGACAACTGATCGGGCAAAAGGTTATGTGACATCACTGTCACAAAAATTACAATAATGATCTATAGACGGGAGTTGTGCACAGATCTATCAGTATAGACACGCATATAATTTAACCGATCAGTTTATTTTCTTTGTGTTCTCTTACTGTGAACTGAATCGAAGTCCACATACTTGCTACTACGAGTAGTAGCTGTTGTAACAACTAGAGAGTGCTTTGGACTGAATTTGCGTGAGCCTGACATTTCCTATTACCAGTGGCTTCCGCCTTCGGGTGATCATACTCCGACTACTGATGTACTTATAAGTTACGCTCCCAAGTCAAGGACGAGAAGTCCAACTAACAGGTGTGTGTGTCTGTGTGTCTGTGTGTGTGTGTGCGTGCGTGCGTGTGTGTGTGTGTGTGTATGTGTGTGTGTGGAATGAATCCACAATGCCGTGGTCACCAGAGGAAGTGTAAGCGCGGTAACCTCTTTGCTACGCCCACCGCCAAAGAGCGACAACTGTGGAATGCAATGATCTATCTGAAAGCTTCACGCCAGCCCAAGTTCTGAAACACTAGATGGTGAAAAAAGATAGGGAAATTATAATGAAAATAGGCTCAGGAAAATGATAATGAAAATACCCTTTCACCGTGATATCACCATGCGTAGTGCATAGGTGGTTGTGTAAAGGTAACCCAAGTAGGATTGGAAGTGTACCTAATCAAACAACGATTTGCAGTAGAACGTACCTCTCGTCATCGATGATCCTTCTGTCTTCGTACGTGAGCAGGGTAGAAAACTGATCCGTCCACACCACCTGGGCAGATGTAAACATTAAAACATAATCAAACATGTTCTGACCACTCGAACTGGGTTGTAAGAAACAGACAAAGGTAAACGATAACTGGATTTGATGTAGCGGTTAGAACATTACACTGACAATGATATGAGCTCTAGTGGTCGAGGTTTCGATTCCTGAGCTGGTCGTTCGGTACGTGAGGGAAAGACTTGAAATATAATACTCCGTGCACCAAGGCCTCACAAATGTAATGGTCCTAGTGCTTCAGATATCCACAGTTTCTTCCTAGTTTAGTTTAGTTTAGTTTAATTTAGTTTAGTTTAGTTTAGTTTAATTTAGTTTAGTTTAGTTTAGTTTAGTTTAGTTTAGTTTAGTGTGGTTTAGTTTAGTTTAGTCGACGGATCAACATCACGGCAAACGGGTGTAACCTATAAGTGCTGGGTTACATCCGTGTGCCGTGATGTTGATCTGTTTCTTCCTGCAACGGGACTTGTTTTCGTGACACAGTTCACAACGTCCATGCAGCGCCGATTGGTCTATGCAATAGTGGATATAACACCATATGGCCAGTGTATATTAAGCCGGGTAAAAGATTCCTTTTCTTAGTTAAGTTAGGTAGCTGCATATCCTGTACACGGCGTCGCAGACAACCCCAACATTGTTGGCTATCGAGATTTAGTAGGGACGTTTATGTTTAGTAGTTTGCCATTTTCATTATTAGTTCCCTGTCGACGCTCATACCATTGTCTGGTCTGCTTCCAAATCTCCTGCAGCTGTATTTCGAAGGCGGCATGCGTGATTGCGATTCATTCATTCATTATCATGTCCCTTGCAGAACCTCGCTCTCATAACAACCTTCCGGAAAACCTCTCGGTCATAAGCTAGATGTCCCGCGTCCAATACACCCATCTGGAGATCATCGGCCACATCCTGCAGCCTTCTTCTCTTTGGCCTTCCTCTCCCTCTCTTCCCAGGCACATACACTCCATTATTGTTCTCTCCAAACTTTCGTGACGTTTCTAGTAACCAAAATATTTCAATGTTCTTTGTTTTATCGTCGTTAATCGCCAACCTTCTTCAATATTCAGCTCTTGAAGTATGAATGCATTTGTTCTATTCTTTATCCTAGATGTGTTTTTTTTTTATTTTTTTAAATTTTCGCATGTCCTTTACAGGACATCGCTGTCAACATAATCATCTTTCAGCTGATTGTTGATTTCTTGGCAAGATTACGCTCAGTAGTTTGCCATTGCTTTCTGAGCGGCCGACTCACATACCCCGTAAGTTACCAACGCGGCGAAAACCGCTACCGATTCTCGCACAAGTTACGTTCCTCGCGTGGATATCCGGGATTACAGAGAAAGTCGCTAACGCTAGGCCAGGGAGACCGGCATCCAAGATGCTACTAAAGGTAAAATAAATAAAATCCGTCTGTCTTCGTATATGAGCAAGACTGAAACTGGTCTATCAACACAGTGTGGACACGTAAAATTCAATATAGTCAAACAAGATGTTCAGACTAGAATAAGGTTGCGAGGAACAGTTACAGGTCAAATACCCCGTTCTCAAGTCACACTGATTGATGAGGAACGTGGTGCTATGTTCGTATTGACTTGACCAAACACCATTATCTTTGCGCTGTGGTCCATTTTGTATTGACTACCGTCCTTATGACACAGTTTTTTGGTGCCCGTGTCATGAGGCTGGGCCATTCTTTGAGATTTGTACTGTGCTATGATCGTCGGTGTCTAGTACTGTTTATCGTTAAATGTTATCATACTGTATGATTGGTGTATGAAACATAGCCCAATGTTCTCTGTGTCACCCTCTTTTCCATGTTCCCATTTAACTTCTAATTCTAATAGCCCATGCTCTGTAGCGTTAATGATCATGTCTGTCCACAGCCTCCTGTTTCGTGTGCTGCCAATCATTTCTTTTAAGATATTTTATTTTTCTTTGATTGATTGATTGATTGATTGATTGATTTAGGAACCGACGTCACAGCATTCGGGGCATTCTCATAAGCGCTCCGCCCCCATCCCAGCAGCCAGCGAAGAGTTCCAACACCAATAGTACCAGTAGCAATCTGATTATATGTCCGTCTCGCCTTTCCTCTGAGCGTTGAGCGTCGGCAAAATCCCCTCGTCACTCCTCGCTGTCTCAATCTTGCTAGACCATGGTGATCCATTTGCTCCTCCGAGGTGTACACGTGCTCCCACAAGGCCGCAACCACGTCTGCCTTGTCATGCATCAATACTCCACAAAGTTTTGCAAAGCCAGCCAATCTGTTTGCCTGTTCATTCCCCAACACACCAGCATGCCCCGGAGAAAAGATCCAGTTGATGCTTGCCACCCGTGACCTCCGAAGTGAAGCAAGCCACTCTGCCCGAAGCTTGCCTGTCCTCACCCTACTCAGCATGCTTTCTGAGTCAGTTACAATCACGATGTGTATGTGTGTGTATCGTATTCTCCATCCAGCGGAAAGCTGCACTGACCGCCTCCACCTCCATTCTTAAGCTAGATGTTGTGGTATTATTTGCCAGGCTCTCCTGCACCAAACGTCGACCATTAGCTTTTGCAAAGAACCCCCAGGCACTTCTCCTACTTCTCAACACCGATCCATCTGTGTAGGTAATCACATCTCCCGTGCGAGCATTATCCTTAATTAGTTGCTGGATTTCCACTTCCACCGCCCCTACTGGCCACTCCCTGCACTCCCGGCTCAAAGTGATTATAACTGCACAAGTCTGACTGCTCCGCTGGCACTCTGGCCCACTCCTCTCCTCGCCTAATGTTCTCCAAGGGGCACACCTGTCTGATCGTATCCTCCGCCTACGGTGTCCTCTATAAAATCCCATCTCCGCAGTATCCACCTTTTGAACGTACCAAAGAAACACAGAAAGCAAACGAAAAGCAACCATTTGTATACACATGAAGGCTTATTGAGGATGTGGGGTTAAGACCCATGGGCCTTTCGACACTCTAAGAGTAAGATGATCAGTTTCACGTCGGTCACCTTCACTCGATAAGACATTTCCTGGTGGGTATTGTAGTTGTTTATACTGGAGGTTTAGGGAGTCTCTGTGGCGAAGTGGTCAAGCCGTCTGCCTCGTGCTCCGAAAGTTGTGGGTTCTATTCCGGGCTACGTCTTTCGGTTCACGAGTGCATTTTTCTCGGAGACTCCTGGGGGTCGTCGCTAGAGCTACGGAGTTCGTGCTTTGTGCGATGCTTTCGATGGGTCTTCCTGCCGAAGGAGACCTAGTAACCGGGGCAATGAATTCGATCCTCTTGACTTTTAAGACTTTTTTTAATACTAAAGGTTAAATGAGAGGAAAACGGCTTCTTTGCTCTGGGGTTTATCCCACCTGATTCAGTCTCTCTCCGCAGAACAGCTAGCCGCCTGGCGAGAGTATTGCACTCGGTAGCTCCAGCGATGATCCCCTAGCTATGACCCCCAGCGATGATCCCCTCGTGGTCTGAACGATGCAGTCCGAAAACGACCCACGACCCTCATAGTGTCAGACCATTTCGCCACTGAGACCCCTGAAGTTGTGTATACTGCATCAACCACACGAAATCACTTCTATAGACCGTGTTATAGTCTCTTCGGGAGTCGCAGTAGATCAGTGGCTAGCAGGCTTGCCTACAGGCCTGAAAGTCATGTGTTTGAATATCCCAAGACACGGGACTTATGTTTTAGACCTTATCCGGGATTCAAAACCAACCCATGCTAACTTGGATACTAGAAAATATTCTGGGCAGTAAAGGCGTTTGTCGTGATGTTGACCATATTGTCCATGGAGTGCCGGTTGATCTATAAAACATGGGCTAATACAAACATGGGGTTAATACCAACATGGGACTAATACAAACATGGGACTAATACAAACATGGGGTTAATACAAACATGGGGCTAAAATTTTATATACATCTGAAAATTGGTGGGGTGGTGAGGTGGGGTGGGGTAGAAGGGACTTTTAGGGGATATTAAATTTTAACTCTCTTGCACATTCAACTGACACCTTATTTACCGACGATTATCTTAACAGACCCTTTACCAAAGGCAAAAGAAATGTCTGGGGGTTAATGGGCGGTAGTTAGTGCAGGATAACCTGGCGTATGAAAGCACAACTTCTAGTCAGAATGGAGATTAGGTAGCCACTGCGGCGTTCTGTTGGTTGGAGGACAAACAGTAGACACGTGTTGTGATTGTAAGATTGGTGAAAACAGGCATGTTTTGTGCAGAGTGACTTGCTTCTATTCAAAAATCAAAGATAGGGAGCATCTGTTGGATCATTTTCCCAGGACATGCTGGTGTGTTGGGAATCTAGCAGGCGGTGATGCTGGCTGGGAGAGCACTGCCGAGTGTGTTAGTGGTACACGATAAGGCAGATGTTCTCAGGCCCCTTTAGAATCATGTGCACATTGTGGAGGAACAGATAAATCAATATGCATGGAGAGAATTGTGCTACTGTGAGTGACCAGAGAATCTGGTGGTCACTTAGTATTCCTAGGAACGGGATACATAATCAGACAGCAATTGATGCTATTAGTATTGGGACTCTTTGCTGGTTGCTGAATGTGGAGAAAGAGCTGGTATGTGAACATCCCAAGTGTTGTGATGTCAGCTCTTGACACAACTTTGCAATTATTACTATTGATTTTGAGCCTTATTTAAACCCACGTTTTTGCCTTGTTTTACAACAGCAGCTGCTTTCGTATTTAACCCACACCAGCTTAATTCATACTTCTTCGTCTTCTTCTTCTGTTGCGTTCGTCCGGAATGTTGTTTTGGACGTAAAAGCGTTTGCCTGTTTACAGCAGAGCTGCTTTATTTGCACCTTTAGGCCGACACATCCGACTTCTTCAGGAATTGTTTGACCGGGTTAACCTTCCCGGGACTGAATTCATACAACGTGTTTATAGACAACTGCTGCCAATGAGTCTCTAGTAGTGCGTTATATACGCACGTGCTGTTACTTGGCTGCATCTCACACTCGCGTGCAAGAATGTGTTATTTATCTTTTATTTCGGGGTAAAGTCGCGCAGTATTGCTTGCTAATAGACAATTATTGTTGTCGATAAGATAAGATTAAAGCTTGAAACAATATAAGGGTAAAACATAAAACAGGATAAGAGTAAAACATAAAACAATGTACTGGTAACACATAAAACAAGATGCGAGTACAACATGAAACAAAATCAAATCGAATATTTCAAAATAAAAATGTTATGTTGTTTCTTTTTTCTTTCCCTCGCTGCCCATTATTTGAAATTTAATCGGTTAAAATGTTATTTATGTCTATGTCGCTCTACGGTGATCATTCATATTTTTCGTGCTGTCTGCCCAGGTATTCCTTGTACTCTTATTGTCTTATTCACAGTCTGCTCTACGTGTATTCTGTCATCTGATTACCTGATAGGTCCCCAGTGAACTCACGGAACAAGGCAGCTCGGCTGTAGTCTTCTCCTGGGCCGTCACATTGACCATCGGCATGTCGAACTTGGGCTCCAGTGACGTCACAACTGCGGATTATAATAATGTATGTTAATTTTAAAACAGTATGATTAACTAGCAAAAGCATTACTGTCTAGTAGGAAATTGACATAAACAGTTTTATTATACAGGGTGTATTTTTAATGACTGTGGGGTTTTTGAAAATATTGCAGTTCGAAGTTTTTTATTCACCTTTTTTTGTTGCATGAACTCAACAGAGGGTGGATACAAAACTTTGAACGGCAATATTTTCAAAAACCCCACAGTCATTCAAAATGCACCCTATATGTATATATGTTTATAGAAGAATGCTGAAAATTCCTTGGACAGCCAACATGAGCAATCTGGATATGCTGAGAGAGGTTAAGTCGTAAAGACAACTTATCACAAACATCAGAAAGAGGCAGTCATCATTTTGGCCGTAGTATGAAAAGACAAACAGGAACATGTGACAACCGGAAAGATTTTGGAAAGGGGGATAGAGGAAAACAGCGAGAGAATATATCTCCACATAATCCCACGTAGCGGCTCTGTATAATAATATAGTAATAAACGAAAGCTCCCTCGTTCGTTCGTTCGTTCGTTCGTTCCATCGTTCTGTTAAGAAAACTTCGTTACAGTGGCTCGAAAATACAGTAGACAGCAAGAGGAAAGAACAAGGTGAAGAAGGGTGTGGGATGATCTAATTGCAGCAAACCAAAATGCGTAGTGAAAAAAGGGGAGGGGAGGGGGAGAGACAATATGACCAGGAAGCGAAACGAAACATGCATGCAGATATAGGTGAGCTTTCCACCTAAGGCTGTACCGGCGAGCAGCAAAAACAAAACAATAAAGAAGAGATAAAGAAAAAGAAAACAGTTTTATATTAATCGGACCACTTCGTCGGATGCTGATAATAGTATTTTTGTTTTATTGATTTTGGTTTTCTGGTTCGTGGATAAAGACTTCAGTTGAAAGTTCGCCTGCGTCTGTACGTATTTTTTCCTGTCGTCGTGTTTCACAGTCATAGTGTGTGCTTTTATAAGGACTTTTAAAAACCAGAACATTAATAGCCGGAACATGACGACTACAGGTACAAAGCAATTCGCAACAACAACCTAGACATCTATCATTTTTAATGATCACTCATTGTATCGCCACCTTTTGGTGCAATGAGTTTTATTAAAGGCTTTGGTGTAATGTATTCTACTGTAATGATAACTTTATGTTATGTCAGTGAATCAAGTGTCAAGAGACAATTGACACCAGGTATGCCTTCCATAGCCGAGACACGGTGGGAAAACCACACAGCACATGTACCAGCAGACCGTGTCGCGTTGTGTTATAACGTGCTGGTGGTATAGGACCCGGTCGTTCAGAGAGCAATGGCAAACTACTGAACGTAAAAACGTGCCTAGTACATCAACAGCAGCTGAAAAATGCTAGTGTTGATTGCAACGTCCTGCAAGGGATATACAACATTTAAAAAAAAAGATGTACTGGTTTTAAAATATGTGTATCGAAAACTGAAGTATTCTTTTTACTTCTGCTACACAACCACGTTGCAGTTGCAATGAGAAAAGGAATGTTGCTGCTACATAGAGCCTGTAGGTTTTTGTTTGGATGTGAAATGTGGTCAAAAAGCAGACAAGCTGAAGAACGTCTAATGAAAGCGGAAATTTGGTTTCTGAGGAAATGCAAAGAATGTCATGGCAGACAGAAAACATTATGAGCAAGTCCTACAAGAAGCATATGTAAGCCGTAAACTGATCAGAGAAATAGGACGTAGAGAGGTGCAATATTTTGGGCACGCTATCAGAAGAAATAAATTAGAGAACGTGGTGACAATTGGCAAGATTGAGGGGAAAAGAACAAGGGGAAGCAGGGAAGTAAATACCTGGATAGTTTGGCCATATGGCTTGGTCAAGACAAGAACACAGAGCTGATCCACGACCCCAGTGATCCTGTGAGATGGCGAAACATGACTGCATAGGCATATCAACATGATACATGATATGATGATGATTGATGATGATGATAATGATGATGGTGTGGAAATGATGATGATGATGATGATGATGATGATGATATAACCGCATCATATTATTTCGAATCTGATATTCCTGTGATTTGAAATACTTAAGTTGTCCAGAGGGTCCTCAAGACCTGATCAAGGACTCTGGTGATCATGTGAGATAACGAACCATAACTGCCCTTCCTAAGGGCATTCCACATGATCACGAGTGTGTCTCCATGACCTAGGCTTTCAAATACACATGCTTTAGTTAACCTCTGCACAAACGGCATAAAGCGCAGAAAGCAATTGCCTTTATTAGAGACACAGTAAATACTATGCTGGGCATCGTGAACCAATGGGTCAGCAGAGAAACCTCGAAGGTATCCATGGTTTGGGCATGTCACACGTGACGGCACTCTCTCCCAGGAAATCCTCCAGGGAATAGTCAAGGACAAATCGAGGCGAAGAGGTGATCCTGAACTGAGAACATTAAAGAGTGGACAAGCTATAGTCTTTATACACGTGCGCACGTTGCCGAATACAGAGAGCTGTGCAGAACTGGTTTTACTGATACTCTCAATATGACAACATATAACTCACGCCCGAGG
Organism: Cepaea hortensis; assembly: GCA_963921405.1. Classification (NCBI taxonomy): domain Eukaryota; kingdom Metazoa; phylum Mollusca; class Gastropoda; order Stylommatophora; family Helicidae; genus Cepaea; species Cepaea hortensis. The sequence continues at coordinate 27,137,976 of OY992877.1, read as the reverse complement.
TTATGCTTCAGTGAGTGGGTCATCGGCTATTTCTTCTTCTCTCAATTTCAAAGTTAAAAAATTTTCCACAAGGAATATATTTACACAATGCAAGCTTCTAATATATATCATCATCATCATCATCATCATCATCATCATCATGTGCTAAACCGATAAACCCGGGCTGTCATGGCTCGCCATCTCTTACTAATACCAGATTATTGTATGAGTTATGTGTTCTTGTCCGATTATGCCATGTAACCACACCATCAAGGTATTAATCTTACTGCATTCCACTTTATCTTTGTCATCAATCTTGCAAATTGTCACTAAATCCTCCAGTTTTTTTCCCTCCTCATAATATGCCTAAAACCGTGTATACTATGATACACACACATTCTATTTCTCCACAAAGGTTTGGTACTGGTGTACTGAGCTGAAACTCTCTCTGTGTTGTTTGTCAGACAACAGTGCAGCTCTTATTGCGTACTCGGTTTGTGTCATCAAAATCTACCCCATGCAGCTCGATGCCCTACCCATATTTCCATTTCTGTCTAATATTCTTCTCCGTGTGTGTTTAGTGTGTCCTCTATTGTGTTTGCCGTGGGTTAAAAACTAAACTACATTAAAGATAATCTCAACACTTCCTAACATAATCTCACCTTCTATGTAGCCTTCAAGGATTATATTCTAAAGCACTCACGGTAACTGAAAACTTCGCTGGCTGTTTGATTTACAAGGGATTAATACTGGTCCCAAATCGCACAGTTGACAAACTACGGTAAACTGTCTGTCTGTATGTGTACATGCGTGCCCGTTTGTGGTTCTTTATGTATGCCTGTATGTACGAATGGGGGTGGGTAGGTAGGTAGGTATTGTGTGTGTGTGTGCGCGCGCGTGTGTGTGTGTGTGTGTGTGCGTGTGTGTGTGTGTTTCTGTAGCCGCAGGTATTACTCACTAGAGACATTACAAATTAAATCCGTCTACTAGTGTATCTACGCCACTGTGTCTGACTAGCCTACAGTCGTTATCCATTTATCTTTCCATCCGTTTATATCGAGAACTGCCACCCTATGCATCCGCCTATCAAACAAGCCTCAAACAAGTCAGCTAAAAGCCTGTAATGTGTGCGGAATCATAGGATTTATTTCAAGCGAGCACCCAAAACCTGTTTTTAAAATATCAAATTGCGGCTTGTAAGGGATGAGGAACACAAATCGAACTGGACAAGTAAGCGTGAAAACATAAATGTAAGATAAAACGGGTAATGCACGCGAGAGGTGGCGACATCCAATTTTTTTTATTTTGTTTGTCAACAACTCGGAGACTCGCCCATCAGTTGTGCTAATATAGCTGCAATTTGCAGCAACACGGTGGCATTATACTTGGCAAATAACAGCACTGTCTGGGCGATACACAGAGTCCTGGCTAGTGGCTTGAGTGAGGCGAAGATATGGTGGAGAAATTGAGTCAGGGGAGAGAGAGAGAGAGAGAGAGAGAGAGAGAGAGAGAGAGAGAGAGAGAGAGAGAGAGAGACAGAGAGAAAGACAGAGAGAAAGACAGAGAGACAGAGAGGGGGGGGGGGGTGGACATGTCGTAAGTTATCCCTTCTTACTTTAGTGTCGTCCCTGGAGTGAGGGGAATCAACACCCACATTTTTATTAACCCAATATTATTGTCCTAGAGAAACCACCAGAATCCGTCCACAAAACTCCTTCAGTCTGTAGACACCTCTTTCTCACTCTCACTCACCCCTAGATCATGCCCCCTCTCACTCTTCCCCAACACAACATACTCAACAACTCTAGCTTTAACAAATAGATACAAAATAATTTATTAAAGCAAAGAGTATGGGTGTGAGAGGTGTGTGTGTGTACTGTGTAGAATGTGTGTCGAATATTCTAGTGTGTATGTAGATTCAGAGCAGCAGATCAGGAGCCCAAGTCAGATGATCATCATAGCAAGGGTACACCACAGCATGATAGCTTAGTACGTGAACACCTCACCGATTGATGCGCCTCTTCTTCCAGACGTTGACTTTCTCCGGGATCCACTGGGTCGACTAGATGCACGATCCACCAAAAAATAGTTATTGCATAACCTTAATCATGGATCTGTCACTCACTGTAAAGACTACAGTCCCTATAACTCAAATAAGTAAGGTTCACTGTACCGTGAGAATTAGGTTTTAATGTCACAGGTCTCACATTTGTTCTAATCCATGTTCATAGATTGTCACACACAAACTGTTCTAAAGTACTTCTTCACTGTACTAAATTATTCCACGAGAACTTCATGTTCAAGGTTCTTCTCTAGACTAACTTATTCCACGAGAACTTCATGTCAAAATGTCTTTCTCTAGAATCTATTGTTCAGTGGTATGTGGTGAAGAAACGAGTATCACCCGACCTGTGTTATTCCCTATTGTAAAAGAATCGTTTATAATGTTTCTCTCACTTGAGCCCGGTTCGTATGAACCCTCTGGATTCTAGGCCTAGCATAAACAGTGCTGATTGTACTTTCTTCTGAGTATTTATTCATCATATAAACATAAAGTGAAGGTTCATTGGATGTTCTTCTCAATGAGAGTTGACCTCCATCAAACCCAGTGTAGAGCGTCCTCATAGACGCAGGGGAACCTGTTAGAGACAGAGACCACATCTGGTGAAGGCCGCCTGATACTAATCCCTACTAGCTGAATGTCGGCCTACTGCCCTGATCAGAGATTTTTATCAGTGAACCAACTCTGTCATAGAGCAGAGTTGCTCATCCCTTCAATCTGAATCAGGTTATGACAAGGAAAGACCAATAAACAGCGTGCAGAACCCAGTGGGCACCCCACTGAAAGATCCCACCATTGGACACTTCCCCCATCTCCCAACCCATTCTTAAATCTCTCCAAATATCATCCCATTTCACTATTCCCCATCAGCGGAGCCACCTGCCTTCTTACACAAGTTAATCTTAACAATGCGACTTCCTAATGTCGCTGATATTCCTTGATTACCTAACCACAATGCAACAACACTATGATATAGTTCTAAACTATATCTATAACTAAGCTATTCCACATTATTCATAGCTAGATGCAATCTCTAAAATACCTTATGCCGTCCTGACTCAACCTCTGAATCGAATACACAATTTGCCATAAAAGACACATGTTAAGCAAAACCGAACACATGCGATTCTATTCAACACGGATCGAGCCAGCTATCACTTCTGCCTACTTCAACTGTCTGAGCTACACTAGCTATAAACAAATCATGTTTTTGTCAAGACCCTTGAGTTATTCCAGTTACGTTCCTTTGATGTCACGCAGGTGTCCCCAGGGGCACTAACTATTTCCAGAAATTTTATGTCCCCTTGGTTTAATCAATGCAAGAGTTGTCTTTCTTGGTTCACAACCAAACATTCGTCGGTCCCTTTCATTTCGCGAGTTTGGCAATTCTACTTAGACCCGACTTGTTTTTCTGTACTGGTTAACAACAATTGTGGCCTTGAAAACATGCCGTGAATCAGACTGTCTGTATTATCATCATCTGGTTAATCCACAGTGATTCCATGACAGGACAGACAGACAGAAACATACATAGAGAAAGACAGAGAAAGAGAGTTAGAGAGAGAGAGAGAGAGAGAGAGAGAGAGAGAGAGAGGGGGGGGGGGGTACAGAAACAGAGACAAAGTGAGAGAGAAAGAGATATAGAGACAACGAAACTATAAAATATGTAGTTAAATACAGCCCAGGTATCAAAGTGCTTAGACGATCACATGCTAACACAGTGGTCAAGAGTTCGAATGCTCTCCCAGGTCGACCCAGCCTTAAATGTGTACCAAAAAATATCCTGGAAGTAAAGGTGGTCGACAGAGTATTGACGACATCACCCATCGAGTGTCGGCTAGTTTACAACGAAGCGTCTGGGACCGCGTACCTAATAAACCTTATTGTTGACAAAGGGGTTCTTTACTGTTTGTTGGCTGGGAAGCTGCTTCATTTGAGAGAAGATATTATATATGAAATATGAGAGCGAGGAGAGAGAGAGAGAGAGAGAGAGAGAGAGAGAGAGAGAGAGAGAGAGAGAGAGAGAGAGAGAGAGAGAGAGAATAAATAGTAGACAATAAACAGGCTCTGCAGCATTTAATATGCAGTTATTAAACACAATGAACAAACAGGTTTGGTATTAAATTAAAGGAAGACCAAAGATTACGGTCCTCTCCAAGAAGAAAGAATTACCACAATGTAACATCCAAGAAAATTGGAAAATGCTTAAACAGGTGAATCGGTAAAACTATCTCGGAACAGATATAACATGTGATGTCTTGTAGAGATTAGAGCAAGAAATGCTATGGCAAAAGTTGCGTTTTGCAAGATAGAAAACATACTGACCAAAATGAAGCTGCCAATTACAATGATGACAACAGAAGTTGCAGTGCTACATATACTTATATATATATATATATATATATATATATATATATATATATATATATATATATATATATACATGTGTGTGTGTGTGTGTGTGTGTGTGTGTGTGTGTGTGTGTGTGTGTGTGTGTGTGTAACCTACACTTTTATTTGAATCTGAAACGTGGACAATAAGCAGACAAGATGAGAAACATCTAATGGTAGAGAGTATGCGGTTTCTGATGGAAGTGCAAAGAATACGATGGTCGAACGGACAAACTATTGAGCAAGTCCAACAAGAAACAAATGAAAACCTAAAAATGATTCGAGAAATTATGCGTAAACAGTCGACATTTATCGAACACGTTATGAGAAGGAATAATCTGAAAAACTCAGTGGCAAATGGCAAGAATGATGGGGAAAAGCTTACGTGGAAGGCAGAGAGATAATCTCTGGATGGCTTGGCCACATGGCAAGAACATAGACTTGATCCAAGACTCTGGTGATGGTGTGAGATGGCAAACAATGACCGCAAATGTTTATCAGCACGGTACATGATGATGATGTTACAAATGAGATGCGCGAATCCATTACATCAATTATGTTATTAGACACTGCGATGCGTAAAACATGAGAAATGAGACCACCGGATGTTACATTATCGATACATATGAAAACAGTTAGTTGCGTGTCCTTTACATAATGCTACAATCAACTCGAGAATTTGTGACTGTGATTAAGTGAGCGATTTTAGTTTGGTAGTTTACACTTGCTTTCTGACACCTCATACCATAGAAATAAACGCAAAACAGTCTGCTTCCAAATCGCCCGCCTGTGATTTCGAACCCTCAACCATGTATGTCGGCGAATTATGAAAACTGCGTGTGTTGCTATCCCCTACATCACAGTCAGCTCTTTCCAATAGTGTCCTAAACCTTAAAAGTGTGACAGAAATTACAATAACCACGCCTTTGTCTTGTAAACTGTCAATATTGTTGCTAAGGAAGTCAAGCGTGTTAAGCATGTGGCATCACGGTGCAGACGAACACGGCGATGTCACATGGACAGTTTAGAGATGTCCGCCCCACATTTGACATGCACTAAAGAACTAAAGAGGAGCAGCCTTCTGTTATGCGTATTTATCAGTGAAGGGGTGAAACCTATAAAATGTCATAGACGAATGAATGTCTAGTATGGTGATGCATGCCTGTCAGTCCAACAAGTGTATGAGTGGAGTAGGAAGTTTCAAAACTTGTCGGTCCGATGAAGAGGTACACGTACAGCAAGTGGTGCATGAGTGGTTACACAAGCGGGCAAGGGAATTTTTTTTTTTTTTCTACAGGAATCCAAGCATTTTATCGGCGCTGGGGGACTTGCATTGAATGCTTTGGTTACCACATTGTCGAGTGATACATTTGTACTTTACTTTCTCAGAACCCACACACACACACACACACACACACACACACACACACACACACACACACACACACGCACGCACGCACGCACGCATGCACGCACACGATTTAAGGTTTTCATTTGAAGCCCCCTCTTATTTTGCATTATTTGTGCCATTTTCCTCAACATACCCACACTGTTCATCACTAGTTTCTGTTTTAACTTGTTTCTAACTCTTCTCATGAACATTCTTAGTTACAGCTTTTCATGTGACTCATGAGACTAATTGCGAATTGATCTTCACATTCTGGTTTCTGTCTCAAAGCTGTAAATAGGGATTTCAATAGCTCAATGTGATTGTACCCACTAGCGTAGATGACATTTAAAACTCGTCTTATTATTTCGATTTCAACATCTCCCAAGGCCTCAATATCTCCAAACATTATGTTATCTGGTCCGGTGTTTTTCTTTTCTTAAGTTATATAGTGCATCCTCAACTTCTGCAGCATGTATTGAGATGAGTGACTATAGTATGAGAGATGTAGTGTGTAAATATGAGATGTGAGACTGTAGTATATAAATATGAGCTGAGAGTTTCAGTATATAAATATGAGACGGGAGATGCAATATGTAAATATTAGCTGAGAGACTATAGTAAGTAACTATAAGAATGAGATATGCTGCATGTAAATATGAGATAGTTAGTTAGTCAGACGACAGATCATCCTCATTGCACATAGAACCATTCAGTCCATAAGTGCTCGGATCCCCTCCTCAGCAAATCCCGCAGCGTATAGCGGCTAACGACGCCAGTTCTGTGTTGGTTTATCAATCTTCTTTGGCTTCCTGCGTAGTGTTCTTGTTTGGCCACCCCTCTTTTAATTTGCTGCTCTAGCAGTGTGGCCATTGTTGTAGATTCAGTCATCACTTGATTCTCGCAAAAGTCTCACTTCTCGTAGAGCATTCAGAATGTCAGCCGTGTCCATGGCGCGTCCGCCCTCCACAGTAGCCTCACCTGCGAGCTTGTCAGCCCGCTCATTTCCTTGTACTCCCGCACGCCCATGTAAATATGAGTTGACAGATGCAGTGTGTAAATATGAGATGATAAATGCAGTATATGAATATCGGATGAGAGGCGGCAGGATGTAGTAAATGTTAACAGAACAAGAGACTACAGCAGATTAATATGAGATGAGTGACTACAGCATACGACACGAATTCGTGACAATAGTAGTATTTTCAGCCCAACTCTCACTGTACACCAGACCTCCCTCAAGGATCGCTGAGTAGCTAAGCTTAGCGGCTTCAATTCTTTTGAGACTAAATAAAAAATGGTTTGTCCCCTTAGCTACATTGTTTATGACGCTGCCATTATGTAGTCAGCCATTTATGGTCTTATTTCTTTTCTTTTCGTATGCCAGCTTATTCTTATATGATTAGGACAGAAATTCTTTTGAACGTTTAAGTTAACTGAGTAGCGGTTGGCTCAGTGATTAGTATGCACGTTTAGAGATGAAATGGTGCTGGTTCAACTCCTAGCAAAGGAGAGACTTTTTACCAATATATAGTGCTCTGGGTTTGACCCAGCTTCAAAGGTTTGGTAACAAAGAGTTATTGAAGTTGTTATGATATAGGTTATACTTGTATCACCATGAATGTGGGTTATGTTTTCTTGTCCCAATGCCGTGTTAACATGAATCACAATCTTTTATTCTTATTCTTCTGCTCTTTATCCTTATTTGAGGATAGAATCTCAACCAACAACAAAGCCATGCTAAGTGGTCCTATCTTATGCTATCTCCTGCAGTCCCCCACCATGACTTCCCAATATTAGTCATTTCCTATCTGAAATTTCCTTCTGCGTGTGTATTTAGGTATCCCGCTATTGTGTTTGCCTTGTGGGCGCCGGACAAGAGAGTGCCTAGTTATAATGTTCACATGATTTCTCAGTGTGTGTCCAATCCAGAGTCTTGTCCTCACCTATTGGTTGGTCACAATGTGTTTAGTTCTCGCCATGAGCTCTACGTTGGTAATTCAGTTATACCATTTTATTCCCACCATTCTACTCCAGCACCAGTTAGTGAATGTTCATAGATATTAGCAATTCCTTTAGTTGTTCTACATTTTACTAACCCATACAATAATGTTGATTTAACATTGGAGTTAATAAGTTTTGTGCTCAATTTAACACCTTTGACTTCCACTTACTCCCTACTGCCATGAAAGCACCTCTTGCCTTGTATTCTTATTTTAATTTCCACCTTTCCCCCATTTTTGTCCGCATTGCTTCCCGAATAGGTGCATGGTTCCACCTCTTCAAGCGTGGTTTCACCAAAGGAGATCGGGTTGTTATTTGTTTAGTTTAAACTCATTATCTCTGACTTCTCTCTATGAATGTTTAGACCTAATTGTCGTGACCTCTCATCTAATGTGATTGGCTTATTCTTCGTTTGATTACGTGTGTGTGATGGGAATGCAATGTCGTCGGCTAAGTCTAGGACATCAAGTTGCTTTGTCATTGAAATCCATTGAATTTTATTCCTGGCGGTATTTATTGTTTTCTTCATGATCCAGTCTATTGTCAGCAAATATAATAATAGTAGCGGAGATCTGCATGGCCGAATGGATCAGCGCTAATTCTTACAAATCCGATGTGCTGATGCCGAGGCACTGGGTTCAACCCCTACGCCGGTCAGTTGTACTAAAATGTTGACTTCTCGTCATTGACTTGGGGAGGTAAATTACAAGTACCTCTGAAGTTGAAGTGGGTCTCAACTGGTGGCGAGAGACACTGGTAATAAAGAAAGCTAATCCACCCCCAAAAATCAGTCTAATACACTAGGAGTAGTTGCTCATGTATGGACGACTACGCTTTGACTTCAAAGCTAGCGATCGAGGAAAAATATAATAATAGTGACAAAAGGCATCCCTGTCGTACTCTTGTTTTTATTTAAAACTAGCTGACCCGGCCCGGCTTATCCCAGCCCCTGACGGGGAGCGTCTCATTTAATTCATATTCGGCCCCTGCCCCCGTTCCCGTTCCAAAAAAAAAGACGACCCAGCCCGGCTTCGCCCAGCTCCTGGCGGGGAGCGTCTCATTTAATTCATATTCGGCCCCTGCTCCCGTTCCCGTTCCCCCAAAGAGACGACCCAGCCCGGCTTCGCCCAGTCCCTGGTTGGGAGCGTTTCATTTAATTCATATTAGTAGTCATATAAGCCCCCGTTCCCGTTCCCGGAAATATTCGGCCCCTGATCCCGTTCCCGTTCCAAAAAAAAAAGACGACCCGGCCCGGCTTCGCCCAGCTCCTGGCGGGGAGCATCTCATTTAATTCATATTCGGCCCCTGCTCCCGTTCCCGTTCACAAAAAATGACGACCAGGCCCGGCTTCGCCCAGTTCCTGGTGGGGAGCGTCTCATTTAATTCATATTAGTAGTCATATAACCTCCCGTTTCCGTTCCCGGAAATATTCCGCCCCTGCTAACGTTCCCATTCCCAAAAAAGACGACCCGGCCCGGCTTCGCCCAGCTCCTCGCGGGGAGCATCTCATTTAATTTATATTTGGCCCCTGCTCCCATTCCCGTTCCCAAAAAAGGCGACCCGCCCCGGCTTCACCCAGCCCCTGGCGGGGAGCGTCTCATTTAATTCATATTTGGCCCCTGCTCCCATTCCCGTTCCCAAAAAAGACGACCCTCCCCGGCTTCACCCAGCCCCTGGCGGGGAGCGTCTCATTTAATTCATATTAGTAGTCATATAAGCTCCCGTTCCCGTTCCCGGAAATATGGCGAACACATTGGAAGAGAACAATCTTCATCACAATAACTAAATAGGGCAATCTGAAACTCAATCAATCAATCACGTGCCATGCCGGAAAGCGTGGGCGGTCATGATTCGCCATTTCACTCGATCACCAGAGTCGTGGATCAGCTCAGTGTTCCTGTCTCGTCCATACCATGTGGCCAAGCCATCCAGATATTTTCCTCTCGGTCTTCCTCTTGGTCTGTTCCCTTCGATCTTGCCAGTTAAAAAAAATTTTCCTTTTGCCACTCAGATTGTCACTCCCTCCTCCTACTCCCCACAAATGGAGGAGAGGAACGATTCTCAAAAATGGTGTTGGATCCACCAAGAGAGCCATGGTGGAACCTTCACGCTCAGAGGGAGTGACGTAAGGTCGTCATCATGGTTTTTGTGTCGCCCACGTTTATTCCAAGGCCATACTTTAGAACTGATCCCTAAAAGTATGATCCTAATTTCTCTGAAACTACTGAACGTAAACTTACCAAGATATCACGAGAACCCAATAAATGCTGGGATGTCTGTATAGATGTCGAAGAGAAATAAAAAGATAAGTTAGAAAATGTTCACAGTATTTAAAATAGGTGTATTATTTTTATGAAATCTTAAATAATGCCTTAAAGATTTTATCATTATATATTATAACGCATATGCCTATAAATAACTGTAGACAAACATTTTCTAAAGCTTTGATAACAATGCAACAATTATATATAAAATATATAGCAATGCTATTAAAAGTTATGTCCCTTGATATAACTTTTATCAAGTTAAGTCCCCTCGCTATGTATAAATTATTATGCAATAGCAAAATTTAATTTTATTGCGTAAATATATGTTTGTAAATTAACAAACTATTCCAGTTGGCTGCATGGGAATGATAAGAACACGTGTAGAAAATTTCATCTCAATCGGATGGACCGTTCGCGAACGCATCAATAACATATGGACAGACAGACATTGTATTTTAAATATATAGATGTACCTGTAGTTTTCCCTCACGGAAAACACTACATTTCATATCTTCATATTTTACCCTTATAAAGTTAATGAATTTTCTGTGGGATCCCATCGTACCGTATAAGCCTCCAAAGGGATTCCCTGCCATGCTGTCAAAGACCTTTTCATAATCCAGAAATCCAATATAAAGTAGCGAATGCAGTTCAATACTTTGCTCTAATATTATGAAAAATGTCACTATCTAGACCGTGCAAGACCTGCCTGTTCATCTCTTAGTTGTTTATCAATGTCAGCTCTACAACTTTCCTGAATGATCCTGCTTAATTTATTCACAGGCACTGATAACGACATTGTTCCCGCTAATATTCACACTCCTGCATATTACCTTTCTTAGGCAACTTCAACGTATATCCTGTCTGCAGTATACTGCTATTTTTTTCGATCTCCCAAATAGTTTCTTCAGCAGCTCAGTTGAAGTGTCTAAATTGGATTTACTAGCTTCTGCTGGGATACTATCTGGACTAGCTGCTTTCCCATCTTTCAAAAGTTTGATAACTTTACTACCTTTATCTTTAGATGGTTTTTCACAGTTTAATTCAAGCTCCACTTTTGCGGTTACATATCATGGGGGTCATTTGAAAATTGTCCACTCAGAAGACCACTACACAATGCAATCAGTCCGTTCATTGTATCTTTAAAGTTAGTGAGAACTTTTCTTTTACTATTCTTGATAAGCCCACTTGTTTTATTATTTGTTTCCTGCCAATTTCATTGTGATGCAATAAAACTCTCTGAGGTTTCCCTTCCATGCTGCATTCTGTGCCTCTTTTGCTAAGTCATCTAATTATTGTCTTTTATCAATACTAATGTGCTTTTTGCCGGTTTCGTGTCTAGAGGTTATGACTTTTCTCCGTAATCTCGTATACTCTCGTCGGTAACGTGATAACGGTGAGAATTAGCAGTGGTTCGAATTGCATCGGTAACTTACGGGGTATGTGAGCCGGCCGCTCAGAAAGCAATGGCAAACTACTGAGCGTAATCTTGCCAAGAAATCAACATACAGCTGAAAGATGCTGGTGTTGACAGCGATGTCCTGTAAAGGATATGCAAAAAAAAAAATGTGCTTTTTAGCTTCTTTGTTAACTTCTGTACATTTTTCTTTGACTTAGACTTTAGCAGCTCTGGTTTTGATTTTAATAAAGTCTGCATGTTTTTTTTTTCTTTCTTCTATTTTCTTGAGATTCTACAGCGTTATCCATGCTTTATATTTTAGTTACCTTCTTCCAAGGACTTCTATACAAAAGACACTCAAAATGTTTTTAATCTGTTGTCCATGTGGTTTTGTGGATCATTTTGTGAGGGAAAATCACTCCCGCCTGTGACATTTTTATTCCCTGCAAAATCATTGGGGAATAATTCTGCATTTTCATTCATTACACCTAGTCCATGTTTCGCCATGATCTCTTCGTAATCAGTGTTATCCTATCCTATTTTGGCCTTTAGGTCACCTATAACAATTGTGATATTGCAATTTCTTAGATTGCCAATTATTGATTTAAAGTTTCATGAAAAATTCCTCCTTAACCGATTCTCTGTATCATTCGTTGGTGCGTAGCTCTGAATCACGTTCATGTTTATTTTCTTTTTATAGCTATAAATCTTGCTGTTATTATTCTATAATTCACTGCTTACCTCTCTTATAGTGCTTCCTTTGCTTGTTTGGAAACGATTTGGCATTTTCCTCCTTAAGGCCTGAATACAGCACCGTTTCACCTGTGCTTAGATTATGTTTGCCTTTTCCGTTCTACCTTTTTTTTTTTTTTTTGCACAATCCCAAAGTGCTAATATTTAGCATTTCATTTCTGCTGCCATCTGTGATGTCTTTCCTAATTGATACATAGTTTTAACATTCCAGATACCAAATCCAGGAGATTTTCCTAGTGAAAGAAATTTAATCAGAGCCTCGGACTCCTTGCGGCTTTCTCAGCAACGTATCATTTGTCTTCTTGAAGAGCTTCCTGTCCTCTTGGCTGGCTGAGTAACCCTTTCTTGCATAACTTGTTCTTTGTTTGTTGTATTCTATGCTTGAATCTGTCTACATGATGGGTTAGCCTGCTCTAAGCACAACCCTACCCTTGTAGCCTCTTACGGTGTGCCCGATAGGGTGCAATGTTACTATTATTTGCGTCTCTGCGGGCTTCGGTAACACATGGGAGAATCCCATGATTGGTCACTATGCACGTTTGACAGTTGCTCGGGGATGCCACGATGATGGTGGTCTCTTGCTAAATAAACACAATCATTAATAATTTGGATAATGAAGACATAAACAATATACTGCACAATCTATTGCCTGGCATATTTCGCTGCATCTCGTCAGGTACATACTGTAGAAACAAGTTCAACATATAATGAAGTAGCATAATGAATTCCTTCAAATGAACCACACAAAACACTGCATTGCCATCCGTCTCACTGTCACCATGGTTGTTTTAAAGCGCCTATCGTGTCTATTTCTTATCATAATTCATGTAATGTAGCCACCACGCTAGAGCCGCATTGGTCGAAATTGTTGGGGGTTCAGCACGAACTGCTGTCGTAATTAGCAAGTCACTAGCGACCATGTTACCGTTGATATAACTAATCTTATAATAGACCATTGTTAGCACAGCAACATGGATCAGCAAACCAAACCAGAATCGTTATGTGGACATCACCAGAAGAAGAGTCTACAATATTGCATATCTTTTGCAGGACGTTGTGATCAACCCCAAGGTGGTTTTCTAATCAAATGTATTTTCAGTAATTTGTCTTTGCTTTCTGAACGAGTAATCAACGAATGTAATGCCGGTTTAGGGGTTGAACCACCTTCCTCGCCATCAGGGTACCGGGAGGTTAAGTGCGAGAGCTTATATCCTTTCAACCACGTCGAAACCTAAAACAAGAGCCGAAGAGAAGAAGATTGTGAAATGTGATTGGGTGCACACATTCTTTCTGTCGCCGTTTTCCTGTCCAGGCTTAACTTATACTATATATGTACCTCTTCTGTGATGAGTGTTCTCGTGTGTTCTCAGTTCGCTAATTTGAACGAGAAATACGTGGTGTTAAAGTTTATATCCTGTAGACCAATCACATTTGGTTCCATGGCGTTTAGTGATGGATGCTTTCTTTACCATTTGACAGTGAACATCCTGCTTGTAAGCGATCAGGTTATTTACCTCAAGGCTGCTCTTCTTCTTGGGGACAAGCTGTCCACAGTTTACTGGCTATCTAATGAGAGACGAAATCCAGATTTGCCTGAAAGATCTTGGTGTAAATGTCTGACTAAAAAATTGCCTTGTCGGCTAGAAGACCAAGACTGAATTATTACACTAAGTAATTTCTTTGTAGTGATGTCAACATTCTCTTGGTCTCTTAGGTTATGATCGGAAACATAACCTTTTCGGATTAGGGCGAAGAAATAGGAGGACTTGTGTCGAAGTTGAGCATGGTAAATTCTATTGATATTTGGAAATTTAAATAGTTGGCCCTTTATAAATTAATAGGAAGAAGTAATCTACTCAAGGGGACAATCAACTTTGGATTAGATGTCGCTTAAAAGTCGACAGGGTCGACTTCATTGCACCGGGTTTTTATCCCATATGGCTCAGTCTCTATCCGCAGCGCGGAAAGCGTCACTCAAAGCACGAACTCCGCAGCTCCAGCGACGACCCACAGGAGTCTCCGAAAAAAATGGACTCGTGAACCGAGGGACACGGCCCAGACTCGAACCCACAACCTTCAGAGCCGGAGTCAGACGGCTTGACCACCACGCCACGGAGAATCCCTAGATTAGATGTGGTCTAAGGAAGTAAAACTTTGGCAAATATAAGCCAGAGAGGACACATTGACTTTTGTGTCAGAACCAACGAACAAACTTTATTTTCAAAAGGTTAAGAATGAGCTTGTTGTTACACATTCCCCTCGAAAGAGAAATGGAAATCAAAACGAAGGAAAAAGGGTGGCATTACTCAATTGAAAAGTGTTACGTGATCAGATGAATATAATTCATTTTTGTACTCGAAGATGGAGAAGCGTTGATTAGTGTGAACAACTCTGTGTTTTCTTTGTGTTTTCTCAGTGTTTTCTCTGAGTTGTCTTTTCTCTGTATTTTCTCTGAGTTTTATTTGAGTTAGTGAAGGCTAAATACGTACCAGTGAATGAAAAGGTGAGGGAAAAATGTTGACGCTGAATAGAACATACATTGGGAAACCCTCCGAATAGTATAACCAGAAATGCCTGTGTCTGCAATTCAAAGCAAAATATAATTACACCTGGGGAAGATATTTATAGGCAGAAGTAAATAATATGGGAAGACATGCATGGAGCTGCCTGCGTCAGTTAGCAGAAGATAGTACGGCTTAGAGTGGTTTGGTTGATGGTCCTATGCATCAAAAGGGATAAAAGTCAACAGTAGATGAAAGTGTTTACTCCAGATGATAGTATAATTAAGTTATGGTCACGTCTGTAGGAGAGCTGAACTCATGATGGATAACTGCCATATTTCGGTGGGATCCTACTGCTTTCCTAAAGCTCTCAGACACTCGTGGCTGGTGGAATACTGACTTCAGCTAACTAAGAAGTCTGGAGTGTCGAAACTCTACCATCTCATCATCGTTTCACCATTCATGTTTGTATTTTGTCCCAAGTATAGCGGTATAAAACAAATCAAGCTTTTAATGGATTTACTGTACGGCACTGAAATCCGGCGAGTGTGTGCGAAACAAAAAGTTAACTAAGAAATACTCGTACTCTAGCAGTGATTAACTCACAACAAACGAGTCGAGCGCGAGGGTTCTAATGGATTGGCGCTTCCGGAAGAATACGTGCTAAGCGTCACGTGGCTTTTTTGTGGGGAATACAGAAACGTTGTCTTTGTATTGTTAGTTTAGACAGTTTGTCTTGCTGGTTGTGAACACTGCCCAAACGATTTGACTTCTGCGTTGACATACAAGAATTCTCAAACGCTAGGGGAAAGATGTGACACAATTATAAGATGCCACGAAAAGTGTGTTTTTCAGTGACTCATGAGTCATAACTTTACTGAAAAACGTTACATTTTTGACTACATCAAATTTCTTTACAATTATGCTGAGACTATTTAGCCTTGGCTTGAATCATGAGTATCAGTGCGTTCATGTGTTGTTTTCAGAACAAAACAAAGTTCTTGAATTGTATGACAATCAATAATTTTTCATATTTACATCTTTACGGGGAGCAGCTGGCCAAGTGACTAGAATGCTGGGGTCTCCTTGGTGTAATTTTTATGTTGGGGGAAAACAGAAAAACTCTAACCTGCACTGTTCGCGGCGATTGCACTAGCCAGGCGGACTTAATTTACTCAGGCTCAAGACTCCGTGTCCTACATCGCAGGGTGCTATTGTCAGTAGTTGCCAGTATCTTATTATCACCATCATTAAAAAAAACCCTGTATAGCATTAGTCACTATCTATCGCATGCGTTATATTTGAATTGTTAACACTATTGCTTAAAGTCTTATTCTTGTTCTTCAATTTCTTCTGCTTCAGATGCCTGGTCGGAAGCAGACTCTCGTGACTCTCCAATCCGCTCGGTTGTCTGATATTTTTATGACGTTTGTGTCGTTTATGTTAGAGTGTGTTTCTAGCTGTTTAAATTTTCCACATACAACTCTGGTTTAAAGTTCATGTTTCAAACCAGCATAGGGATATGAAACTCTCCTCAAACGCAGTGTAGAAGAGGAAAAGCTATAAGCAAAAGCTGCCAAAGATCTAAGTAAGATTTTTGGTGTGTATTAACTGGTTAAATGCAGTAGGATAATATATCGCCAAATGTGACCTGCTATTTGGACAGAAGGATGATATATCGCGATACTCGGGCCATCATGGTATTTGCTTTATTTCGAAGTATCTTCCGCAATTTCAATACTCAGTGAACGGAAATTTACATTATATTATCTGTTCCTTTGATTGCGCATGATGCCCGGTCCAACCGTACTTCTTGTTTGGTACTGAATCAGTTCATTGCATAATCATCACCATTATCAAGTGTCACACCAAATGGCGTAGAAGTTCCCAGGACTCAGTACCTGATGTTCTGCATCAATTCTGTTGATGATACTCACCCATGCCACTGTTTAGACCCTCCTACATTATTTCTCTCGGTCTGTCTTCGCCTCTTCTACAACTGATCTTTCTATTCATAACGATGTTATTCTTTATTGTCACTCTTCCGATTAAATTAGAAAAGGACACAGTCTGTTTTGCATAGTTGCATATAATGCTCTACCTTCATTATCAGTTTTCTTGAAATTGTTCTTAGTTCTGACAGTCCGTGGTATTCACAATATTGTTCTCAGAAACCACATTTCTCCTACAACCAATCTCTTTCTAAACATTTAAAGATTCACTGCCATAATACAAAACCGGTTCGATATAACATTTCAGTACTCTGTTTCTGACATTGAATGAAAGTGATCTACTACATAAGATACTTTTCATCGTCTGAAATGCAACGGTTGCTTCCTCTATTCAGCTATATTAATTTGCTTGCGCTAAAATCTTTCTATTCACTTCTGGTCTTTCCAAAACTGTGCACCATGCCACACTTGCCGACTTGGAGTCGTGTTTGCGCACGTGACTTCCGGGGTTGATGGCGGCGGACAGGATAAGATGGAAAGCAAATGTAGACATCCAAATTCAACTATTTTTTAGTGCCTGTAACGAACGTGGTTTAAATATGATGTGGTTTGGAAATAATTGGAATAATATGGAACATACGGCATGAAAATAGGAAAGTTTATAGCATCTTCCAGAAGTGTAACTGTTTTGGTAAAGACCTGATTCTAAAAACAGCAATCGGAGTCGGTATTTTCGTTATGACAGCGTGATCGCGCTCTGGCGAAGGTGTTACAAGTGCGATTCTCAATCTCGCATGCTACATTCTAAACACAGTTGTAGTCGAGTTGGAAGCAGACAGCTTAGTTTTCGTACAATGATATGAGTGCCGGTCGTTTAGAAAGCAATGTCAAACTACCAAACGTAAACTTGACAAGAAATCACAAACTGGTCAACAAATACTGAGGTTTACTGCGACGTCCTGTAAAGGAAATACAACCCGATTGACAACCTTATGAAAGTTAATAGATCATACTACTGCATAATTCAATAGTTGACCTTGCTGCAAAGACTCGAACTGTAGAACGGCAGTGTCAAGATTGTCTCTCGGCAGAAACAGACTTTAGAGTGTGACTTTTCAGGCCCTCACATTCATGAATTGGCATATTTATGTAAAATGGCTATTTCCATCCCTCGACACCTTTCTTTGTCTTTCCGAGACAATATCCACATAATTGTTGAAATTATTTGCTGACTATTTAATGTGGCTGGATCGACCCCAGAGCAGTAAGTAAAGTAAGGTAAAAGACACTTTTAAACGCCTTAAGATGCATACAACATATGGTGCAAGACGTCTATTTGCATGGACCAGTCATCACTCATCACTCGGCTGTTGATGTGGTCAGTAACGCACTGACCGTCTTTACTTTTACTTCTCAAAACATTTTCTGGTTCCCATTTTTGAGTGGGTCAACATGGGAGCCCAGGTCAATTTATAAATCAAAACAAAAAAAAACTTGCCCTGATGCAATTTCGAACCTATGACCTCCCGGCCGGCAGGTGAACCATTACGCGACCGCGGATTCCGACGTGATACAGTGGGGGGAACAAGATCAGATGATACCATCAACAGTCTTTGTACTCTCTAAGCTGACGACGATAAGCAGCAACTTCCTGTACACGATATGATGAATACTTGGGATATGGCGTAATAGGCATAGTTTCTATGACCAATCGGTTGACAAGGTGTACAAACAACACTGTCCCTAGACATTTCCACCATTACTGATGTCCATGACCAATTTTAGACTGTAAAAGAAAAGGGCGGTGTTCTTTACTCCACGAGGCGTATTTGCAATATGGTAAGAAATGAAGTAAATGAAACTACCATTTTATACTTCTTGCTGGGTGTTGGGAATATGGCAAGAAAGTAAGTAAATTAAACTACCATTTTATACTAACTGATGTGTATTATTAATATGGTAAGAAATTAACTAAATTAAACTACCACCATTGTGTACTCCTCGAGATGTATTGGGAATATGCTAAGAATTAAGTAAATTAAGCTACCATTTTATACTAATTGAGGCGTATTGGGAATATGGTAAGAAACTACGTAAATTAAACTACCATTTTGTATTTCGTGTGGGGTGTTGGGTATATATATTTTAAGAAATTGTGTAAATTAAACTACCATTTTAAACTTCTCGTACCATATTTGACGTATGGTAATCATCATCATCATGTGACATGCCGATCAGTGTTGGCGGCCATATTTCGCCATTTCACACTATCACAAGAATCGCAGATCAGCTCTCTATTTTTGTCTCAATTATGTCATATGGACAAACCATCTAGATATTTACCCCTCTGTCTTATCCTTACTCTTTTCCCCTCAATCGTGTCAGTTGTCACTAAGCTTTCCAGTTTATTTCTATTCATAGCGTGCCCATAAATTCTTGACGTCTACCACTAATTTCTCTTATTAATTTACGGTTTTCATTTCTTTCTTGTAGGACTTGGTAATTGGTTTTTCTTTCAGTCCATGCTATTCTTCGCATTTTCCACAGACATCACAAGTCCACTGGGACGCAGAGGTGTTTCCAAGGCACCAGGGCCGGGTTATATACTGGCCAAGACCTACTGACGCGTCCTTGTCGAGCGTCCTGGGCAACAGGTCCCTTCGGGGTCCTGGCTAAAGTCAGTAGGATCGCCGATTCCTCCGAAGTCGGAGAGTGTCTGCCTGTACGGTGAGGGACCACCAGTCTGCACACCAATAAGCCAGACATGGGACAACGGATACTCACGCAAAACTCAGGTCCTGTATGACATCACACTGATGTTGGACAACAGGATGCCTTCATCCGACATACAGGACTTCACGTTGGAGCTCAAGCCAACGAACACAAGCAAGCAAGCAAGCAAGCAACAAGTCCACTGGCATTTGATGTTTTCCATCTTGTCTGCTCATTGTCCGCGTTTCACTTCCATACAAAAGTGTAGGTTCTACGTAGCACTTCTACACTTTTTAGTTATCTTTTTATTGGTCAGTATGTTTTCCATCTTGCAAAAAGCTACCTTCGCCATAGCAATTCTTATTCTAATCTATTCAAGGCATCTCTCATCAGATGTTATGACTGTTCCGAGACAGTTTTACCAAATCACTTATTTAAGAATATTCCCATGTACTCGTCGAAATACAAATACATATTAGTCATCTCAGTCTCTTATTCTTTTCTCTGTGTGTTTTTAGATATCCCTCTATTTCGCTTGCCATGTTGACTCATGTAAAAGGATGTTCTAGATATACAATTCTCATGTTTCATCAATATGTACCCTGGTCAGTACCAGTGTCTTTTCCTCAAATCTTGATACGTGGAAGCAGACACTACCATGCCATCAATATAATATTACTTTTCAGTAATAGTATATTACCTTCAAATGTATAGCTAGGTTTACTTTATTGTAAATATTTTTGGTTGTCTTCCTGTATAAATATGCTTCAGAATTGAATATTTTACTCTCTCTCTCTCTCTCTCTCTCTCTCTCTCTCTCTCTCTCTCTCTCTCTCTCTCTCTCTCTCTCTCTCTCTCTCTTATAATTGTCTTAACTCACAAAACAAACAAGACACTGGTTAACTCATACACACAAAATATCATAAAATTAAAAACACACAAGATATTGAATAACACACACACGCACGCACGCACACAAACACACACACACACACACACACACACACACACACGCACGCACGCACGCACGCACGCACGCAAAACAAAACAATTAAACAATACAATATAAGTCTTTTATTTTTGTTCAAATAGATTCCATAAATCAGAAACGAAACAACAAAAAGTCTCAATAAATAACTGACGAAACAAGACCCAAATAAATCACAAGACGCGATATAAATAATTCTCAAAAACAAGTCATTAAATCACACTGGACACAAGACATGAACTAACTCACAAGACAACACACTAAATAATCCACAAAGTAAGACATTTATTAACTTATAAAACAAAACATTAAACAACTGATAAGACAAAGCGTAAGGTAACTCATGAAACAAGACATTAAATAACTCAGAAAACAGGTCATTAATTAACTGACAAAATAAGGCATTTGCACTGAATGATTCACAAAACAAGGCCTTCAATAAATGACAACAGGAAACAATAAATAACTCACAAAACAAGTAACTGAATAACTGACAAAATATGGCACTTGCACTTAGTCACTCATAATAAATAACTCACAATACAAAACCATAAAAAAACTCACAAACCATAATTAACTCACAACACAAACAATAATAACTCACAACACAAAATCATGAATAACTCACAACACAAAACAATAAATAACACACACACCAAACAATGAATAACTCACAACACAAAACAATAAATAACACACACACCAAACAATGAATAACTCACAACACAAAACAATAAATAACACACACACCAAACAATGAATAACTCACAACACAAAACAATAAATAACTCACAATACAAAACCATAAAAAAACTCACAAACCATTATTAACTCACAACACAAACAATAATAACTCACAACACAAACCATTAATAACTCACAATACAAACACAATTTTAAAAAAAAACTCACAACAGAAAACAATAAATAATTCACACCACAAAATAATAAACAACTCACAACACAACTTAATAAATAACTCACAAAACAGAACGCACACAGCACAGTAGATAGGGAGAGAAAAAGCACCCAAAACACAAGCTGTTTGGAATGAGCTATCGTCAGGCTTAATTCTCTCACTATGGGATCTTGGAGTGGTTTGATGCGGACACAGGGATCTTAAGCTCTGACATAAAATACTTGGCGGCGAGGATAGTTCCCCGGTAAAGTGAGCAGACACTGCTAAGTCCGCGCATCAAAGAGATTTTCCTAACTAGCATTAACACCTTATTGATGGCTTCGGATTTACTGATCGTGTACAGCAGATTGATTTATTGCTCTCTTTGGAGGCACTGCGTCGTTCTTTATTTTGTTTTGTCGTTTCTTTGTTTCGCACTAAATGCAATGTTCTTTGTTGTCTTTTTGTTTTTGAAAATTCGTATTTTAGACATGCTGATTTCAAAGCACCAGATATTATAAAATCATAGAAGTGATTTAAAGGATTGAACAATAAATACGGCTGGACTATGTGAAATAGAGAAGATATTTCTTCTTCTTCTGCGTTCATCCGGAGTTTTTTTTTTTCCGGACGTGATCGCGTTGTGCCTTTTTA
Source organism: Cepaea hortensis (assembly GCA_963921405.1). Taxonomy (NCBI): domain Eukaryota; kingdom Metazoa; phylum Mollusca; class Gastropoda; order Stylommatophora; family Helicidae; genus Cepaea; species Cepaea hortensis. The sequence continues at coordinate 27,116,030 of OY992877.1, read as the reverse complement.
CAGCAGAGCTGCGTTCTTGCGCCGTTAGGCCGACAGATCCGACTTCTGCGGGCATTTGTTGACCGGGTTAACCTTCCCGGGGGAGAAGATACAATGCTGTGGAAATACGTCCAACATGTAACTGAACACTCGACTATGGAATAAGGACATAATTCACACTAGCCATTGAAATATAACACCAGTTATTAATGCATATCACTGAAATCAAATAGCAGCAATTAAAATGGGGAATAAAGAGGGTAATTATGAACGAAAAAAAGATAGAAGTACGGCAGGGATTTGTTTTGTCACCGGATCTCATCTCTCTCTCTCTCTCTCTCTCTCTCTCTCTCTCTCTCTCTCTCTCTCTCTCTCTCTCTCTCTCTCTCTCTCTCTCTCTCTCTAAAGCGAAGTAAAGATGAGAGAGATCAAGGAGAAGAAATAAACACTAATCGAAAGTCATAATATAAACAATCTGCGCTATGCACATGACACAGTTTTGAAAGCGGAAAATACAAACATTCTACAAACATTGTTGGACTCTGTAGTAACAGAGAATGCAAAGAAATGACTCTCCTCGAATATCAAGAAAACAATAGCAATTGGGATATCACAGAAAAAGGTAACACCAAAATGTGAAATGGAAATAGAAGGAAATATTATTAACCAAGTGTGATAATTTTAACTACAGAGGGACATTTATAACTTCAGATAGAAGGTGCACAACAGATATTAAGAACAGAATAGGGTAAGCAAAAGCTGCATTTAAGAAACTGAAAAGTATCTTATGCAATAAGTCACTATCATTTAATGTAAGAAGGAGAATGCTGAAATACAATGTAAATCAGTTTTGCTGTATGGCAGTGAATCTTGCAATGTAAATTAACAAATTAGAAAGACCTTGGAAGCAAAAGGCAAAAGAGATGTTACGAATTCCTTGGACTGCCAATGATGACTGCCTGAAAGAGGCTAATAAAACTAAAACATTATATACAGCAATACGAAAGGGACAAACGACTTTCTTTTGGTTATGTGGTGAGAAGGAATGTGTTGAGAACATCGTGCCACCTGGAAAGATCAAGGGGAAGAGAGGCAGAGGCCGACCATGATAAATTATGTTGGATGAAATGAGACGGTGGCACGAAGGAATATCATCAGCAGGGCTGGCCATGAACACCAAAGATCGATATAAATGAACACCTACGCCAGATGGCAGGACACTTGATGATAATATCACTTTATTATTTGAAAGTAGATCACTTTAAATTGATTTTGAAGGTGTGATGCGCAGGCGATCAGAATGAAATAGCAAAGTACCGAATTAACATTGCCTAGTTAACCAGAAAATCCAATAAATTCTGTAGTTGATTGCAACTTCATTTACATGATATGCAACAAACATTTTCACTATTATATTAATTTACCAGCTGACCCGGCCCGGCTTCGCCCAGCCTCTGGTGGGGAGCATCTCATTTAATTCATATAAGTAGTCATATAAGCTCCCGTTCCCGTTCCCGACTATCTACCTGTCTGTCTGTCTATTATTAGAAAGAGCACATGAAAGATCTTTACATCTTCCCCCAACAATTAACTTGGGTAAATGGAGCGTCTCATTTAATTCATATTCGGCCCCTGCTCCCGTTCCCGTTCCCAAAAAAGACGACCCGGTCCGGCTTCGCTCAGCCCCTGGCGGGAAGCGTCTCATTTAATTCATATTCGGCCCCTGCTCCGGTTCCCGTTCCCATATAAGAAGTCCGGCCCGGCTTCGCCCAGCTCCTGGCAGGGAGCATCTCATTTAATTCATATAAGTAGTCATATAAGCTCCAGTTCCCGTTCCCGGAAAACTGGCGAACAGATTGAAAGAGAACAATCTTCATCCCAATAACTAAATAGGGAGCAGGGGGATGAGGTGGGGGAGGGGAGGAGGAGGGAGGGGAGGGGAGGAGGAGGGGGAGGAAGAGGAGGGGGAGGAGGAGGGGGGAGGAGGGGAGGGGGAGGAGGAGGGAGGAGGAGGGTGGAGAAGGAGGAGGAGGGGAAGGAGGAGAAGGATGAGGGGAAGGAGGGGGAGGAGGAGGAGGGGAGGAGGGAGAAGGAGGAGGGGGAGGGAGGAGAGAAAGGAGAGAAGGGGGAGGAGAGAAGGGGGCGGAGGAGGAGGGGAGGAGGAGCAAGAGAGAGGGGAGGGGGAGGAGAAGCAGGGGAGGAAGAGGAGGAGGAGGAGAGGATTAGGGGGAGGAGGAGGAGAAGCAGGGGATGAAGTGGAGATAGGGCAGGAGGAGGAGAAGGGGTAGGAGGAGGAGAGGGAAGGAGGGGAGGAGGGGGAGGGGAAGAGGAGGATGGGAGGAGGAGAATGGGAGGAGAAGAAGGGAAGAGATGGAAGAAGAGGAGGATTGGGGGTGAAGAAGGGGAAGGAGGAGGAGGAGGAGGAATATAACGCATATGCCTGTAGATAACTGTAGCGAAAAGGTCCACCTATTTGAGAAATATGCAAATATGCAAAATAAAATGCTGGGGTTGACTGCAACGTTCTGTAAACGATATGCAACTTACTTTTAAGGAAGTGACTAGTGGATCTAGCAGATACTCACTACTCCAAGGAAAGGCCAGACTGACCCATAATCAGACTGCTAATGGTACCATTGGTATTGGCAGTCTTCGCTTGCTATTCTGATGAGGACGGGGTACTAGTAAGAATGCCCCGAGTGCTGTGGTGTCGGTTCTTGAGTCAACTCAGCTTTCCCAAAAACTTTCGAGTACCCATATTTATGAGGCCAGGTAGACACTGAAATTATGTAGTCCATAGTTGTTTTTTTTTAAATCCGTCTCAAGGACAGCTTGGGCAGCAGAGGTGTGCGCTAACCACTGGACTTCTGTAACTCATCTCCTTTTGTTAATTTGTACATGCGTGACTCCATCTTTGTGTTAATGTGCTAGTTGAAGTTTTCCTTATTGCTGTAAAATACACCATACTGTATCTGAATGGTAAGCTGTAGAAAGAAAGAAATAAAACGATCTCATCACGAATGTGGAATATTCGCTAGGATCTTCTGACTCGGAGATATTAGAAGAAATAACAGTTATTTAGGGCTCCGGTTGTGGGCACCTCATCAGTCACCTCGCCGGTTTCACTAACAGCCACGAACCAAAGAGCCGGGTGGCTAAAAGGCCAATTAAGAAATGGGCACGCCGATTGTTAAGTTTCCTGACAGAGTCGCTGTTCCACGTCACGTCACGAAGCACTTCTCTCGGGTTTTGACCAGAGACCAATCGGACCAGTTAATGAAACCGCTGTACGCGTCCGCTTGTATTTCTTTTAAACTGATAGACCGGAAGTGTAAGGGGGCTTCTTGGATTTGTACGTCTCAGGTCTCAAAATTAAAGGAAATAGGAAAGGATTGCTGTCTGACTAAATAACCGTAAGGGACAGACAGACGGTGTGAACGAAAAAATGTTAATAACAAATACAAATAGGTATCTGACGAATGTCTTATAAAAAATATCTTCTTCTTCTTCTTCTTCTTCTTCTTCTTCTTCTTCTTCTTCTTCTTCTTCTTCTTCTTCGCCTCATCCTCCTCCTACTCCTTCTTCTTCTTCTTCTTCTTCTTCTTCTTCTTCTTCTTCTTCTTCTTCTTCTTCTTCTTCTCCTTCTTCTTCTTCTTCTATTTCTTCTTCTTCTTCTTCTTCTTCTTCTTCTTCTTCTTCTTCTTCTTCTTCTTCTTCTTCTTCTTCTTCTTCTTCTTCTTCTTCTTCTGCTCCTCCTCCTGCTTCTTCTTCCTCTTCTTCCTCTTCTTCTGCTCCGCCTCTTCTTCTTGTTCTTCTTGTTCTTCTTGTACTTCTCATTCTTATTCTTCCACTTCCACTTCTGCTTCTGCTTATTCTTCCTCTTCTTCCTTCTTCTTCTTCTTCGTTGTCTTTTTCTTCTTCTTTTAAATTTTCTTCAGGTGTCTTGTCTGAAGCAGACTTTGGCCATTCAATCAATCATGTGCCATGCCGGAAAACGTGGGCGGTCATGACTCGCCATTTCACTCGATCACCAGTGTCGTGGATCAGCTCAGTGCTCCTGTCTCGTCCATGCCATGTGGCCAAGCCATCCAGGTATTTTCCTCTCGGTCTTCCTCTTGGTCTGTTCCCCTCGATCTTGCCAGTTGTCACTAAGTTCTCCAATCCATTTCTTCTCATAACATGTCCAAAAAATGTTGACTGTCTACGTCTAATTCCTCTAATCAGTTTACGATGTTCATTTGTCTCCTGTAGTACTTGGTCATTGGTTTTTCTGTCTGCCCATGGTATTCTTTGCATTTTCCTCAGAAACCATATTTCTGCAGCCATCAGATGCTTTTCAGCTTGACTGCTCATTGTCCAAGATTCACATCCATATAAAAGAACAGGCTCTATGTATCCCCTCAACACTCTTTTTCTCGTTTCAATTGACATCTTTTTATTGGTCAGAATGTTTTTCATCTTGCTAAAGGCTACTTTCGCCATGGCGATTCTTGTTCTAATCTCTTCAAGGCATCTCCCATCAGATGTTATAACTGTTCCAAGATAATTGTACCGATTCACTTGTTGAAGAATATTTCCATTTACTTGTATATTACATTGTGGCACTTCTTCTTTCCTACTGACGACCATAACCTGAGTCTTTTTACAATTTAATTCTAACCCCAGTTGCTCACTGTGTACAACAACCGCATCTACTAATTTTTGCAGGTCCTGCGCATTGTCTGCAATTAATACTGTATCATCTGCATATCTAATGTTATTGATGTTTCGTCCTCCAATGCTGATTCCATTTATATCCTCAACATTTCTGAAAATATTTTCACTGTACAGGGAAAAAAGATCTGGAGACATCACACATCCCTGCCTAACACCTCTCTTAATTGGCTGATACTGCCCTACTTCATTATCAATCCTTATTGCAGCTTGTTGTTTCCAATATATGTTTTTTATAAGTCTAATGTCTTTCCCATCAATTTGTAGATCTGCAAGCATATCCACCATGCTGACATGTCTAATGCTATCAAAAGCCTTTGTATAGTCAATAAAGCAAAGATGGATATCCTTGTTTACTTCTATAGCACGTTCAATAACTGTTCGCAGCATATACACAGCATTTACTGTACCCTTTCCTTCTACAAACCCGCATTGTTCTTCCCCTATTTCAGGTTGTATCTTCTTCCTCATTCTTTGCATGATAATTCTTAGCAAAATCTTTGTGATGTGACTCATTATACTAATTGTTCTATGTTGATCACATTCCAAGGTTCCTGATTTCTTTGGGATTGCAATAAATATAGAGTTACATAATTCAGGAGGTATATCTCCAGTATCATATAATGTGTTCAGCAGTCTGGTGACTTGATCTAGTCCAAATTCTTCTAAAGCTTTAATCATTTCTGATGTGATGTTATCTGCACCGGGGGTCTTGCCAGTTTTCATATGCTTAAGAACAATTCGAACCTCCATCTCCAAAATTGGCGGTCCTTCATTATTAAATCTAATATCATACTGTTCGTCTCTGTTATCATCATAAAGGTGTTTCACATAATCTGTCCATACCTGTTGGCCATTACTGCTCTACATTCTATTCTGTTGTTTGACTTTTGTAATGAAGTTGATGCTGCATACATTACTGTTAGTTGTCCAGCTCTTTAAGCGTTCCATTCACATCTTTCTTTTCCTTTCTCTGCCTCTCTTGTCTGATATTTTTCCACATAAGGCTAATTTCTCTGTTCTATCTCCAACCATAAATGCGATTTTCTTTGTGGATTTAATTAGTGATCTACGAACGCCTGCACCTGTCAACACCCGAGAATGTGTTTTATTGTCTGTCGACGATATTCTCAATATTCTTCTTAAAAGTACAGTTCCGCTGAAGAAGAACAGGCCACACACTTTTTAGTTATTGGGATGAACTGAAAAATATGCTAGAAACTGTCAATTTTGAAGACAGAAGAAGGAACCGTGAGTGCATAAACAATAACATGCACATTTATAACTTTGAAATGGCGTGACACAAATTAGACTACAAATTGGAGGGAAAGAAAAGTGTAAAATGTAGCTTAAAAGCCGACAGGGTCGACTTCATTGCACCGGGTGTTATCCCTTTTGGCTCATTCTATTTCAGCAGCACGGAAAACTTCGCACAAAGCACGAACTCCGCAGCTCAAGTGCCGACCCCCAGGAGTCTCCGAATAAAATGAAAAGTTAGAAAACAGAAAAATAATTCAAAAGAACGAAAACGAGAAACAGGTCGATAAATTAATATGTATAGGTTGTCAGTGAGAGACCGAAGATGACGATTTTGTATTAGAAGACGAAGTAAAGTTCAAAGCTATTATGAACACCGAAGTTTAGACAAATGTCACTCCAAATGACGGGATGGCTAGTAGAGAATATGACATGTGAGAAATACAAATTATATAAAATAGCCATCTCATCTCATCTCATCATGTTCCTCTTGTACCTTGCGGTGTCGAGGTGATGTATAAACATCGTGAGAGTGCCAGATTATGGGCTTCAAGTATCGATATTCCCATGGACTCTGCTATTCCCTCCGTCCAACGTTTACGTCATCGGCCTCTTCCTCTGTTTCCATCTGGTCTGAATATCATTGCTTGTTATGGTATGCTGTTGAATGGTAACCTACTTGAATGGCCAAACTATTTGACTTGCTGCTTTTTAATAAAATCTAGTGCTGCTATAACCCCTACTTTAGTCCTGATTTCTTCATTTCTGATCTTATCTCTTCTTGATACATTGAGTATTCTTCTCATGAATCTCGTTTCTGTTGTTGTGATTTTTCTTTTCTCTTTTTCTGTCATTGTCCAGGTTTGGCATTGGTAGCATAGAGTTGGTAGGAAGACTGTGTTGTAAAGTGCTTTCTTAGTAGTTATTGATACATGTTTGTTCTTTAGTATTGATACCATTTGTCCAATGAGTTGGTTCGCCTTATTGCATCTATTTTCGATCTCGTCTTCTGATCTGCCATTTGATGATATTATACTTCCTAGGTACTTGAAACTCTTTTCTTGTTTCAAGGGATGTTCGCTTAGGTGAATATATATGTATGTATATATATATATATATATATATATATATATATATATATATATATATATATATATATATATATATATATATATATATATATATATATATATACATATATATATATATATATTCTGCAAAGTGTGGAATGAGCATGGCCCTGCAGCCAGCAGGGTTAGGATCGGCTAGCCTCTCCTAGGAGGGGTGAAAATTAGTAGCAGGCTGTGTTTTGGATCACTTGTGTCATTTTGTATAAGTTTTTAACAGCACAAAATTTTCTACATCTGGATTTCGCAACAGGTCTGTAGTGTTGTGTCGAAATAATATAACAAAGTCATTCAGTGCGTCACACTTATCGGCATCACACTTGCATCAATGGAATGGGTTTAAAGTGCAGAAAAGATTTGAAAATTTAAACAATGTAAAAACACCAAGTATCGGGTAGCTTTACAAAATACAATTACAGAAAACAGCGTACGTTACGGTGACATGCTTTCATCAGCAAACACCAAGAAGAAAAAGAAGAAAATACAAAAAAATTAAACCTCGTAATGTCATCATATGGGTGTGTGTTATAAGCCAACAGTACAATATCATCCCTATTGCCCACTGTGTTCATTGAAATCTACTTATATACTAATATATTCTTTTTCTTTTTCATGTGTAATCATGTGTCTCGCCTTTTTGCACTATACGCACCCATCAATTAATTGATTAAATCATTACAACTAAAGACCTCAGAAATGTGCAAACATGTGCTATTTCTTTGTGTAGAAAGATGGAGAGAATGAACGTCCAACTCCACCAACATTACAGCAATCACCTAATTTACAACTTACTCATAGGGTTGATCACACCGTAGAAGTGGCTACACTACCATTCAAGCACTATCAAGAAAGCTCAGAGTAAATCGCGGGCTTCGCTTTACGATCCTATTTATTTCTTTACTGCTAGTATAGACTGCCTAGAAAGAGACCGTGTCTTCCAGTCTGCTGATTTTCCTCGGGAAAACTTCCCATTTATGAAACCCGGGAAGGGTCAGAGTTCACGAGAAACTGGTTAAATTGTGTTGTTTCCAACTTAGGACTAGGTTCTGGGCTTACTGATTTGTTGAATGATTGAGTGATCGATGTTCTTGATCTGCCTTGCTTTGACTGTCTGTATACATCACAGGCAACTGTATTATTGCACTCTTTTGGAACCATAGCAAGTAGAGGTAATCTTGTTATCAGTTGGGCACGTATTTGGGGGTCATTCTATTCTAAATGTCGGGGTAGAAGATGCCAAGTTTTGTCATGACTCATATCAGTAATCCACAGGTCGAGTGTACTTTATCTGGCTGTGATGAAGTGTAAAGGTCAGTATGCTGTACAGTTCTAAGGTGGCAAGGGTTGCACGTGTAATGTGCTTTATTAAGTGCGGTGACCATCTCCCTTGTAAAGTATAGTTTCCTTCTCAGTATCAGAGGAAAGCTGTCGGCTTTACAGCTCTTATATGAAAACGTATGTATTCATCTGATATAGATGCCGGCTCTGTCGCGAAGAGATTCCGAATGCAATTCGTAATCCCGCCTACCGCGTTCGAAACACAGCTGTGGGCGATTTGGAATAACAGAGAACATTACGGTGACAATGTCTAGCACTGTATTTTCATACAATCTTATGAGCGCCTGTCGTTCAGAAAGCAATGGCAGTCTACTGAACGTAAACTTGTCAAGAAATTACAAAAAGCCAAACAATTATGTGTTTGACTGCGACGTCCTGTAAAGTATATTCAACTAACTTTTCTTTTTACAGAAGTAACAGGGCTGGTCGCAGTGGCAACCACGTTCACTTGCCGGCCCAGGGGACGATGTGTTCGAATATTCATCGAGGCGGATTTGTTCTTAAATTGACGTCTGTGTCCAGGTCGACTCAAAATAAAACTGTTGCCGGGAAATGTTCGGGGAAGTAGCGGTTGCCGGTGTGACATTGGCTACTTCACCACCTTCTTGCCCATTGGTCCATAAACAATATGGAGCTAGCACCATATACCCAATACTGATCAATACGGGGAACTGATTCAACTGATTTAGTACCATTACTGTTGCATGCTGGGAGGGTTTATGAAATACCAGAAGAAATAAAAAGAGCTTTCCTTAAAAGTCGCCACGTAGTGTTCAGGTTAGGTCTTTACCTTTTGTTAGATAATAATCTCTTATTATACCGAGGTGTGAACCCGCGTCTCATGATCAGTGTGCTTGATACAAAACCCCTCAAAAGCCCACTTCTCAATGAGGTAACCGGAGGACGAAAAGGAAACTTTATTAGGGGATAAATGTATCCAGGATTTTCGACTGAATTTTTCTCCCAACATTCTTCTCACGCGAGACCGTCAGGTTCAGGCAAAGAGTGGAGTGCCCTCCATACTGTCGGAGCTCACAAGGAAATTGAGTTTGGACACCCTGTTCCCACCACGAGTCGGCCAATGGACTAATGTGAAATAGCGTCGAGAGTCGGCTTGGCTCGTAGAACCCGTTTCCGGTTCCTATCTGGCCGAATGTCAACCGGGATGATTGAAACACGACAAACATGACTTGAATAGACCAGATTCGGGGCTCATGGGCGACCACAGTACATAACACGAGTTTCCTCAGTGCCAGAAAATCACCTTGGAAGATCGATACACTTCCCACTTTTTTTCATCTGCTTCTTCAAATCCTAATAACATGCTAAGACGCAATGCAATTCCAGGTACTTGCTTTGTTGATAGTTCCAATTTAGGATAATTTTTCGTACTTTCCAAACAGAATATGCCTTATTTCGGTGTCGCAAGTACCCGGGTATTTTTGTTTGCAAATAAAGATTTGAGTGGAAATGTTTATGTCTGTTTGAATCCCGTTTCTTGAGAAGTAGCCAGATATGTCATACATGTTAAAATACCTTACAATTGCATTATAAACTGTTGGTGTTTTATTTTAACATCATTCGCTTTTTAATTACCCTTTTCTTATTTCTATTCTTCATTTTATTGTTCTTCAGTTTTCGTTATCCCGCAGACTATGTCATAAATATACTTAACTTTTTAGCGCAGCAAGTCAAGTTAGTTAAGGATCCCTCTACACGCCTTATGGGCCATTTGGCATATGGTGCCAGACTCATATTGTACATAGAACAACCGGCACCCGCTGAGTGACATGGTCAGTGTCTCGGCGGTCACCTTTGCTTCCCACGACAGTTTCTGACACCCATTTTAGGCTGGGCCTCTCTGGGAGAGCCCCGGTCAATTTAAAAAAAAAATTTGAATCCGCCCCTGTGTGGATCGAACCCATAACCACCAAGCCCGAAGGCTGGCGTCTAGCCGCTACACTACCGCGGCTCCTACTATTTAGTATAACCGTTAGTCTGATCCCATAAACTGGCTGTATAAACAGAAATCAAAATCAGATGTCAAAAAACAAGTGCTCTTATATATAAATGATCACCCATACTGAAACACCCATGCATACCTATGCCAGCCAAACGACGGATTATAAATGGAATTTAATTACAACTCGATACTAACAATGTCCAACTTGGACATTATGCTGAGAAGAGCTACCAACTTATCTATCCGAGACAGAGTAAGAAATTATGTTATTAGATTACCGGTGGTATCAACACTTTGTGCTACATACATTAAAAGGCAGAAGATCACATGATTCGGCCATCTCGGTAGAATACAACAATGTTAGTTACCAGCACTGGCGCTACTTCAACGAAGACTTGATACAAGAGTAAGAGGGCGATCGAGACACAGATAGATTCGCGACATTAATGACACTGTAGAATCACACAGAATGACTCTGTAGAATCACACAGAATGACACTATCCAGTGCCACCCATCGGGCGCTTGAACGTCAATCCACTTCTCGAGGCTTGACGGCATAAATAGAAGAATATCATGGTTATTTAATCATGATTGTTGAGGTTTTATCCCGCATAGGTCATTAAACCAGGACCTAAACTGATCACAGACCACGGATTTGTTCACCTGGCCAGGCAAGTGTATTAGTCCCTGCACTACCTCAGCTCCCTGGCTCAACATGCTCAACAATTACATGGTAACGCCAGCTTGGCCCAAAGAGTGTTGGCTTTGGCTTATATATGCTCGAAATTATAGCTCTGAATGATCTGTTGTCCATTTGTGAGAAATGGTGTGCCGGATGTAAAGATTGCATAAAAAGCATGAATGAATTAAAGAAAATCCACAATCTGAAATCATAAAAGACTATCGTTATCGAATGACCCTTACTTTCTTTCTCTCTCTCTCTCTCTCTCTCTCTCTCTCTCTCTCTCTCTCTCTCTCTCTCTCTCTCTCTCTCTCTCTTTCATCTCTCTCTCCCTCTCTCTCTCTCTCTTTCTCTCTCTCTCTCTCTCTCCCTCTGTGTATGTGTGTCTGTCTCTGTCCGTAGCCGGAATACCACAATTCATGCGTTTTGAAGTCAAGCAATATGAGTAAATGAGACAAAAGTGTATCCTTATTCTAGCATGAGACTGAAAGTTGAGGCTGTGACGGTAGTCTTCCGATGGTTGGAAGCAGCACCGCCAAACATGTGTTATAAAGGACTCACGGAATATGCTTCGAAAAGTGCAAACTAGAACGATCCAGGTGGTGTGGCTAGCATAGCTCAACAGGGCGTGGATTGCAAGAATATCGCAGATTTTCTACCCAGGGCATACAGGTTTGTGGGGCAAATATGACCGGCACTAAATTGTGCAACCTATTAATTTGTCTTCATTATTCAAATATATTGTGTTTTGGTTAACAAAACATGTAGTTATCATTTGTTTTTTCAAATTTCACTCGCATCCTATGACGATATACGAACATAATCTGACCCTGTTCGTCCTTTTAACTATTTATGACAGGGTCTCCCACGTTGATGTCCTAACGAGTCGTATAGTGGGGTGTGCTTTCATCTCTGTTGAAAACAAAAAGTAGCTCACTAATGCAATTTGTTATCAGAATGCAAACAACAAAAGTCCATGGAATCAAACCTCCCAACTGTGGAGACGTTAAGCAGAGAACGCCACCCATGATGACCAATGCTTCGGCATTTACTCAGGACTCTTGTTTACACTCCGCCAAAAATAATAAAGATACCTTCATGAAGCGACGTGCACTTAAGTCATCGCGAGCCGCACCAAGTTCATTTCCGTCGTCTTAGTAAAGCCTCAATTCATGGTTGATTTGTCCACATTTTAATCGAACCATTAACTGATGACATAGCCGTTCGTTATAAAACAAGGCGAGCTATAGAAACATGCATCAAAAGCGGATATTTTTGCACAAGTTGTAAATTTTTATATAAAAAGGTCCATCCCGCGTATAACTGCAACCGTGTCCTCCTCTATATCTGTAATCAAGATATGCGTCCTCAAATCCGCGGCAACGCATTTAATAGTCGTGCTCTTCGGTGTCTAATATGTATTATTCATATGACCATATGCAACGTTGATGTGAAGACGAAATCACTGCCATTAACTCTTTAACTCTCCCATTATCCGCTTGCTCTATTACATATTTTATAACTAAGTCTTTTTGATGACTATAAATTCTTTTGGCTACTCAAATAAATGGAGTCATGTCAGTGCAAGGGTTAGCGTGCTGGCCTAGCGGCCCGCAGGTCAGCATTTGGAATCCCCTTTAAAACAGGGATTTTGTTTATTGACCTGGGCTCTTAGGTCGATCCGGCAAAAAAGGTAGAAAAGGGCGTGAAAAGTGGAGAAAGCCACAAAACACAGATGTCTGTCCTTTCTTTACTGTTATACTATTATTACAATATTATTTGGATGTGCATGATTATTTACCGACCTTGGCCGTATCATGGTCAGCCCAACCAGCAAACACGCTCCTTGTTCGTTTTCCTGACGTATGAATAGTATGTTCCAACCTTCACACGAAGACATATCCTTGTACTTTCTGTTCTATAGGCTGACTTCTTTCAGCACTCACACTGTTTCATATTTAGAATCTCCGTGGCGAAGGGCTTACGGACGCTGTTCGTAATCCCGTATACCCGCGTTCGAAACACAGCTGCGTGCGATTTGGCAGCAGACCAATTTGCATTGGTTTTGCGTTGGTATCGGTGCCGGTCGTTCAGAAAGCAATGGTAAACTACTGAACGTAAACTTGCCAAGAGATCACAGCGGCAAAAATGCTGTTGACTGAGATGTTCTGTAAAAAAGGATATGCAAAAATAAAAATAAAAAGATAAGTATCACATATTGTATTTCATCGTGCTGATTATGCCCTAATGTAGTCATTGTAGTATCCTCTACCTGTTTCATATGTTGTTTTCTTTTGTTGTTGTTGTTTTTGTTGTTTGCTGATGAAGGCTTGTAGCCTCAAGGTCCTCTGTTTTCTGTAGTTGTATTTTGCCAAGCTGCCCTAAACTTCGTACTTTTCTATTGTTCAAGGTATGTCTAGACTCACAAACTAAGTTTCAGAGATATTTCTTGGAAAGAAAGCACGGCGAGGTAGACAATTGGTCAGTTCATCTGACAAGTTGTGACATAATATGTCTGAAGTTCAAACAATGTAGTGTTTTTAACTGAGAAATATATATGATAAAGCCCAGGAGACAAAAATGAGCACTCTTTCAGCATTTAATCAACTCTAATGTCCACGTATTTACAAGGTATTCGTAACGAACTGTTTGCTCGATTGATTGATTCGTTGCTTGGTTGGTTTTGGGTGGATTGTTCCGTGGGTGATTGGTGAATTCTTTGAAAGACTAAGTTTTAACCCTAAGTCCTTCCCACTTTCGCCCAAGTCGTTTGAGCCCCATCGGAGTGAATTTGGTGTAGAGACATACTATCAGCCCTGTAACGAAGTACTATTTCTGCTTGACATGTGATGTAGAGCTGTCGTTCCCTTCTCTAAGCTCACACACCAGCGGGATATGTCTGACCTGTATTGAAACATCACAGCTCCGGAAGATTGTATTGGGATCTTACCGGGAGTGTATTCGAGCACACGCGGGCACACTGAGGTTAGGCCTAGGGTGTTAATGTGTCCCCCTCGGGTGCTAAGTATTCCATTGTCAGCAGACGCCCATGGTGCTCAGGGGGAATCCTTAACATATAGTTTGTCGTGGGTTTCTAGATGCCCAGTGTTCTTGGCCGCCCGGTTTACTCCACTGCAAAGGTGATATACATGACTCATCACCATCATCATGTGCCGTGCTAACTGGCGTAGGCGTTCATATCTCTCCATAGGTCTCCTTAGTGTTCTAGACCAAGTCTGCTGATAATATTTCTACACATCACCGTCTCAGTCCATCCAGCATAATTTCTCTTGGTCAACCTTTTGCCTCTGTTCCCCTTGATCTTTCCAGTTGTCACGGTGTTCATCTATGCATCTCTCTCACATAACCAAATAATTCTTGTTCTAATAGTTGTATATAACGTTCTAGTTTCATTAGCCTCTTCCGAGCAGTGGTTTGTGGTTACTCTGGCAGTCTAAGGAATTCGCCCCATATGTCTCTGGAACCACATCTCTGTTGCTTCTAAGATCTTTTCAATTTGTTCATTCCCTTTCCGTGATTCACTGCCATACAGTAAACAGGTTCTGTCAAACATTTCAGCACGCTATTTCTTGCATTCAATGACAGAAATTTTTCATACACGTCTACGGTCAGCTATATGTATTCCCCGACGCGCTCTATGTGTATTCACCCATGTGTAGAATAGGTACCCTAGATAAGGAAAGAAACAACATGGACTACGAATATGGTCACCGCACCGTGTAAAACGATAATGTAGTATATGTGAACTTACTCTTTCAGCTAGACACGTTAGTCATTTGGAGATGCCAGATTTCAATTCTGGAACACCTACAGCTTTTCATGTTTCTGATGTATAATGTGTCCTATTTTTGCTAATTCTTTCTCTTTGACTGCAGCCAGTCCAAGAATCTCTTATCAAAGAAAAAATAAACTGCCCCCTTCCCTCCGCTAGCCTATGGGTCACCCTTGGCAAAGGTGGAGTAACACCCCTCCCCTTCCCAGTCAGGGTAAGGTACAGCTATTGATGCAGGTGGTGGATGGAGTTGAGGAGCAGCGGACAGACAGTTGTAGTTTATGATCTCCAATTTCACGAAGGTAGGCAGAGGATCTCTTTTTGGAGACATTGGCTACGGTCATCGACCAGTTTGGTCATTGCTAAGAAGGAAAGCAATCGCAAACTACATTCTTTACTATGCCTAGAAAATCATGTTTAGTCAATTCATAGAGAACCAGAGAACCTGAGTAAAGGGGTGTTCCATAGGAGTAGCCTCGTTCGGTAGGGCTAGTCATCAGATGAGAGGATATGAGAGAAATCGCCATTGGGGAAGACAGCATCACTAATATAAGGTATGTAGATGATACAGTATAGATTGGAAACAACGAACGGGATCTGCAACATTTAATAGATGCTGTTATTGTACACAGTGAACAACTAAGGTTAGAACTAAATTGTAAGAAGACACAGATTTTCGTCGTCTATAAGAAGAAGAAAAAAATACCATAATCTAATATACGAGCAAGTTAGAATATGTTTAAACAAGTGAATCGTTACAGCTATCTTGGAACTATCATAACATCTGATGGAGGGTGTCTTAAAGAAATTAGAACAAGAATCGCTATAGCTTTGGCAAAAGGAAAACATATTGACCAATAAAAAGATGTCAATTTCAGCGGGGGAAAAATAGAGTAATGACGTGGTACATGGAACCAATAGTTTGGTATGGATGTAAAGCGTGGACAATGAGTAGACAAGTTGAAAAATATCTAAAGGCAATGGAAATGTGGTCTCTGCGGAAAATACGAAGAATGTCATAGACAGTCAGAAAAACCAATGAGCACATCCTACAAGAAACATATTTAACCGCACTGATTAGAGGAATTAGACATAGTCAAAAATTTTGGGCACGTTATGAAAAGTAATAAACTGAAGAATTTTGTGACAGCTGGCAATATTGAGGAGAAAAGAACAAGGAGGGATACAACGAAAGAAATATCTAGATGCCTTGGTCATATTGGATAATACGGACAAAAACACAGATCTGATCCACGACTTTGGTGATCATGTTAGATGGCGAAACATGACGGCTTATCAATATGGCACCTGATGATGATAAGCCCCAGTAGACATCTGCAAATGTATTACTTATGTGAAATACTTACATTCCACAAGTTAAGACACCAACTGTCACGGGAATACCACGTCTAGTGTTTTTACAGCTCTCAAGACATTCAACCATAAAGCCACATTCTATGATCTCAAGGGAAGCCTGTCTGTCAGTTGTCTGTGGTCCACAATGGAACATTAAGACCGATCTCACACATTCAGGAGCTTGTTCGGGTCGCATAGAAGTATGGCGTCCGCTTCTAACTAGAAAATCGCCGTGTTTTACTACATCTGTTATGTGTGAAATAAAACATAATCGGGATATAATCCAACAGCTATATTTTAACAAGGAAACCACTGGGTTCTACTACAAATGCTGTTTTTATTTTTTCTATTCCAACTCTATGTTGAAACTAACAATTTAACGGGCTCTAATCCAGCTGACAAGTTTTTACTGGACATCACCTGGTTTAGTATAATTTCTATGTTTTAACTAAAGAATCACCGGATTTTAATACAATATTTACGTTGTCACTAGAAAATCACAGGGTGTTATTGCAATTGCTATTTAAACTATAAATTAACCGTGTACTAATACAATTGCTACGTTTCAACTATAAATTCAACGGGTACTAATATAATTGCTACGTTTTAAATATACATTCACCGGGTACTAATACAATTGCTATGTTTTAACCAGAAAATAACAATTTATAATTTAATTGCCGTGTTTTAACTAGAAAATCACCTAGTATATTTTCGTAACAATCTTTTTCAAATGTAACAATATTTGTAAGGTGATGTTGTACTTTCCTGTAATCTCTAAGTAGTAATACATCGGTGCCTATGAGAAAAGGGCAAAAAACTGTAACATCGTGTAACAACAGGAAATATTTATGGAAAAACAGATAAAGGAAGATAACTGGAAATTCATGACAGTATTTCGTCATAGGCTGAAAATTCCAACGCAAAAACTGAAACATTCTGTCTGAGAAAAAAACATGTGAAGAAGCCCAATCGCCCACGGTAGCTAGACAGAAACTTGGCGATTATGATGGTGGTAATGATGATAGCGGTCAGGACAAGAGCAAATGATTAACAGGTCTCATATTTACGATGAGCTCTTAAGAAAAATACATCGACATTGTTAAATCCTAATAAACATGTCGGTCTTAAAACAAGACAAGATATTTCACAACGTTCAAATCATTAAAATTTTCTCCTGTATAGATAGATATCTCCCTGCAGAGCAACTGGCGAAATTCACAATAATGTATTCCCTTAGTTAATTTAAACAGAAACGACAAAAAACAATTATTGCATGATATGCCAGGCAAGAAATCGTGCAATACATTTATGACGTCTTTGGCTAAATTAAGCTAAAGATAAGCCGAAAGAGTCGCACAGAGCACGTCCTCCGTGGCTCCGACGAAGAATGTCCAGGTGCCTCCTAAACAAAATTGCACTCGCGAACCGAATGAAGGAGTCCGAAGGCAAACCCGCCACCTTCTGAGCACAAAGCCGAGGGTTTAACCACTTCACCACAGAGGCTCTGAATATTGTATCAGAAATACAAGGGATGTACAACACTAACAATGACTCCAAGTCATTCAGAAGAAAGTTATTTTACCTTGGACATAGTTTACAGAATGAAAGTTTATCAAATTGAATTCCCTAGTGCAAAAACTAAAACACGCGAAGAAGAGGTGTGCCAAAAAGCATGTTGCCCATATAATACTGTGACCCATCAATTGCTGCGGAATCTTTCAGGCCATTGGGCTAGCGTGAGAAATGTCCACACACACACACACACACACACACACACACACACACACACACACACACACACACACACACACACACACACACACACACACACACACACACACAAATATGTGAAAATACTCACAAATATTAGTAAGGCATTCTAGTTGACATCCGGAATGTAAATATCCTATTTGTAGTTCCTGAAAATAGCTCATGAATACCAAACCCTTTTCATATTGTAGATCCCCCCCAAAAAGGTTAATTGGATATCCTTTACGGGACGTCGCAGTCAACCTCGGCAATGTGTCTGTTTGTTATTCCTTGGTAAGCTTACGTTCAGTAATTTGACATTGCATTCTGAGCTACGTTTCTGAAGTTTAGATCAAAGATAACTGTAATTCCCGGGATAGATAGTCGGTAGCTGAAATAGTGGTAAGATTTCATAAGCATTCACATTCACTGGGTTTCTGTTTAATGAGGCGAGACTAACGAGTACTCCTTTCCGCCTGCCCTTCCTAGATCATTTATGTTCTATGT
This sequence comes from Cepaea hortensis, assembly GCA_963921405.1. NCBI lineage: Eukaryota > Metazoa > Mollusca > Gastropoda > Stylommatophora > Helicidae > Cepaea > Cepaea hortensis. The sequence continues at coordinate 27,097,562 of OY992877.1, read as the reverse complement.
TTTACGAGTCTGAGAAACCCACCGGTGGTATGCAAGAGGAATAGCTCCCGTCTTAGAGTGGTAATGCCTCTGAATATCTACGCTCACCTATGAAGAGATTGTACATGTTTCAAATTAGAATACTTTTGCTTTATAATTAGCAGCAATGGCTGACGTTTAAAAGAAATGGGAGGGAGATTGACCCAGCAATGCAGATGCTAGACAGCAATAACCACAACAGATGGCACATATGGAACAAAGAATACCATGGACAGACAGAAAAACCAATGAGCAAGTCCTACAAGAAGCAAATGGCAGCCGCAAAGTGATTAGAGAAATTAGACGTAGACAGTCATGTTTTTGGCCACGTAATGAGAAGAAATAAATTGGAGAACTTGGTGACAACTGACAAGATTGAAGGGAAAAGATCAAGGGGAAGGCAGAGAAGTAAATATCTGGATGGCTTGACCACATGACATGGTTGAGACAAGAACACAGAGCTGATCCACGTCTCTGGTGATCGTGTACGATGGCGAAGTATGACCGCCCACGCTTACTGGTGTGGCACATGATGATGATGATGATGATGATGATGATGATGGCACAGCACGGGTAAACAAATAAAAGCAAACATTTTTAAACCATGCATTTTAATTTGGCAACAAACGCAAGCGAATCTTGCACCTTATCACAATCACTAAAGTAGAAAATAGAGACTGTTGAACGCAATTATGTTACATCGCACATAATAATTACCAGCATCATGTGCCATGCCAATAAGCTTGGGTGGTCATGTTTCGCCATCTCGCACGATCACCAGAGTCGTGGATCAGCTCTGTGTTTTGTCTCAACCAAGCCAGACATATATTTACTATTCTGCCTTCCCATTGTTCTTTTCCCCACAATCTTGTCAGTTGTCACCAAATTCTCCAATTTATTTATTCTCATAACGTGTCCCCAAAAAATGACTGTATACGTCTAATTTCTCTAATCAGTTTACGGTTTTCATTTGTTTATTGTAGGACATTTAATTAATATCATTATTAATATCATACGCTAATGACCCAATGAGATGATTGAAATGGCATGATAAATAAGTTCAGTGGTATTGATCGACACTCATAGGTAGAAAAGTAAAGTGGATGAGATCACAGGACAAACTACGACAGCTTTAGGCCCATCAGGACTGGAAACTGATGCCTCCAAATGACGACAGCGCCAGGCTGGAAGAACTCGTGTACTTGGATATACGACCAACTTGCCAACCCAAAAGTGCATAGATTGCCGTACACCGAGGCCCACTTGTTCTGTCAGCAAGTCACCGATGAAAATACCCCTCAATATTTCTTATGTTAAAGAAATATCCCCAGGCAATTTCCTGCTATGGGTTGCTATCACATTTTATAGGCCTGGAAGCAAGCAGCGATAGGTAGCCAGCCTTACCATCAGTTTTGGCAAGCGACGAGTCCAGGCCTTGAACCCACATCCGACTGTGCTCATATCGTTACCAGCGCATGTCGCTGTCAACTTCGTTAGCTCGCATGTTACTTGACAATCAAATCTGTTCTCTCTCTCTCTCTCTCTCTCTCTCTCTCTCTCTCTCTCTCTCTCTCTCTCTCCCCCTCCCCCTCTCTTTTCCTCGCTCTCTCTCACTCTCTCACTCTCTCTCTCTCTCTCTCTCTCTCTCTCTCTCTCTCTCTCTCTCTCTCTCTCTCTCTCTCTCTCTCTCTCTCTCTCTCTCTCTCTCTCTCTCGTTGACAAATACATCTAACATTTACATGAACATTCAGCATTTACATACTTCCAATTGCCTATATTTGCATATTGTGTGTATCCTTTCAATCCACTTATTATTGTTCTCGTCTTTTGTCTATAACTGCATTTTTTGGGTGGGTCTCTTGAAGGGATGTAACAAGCAACGTGCACAGAATACTGCAGGATACAGTATAAGGGACGGCCTGGCCGGGGTATCACGGCGTCTACCACAGGCTAGGAAAGTATGGAGTTCGATTCCAATCACATTGCTGAGAATGTGTATAACCATCACTGGTTATCTAATGATATCTCACTTTCTCCTGATCTCTTGGGTAATGACATCAAGAAACCTATCTTTCTTAGATAAATTAACAAACGGGTAATCCTATTTGCAAATTGTACGGATTACAATCAATCGACAGTTAGAAATCTCAAAGAGTAACCGTAAGGCTGACGCCCTGGCATATTTTTTAGGAAACTAAACTTAACAAATATAGGTGCCATCCAAACAAATTTGCCAGTGTCACCTTATGACTACTCTTTGAGATTTCTAACTACCTTGTGATTGTAATGTGTACACCTTGCAAATGGAGAACCTGTTGTATTTCAAAAAATAAACACAAACTAGCCTGAACAATGGACAAGCAATTAGAAAGTCGAATAGAGGTCCTGGAGATGTGGATATACAGAAGAATTTGTCATATTTCACAGAAACAAAAACAGTCAAACACGAAGCTTCCAGAAAACCTGGAAATGAATGGAGAGTTGATGAAAGAAATAAAAAGCGAGGCATGTGAAATATTCCGGCCACGTTAAAAGACATAACTTTTATAAAAACCATACTGAAGGGTTAGGTTGAAGGCAAGTGGGCAAGAGGTAGACAACAATGCAAGTGGGAAGACAACATCAAGAGATGGACGAACAATAATCTGAGAGAATGTATAATCAAGGCGAAAGACAGACAGTTTTGGAGTTCTAGTGCAGCCGACCTTCATTATGGAGACGGCAATTAATTGACTGATAAACAAACCGCGCATAAACAGCGCTCCTAACCTCGGATGAATGATGAAACCTGTCTTGAGAAGTAAACTTTACACACGTTCATTGTGAAGTTTGATACACTGGTCTCTTGCGTAAATTGTAGCATAACTAAGGGTGACGCGGCCACTCGAGAGATGAACGAAGAAGATGGGGAAGAAGGAATGTAGATGTGTCTGAAGAAACAAAACAGTTCTTGGAACCAAGAGAGGCAGGAAGATGCCTTGCAGAAATTAGAACAAGATTCGCTGTGGCAAAAGTAGCCGTTTGCGAAATTGAAAATGTTCACATGTCAAGGGTAGTAAGAAATTTTAAAAAATGTTAAAGTGCTATATTTTTAACTGTTAAATGTATGTGAATCATAGATAATAAGCAGACAATCTGAGAAACATATAATGGAAGCAGAAATGTGGTTTCTGAAGAAAATACGACGAATACAATGTCGGACCACACACACACTCTCTCTCTCTCTCTCTCTCTCTCTCTCTCTCTCTCTCACACACACACACACACACACACGCACACACACACACACACACACACACACACACACAACGAGACAGTTCTTCAAAAAACATGACAATTGTAAATTTATTAGAGAAAATGAAAGTAGGCAGTCACAATTATTCTTAATCAGTAAATATGAGGATATAAAAACAAAAATGAAAATATAGTGACAATTGGCAAGCTTGGCGGGAAAAGGTCAAGACAACGATACATAGATAAATGAAAGGTCAAGACAACGATACATAGATAAATAAGTGGATGACATGTTCAAGTGACATTCACAGGATACACACTCAGCTCTGACCCGGGACTGGTGATCGAGTGAAATAGCGAACCACATTTATCGACATGGCACACAAAAAGTCGCTTAAAAGTCGACAGGGTCGACTTCATCGCACCGGGTTTTATCCCATATGGCTCGGTCTCTTTCCGCAGCGCGGAAAGCGTCGCACAAAGCACGAACTCCGTAGCTTTTAGCGACGACCCACAGGAGTCTCCGAAACATTTAACTCGTAAACCGAAGGGTGCGGCCCGGAATCGAACCCACAACCTTCGGAGCACGAGTCAAACGGCTTGACCACTTCGCCACAGAGACACATTTACATAGTTATATTTGTAGTTCAGTTATACTAGTAAGCTTAAATGTAGTTCAGTTATACTAGTAAGCTTAAATGTAGTTCAGTTATACTCATTAAGCTTAAATGTAGCTCAGTTATAATCAGTAAACTTAAATGTTGTTCAGTTATACTCAGTAAGCTTAAATATAGTTCAGTTATACTCAGTAAGCTTAAATATAGTTCATTTATACTAGTAAGCTTAAATGTAGCTCAGTTATAATCAGTAAACTTAAATGTTGTTCAGTTATACTCAGTAAACTTAAATGTAGTTTAGTTATACTCAGTAAGCTTAAATGTAGTTCATTTATACTAGTAAGCTTAAATGTAGTTCAGTTATACTAGTAAGCTTAAGTGTAGTTCAGTTATACTCAGTAAACTTAAATGTAGTTCAGTAATACTCAGTAAGCTTAAATGTAGTTCAGTTATACTCAGTAAGCTTAAATGTAATTCATTTATACTCAGTAAGCTTAAATGTTGTTCAGTTATACTCAGTAAGCTTAAATGTAGTTCAGTTATACTCAGTAAGCTTAAATGTAGTTCAGTTATACTCAGTAAGCTAAAATATAGTTCAGTTATACTCAATAAGCTAAAATGTAGTTCAGTTATACTCAGTAAGCTAAAATGTAGTTCAGTTATACTCAGTAAGCTAAAATGTAGTTCAGTTATACTCAGTAAGCTTAAAGGTAGCTCAGTTATACTCAGTAATCCAGAAAATGTCTTGGGAAGGAAATGCGGCAGGGGTGATACTTACACACAGATCACTGTCTTCACAGATCACTGTCTCGGAAATGCGGCAGTAGTGACACTGACCATTTGACCCACCGAGCTCGGATTGGTATATACAAACGTGGTTCTAGAACCATCTGCCCCATGCGACATAAGACATGTAACACAGTCCGTTGCTCTATTGGTGTAGTTGTATTTCACGTACTCACAGTAACGTTGTTACAGATATACTTATTTCAGTTATACATATGTAAACCGCCCATTAACGAGACATGAGGCATGTCTACTATATGGTTAAAAGTTAGTTGCTTATTCTTTACCGAGCGTCGCAGTCAACTCCATATGTATTGGATGTTTTTGATTTCTTGGCAAAGTTACGTTCAGTAATTTGCCACTTCTTTCTGTATTACCGGCGCTCGTGCCACTTTACAAACACCAGCGCAATCCTGTCTGCTTCCAAATTGCCCGCAGCTGTTTTGAACGCGGTTTAAAAAGCCGCTTAAAAGTCGACAGGGTCGGCTTCATTGCACTGGGTGTTTATCCCATATGGCTCAGTATTTTTCCGTAGCGCGGAAACCGTCGCACAAAAGCACAAAAGCACAAAGTCGGTAGTTCCAGCGACGACCCTCAGGAGTCTCCAAACAAATGCAATCGTGAACCGAAGGACGCCTCCCAAAATCGAACCCACAACCTTCGATGCCTGAGTCAGACAGCTTAACCACTTCGCCACGAAAGCTCCCTACGCGGTATTTGAACACGGCATGAGGGATTACGAAAAGCGTTCGCAAACACCTTCACCACAATACTGGCTTATCCTGTATATTTTGAAAGTAATCGGCCCTCGATAGATGGTGTTATCAAAATCCTTTACTTCACTGATGATGTCATGTGACCCATTTTAAGCTGGGTCGACCTTCGACCCCAGGTCATTTTTTTTTTCCTCACAGTTTCCGTCTCAGTGGATTTGAATACATGTCCACCGGGAAGAAAGGAAAGACTGCTAGCTTCTGACCTGCGTCATCTGCCTGAGTTATACATAGCAACATTGAAATAGTAACAGTCTTATTTCTTCTTCTTCTTCTTCTTCTTCTTCTTCTTCTTCTTCTTCTTCCTATTATTATTATTATTATTATTATTATTATTATTATTATTATTATTATTATTATTATTATTTTGTCCCACTGCTTTTGTCGTGAAGCAGCTCAGAGTTGAGGCAGATGTAATCTTCCATGTTTCGCGGCTCTTGTTGCTTGTACTAACGTCATATTTGATGTCTTCGATCTAGCGCCGACTTGAAAAGTGCTTTTGTTGACCGCTTCCATAAATGGGGGACTAGAAAAGCACTTGCAGCGCATATTACGTAATTGATGCAAAGTGCAGTTGATGTCTTTAGAATATTGATTATTTATTTCGCGTATTACATGTTTATGGAGCTTCCTTGGGATTGCCGTTTTTTTCTTCTTTGTATGTATGTGTTTGTGTGTTGTCGTTTTTATGTATGTTTGTGAGTGTGTGTGTATGTGTGTTGCAAACGTATTTGCTATGTAAAGAGGATAAACAAAAGGCCATCTAAAATACATGTTCTATGCCTGACGTAACCTCCTTCTCCTCCTCATCTTCTTCTTCTTCTTCTTCTTCTTCTTCTTCTTCTTCTTCTTCTTCTTCTTTTTCTTCTTCTTCTTCTTCTGCTTCTTCGGCTTCTTCTTCTTCTTCTTCATCTTCAGTCTTGCATCTTCAACTGGAGCATACCCAGTTACCTAATTCACACCAAACATTTTGTAGTATTGTTAGTAATTGGTTGAATTTTGCAACTATGGTACTCTACGACCTGCGATGTCATTACAAGTCAAAAGTTAGTTGCATATCCCTTACAGGGCTGGGATATCAACGCCAGCATTTTTTTTTTTTGTTCTTTGTGATCTCTTGGCAAGTTTTCTTTCAGTCAATTTGATTGCCACATGCCCAAAAATGAGAGAAGTCACTTCATGTGATGAGAGCCTGCTTCAAATTTTAAGCGTATTTACTGTCACCTGAACTCTCAGAGTCATTTGGGTATACAGACAGAAGCGATTAACGTAATACATGAAAATATTCTTACGAAGTAAGGAAATGTTACACAATTCCACTATTGTGACAATGTAAAATTAACATGACCAGACAATAATAGACTGTAATTAAATACAAAGCTATCTGTCAAATCTGACCAACAAGACGTAAAGTGGCGGAAAGAACAAGCTAATTCAGTCACTCATTAGGGCAAGACTGACAAGGATTCGCACAATCCGACACTTACAGGAAACGAGGCTGGAGAACAAGTAGGGATCTTCATAATGTGAATTGTGTGGAAGAACTGATATATCATCACTGCCTAGAGAGAAAGGTGAGGCCGGGACTGACGAGAAGATCTGGTGGACACTCAGTATTCCGAAGAAAAGCCAGATGGACACTTAATCGGACTGCAGCTGGTACCACTAGTACTCTGACTCTTCGTTGGTTGTTGAAGTTGAGGACAGAGCACGTATGGGAATGTCCCAAGTGCTGTCATTTCGGACCCTCACTCAACACCATCTACAATAGTAGAACCGCAGTGGGAACAGTTAGCAACAGACCAACTACACAGGAATATCCATGAGGTGGGAATGTTTTACGAGTGTCCGGGACAAAGTCGCTTTATTGGACTACTTGACCACTCAGTTTGCTTTTTAGTGAACGAGTATGTGGTTTTCATCATCATCATCATCATCTAGCGAATACTTTACTTACCGCCACTGTATCACGCCAGACGAAAAGTCCATCAATTCCTTGCCACAACTCCCTCCTAATACACCCTCATCCCCAAGGTGACTGCCAAGGCACTGAGTCCTTGGTCGTGCCGGTAGACCCCTGTTATTTCTCACAGGTACCATGATCGCTACCCTTGTTTTTCCCAAGTTACAGCGATATTTAACACATTCAAAATATTTCAGTGTCCATTACATGATGCGGGTTATGAGCGAGTTTTCATCCATCTTAAGATCTTGTAAAATGCCAATACTTGTCTCCTTGTTGATCCACGGGAGGATTCTTAGCGTCCTCGTGGGACACTTAAGCTGAAATACCTGGATTTTCTTCCTCTTGTGAACTAGTCTATGAGACACACTCCCCATCTTGCCAGAGGAAAGACACCTATTCTACAAACGTGTACTGTTATTTGTTTTCTGAAGTGCTGCTATAGGCTCAGTATTTTTCACCAGCTCATTTTGATGAAAAGAAGCAAATGGAAGGCAGAGAGATAAATAGGTAGTTGGCTTGAACACATGACTTCATCGAGACAAGAACACAGACCTTATTCAAGACTATGGTGATCGTCTTAGATTGCCAACCATGTCCGCCCACGCTTAAATGCACGGTGCATGATGTTGGTGATTCCAGCACAGCGCCCATAGGCAACTTTAATATTTTTTCTCATTTGGATAGGCAGGTCTTTTATGTTTCCCATCTTGCGAACGATGGCATAATAATCTAATATAATTGTTAATAAGATTATTTCCTCCCGATGTTATGATTGTACCTGACATCAACCAAGTAAAATATGCAAGCACTTGTTACAAGAAAACGAAACGAAAAATATGTATTGAAACGAAGTAATACATAATGAGGCAATCAGGACGAAACAATGGAAACTATGAGCTGGTGGTGAAACACAGAAAGAAATCACTTACCACCATGGACCTGTGCTCCAAACACCAGTAACAGGATCTGCAGGTTATTCCAAAACGCCATGATGCAGGAATGTATTCTCGCAGCCCAACAGAAGCTAGAAGTAAGAAGAAAACACAAATAAACATTTAGCAACGTGCAGACTTGTTCGCCTCCCCCCTTTCCTCCTCCGAACAGAGGCTAGATGCAAAGAAATACAATATTAATAGACATGCACTTAAAATGTTAGGCGCATATCCTTTACAGCACATCGCAGTCAACCCCAGCATTTTTTGGCTTATGATGATTTCTTGGCAAGTTTACGTTCAGTAGTTTACCATTGCTTTCTGAACAACTGGCACCCATACTAATGTAAGAAAACCACCTCACGGCATTCTCCCGCATATAGTAAAAGTATCCATCAGATAGGACAATTACTGGCTACGTCTATTCTATACACTGACATCGGAAGGAAGATGTGACAAAGAGATACAGAAATCAGTCGTCGCCTCATACACGTTTTTATGTTTCTTGTGATATTAAAGAAACGTTACGGGAACAACAAAAGTTACGGGAACAACAAACGTTACGGGAACAACAAACGTTACGGGAACAACAAATTTTACGGGACAACAAACAGAAATATCCCAACTACTGGAGGTCAGCAAGGCCGAATGGATAAGAGCGCCTGCTCTTAAACTTTCGGTGTGCTGATCGTGAGGTAGTGGGTTCAATCCCTACTCTGGTAAGTTGGAATAAAATGTTGACTTCTCATCCTTGACTTGGGGACTAAATTACAAGTACTTCAGAAGTCGGCGTGGGTTCGCCTGATGGCTAGGGACATTGGTAATTGGGAAAGTTATCCCACACACAAAAATCAGTAGAGTGTGGACTCCGCTCAAGTTCAAAGCGATTAAAAGAATCACAAGTACAAACTCAGCGGGAGTAGCGGGAGTGTAGTAGATAGCCTCCCAGCACGGTGGTCATGGGTTCGATTCGCTTAAGAATATTGTTTTTAATTAGCCTGGACTCCCAGGCTGAACCAGCTTAAAAGTGGTACCATGAAAGGTCTTGGGAAGGAATGGAGGCCGGCGTGATACTGATCACATGAACCATCACGTGTTGAGTGGTGTATGCAAATATTGGTCTATGCCGTATGCGCTTTAATGTGAGTAGAAGGGACGTTTACTTACAAAACAACGCTCAATGAAGTGTGTGTGGCTTGTTCTTCTGTGTGAATGTGACTGCTGGACAATGCGCAGTGGAATCATGAAGAAGTTCGAGACAGATGAGATGTGGTTGTTAGAAGAATGTTCATAACATCATGGACAGAGAAAGCAACACTCACTGGTTTGTTGAGGGATTCAAGAGGTACATGATCAGTCATGAGTCCCATAAGCAAAGGGCAAATTGCATTTATACGGCATATCAACAGACAAGGTGGAACATAGAAATTAGCTTTACGTGGAAAATTCTAGGTAACAGAAGCAGAGGAAGACAGAGAAAGATGTATGTGGAATGCTTTAACCATAGGGCCTCAGAACAACACAGACTCTAGCTACATATTTTGAGATATAGAATGTTAGGGTTCAGAAAACACAAGTATGCCTCTGATTAGGCTTCTGTAGACGAACATGAAGAAGAAGGATGAATAAGAAGGGAGAAGAAGAAGAAAGAAGAAAAATAAGAAGTAAGAAGAAAGAAGAAGAAGTAGAAAGAAGAAGGAAGAATAGAAGGGAAAAGAAGTGAAAAGAAAGAAGAAGAGCGAAAAAGGAAGAAGTAAGAAGAAGAACGAAGAAGAAGAAGAAGAAGAAGAAGAAGAAGAAGAAGAAGAAGAAGAAGAAGAAGAAGAAGAAGAAGAAGACGGAATAAGGAAGAAGAAGCAGGAAGAAGAAGGAAGAAGAAGTAAACAGAAAGAAGAAGGATGAAGAAGTAGAAAGAAGAAGAATTAGTAAGAAGGTGGAGGAGGAAGAGGAGGAGAAGAGAAGAAGAAAATTATAGTGATTGTAAAGATAATGTGATGATGATGATGATGATGATGATGATGATGATGATGATGATGATGAGGATGATGGTGGTGGTGGTGGTGGTGCTAATTCTAGGATGCAGATACACCCTGTGGTCTGGTTTTAGATTCTAGACATAATAATATCCCACCTTATCTGAACTTGCAACATCTAGGCCCCATTTATCGCATTTTAAACTCATATTTCTACTCTGTAGGAAGGCCGTCTATGACTCCACATTATACCATTACAAAATCTCAGAGATTTACTAGAAGTTAGCCAGAAGAAGAAAACAGACACCCATAAAAGTGAGAAACCGTTTCATGAATGACTAGAATCAAAGAAAGCAACGCAATATGCTACGCTCAATGTAACAAGTGAAAGGACAAGAAGGTTTGCCAAGGGGACATAAACATGAGTTTGTGGAATGGGAGTTAATGCTGGTGCATTAATAAGCTGGCTATGTGAACTGTATAGCAGGAGAACAAACATGGCGAATCAAACAAGTGGGATAGTTTGTCCTCACGGCCAATATTTGTATTATAAACCGAATCACCGTTTCATGTTTACATAGGGCTGAATGGACACTGGTCACGCACTGGTCAGTGATCCAAACTGTATTTCTTTTTTTTCTTTTTCTGAATCGCAGAGCTTCTTCTCTTCTTCTTATTCTTGTTGTCCTTGCTGTGTGGTATTACTCATGTTCCTCCATGGCACCATGTCAAACAGTCTAGCATCTTCTCTCTGTCTCTCTCTCTCTCTCTCTCTCTGTGTGTGTGTGTGTGTGTGTGTGTGTGTGTGTCTGTCTGTTTATCTCTCGTGTCTAAGATTGGCTTCACAAGTGATATATGAATGAAATAACGTATGAAAGGAAATAGAGAAGTAGCGCAGAATGTCAGACGGGCCTGCGTGCCCAATTCTTAACCCTTTGAAAATAAAGTCTATTCGTTCGTTCTTTCGTTCTCTCTCTCTCTCTCTCTCTCTCTCTCTCTCTCTCTCTCTCTCTCTCTCTCTCTCTCTCTCTCTCTCTCTCTCTCTCCCTCAGTCTCCTCCCCTTCAACTTTCCCCTTCTGTCAACAGTCTAGTTTTCCCCATCTCGTGACATGCCCAAAGATTGTGGACTGTCTTCTGATACGAAGATGTCTTCATTGCTCTTTCTGTCCGTCTACGGTATATTCATCGTTCTTCTGTGAAACCACATCTCCACAGATTTCACACAGTTCCTCACTTGCATGCTTGTCTATGATACTATAATTATATATACTCATAGATCATATAATCATAGATACTATGACTATGATGTCTATGATACGCTTCTGTACATCATTGGCTCGATATAGCTCAATATAAAAATAGGGGAGGGGTGGACGTACGGGCAATGACTAAAGAGATAGAGTATAACAGTTCAGTTACACAAATTACATTAGTGTCCTGGATATTCATAGCCCCACCATCAGGCTCTCACTCTCCTCTCTCTCTCTCTCTCTCTCTTTCTTTCTTTCTTTCCCCTCTCTCTCGTTCTCTCCATCTTTCTCTTTCCCTCTCTCCCTCTCTTTCTCTTCCTCTCTCCCCCCTCTCTCTCTCTCTCTTTCACAAACACACACACACACACACACACACACAAGCTGACAGACAATAACACACACACACAAATCACCATCCTTAATAAAGGCATTCAAACACGAGAGAGAGAGAGAGAGAGAGAGAGAGAGAGAGAGAGAGAGAGAGAGAGAGAGAAGAACGATGCTGAAGAAGAGGCTCGAATGTTCCTAAATTCTTATCTCTAATATTAAGTTTATTTCATGGTAACTAAATAAGCCAAAATTATCTAATATTATCAGTCTAAGGCGTAATTATAAAACAATCTTATAGATCCAAAATATGCCTATAAAGCAATACTATAGACCGTAAACATTCTAAAAATAACTCTGCTAAAGACAATTATATTATTTTTTTTTTTTTCCGCGTTTCCATCCTGTTTCAGGATATTGCGGTCAACACCAGCATCTTTCAGCTGTATGTTGATTCCTAGGCTAGATTACGCTCATCAGCACGCCACGACTTTCTGAGCGACCGGCTTCATACTCTCATAAGTCACTTTTGCGATTCGAACCACTGCTAATTCTCGTCGCGTCACGTGACGAGAGTATTCGGAGTTAGCGGAGAAAGCTGCTAAACCCTCGGCCACGGAGCCGGTAAAGACAATTATATAGGTCTAAATATTTTCTATAAAATTCAATTTAAAATTCAATTATATAGGTCTACAACTCTCAATAAACCAATACTTAAAGTTTAAGGCTTTGCTGTAAAAGAAAGTTATGGGTCTCAGGCTTTCATTGGAAATATTAATGTCGATCTAAGACTGACAATCATAAACAAGTGTAGTACACATGACAGGGGGCTGTGAAAAGGCATAATGAGCAGCGCCTCACAGCATGGACTATAATAAGAAAATGAATAAGAAGTTTTTTGCTAGAAAACAAAGATGTAAGTCTCGGAATGTCCTTTAAAACAATGCTCTAGGTCTGAAAAATGTCCTGTAAAATAACATTATAGATCTATGAATGTTCTATAAAATAATACTATAGATCTAAGAATTGTCTTTAAAACAATACTAAGGTCTCTGAAGGTCGTTTTAAAAAAAAACAATAGTATATGTTATGTTATATAAATTAATATTATAGGTCTAAGAATGTCTTATATAACAATAATATAAATCTTTGGGTGTTCTATAAAACAATACTGTGGATATAAGAGTGTACTATAAAACAATAATATAGATCCATGAATGTTCTATAAAACATTATCATAGACTTAATAATATTCTATATAAAGCAATACAATAGTTTTACGAATCGTCTATAAAATAATAATATACATCTACGAATGCCCTATAAAACAATACTATAGATCTAGGAATGTCCTAAAAAAAAACAATAATTTACATCTAAGATCGTCCTGGAAAACAATACTACAGGTTTAAGAATTTCCTATAAAACTTAATATACATCTAAGAGTGTCCTAAAAACACTGGTATAGTTCTAGGAATGTCCTATAAAATAATGCAATAGATCTAAGACGCTGATATCCGACATCACTGTAGTCACTGAGCATTGGTAGTCAACTCGCCTTAAACATGTGTAATTTGGGAACCGTTGTAGTCCTGTGGCTGCATGCTTGCCAGCCGGCCCTGTGTTCATGTGTAAATCCCTGTGCTCATGTTTGAATCCCTGTGCTCATGTCTTAGTTAGTTAGTTAGTTAGTCGACAGATCATCCTCATTGCACATCGAACCATTCAGTCCATAAGTGCTCGGATCCCCTCCTCAGCAAATCCCGCAGCGTGTAGCGGCTAACGACGCCAGTTCTGTGTTGGTTTATCAATCTTCTTTGGCTTCATGCGTAGTGTTCTTGTTTGGCCACACCTCTTTTAATTTGCTGTTCTCGCAGTCTGGCCATTGTTGTAGATTCACAGTCATCACTTGGTTCTCGCAAAAGTCTTACTTCTCGTAGAGCATTCAGAATGTCGGCCTGGTCCATGGCGCGTCCGCCCTCCACAGTAGCCTCACTTGCGAGCTTGTCAGCCTGCTCATTTCCTTGTACTCCCGCATGCCCTGGCACGAAGATGAAACTAATCTTTGCCAGTGGAGACCGCTCCAGAGGCAGCAACCATTCTCTTCGGATCGACCCCTCCTCTATCCTCTTGATCATGTTCATTGAGTCGCTAAGGAAACAAGCCCTAGTGAATGTCTGTGTCTCGAGCCATGTTATTGCTTTACTTACTGCCATGACTTCCATGGTCAGGCTACTTGTGGTTTCAGTAAAAGCACCAGAGTCCTCCTTCACAATTCTCCCTCCGGCCCGAGCTGTAAAGGCCCATGAGCTTCTCATATGTCGGACGACCGACCCATCTGTGTAGATGACCCGTCACCGTCTAGCGAATTCTCGAAAATGTCGACTCATGTCTGAATCCCTGTGTTCATGTTTGAATGCCCGGGCTCATGCCTGAATCCCTGTGCTCATGCCTGAATCCCTGTGCTCATGCCTGAATACCTGTGCTCATGTCTGAATCCCTGTGTTCATCTTTGAATCCCTGTGCTCATGTCTGAATCCCTGTGTTCATGTCTGAATCCCTGTGTTCATCTTTGAATCCCTGTGCTCATGTCTGAATACCTGTGCTCATGTCTGAATCCCTGTGTTCATCTTTGAATCCCTGTGCTCATGCCTGAATACCTGTGCTCATGTCTGAATCCCTGTGTTCATCTTTGAATCCCTGTGCTCATGTCTGAATACCTGTGCTCATGTCTGAATCCCTGTGTTCATCTTTGAATCCCTGTGCTCATGCCTGAATACCTGTGCTCATGTCTGAATCCCTGTGTTCATCTTTGAATCCCTGTGCTCATGCCTGAATACCTGTGCTCATGTCTGAATCCCTGTGTTCATCTTTGAATCCCTGTGCTCATGTCTGAATACCTGTGCTCATGTCTGAATCCCTGTGTTCATGTTTGAATGCCCGGGCTCATGCCTGAATCCCTGTGCTCATGCCTGAATCCCTGTGCTCATGCCTGAATACCTGTGCTCATGTCTGAGTCCCTGTGCTCATCTTTGAATCCCTGTGCTCATGTCTGAGTCCTGGTGCACATTAGAAAATAAAACAATAAACTGAAATTTTACTAAAGTAACAATACCATGCCGGCTTTGTGGCTTAGAGGTTATGACTTTTCTCCGTAATCTCGTATACTCTCGTCGGTAACGTGATGACGGTTCAAATCAGCAGTGGTTCGAATCGCATCGGTAACTTACGGGGTATGTGAGCCGGCCGCTCAGAAAGCAATGGCAAACTACTGAGCGTAATCTTGCCAAGAGATCAACATACAGCTGAAAGATGCTGGTGTTGACAGCTAAGTCCTGTAAAGGATATGCTAAAAAAAAAATAAAAAAAAACAATACCATGTCATAAAGACCATGTGAAATAAATGTAAGCAAACAGAATCAAATAAAATAATTGAAACTTAACTCGTATGAAATATTTCAATCTACTTTTTTATTTATATTTCTCGTTTCCATAATGCCCCACCTTTGTGTAGTTACATTAGTGTCATTTTCGTTTGTGTGTGTTCTTCTTGCTGTGGTATGTGTCTTCTTGTTGTGGTATGTGTCTTCTTGCTGTGGTATGTGTCTTCTTGTTGTTAGCTGATGAAGCATTGTAACGCTTTCTGCTTTTTGTAAGTGTAATTTGGTAAAACTGACATACGATTCGCAGTGTTTAATTGTCTACATTTACACCGATGTTAAACCCGTTTCATTAATATGTTTGTAAGTGTTTCTTCTCAAGTGATGACATAGCGGACCTCTTCCATTTTATGGGACATTCACAGTCAAAGACTGCATTCGGTTGGTCTTCTGATGTTCTGTCTGCCTGGTATTTCTTGCAGAATTTAACTACTAGGCCTATTACAGAGCCTCCGCCAGCTTAATTAGTTCTCCTGGGATGCTACCGATACCAGCTGCCCACCCATTCTAGATATCTTGTGTTAAGTTTCCATTTCCTGGCCTGATATGTGGGAGTTGTAGTTATTGGATATCTCTGTCTATTTTAGAACATAGAGACAGCGATTGCTTTTACTACTGTAGATTACAGAACAGCATGGCACCCATCTATATAGAATGTTTGATTTGCGAGAAATATTCATCTCTGAGATCATGGAAACAACGATTGCTTTTACTACTGTACATTACAGAACAGTATGGCACCCATCTATATAGAATGTTTGATTTGCGAGAAATATTCATCTCTCAGAGGTTAATGTGGCCGAAAGGTTGAGAATGTTAGATTTTACATTTCCTATGAGCTGATGGCCGGGTAGTGGGTTCATTTCCTACACCGGTTAGACTTAAACGTTGATTTCTAGTTCAGAAAGCAATGGCAAACTAGTGATCGTACAATGGCATACAAAACTCAACTTGGGGTTGACCACAAACCTTCTGCAAAGGGCACGCAACATGCTTTGCTTAATCCATAGCCGAGAAATCGTTGAGGCTACAGAAACAACGTTCTTGCCCGTGCCGTGTTGATTTGGTGATCGTGTCTGTCCACTGCTTTCTGTAATTGATTATGTGCGTGACTGATTTACTAGGCATCTGTAAGGAAGGTAGTTTGCCATGGCTTTCTATCTTGGCATTGACTTTACTTGTGGGTGTTAGTAGTCATTGTCTATTTAACAAGATCATCAGCCTACTGTCGTGAAACATGAAACCATAACCAACAATTAATTGTCGGTTGCTCTCACAGTGCATCCACCGCGCTCTCGCATGGTTTCATGTTCCTTGGTCTGTGGATACACCGGTACTCCATCTTGCCCAAGGGTGTTCCCCAAAAAAATGCAAAACATAGCTTTCAATATTTTTATTGTTTAGTGTTATATCGTCATTTCTGCTTTATTCTTTATGAATGACAATCAGCACATGTATAATTATTTATTGTTTTCTAGAAGCCTTTGATTTTGCTGTTTTTATGTTTAGACAGCGAGCATCAAAAAAAAAAACACCCAGAAAATTAAATGACACTTTTACGCTTTTTCAGATGTATTGAGTGTATGGCGCTTACTCGTATACTTGTAGATCAAATGACACTTATAGAGTGACGTGGTCAATAACAGCCTTTATTTCCTGGGATCTTTACTAGAAATCATTTCATGTTGGGTTGATGTGGAAGCTGACTCAGTGTAATAATATGTCCTCCTCGACAGGGATTCAAACATGAGCACAGGGACTCAGATATGAGCACAGGGATTCAAGCATGAGCACAGGGATTCAAACGTGAGCACAGGGATTCAAACATGAATATGAAAGGTCGTAGACTACCATGGATCAAGAAGATAAAAAATACTATATCATATTTGCCTTTTGTCACTAAATTGTCAAATGTATGTCTCATTATGACATGCTCATAACAATTTTATCTGCTTCTTGAATGGCGGCCTAGTTTTTCTGCCCGTCCATGGCCGCCTCGTTTTTCTGCCCGTCCATGGCGGACTCGTTTTTCTGTCGTCAGTTGTGTGCTTTTCATTTTCCTAAGAAACCACAGAAGAGATCGTAAGATGTGGAGAAGCATGATCGCTCACGCTAGTCGGTAAGGCACGTGATGATGAAGATAACACATTTCTACTGCCAGCAGATTTTTCGATAACTTCGACAATTAATAATTAACAATATTGTAACTTTAAAGATTAAACTGAGTCAGAGAAAATACTAGTGCGTTCTATCAAAACATGATACGAAACAAAAGTGAAAGTAATAGTGAACAATGTTGGACTGAAGGAAGCATTGCAGTGTACATAGAAGATCATACAGGAGTGTCTCAGTAATAATATCTGTGTGTTGCCCATAACACTATGGAACCAACCGGTCTTGACTCTTTTTTAAATGTCTGTGATATAATAAACCCAACATTAGACTTTTCAACTCTACCATTGCATAATGCTATAGATGTGATCATTTTAGATTGCACATTAATTACACCTACTAATCTACTGTTGAGCTTGACTCTAGTCCGACTTTGTGAAGTCACATGAAGGGTGTAGCATAGGTGGGAGCGCAAGCGCAATTGAAATACCACTATTTTTATCGTTTCTTTACTTATTCAGTCTCGGTGGAGATTTGTCCGCAACAGACGAGCAATATCTCCGGCTTATCTCCGGCGGGTCTATTCCCGGTGGTTGCGGAATCCGCAAAAGTCAGGCGGGAAGTCTGACGATAGTGCACGCTTTACATAAGTCCGGACACTTGTGATTGACAGATGTACGCGCCCTACGGTTCATGTGGGACTTGGCTGAACGCCTCTAAGTCGGGTCCCTTGGGTTCCAGGGTCCGGCCACCACTCGCCACCTGCTCGTGTAGGCGAGGTCTCGGAGGTTTGACGCTGTGCCCCCAGCGTCTGCAGCCTACCTAGTGCCAGACGTATTGGTTACCCATTCCTCTGGAAAACACAAGGCAAGGCCGAGAGAGGGAACATGTCGTTTGAGCACCACATGTTTCTCTGAAGCTCTGCCCAGGCATTGTGATGGAATTTTGGCCAAATTCCAACTCACATACTGATTTCTAGGCTAGATTACGCTCATCAGCACGCCACGACTTTCTGAGCGACCGGCTCTATACTCTCATAAGTCACTGGCGAGACTCGAACCACTTCTAATTCTCGTGCGCTCACGTCAACCACGAGAGTATTCGTGGTTAACGGAGAAAGCTGCTAACACCACTGCCAGGGAGCCGGGATATATATATATATATATTTCCTGATAGTCTTGTGTTATGACACGTGAGGGGGTCAACACACGAATTGATACGTGCCGTTAGAGACCGCAAGATGTGGGGAAGCTATTACACCGACGCCAGTCCGCGAATATACTTGATGATAATATAAGTGCATATGTTTCATTAAACAATATATAGATATAACACTTCATCATATGTTATAATGTTATGAATATAATCATTTCGTATTAAACAGTATATAGAAGCAATCATCAATATTGCTATACATATGATACTATCCTATTACACATTATATAGACCATGCAGGAAGCGAAAGAAGATTAATGAACCAACACAGAACTGGTGTCGTGAGCCGCTACACCCTGAGGGGATCGTAGCACTCATGGACTGAATGGCTCGATGTGCAATGAGGATGATCTGTCGACTAACTAACTAGCTAACTTACATTATATAGACATAACATTCTACCTTTTTAAAATGCTACAGGTATGATAATTAGCTACCCTATACTCTAGTTGGTAGTCATTACATACCCATGAGACATCATCAGTACCCATTTAATTGTAATCCAGAATGGTTGCACCTCACACGGTATAGCCCAGCTACACTTCGTCAAGCACTTATAATGTCGCTATACCAACAACCAACACAACCTGGTATTTACTAGCAACTTAGGACAAAGCTACACCGGATCTCGGTACAAGAAAGAGCCTCTCCTTAAACGTTTATCTGCATATTTGGTTATAACTTGATCTAGTAACGTATTAGGTTATAAGTTATTACAAACATTGACTGGTTTTGACTTTATATTAATTGATAGTACTTAGCTGTATAGCTTTTATAATAATTCTAATTGTGTTTTCACGGTGAGTGAGGAGGTCTTCACTTCTCTTCCTTACGGATCTGTGTACGTATTTTTATATATTTACAGAGATATTACTGTTTCTCTGTACTTTAGAGTGTGTTTTTGTAATAAGGGACGTAAGTTGTATTCACTTTGTGTGTGTGTGTTTTGCTTTTAAACTTGTGATTACGCATTGTTGAAATGTCTAATAAGTACGAACACTGGCTCAGGAATAATGGGCTCAGAATCGGGCATGTAAACATATGCCATCTATTAGGGAAGCTGCCCGAACTATCACTTATACTTAATCAAAATGTTCACATGTTTGGCGTTAGCGAAAGTCGATTAAATGGCAACATCTCAGATGATGACATCGCTATCAGAGGTTTTAAAACCATTAGAAGAGATCCCTATCAGAAACAAGAGACGGGTATTGCAGTTTATATTTCCAACTCGCTTAACGCCCACCGCAGGCTAGACTTTGAAACCTGTGAGATTGAGTGTGTATGGATAGAGGTTAAACTTCAAAATTGCATACCGCTAGTAGTTGGCTATCTTTATCGAAACCCCAGTGCAGGAAATATCTGGTATGAAAAATTCACCACTATGATGGATGTAGTCTTTAGTAATGCTAGGGAAATAATATTGCTAGGTGACTTCAACATAGACGCTAACAAATCAAACAAAACATGGGAAAACATAATAGAGTCATATAATTTCCAACAGTTAGTCAAACAAGCCACTAGAATCACTAAATCATCTGCAACACTTATAGATCATATTTATACTACGTGTGCTGATAACATCACAGAATGTAGTGTACCTATCAATGCAATGAGCGATCACTATCCAGTATGTTGCACGTGGTCGAAAAGGGGCACCAAAACTCCCAAACACAAACATATAAGCATAAAATATAGAAATTACAAAAATTTCAATCGAGACGTCTTCTTACAAGATTTGGTCAACTCATCTCTAGATTATGTTTACCAGCTTCCTGACCCAGACGATGCTCTGGACCACTGGCTAAAGACCTTTCTAAGTATATTTGATAAACATGTTCCATTTAAGGAAGTTCGTGTTAAACATCACACAAAGCCCCCGTGGATCACACAGGAGGTAGTTGAACTTATGAGAGATCGCGACAGGGCTCACAAAAATAGAGATCTAACTATGTACCGTAGTCTGAGAAACAAAGTTCAATATGTTATTCGGAAGGAAAAGAAAAACTATTTTAAGAACATAGTAATAGATAAAACCAACACTAAAGATATATGGAAAGCAATTAATACCTTGACAAACAAACACAAATCATCACAATCATTACCATCAAATCAGGTTACATGTGATCAATTCAGTAGATACTTTCAGTCCGACATAAACCAACTGAAGGCTGCAATACCAGATGCGCCTCATGACATATCTTTATTATCACCATTCTGTGAGAACAAATGCTATGGACACATTTCCTCCAACATACCGCTAATGACGACAACTGAAGTATTTACTCATCTCCGTAATCTAAAAAACAATAACTCATCAGGACTAGATGGAATTAGTAGTCGGATCCTTCGCCATGCTGCACCGGCGATCTGCGAGTCACTAACTTTTATATATAATCAATGTCTAACCAGAGGTCACTTCCCATCAGCCTTTAAAATCGCTAAAGTGTATCCTCATTTAAAAGCTGGTCCTCTAGACGATCGTCTCATGAGTAATTATAGACCAATTTCCATATTATCCTCATTATCCAAACCGCTAGAAAAGCACATCCACAAAACAACACTAGATCACTTAGTTCGCCATAAACTGATAGTTGACAGTCAGTCAGGATTTCGGCCAAAATATTCTTGCCATACGGCACTAACAAACATGATAGAAAACTGGCATCAAAATATTAACAACAATACTCTATGTGGAGCGGTGTTTATAGACTTTAGGAAAGCATTCGATATGATAGATCATACTATTGTAATTAAAAAACTAGAAACAATGAAAGTAAGTTTTAATATAGTGACATTAATAAAATCATTCTTATTAGACAGAAAGCAAGTAGTATCACACAATAAAGTTTTATCTCAAGCCATTACCATTAATATTGGAGTACCTCAGGGGTCTATTCTTGGCCCTCTATTATTTGCCATTTATATAAATGATCTTCCATTAAATCTGTCGTCGTCCTGCGATCTATTTGCTGATGACTGCACAGTATATACAAACGCTGTTGATCGTAATGTGCTAGAATTATCCTTGCAACAGGAAATAAATAGTGTAGTTAACTGGAGTCATGCAAACCGCATGCAAATTAACATTACTAAAACAAAGTCTATGTTAATAGGAACCAGGCAAAGACTTCACACTCTAAACTCGCAGAGAACTCTTCAGCTGCACATTGGCAGCACGCCTGTAGAAAGTGTCACCGAGCACAAGACACTGGGTGTTATCATAGATCAAAATCTAACTTTTAACTCACATGTTCATGCTCTAGTTAAACAAATAGCCAAAAAAGTATACCAACTTGCCAAAATAAAAAATTTCCTTGACGAAAACACAAGAAAGATATTCTATACTTCTCATATACAAACACATATTGATTACTGCTCCACAGTCTGGGATGGATGCTCCAAATCAATAACAAAACGCCTATATTCACTCCAGAAAAGGGCAGTGCGTTTAATTAATGGTGAAAAGCTTACCGACAATTCTAACCTATATTAACGTCTCCGGTTACTGCCACTCCACAAGCGCCTGCTTTTTAATAAAACCAAACTAATTCACAAAATCCTATTTCAAAATGCTCCAAGCTACCTTTGGCCATTGTTTAAATATAACGCTAGACATAGCGAACGACTAAATATACTTCATGTCCCTAAACCTAGGATAGACTTATATAAAACAAGCTTAGCATACTCTGCCGCTCAGTTGTGGAACAATCTTCCACAAGAAATCAAAGACACCACCAATCATGATACATACATTCGCAACCTGTTTGAACACTACCTTAGTACAGACTACATGCCCCCATAACAAACAACACAAAAAAGACAATAATGGTAACTTATCTCAAACGACAACTAGCCAAAAAACATTCCCATATGTATGGCACGTTACACCCTCCTTAGGTATTTATAATGCCCATGTTAAACACTGCTTCAGTGAGTCATTTGTTATTGATTATTTTTCATGCGTTTTAATGTTCTTTTGTTGTCAAAAGTTGCTTCATAAGTGATGTTGAATGAAAGAATGTATGAGAGGAAATAGAGAAGAAGGGCAGAATGTCAGACGAACCTGCGTGCCCAATTCTTAACCCTTTGAAAATAAAGACTTATTATTATTATTATTATTATTATTATAAACAATGGCAGCGTTAGTGTAGTCGCTGGGTAGCAACGTTGATAATGTCATAGTTGTGTTCGTCGAGGGTTCGGTGCCTGCACTCATAGCCCTCTAAGTGAGGTAAAGACTTGTCATCTATTCTTCCGTGCACTCAGGCCTACAAACCATGATGGTCCTAGCACATCACAGAATCATCGCAAGTCCCAGCTATGGGGCTGTTGTTTACCCGTATTTAAATTGGGGGCGGAATGGCAAAGACATTAGACATCCGTCTCTGGATGGATAACACACACACACACACAGACACACACACACACACACACACACACACACACACACGGGTCGATGTACAGTGTGCACTGATTGGGTTTTACAAAACAAGAAAGGTGGTATAATCTGACCTGATCCCAGGGCAGTGGATCGACACAAATATCCCTCTCTGATAAGAGCGAAAAATTAGATGGACCTGTATGCGCTTTTCTACGAGGGGAAGTCAATAAGTAAATCATAAATGGCTACAGAAAAATAACTAAAGATGACACCAATTTGAAACCTAGCGATTTCCACCTTTATGGTCCACTTAAAACCCACCTTAGCCGGAGACATTTCGCGAATGACGCCGAAGTTGAATGTGAAGTGAAAACGTGGTTTAGAAAACAGAGCATGCAGTTCTATGCAGCCGGTTTGGGAGGACTGATAAAACGATGGGTGGGATAAGTGCATCAATGTTGGTGGAAATTATGTTGAGAAATAACGGGACAATGTATGTATAAAAATAAACTGGTTTCACGTTGTTATCATATTTATTATTTTTCTACAGCCAATTGTGACTTACTTATCGACTTACCTAGTATATTAAATGTAAGCAAGCGAATGGCCTTTATTGCATGCTTTATGACGTAGTGGGCACATGGTTCCGGCGCCATATTTGTATAAACTAATCAGTATTAGGGGGGGGGGGGGGGGGGGGGGGGGCTTGTCAATATCAAACAGGATGTCTTTACTTCCCAACACACTTCCCGATACCTGTTGTAGTCCTGGATGACCTGAAAGCTCAGATCGATTTTAAAAATCATTCTGAGGCACCATATATCCATTGAATGATAATATCTCGGGAAACGAACAGGCGGACAGACTGGCTAGGGTGGGATTTCCGTGTGCGATAAGGCAAATGCAATCACCTGTGGGATCCTGTGTATTGTGCAGAAGAACAGACAAAATCATCCTTGCCTGGAGAGAATGGTGAGGCAGGAAGTGACCAGAGGATCTGTCCGGCGTTCATTACACCGAAGAAAGGCCAGGCAAACCCATAATAAGAAAGCAGCTGGCACTGTTAGTATTGGGACTTTTCGCTGGCTGTTGAGGACGAGGGCAGAGCGAGTATCGGAATGTCCCGAGTGCTGTGATGTCCGTTTTTGATGCTAGGTAACTCAACTTTGATCTTTTTTTATGCACGCTCTCTCACTTTGAGCTCAAGCGTAGTCCATACCACGAAGCCATGCGCATCATTTTGGGCTGCACGAGAGACACCAGCTGTGTAGCAATGAGATACCTCCTTGACTTCCCGACAATGGAACACAGGATCAAGATCTGGAGAGCTCGTGCATACTTAAAAATAAGTGCAGATGAGCAGCACCCTCTGCATGACGCTGTATTCAGAGAAAAGGGTGACAGGCTAAAGAGGGGAAAATCATGGATGGGTCGGGCGGAAGATGTCGTCGGACAGGTCTGCAGTCTTACCAGTATCAACCCCGGCAAGGAATGGGTGCCGGTGCCTCCAGCTTTTAAGTGTGCCTTCTCCTGCATTATCACACTCGACAGACGGTGCAGAGAGCAGAACCCTGCCATTGTCAATGCAGAGGTTAACGCGCTCATCTATGATCACTCAGATAGCCCCGAAGTGCTCATCTATACAGATGGATCTGTTGTAGAGAAGTGCGTGGGCATTTACAGCCCGCTCAGCGGGCCGAACCGTTCAAGAATCCAGTGGTGCCCACTCCATGACCACGAGCAGCATGACGATGGAGGTGATGGCAGTTACACAGGCTTTCATATGGCTGGAATCACAGCATTATACCAACGTGTGTGTACTAAGTGATTCAATGAGCATGATTCAGAAGGTCGAAGCTGGATCTGTACGTAGACAGTGGACTGAGTCGCTGCGGAAGTCTGTTGTCCGCAAAGTCACCTTCATCTTCGTCCCGGGACATGCGGGAGTCGAGGGAAATGAACGAGCTGATAAATTGGCTGGCTCTGCACCCCCTGTAGATGGCCAGCCCATGGATCGTGCCGATGTTATTAACGCCCTTAAAGATATGGCGAGAACAGAGGATTTTGACGCCAGTGATTCCACATCGCTTTCCAGGATGAAAGACCTGGGAGTAAGAATCGGCACAGCCAGACGCGAGAGGTACGTCGGGAAAACAAAGCGCCTCGTCAACCAACACAGAACTGGCACTATTAGCCACCGGACGCTGATGCATATGCTGGGGGGAGGATCTGAGCACCTATGGACATGTCCGGAGTGCAACGAAGATACCCCAACTGATAACTAACTAACTAACTAACCATACCACTATTTATAATAGTGAAGGATTGAACTTTGGGTGTGGATTAGCTTGCCTTATTAACAGCGTCCCTCGCCATCAGGAGAACCCACTTCGACATCAGAGGTACTTGTAATTTACGTCCCCAAATTAAGGACGACAGGTCAACATTTTAGTCCAACTGTCCGGTGTAGGGCTTGAACCGCTTACCTAGGCATCAGCACACCGGATGTTTAAGAACACGCACTCTTACCCATTCGGCCATGCGGACCTGCGCTCTTTTTATAATATCATAACAAGAGCTGAGTTGAGTTGAGTATATATATATATATATATATATATATATATATATATATATATATATATATATATATATATATATTGTACACAAAATTCCCAGTGACAATGGGGACATTTAACAGTATAGCTTACTTCTATAAAAAAAAAAGTCGCTTAAAAGTCGACAAGTTAGACTTCATTGCACCGGGTTTATCCCATATGGCTCAGTCTCTTTCCCCACAAAGCACGATTTCCGTAGCTCCAGCGACGACCCTCGGGAGTCTCCAAAAAATGCACCCGTGAACCGAAGGACGCTGCCCAGAATAGAACCCACAACCTTCGGAGCCCAAGTCAGACGGCTTGACCACTTCGCCAGGGAGACTCCCAGCTTACTTCTAAATGAGGTCATAGTGAGGCTACAGGGTTGCTGATCTGTCAGTGCAATTTTTATAGAGTACATTTGAAAAATACATGCATATTTATATTCCAAGCTTTGCTGTAGATTTCCCAAAAGGATATATAAAACATTTGCAAATTACAGTGCTCATGTTTCATCTCTCTTAATCCTGCTTACTGTCTCCTCATGTTGTGTTCTGTACGATTTGTCGCGGAAAAAATTTCTTAAAAGATTATTTTTTCTCTGCCAGTGTCACTGCGTCTGAGTTTAGTGCTGGTCGAGTCAGATAGAGATGACACGAAACAGGGGTTGAGAACCTCTATTCTTTATGTTCTCTGATATGCGACTGTTATACTCTTGTCTGGGATTAGAGACACTACTATTTGTGTATATTTACTTGTTTTGCGCTCACTCGCTTCAAACTCAAGCGTAGTCCATATACACTATTTCTAGTAGATTTCAACTGAATTTTGCTTGTAGATTACTTTCCCTATTGCCAGTGTCTCTCCCCATCAGGCGAGCGCACCCCGACTTCAGAGGTACTTGTAATTTCTGCCTCAAGTCAAGGACGAGAAGACATTTTAGTCCTAATGTCTGGTCATTTGACTAAACCCCTTACCTCGGCATCAGCACACCGGCTGTTTAAGAAAGTGCTTCCTTTTCCATTCGGCCATGCTGACCTCAAGTTTACATCCCTTCGTTTGTCATGATATTCCTGTCAATGCTCTCTGTGGCTCAGTAGTCATATATTTATTACTGTCATGCTCTCTGTGGCTCAGTAGTCATATATGTATTACTGTCATGCTCTCTGTGGCTCAGTAGTCATATATTTATTACTGTCATGCTGTCTGTGGCTCAGTAGTCATATATGTATTACTATCCATGCTGTCTGTGGTTCAGTAGTCATATATTTATCAATTTACATGCTCTATGTGGTTCAGTAGTCATATATTTATCATTGTTACATGCTCTCTGTGGTTCAGTAGTCATATATTTATCAATTTACATGCTCTATGTGGTTCAGTAGTCATATATTTATCATTGTTACATGCTCTCTGTGGTTCAGTAATCATATATTTATCATTGTTACATGCTCTCTGTGGCTCAGTAATCATATATTTATCATTGTTACATGCTCTCTGTGGCTCAGTAATCATATATTTATCATTGTTACATGCTCTCTGTGGCTCAGTAATCATATATTTATCATTGTTACATGCTTTCTGTGGCTCAGTAATCATATATTTATCATTGTTACATGCTCTCTGTGGTTCAGTAGTCATATATTTATCAATTTAGATGCTCTATGTGGTTCAGTAGTCAATATTTATCATTGTTACATGCTCTCTGTGGTTCAGTAGTCATATATTTATCAATTTACATGCTCTATGTGGTTCAGTAGTCATATATTTATCATTGTTACATGCTCTCTGTGGCTCAGTAATCATATATTTATCATTGTTACATGCTCTCTGTGGTTCAGTAATCATATATTTATCATTGTTACATGCTCTCTGTGGTTCAGTAATCATATATTTATCATTGTTACATGCTCTCTGTGGCTCAGTAATCATATATTTATCATTGTTACATGCTCTCTGTGGCTCAGTAATCATATATTTATCATTGTTACATGCTCTCTGTGGCTCAGTAATCATATATTTATCATTGTTACAAGATGTTGCGATCTTCTCGGCAGATTGACGTTTAGTAGTTTGCCATTGCTTTCTGAGCGAGAAGTTAACGTTTAAATTCAAGTGACCGTGGAATTAACACATATCCAGCCATCATCGCACATGAAGTTTATGCGCGGGCGTGAAAACCTCACGGCCACGCTGGCCTATTTATATTTTGATAGCCACTCCTTTTCCTGTGTTCTGAACCGAAATCGATATCTAATAGTTTATTTATGTAACTTTTCATCTAACCATCTCGAGAGGCATTTGTGTAATTAATATGATTAAATTCGTATTATAATTAATTTCTACCCAACAAAAACTGTAGATTGAAGAAAATTTGTTATTAGGACAACAATAAAAAGGAAACTGAAATATCTTTGTCAAGTTAAAAGACATGACTGCATTTGAAAGATAACTTACGAGGGAAGTGTACCGGACATGGGAGCAAGACCACGACGTGTGTAGGTGCAACATGCCATAGATCAGTGGTTCTCGACCGGTGGGGAATTCCCCCCCCCCCCAAGGGGGGAATTTTATGGTTTCCAGGGGGTGGGGGTGGGGGGGGGGGGGGGAATTAAGATTATTTCAAGATCGCATTAATACAAAAACCAGTTACTTGATATTGTTTTTCCCTCTAAATTTTACAGTTCTGTACTTCTCGCCTTAATGAAATTCATTTTACAGCGTAAGTAGACCCGCAAATCACGTTTTATGTAGATGTCTAGACTTGTTCTAGTATGTGTTAATAAATTTAGCTTCCATTTTGTGTATACTGTGCAAGGGTGGGTGGGGAGAGATTTATAGGGAAGAAATTCAAAGGGGGGGGTGGTGACGTTCTGAACATATAGTAAAGGGGGGGGGGGGGGGCATGGGCCAAAAAAGGTTGAGAACCACTGCCATAGATAATTATCACTTAAAGCAACAGAGGCAGAACTTCTGCTGTATGATATGCAGACATTTCCTAAGACTGGTATTGAGGAGAAATTCAGCGCAGAACGGTTAAGGATGAGTTTCCTAGATGCAGGAGATGCACCTGTTAATAGTCTTTATTCTTGTTTTCATTCTAACTCTTTACCGTTTGACCTGTTAATTGTGTTTTCTGCGACCAAATCTTTTAACTTAACTATTGCATGTCAGTCTGTGACATCATTTAAAAAGTCGCTTAAAAGTCGACAGTGTCGACTTCATTGAGCCGGATTGTATCCCACATGGCTCAGTCTCTTTCCGCGGACGCGGAAAGCGTCGCACAAAGCACGAACTCCGCAGCTCCAGCGACGACTCTCAGAAGTCTCAGAAAAAATACACAGGTGAACCGAAGGGCGTGGTCCGGAATCGAACCCACAACCTTCGGAGCCCGAGTCAGACGGCTTGACCACTTAACCACGGAGACTCCAGTCTGTGACATCAACAACTGATGAATGTTTATGTTTGTGTTTTTCTTTGTTATAATCCCATATTCACAGTTTTATCATTGCTGCCTCGTTCAGGTACCCGGCCAACGCTCGACGCTCAGAGGAAAGGCGAGACGGACATATAATCAGATTGCTACTGGTACTATTGGTGTTGGAACTCTTCACTGGCTGCTGAGGATAGGGACGGAGCGCTTATGGGAATGCCCCGAATGCTGTGATGTCGGTTCCTAAATCAATCAATCAATCAATCAGGTACCTATTTATAGTAGGAACAGCTTGAAGGGGATTCGACCACCCCAGTTCATTATGTAGTGACCTAGAAGCAGTGAAGACCTAATACTTCACAGAGAAGCTTCTGTAGCGCGGTCATTAACTCTTTTGCTTGCCAGTTCGGTGGTCCGATATTCGAATCAGCCTCGATTCGGGAATTTCAGGAAAGATAAATCTCGGCTCCAGGTCGACCCAGCCTCAGATATGTTCCATAAGTGTTCCGAGAAGTACAAGTAGCCTGCGTGATCTTCACAACACATCACTCATCCAGTGTCGTTTGATTTATACAAATATTACTGGCACTTTGCCGTCACTCATCCAGTGTCGTTTGATTTATACAAATATTACTGACACCTTGCCGTCGCTCATCCTGTGTCGTTCGATTTATACAAATATTACTGGCACCTTGCCGTCACTCATCCAGTGTCATTTGATTTATACAAATATTACTGGCACCTTGCCGTCACTCATCCAGTGTCGATTGATTTATACAAGTATTACTGGCACTTTGCCGTCTTAACAACACATCACTCATCCAGTGCCAATTGATTTATACAAATATTACTTTCACTTTGTCGTCACTCATCCAGTGCCGGATGGTTTATACAAATATTACTGGTACTTTGCCGTCACTCAACCAGTGCCGGATGGTTTATACAAATATTACTGGTACTTTGCCGTCACTCAACCAATGTCGATTGATTTATACAAGTATTACTGGCACTTTGCCGTCTTAACAACACATCACTCATCCAGTGCCGATTGATTTATACAAATAATTCTGCCATTTTGCCGTCTTGAGAGACGATTGTTATTGTGCTTCCAGAAAAGGCAAGCATGATCCCTCTCTCACCTGCCTAATTTACTCCATAGGAAAGGTAATGTCAATACATCTGGAACAAGACCAGCTGCAGAAGCTGCCGTATCAGCAAAGCAGTGCTCTAACTGTCCGTCTATAGGAGATTCGATCTTAGACCAATACCAACCAAGGTTTAAGGACAGGTCTATCCTGCTATGATATTTAGTATTTAGGCTGCTTTTACTCGCACCAGGATACGGCCTGTATCCTCCCAAATGCACTTCTTCTCCAAAAGCCGTTGGCACAATTGGGGTTTCGTGTTTGGTAAGCGCCGCCCAACATTCGGCGCTAACAGAAAGCAGGTAGTACCGTCTACTGTCATATGGTAGCTCAGTCATATCTGACTGAGACCTTATACAAATATTAGGCAAGCACCATACACCAAAGAAAGCCTCATTTCTCAACTTGTGGATGCGAGTCCTTACTTTACTCACTAACACTTCAGATGCCTGCGATAGTAACTGCCAAGAAGCTGCCTTAAGCTTCGTCTGTGTGTAAGGAGGAATTGTAGCGCATTCGTATTCCATATCTTCACAGGCGCAATATGATAGATACAGGTGCTGGCTTTTCCTCCCGGATAAATTAGTTGTGATGGTGCATTACATATTCTGGTATCTTTCCCCTCTTAAGACTGCTATGGTTGAGTCAGAGGTGGTCAGCATTATTGATGGGAGGTTGATTAGAATGGCAATGAGACCTGTGAATGCAGATATTGCCATTGACCTAACATGTGTTACCCGATCCGCTGGATGAGAAACAATAAGGACCTTTAGAAGTGACCACCTGCCATGCTCGGTTTTGATGTCTAAATCTGGCAAGATCAAGACTACGAGAGCAGGAAATGCCTTCAAATACCCGCTGACCCACTGGTGCAGATCCATTGTGGACCGCCGGAATAGAAGTAGTGCGGGAGTTTAAAAGTTAGTTGCATATCCTTTACAGGACGTAGCAGTCAACCCCTGCATTTATTGTACTGTTCGTGATTCCACGGCAAGTTTACGTTCAATAGTTTGCCATTGCTATCTGAACTACCGACACCCATAAAATTTCATTTAAAAAACCAACGCATGGCGGTCTGCTGCCAAATCGCCCGCAGCTGTGTTTCGAACGCGGTATGCGTCCGTAACCACTTCGCCACGGAGCAGGCGTGGGAGTTCAAGAGAGTTGCAATGAAGTAATTACGGAACGCAAACATCCCAACACACACAAGAGGAACCGGAGAAGGCGGAAAGGGTTAAAAAAGGATAAAGTAGAGGAATTCAAGCGATGAGCAGCAAAAGCCGAAAATATTAAATTGGATAATGTCATAAATGAGTTGAGAGGTGATAAGATATTGGATAAATTCTGGAAACTGCGCAGACAAATGCGTACAAGTTACTAATTTACTACAATGGAAGCAGTATATGGGGATAACTGCCTGCCCATGACAACAGACAGAGAGAAAGGGGAAGCCTTCCATGGGAGATATATAACACAATCAGAACACAGTGATAGCAACATCGGGGATGCAGTTAGCGAGCTTCTAGCAGGTTTAACTACAGACGACAGCTACGAGGATGTCGTACAGCTAGAATATATAAAATATATATATTGCAAACAGCAAAGGTCCTAATGCCAGGATCTGATGGGGTCGGTTATGTCCTCATGAAATATATGAGTATGGAGATTTGGAGGAGACTGCTACTTGCTTCAACCTGAGCATTAGCACAACATCAATGCTTCAAGAGTGGGTACGCTGCTATTTAATTCCACTCCCGAAGTCAGTCAAAGACCGATCAAGACTCATTTCTGTAGGACGATCACTTTGCAGAATTTATTTGTTAACTTTTTTGGAGTAGACAATTGCTGTCAAGCTGCATGAATACTCAGTTCCCCTGAATATATGAATCTGTGAACAATCCACGCCATCATAAATCGTGCGGTGTGACCTCCCATAAGCCGTATCCTTGGAAATTAACGTTTTCCGTATGTTCTATTTCACATTATGGAATTTTGCATGCCATAATAATTCAGCTTTGTTTTTCCTGGGCATTTATAAGTTTTTACTCTGTATAATTTTGAAGAGAGGGGCCAGTTTTCTTCCTCATCGCTTTACCCTGTCAGACAAATTAGGGGAGGTTTGGGTGGCGAAGTGGTAAAACCATCAACCTGTTGCTGAGAAGATGGTGCGTGTGTTTCCAGGCTGCGCTGTTTAGACTGCGTGTACCACTTAACCGGAACACTGGGGTTCGTCGCTGAAGCTTCGGATTTGGTGCTTTGTGCTTGCCGTTCTGCAGAGAGAATCCGAGCCAGTGAGGCTAACCCTGGGGCATTGGAGTAGATCTTCTAGTCTTCAACAATTCAATGACATTCTGACAATTATCTGGTACTCACTTTAATGATTATGTAACCCCCGCTCTTCCCCCCCCCCCACCGTTTTTTTAAGTTTAAGCAGACGCGTTGCGTTGCTTAAATTTAATGGTGTGAGTGAAGGTCGTCCAGAAAGCAACTGCAAACTGCTGAACGTAAACTTGCCAAGAAATCACAAACAGCCAAAAAATGATGGGGTTGACTGCGACATCCTCTAAAGGATATGGGACTAACATGTTAACTTGCCTAAGAGGTCATGGTCTCTCTTTCACTCATGTTGCAGGGCTTTTGCAAAACGGTGCTCTCATCACGAGGCGTCGAAAAGCCTCTCGATCCATTCCTCCAGTCTCGTGCATCCTCCTGTCAAAGATGTCTATAATGTCCAGTGTCTAACTTGGTGTTGGTCGTCGACCCCTGACTCTTCTACAAGGAACAACGCCTTCCATTACTGTTGTTTCCAACTACCGTGATGTTGACTATAACCAAAGTGTTTCCAACTACCGTGATGTTGACTATGACCAAATTGTTTCAGTTTCCCAGACATAACACTGTTTATAAGCTAGTTTGCTTCCATGTTCAAATCTTGTAGAATATCCAATATTTTATTTTTTCTTCTAATAACTTTTATTTCAGCTCAATCGCGCCAATTCTCTTCTTCAGTAAATGCTATCTACAGGAAATTATTGATACAGTGGTTGTAGAAAGAGAAAAGAAATGGGCCTTAGTTTGAATAATACAAAATAGAATAATAGACGTCAGGGTGATATCAAAGAAACAGATTGTGCCTAAATGTGCAATTAAAGTAAAAGATGTTATTTTGAGGCGAGTGCAGAAATTCAGATATCTAAGCACATGGATAACATCAGATGAAAGATGCATCACTGAGATCAAGAGCAGAATTGATTGATTGATTGATTGATTGATTGATTGATTGATTGATTGATTGATTGATTGATGGATGGATGGATTGATTGATTGGGGAATCGACATCACAGCATTCGGGGCCTTCCCATAAGCGCTCCGTCCCCATCCTCAGCAGCCAGCGAAGAGTTCCAACACCAATAGTACCAGTAACAATCTGATTATATGTCCGTCTCGCCTTTCCTCTGAGCGTTGAGCGTCGGCCAGATCCCCTCGTCACTCCTCGCTGTCTCATTCTTGCCAGACCATAGTAATCCATTTGCTCCTCCGAGGTGTGCACGTGCTCCCACAAGGCCGCAACCACGTCTGCCTTATCATGTATCAATACTCCACCAAGTTCTGCAGAGCCAGCCAATCTGCCCGCCGGTTCATTTCCCAGCACACCGGCATGCCCCGGAGAAAAGATCCAGGCGATGCCTGCCACCCGTGACCTCCGAAGCCAAGTAAAGCCACTCCGCACGAAGCCTGCCCGTCCTCGCCCTCGTCAGCAAGCTTTCTGAGTCAGTTACAACCACGATGTGTATGTGCGTGTCGTATTCTCCATCCAGCGAGCACAATAGAATAAGCAAAACCTACATTCTATCAAAAGAAGAACGTTGTGTGCAATAAGTCACTGTCCTTGAAGGTTAGGAAAGGCGTTCTTGCATGTCATATAGAACCAGTTTTAACATACGGCTGGGAATCATGCGCAGTTAGTACATATGCGAAAATAATATCCATAGAGACTTTGGAGATGTGGTTTTATAGAATAATATTGAAAATGTATTGGACAGCTAAATTGCGCAATCGAGACGTTTTAAGGGAAGTTACGCCGCAAAGAAAACTTATCACAAACATCAGAATGAGGCAGTCATCATTTTTTGGACAAGTTATGAGAAAACATGAACTGGAACATGTTCTGACAACTGGAAATATTTGCGGAATGAGAGATAGAGGAAGACAGCGTGAAAAGATTCTTGACAGTCGTGGGTCGTGGCACGGAAGGGAGTCAGGCAAATTGATCCATGACGTCGGAGATCGTAATTTGTGGAGAGGCATTATCGCCTGCAAGGCACTGGATGATGATGATGAGTGACTAGGAAATTGTCCATGATTCCCATCCATATGTTGCCACAGGAAAGATGCATGCTCTCAAAAATGTTATTGTAACTTGTGTGCTGGTGTTGTGCCGTGAGTTCATAAAACATTTCCATCTCTGTAGTTCTGTGACCAGCCTGTGTATAATGTCTTTTGAATATTCCCCATTATTGTTGATTATGAAACCAGGATATTCAAAGTTTGTGACATTGTCAATTTCTTCGTGTTAATTCGTAATGGTCTACAATAAATAAATAACCTACCCACTGCTGGGGATTGAACCAAGCTCTTTGCCAACGCGACTGTGTGAGCAGTGAAATGTTTCTGAAAAGTACAGAATAGCAGTGGTGGAGTTTACGAGGCTACTAGAGGGATCAATCGCAGGTCTACCAGAGATGCAGGCTAGAATTTCTGGTAATAACACATATCACTTGCATATGGTTGGCAGCATTTTCAAATCACCGCTGAATCACAACAGTTGGCTGGGGCAAATTTTGAGCCATTTCAGCAATCCTATAAAACAGAATTATTGTGAATGTTTCCTTAATAGAATAGCTGCGTACAATAAATGACATTAGCCATCGAATAGATGCATGTATTATTGTTTTTATTCTTAGTGTGTCATCTTCACGTTTTTGTTCTTGTATTTTAATTACATGTTATAAATCGTGGATTTCAGAACTTATGACAAGTAGCTTTTCATTAAATCAAGTAAAGTAAAAGAAAAGTTACATTGCTATAATTCAAGGCTTCGTATTCTCCAAGATACTCTTCGCTGAAAGCAAATGTAAGGGGTATACCTAAGTGCAAACAGCTTGTAGTTAGCTGCATATCATTTAAAACACGTTGTAATCAACCCCAGCATTTATAGTTTTAAAAAAAGGGTAGAGACGTCTTTCATGCCTTCGAGCAAACAGTGCTAGATCCTTACTTGTATAGACCAATCGGCACTCGGTGACTAATGAGATCGGTATCACGCTGGCCGTATTGTCTTCCCCAGACATTCTTGGTGCCTAGTTTAGGCTGGATCAACCTCAGAACCGAGGTCAATTTTAGAAAATCTGAATTCCGCCTAGCTGAGAATCGAACCCCTAACCCCCTGGTCGGCAGGCGAGTGTTCTAGCCACTACGCCACCGAGGCTCCCAGCATTCACTGGCTGTCTGTGATTTACTGGGCGATTGTTTGGTCAATAGTTTGCCAATAATTTCTTAAAGTAGACGCCTCTTACCATCGAAATCAACGCAGAACGGTGTGCTTCCAGATCGCCAGAGACTGATTTCGAACCCTCGACTTGCTATGTCGGGGAATCGTGAAACTGTTTCTGTATCACCCGATCTACAGGCGCCGTGTGCAGCATGAAGGCAATGTAAATCACGCTGAGCTGAGACTGCCTGTCTTCGGGAATTCGTCTGAACGATTCAATTATTTACATTGCAAAAGCGTTAAACAAGTTGATAAGCAAAAAATTTGAATTAATTATTTGTATTTTTAAAGCTCAATATATCTTTGTCAATGTAGGAAAAAGGTTCTTACCAGCTATATTGAGTCAATCCTAATGTAGTGGTGCAAATCATGAACAATTAGTAGAGAAGTGAGAAATTCTGTGAAAGCTGCTGACTTGTGGTTTTATAAAAGAATGATGAAAACACCGTGAACGGATAAAAATAGTAATTAAGATATCTTGAAAGGAGTTAACTCACAAAGAGATACTCGCATCTGAAGAAGACGGTCCAAATTATCTGGGTACATGATGAGAAAAGGACAACGGGTGTACCTTTGACAACTGCAAAGTTGTAGGGAACGAACGAACGAACAAACTTTATTTTCAAAGGGTAACAAATTGGGCACGCAGGCCCGTCTTCTTCTTCTTCTTCTTCTTCTTCTTCTTCTTCTTCTTCTTCTTCTTCTTCTTCTTCTTCTTCTTCTTCTTCTTCTTCTTCTTCTTCTGCGTTCATCCGGAGTTTTTTTTTCGGATGTGATTGCGTTGTGCCTGTTTACAGGAGAGCTGCGTTCTTGCGCCGTTAGGCTGACACATCCGACTTCTGCGGGTATTTGTTGACCGGGTTAACCTTCCCGGGGGCAGGCCCGTCTTACATTTGGCCCTTCCAGTCACTCATTTTTTGTTCATCAATAGTGTATAAGAAAAACATTGTCAAATGAATTTTATAAACATAAACAATGCATATTACCATGTTATGAGACACATCCACCACCCATCCACACATCCCCACCCAACCACACACACACACCCCAGGCACACATACATGCCTCCGCCCATCCACCACACCCCCACACCTACACACCTCCCCACCCACACACACACGCCCACCAACCATACATCCCATCGACCCACACCCCAAGCATACATACATTTCCCAACCCACACATCCCCTACCCACACACATCTCCCCACCCACTCACATATCCTCCACCCGTCCCATTACCCACCAACAATCACCAACCCACATATCCTCCTCCACATACACACATCCAACAATCCAGCCAAACACACATCCCTCAACCACACATCCCCCACGCACACACACACATCTCCCCGCCATCTCACATATCCCGCACCTACCCACATACAAATTCCGCACCCACCCATATAATCTCCCATCTCCCCCAGCCCACTCACAGATCCCGAGCCCACCCATACAAACATCCCTCACCATCTCCTAACCTACACACACTCACTCACCCACATATCCTCTACTCATCCACACATCCTCCACCCAGTCATCCCGCAACCAAACACCCCTTAACCACACATCCCTTAACCACACAACCTTTTCCCATATACAATCACCCACCCACACATCCTCTACCCACCCACCCCCCAGCCACACATCCCTTAACCACACTCCCCTACTCATATACACACACATTACCACCCACATACACATCTCCCCACCCATACACACATCCCTCACACACATCCCCACCCACCAACACATCCCCCATTCACAAACACCCACATAGGGAAGGAGAAGCAGAAGGAGACCAAGAGAGAATGTACTGAACAGTTTGAGACAATGGCATGGAAGAATATCAGTTTGAGAAATGATTGGAAGCACACGAGAAAGAAGGCTGTGGACAGACGTAATCACCAACGCACACGAAATTATCTAAGCGGAATCATATTAGTTTTGCATGGAAAATAAAAGGTCAAATTAATGATAATAAGGTTATTCGCTGAGGTTAATAAAAAAGTTTAGAATGTTTAAAAATAAACAACATAAGTAAACTACCTTATTTGCTAAGACTAGAAGTTTAAAATGTTTAGAAAACAGCAACATAATGAAACGTAGTTATTCACTAAGATTAATAAAAGTTTTGAAGTATAAAAAACACTAACGTGATGAAACTATTTTATTCATTAAGATTAATAGAAGTTTAGACTGTTTTAAAAATACACACCATAAGTAAATTACGTTATTTGCTCAGATTAATAGTTTAGTATGTTTACAAAACACCAACAAAATGAAACGTAGTTATTTAGATTTAGCTAGAACAGTAAAGCTCAGAATAGAAAACTAACTAATGGATTAATGAAGAGCAAATTATTAGATAGGGAGCAGCGGTGGCGTAGTGGCTAGTCACTTGCTTGCCGGCCTGGAATTCCTGGGTTCGAATCCGCATCGGGAATTATTTTAATTGACGTGGACTTCCAGGTCTGTTAGTTAATCGCAAATCCTTTACAGGACGTCGCAGTTAACCCCAGCATTATTTGGCGGTTTGTGATTTCTTGGCAAGTTTATGTTCAGTAGTCTGCCATTACTAAAAGCCAAATTGATTTTATATTAAGAAGATATTAGATGCAAGG
This sequence comes from Cepaea hortensis, assembly GCA_963921405.1. Classification (NCBI taxonomy): domain Eukaryota; kingdom Metazoa; phylum Mollusca; class Gastropoda; order Stylommatophora; family Helicidae; genus Cepaea; species Cepaea hortensis. The sequence goes on along the minus strand of OY992877.1, from coordinate 27,059,188 downwards.
GCAGTGCCCAATTTAAGTATAAACACAGATCATAAAGCGGCCGTTGCCACAATAAGAACCATCAGAAGAAGAAAACAAAGAGCAGAAAAATACATGCCATACACAAACTTAAAAAACCTTAAAGACGAGGCAGTAAGGGAAAATTATGACAAAGAACTAACTGAACTCTTTGTAAAATTACCTACAGAAAGAAAAACAGTGGAAGAAGAATGGGAGATGTTCAAATCAAGCATTTTAAATACTGCAAAAATAACATGTGGAACCAAGAAAAAAAAAAGCAAAACACGGATAAAGAAAATAATAAGTTGGTGGAACGAAGAAGTAAAGAAAGCGGTAAAAGACAAAAAGGAAAAATATAAAAAGTGGTTTAAGAGCAAACAGGAATGTGATTACATAGAATATAGAATAGCGAGAAGACATGTGAGTAGAATAGTAAAGAGGGAAAAACAAAAAGACTGGGAAGAGAATGGAGAAACACTAAATAAAAACTTCAAGGAGGCAACTAGAAACTTCTACAAAAAGATAAGTGCAATGCAAACCAGAGGAGAACCCTTTGACCCAGCTGAAATAATTAACAGCGAATATGGAGAACCAATAAGTGAACAAAAACAACTCCTAATAAGATGGAAGCAGTATTTCGAATAACTTCTCAACATCCCATCAGATGTCACAGGAATTCAAGAGACCTACACAGATGTCACCGAAGAACTAGAACCAGACATACTAAAAGAAGAAATTATAGAAGCCATCAGATTAGCCCCATTGAATAAATCACCGGGACAGAATGAAATACCAAATGAACTAATTAAAGCAGCAAGAGAAGTAGGAACAGCTTGGCTACATAGACTATTCAACCATATTTGGGTAGAACAACAGACACCACGAGACTGGGGAAACGCCATAATTTGGAAAAATACAAAGGCAGCAAAAGAGACTGCACACAATACATAGGCATTTCACTGTTGAGTCACTCTGGAAAATTATTTTGCAAAATTCTTGAAAAAAGATTACGAACCACTTTAGAACCCCAGCTAAGCGAAACACAACATGGATTTAGGAAAAACAAAGGATGCACAGATGCCATTTTTGCTCTTAGAAAAATCAATCGAATTCAATGAAACATTCTACTTAGCCTTTGTAGACCAAGAAAAGGCATTCGATAGAGTAGATAGAAAAATAGAAAAAGCTGTGGGAAATCCTTAAACAATATGGAGTGAGTACACATCTAACAAACCTAACATATCTAACAAATAGAAGTTAATACAACAACAGTGAATGCATAGTGAGAGCAACTGGAGGACACTCAGAACCCTTCGCCATAAGATCTGGAGTACGACAAGGTTGTGTCCTGTCCCCTCTCTTGTTCATAACATATATAGACAACATATGTAAATAAACCAGCCAAGTAGAGACAGCAAGAATACCACATGACGAGAACACAGAAGAAGAACCATCTGCAAATCTAACCATTAGAGAACTTCTGTTTGCAGATGACCAAGCATAATCAGAAGCTGAATTACAAGACCACATGAATAGTCTAAACGAAATGTGTAGGGAACATAACATGAAAATTAGCACAAGCAAAACAGAGGTAATGACTATAACTAAAGAAGAACAAAGAACAACAATTCACCTAAACGAACATCCCTTGAAACAAGTAAAGAGTTTCAAGTACCTAGGAAGTATAATATCATCAAATGGCAGATCAGAAGACGAGATCGAAAATAGGTGCAATAAGTCAAATCAACTCATTGGACAAATGGCACCAATACTAAAGAACAAACATGTATTAATAACTACTAAGAAAGCACTTTACAACACAATCTTCCTACCAACTCTATGCTACCAATGCCAAACCTGGACAATGACAGAAAAAGAGAAAAGAAAAATCACAACAACAGAAATGAGGTTCCTGAGAAGAATACTCAACGTATCAAGAAGAGATAAGATCAGAAATGAAGAAATCAGGACTAAAGTGGGGGTTAAAGCAGCACTAGATTTTATTAGAAAGCAGCAAGTCAAATGGTTTGGCCATGCAAGTAGGTTACCAGTCAACAGCATACCACAACAAGCAATGATGTACAGACCAGATGGAAACAGAGGAAGAGGCCGATCACGTAAACGTTGGACGGAGGAAATAGCAGAGTCCATGGGAATATACCAATATGAAGCCCATAATCGGGCACTCTCATGATGTTTATACTTCACCTCGACACCGCAAGGTACAAACGGAACATGATGAGATGATGAGTCTGCCATTGCTTTCCGAACGACCGGCACTAATACCATTGTATGAAAACCAACGCCAGGCTGTCTGCTGCCAAACGCGGTATGCGGGATTACGAACTACGTTCATAACCCCCTCGACCTAGGTCTATACATCTGTAAACTGGATACGTGAGAAGCAAAGGCTGCCAATGTGCCATCCAAAGATGGTTGGTCAATGAAGATTAGCGTCTGACACCATATGCCGAACAGACACGTAGACTGGTGCCTCACTTATGTTAACAGCTGGTTTCTGATGGAGGGACATTTCGAAAGTCTGTTAAGCGGTGGGGAAAAAAAGAGCGGGGGGGGGGGGGGATTTCAGTCTGGCACAAGCAACTGAGTGATAATGCTGATGATGACGATGATGATGATGATGATTGTTGTTGTTGTTGTTGTTATTATTATTATTATTATTATTATTATTATTATTATTATTATTATTATTATTATTATAGTTAACATGCGTGATGAAATATTGAATTATAATAATAAACTGAAACATTCCATAAGCTGTAACTTTCTTAATTGAACGAATCAATACTTCAACCATACCGTTTAACTATATCGCTTAGTATCGACGTCTAGGCTCATCGCTTGCCAAAGTTAGGGAAAGACTGGCCATCTATTCCTCCCTGCTGCTTTCAAGCCTACAGAATGTGACGGTGCTACCACAACTCAGATTCATACCAGGAAACTACTTCAAGACAATATCACTTAGTGAAT
>OY992877.1:27031197-27051197 GCA_963921405.1 Cepaea hortensis | reverse complement strand
GTCACTCATTTTCTTTCTAAATCTATCAATACTAGATGGGTTTCAGGGTTAATATCATGTCAGCCGCCTTTATTCCCGAAGACATTTCTACCATGTAGCAAATATTAGTTTGTAAACTTCAAACAGTTACGTATGTGTGATTCCTGCGAAAAAGTAAGAGATAATAAATAAACACACAGCGAACTCAAACCCGGCAAACGGAAATCACAGTTTAAACAAAAATTTGTTTTTATTAATATCATAAAAATAAGATACAAATAAGTTACACCACAACACAACGCATCAACGTTTCGACCTTAGTGATCTTGATCACGAACAACACGGACAGATCTAAAGAAACACGTGAGATTAGAAAATTGTGTTACAAATTATCTATTCATGTGTAAAGATCGTGCTCACTGGGGATGTAGTGATAAGCACACAGGTTCTTGATCTGTGCCGCTTCATTGGTGATGCGGTTAGTACCACACGGCCGCTTTATGTCCCAGAACATTTTATTTTCAAAACTATTTGAATTACTAGGATCGACATGGCCCACATAAAAACCACTACTAATGGGGTTTGAACTCTGAATCATTGAGACAACAAGCAAGTCCGCTCACCACTATTTATTCCCGACTTCTTGTACTAATTTTTACATTCTAAAATGATGGCTTATAGAAGGAAAGATATGATTGAATCTGTCGATGAGGTGTGAAACGTCACACAAATTAGATCTTATCATTATGATATAGGTTGGTCAGTTCCCTTCCTTGTCGCTTTTCCGTTCCCGACAATTCACAGAAAATTTGGAAACGTAGACAGGTCTTTAAAGTAGTTGAGTCTCACTAATAACCCATTTACCTGCCTGTAATTGCACAGGATATTTGGTGATAGCTCCACATGTTTAGTAGACCAACTGACACTGGATTGGTGATGGGGTCAATGTCACACCGGTTGCCTCCACCCCCCAGGACAGTGTCTGGTACCCGTTTTAGACTGGCCAATGACAGACACAACACAAGCAAGGTGACCATGGCCCTGGTTGAAGGAAGAAGTGTTCAGGAAGACAGTGCAGCTTTGGCCACAGCTACGGGCAGTTTAACCATGGAATTTATGGTATTGTTGCACATAAATGGTAGTATTCCTTTATGCCAAGCTTCACAAAATGCGCGAAGCTTTAATATATATATATATATATATATATATATATATATATATATATATATATATATATATATATATATATATATATATGCTTGAGGTAAACTGGCAGATTGGGATTTAAGCATACATCAGAAATGTTGAACGCAAAGGTATTTCTTCTTCTTCTTCTTCTTCTTCTTCTTCTTCTTCTTCTTCTTTTTATCCTGATAACCTTCTGCTAGTTCTGTCTGTTCCTCCTGTACCTTCTCCTTTTCCTCCTGCTTCATCTTCTTCTTCCTTCTTCTTCTTCAGAGAGAGAGAAAGAGAGAGAGAGAGAGAGAGAGAGAGAGAGAGAGAGAGAGAGAGAGAGAGAGAGAGGTGAACGAACGAACGAACGAACGAACGAACGAACGAACGGACTTTACTGTTACCCTTTGAAAATAAAGTCCTTTCGTCCGTCCGTTCGTTCATTCGTTCGTTCGTTCGTTCACCCCTCCTATCTCTCTCTCTCTCTCTCTCTCTCTCTCTCTCTCTCTCTCTCTCTCTCTCTCTCTCTCTCTCTCTCTCTCTCTTTCTGCTACTTCTGCTTCTGATTCTTCTGGTTCTTACTCTACATCTTTTCATTACTCTTGTGCCGATTACATTTGTGGGATTAATTAATCATCTCATTCCAAGCGTTCCTACACTTTGCAATCCCTTATATATTCTTCCATGCCTCTTAGGTAGTATTCATATCTGCCACTAAATTGCTGAGAATATTTGTTGTTCTTTACTCAAGAAACGTTCGTTACGATAGATTTTTCGGCTGGACTATTTCAAAAGAACGATGTAGCCAGATTTCTACCAATGCTCCAACCAAGTCGTCTCCTGGCAAATATCTGACTCTTTATGGTGTTACTTTAATAATGTCATAACTGTATTCATGGCACATGTCACCGGACAGTTATGGGATGTCTGTTATTGTGACAAGCACATGGCATCGACTTATCGACTCTTTTTCACGAGTTAAGCGAAGAATAGTAGTAAATTAACATACCATGTGTATCGCCAAAGGCAACTAAGGGGGGTTGAAGATTTCTGTCTCTAAAGACAGCTTGTGGTGCTTCCTGTAAACAGGTCTTCCAAACAAATGAAAGGGAGCTATGAAGAATGTTCTTCATACGTTCTAATCATAAGTCAGTGGTTGGTACAATGCAGACATTTTCCCACCAAAACATCTTTTCCCACCAAGATACCTTTTCCCACCAAAACACTTTTTCCCATCAAAAAAAAACTTTTTCCCACAAAACACCCTTTCCTACCAAAACAGTCTTTCCAAATTTCTCTATAGCATAAACTGAATAACCTGTATTAGTTGCTTTCGTGTGTATATTATATGTTGCATCTCGAATTCATATAAATTGTGGTACATCTCGTCTCAGCTGCCATGGTACACTCCCCTCTATAGTAATCTTTCCCAGACATTCATGTCTTTGTACATGCTCGAAATATTTCATTTTTAGTCAATTGTATTTGTTTCACTAACAAATCTCTGAGCTTATAATGAGGCTCGGTCGAACGCAGAGCCGTAATAGTGGTTGGGAGGAGGGAGTAGGGGGAAGAGATAATTCTGGCTCTATTGGGGAATGAACACGGATGACTGTCACGGAAGCTGATGCACTAGCTACTACACCATCGAGGATCCTTCATCGTTGGGATTTGATATGTCTTTTTACAATCAATTCGCAATCCCGCATATACATAGTTCAAAACAAGGCTGCGGACGATTTGGAAGCAGACTGCCTTGCTCTAGTTTTTATACAACATTATGAGTGCCGGTAGTTCAGAAAGTAATGGTAAACTCAGCATCATCAAGTGCCATGCCGACTGGCGTAGGCGTTCATGACACTCCACAGATCTCGGTCTTGGGTTTTCTTTATCACCTTTACCGTTGATATTCCTCCATGCCACCGTCGCAATCCATCCAACATCATTTCTCTTGGTCTGCCTCTACCTCTCTTCCCCTTGATCTTTCCAGTTGTCACGATGTTCTCCAATGCCTCTCTTCTCATCACATGACAAAAACAAGTTGTTTGCCTCTTTCTTATTGTTTCATATAATGTTCTAGTTTCATTAGCCTCTTTCAGGCATTCGTTGTTAGTTACTTTCGCTGTCAAAGGAATTCGCAACATTCGTCTCAGGAACCACATCTCTGTTGCTTCCAATCTCCTCCTAATTTGTTCATTTACATTCCAAGATTCACAGCCATACAGCAAAACAGATTCTATATAGCATCTTAACACTCTCTTTCTTACATTCAATGATATTGACTTATAGCATAAGATATTCTTCACTTTCTGAAATGCAGCCTTTGCTTGCCCTATTCTGTAAAAGATATGCAGCTCTTACAATCTCGCAGAGCGCGAAGTGTGTCGTCCTCTGCAGATCTGATCACGGCGGAGATGATGGTCAGCTCTTATTTCGTTAGCCAGGCCATTGTCTGTTTCAGGGTTGCCCCGCCGGGGGGTGAAGAGAGGTCCTGATCGATGCGGTCTGTGGTCATGGTGCATAGGCGTCTCTGCCTGCAGCGAATGTGGGCTCATGTTGCAGTTTATTTAGAATTGCTTAAAGCCAAAGTAGAACTCCCGTCAGGTAGGTCAATGTGAGCACGAATATAAGACAGCACGAGGAGCTGGCAGGTGGTGTTGGGGTGGGTGATGTGTGTATGACGGCGTCGTACGTAGTTCGACACTCGATGCGTGTGGTATGTGGGGGAGTGCGGGTGTGTCTGTGTGAGTGGGCGTGTGGGTTTGTCTGTGTGAGTGAGAAAGGAAGGGAGGGAGAGAGAAAGAGAGTGAGAGTGAGAGAGAGAAAGAGAGAGAGAGAGAGAGAGAGAGAGAGAGAGAGAGAGAGAGAGAGAGAGAGAGAGAGAGAACTGTAGATGATCAGCAGATTTATCACACGCACGGATAAGAGATGGTACATTATGGATAGTGCTGCTAGACATGGCACGTAATAACGATGATGATGAATATAATTATGGCAAATAGTGACATCAATATTGCAAGGAATACCAGTTATCTTCATAATCATTAAGTGTCTTGCCGACTGGCGTGTGCGATCATATCTCTCCACATCGTGCGGTCTCCAAAGTAGAGCATCACATCATGTTGACTCCCTTCTATGCCGTAACACAAACTCTCGAGAATGTTCTCTCTATGTCTGGCTTCCTCTATGTCTCTGTTCACAAATCTGTCCGGTTGTCACACCATGTTCCAGTTTGTGTCTTCTCTTTATGCGGCCAGAAAATGTAGACTGCCTCTTTCTGATTTGCGTGACACGTTGTCTCTGCTACTAAGCCTTTCTTAAAATGTCCTGATTGCCCATTTTGGCTTTCCAAGGCATTTCCAATATGCTTCATCTTCATGTGCGAAATAAGGGTGGGTGGTCATCTCACTAGATCACACCAATCGTTGATCAGCTCTGTGTTTTTGTCTCGACCATGCCATGTGGCCATGCCATATAGGTATTTGCTTCTCTGCCTTCCCATTGTTCTTTCTCCCTCAATCTTGCCTTTTATCACCAAGTTCTGTAATGTATGTCTTCTCATAACGTGTCCAAAACAATTGTGACTGTCTGCGTCTAATTTCTCTAAACAGTTTACCTTTTTCGTCTGTTTCTTGTAGGACTTGTCATTAGTTTTTCTGTCTGCCCATTGTATTCTTTGCAATTTCCTCAGAAACCATATGTCCACATCCATTAGGGGTTTTTACGTTTGTCTGCTCTTTGTCCACGCCTCACATCCATACTAAAGTACAAGTTCTATGTAGCTCGTCAACACTCTTTTTCTCGTTGCAATTGACATCTTTTTAATTTGTCAGTATGTTTTCCGTCTTGCGATGGGCTACTTTCACAATGGTAATTCTTGTTCTAATCTCTTCAAGATACCTCCCATCATATGTTATGACTGTTCTTAGATAAATGTACCGAATCACTTGTTTAAGAATGTTCCCATTTACTTGTATATTACATTGTGTATTTATTTCTTCCTTGTGACGACCATAATTTGTGTTTTCTTACAATTTAATTCTAACCCTAGTTGTTCACTGTGAGCAACAACCACACATACCAAATGGGACGCAGAGGTTCCAAGGCACCAGGGCCAGATTCTATACTGGCCAAGACCTACTGACACGTCCTAGTCGCGCGTCCTGGGCAACAGGTCCCTTCGGGGTCCTGGCTAACGTCAGTAGGATCGCTGATTCTTCCGAAGTCGGAGAGTATCTGCCTGCACGGCGAGGAACCACCAGTCTGCACACCAATAAGCCAGACATGGGACAACGGATACTCACGCAAACCTCCGGTATGACATCACATTGATGTTGGACAACAGGATGTCTCCATCCGACATACAGGACTTCACGCTGGAGTTCACAGCCAGCGAACGCAAGCAAGCAAGCACATATACCAAATGTTGCAGATCCTGCTCATTGTCTGCAATCAATATTGCGCCATCCGCATATCTAATGTTATTGATGTTACTCCCACCCGCCTACCTCCACCCCTAATGGTGATTCATCTCACATCTTCTAAATTTCTAAATATAGTTTCACTGTGCAGGGAAAAAAGATCTGGAGACATTACACATACCTATCGCACACCTCTCTTAATAGGCTGTGGGGATACCCTATACGTCCCCTGGAGGGGGGGTGGGGGTCCTGTGTGATCCCTGGGGGTGTTGTTTGGACACCCCCGTGGCCCCAAGACCCCTACGGCCAGAACTCCCCTTACACACCTACTCAATTTATTTGCATTTTTTCTCTTCACCACGCTTTAGATTAACTTTACTGTAACGTCATCATTATCATGTGACATGTCTATAAGCGTAGGATTCAATGGAACATTAAGTCTATATTTAAGTTCTAGGTGTAAATGAGATTACATAGTGTATGAAAGAATTTCGATCAAATGTGTGCTTTGTTTTTTAAATGATGCACGAAAAGAAATAATATAAGCACAATCATCACACACACACACACACACACACACACACACACACACACACACACACACAAACACACACACACACACACGCAAACACACATAAACACAAACACACACACAAACTAATTGTTGAAAACACAACAACTACTCGCATATCACTATAGACATGCAACACCCGTTAATACTTGAGCAAATCACTACACATACAGCACGCGTGTAAACTTACGTGCAACATCTTGAAACTCAATAAATATTTGCAAAATAAACACACAGAGAGAGAGAGAGAGAGAGAGAGAGAGAGAGAGAGAGAGAGAGAGAGAGAGGGAGAGGGAGGGGAGGGAGAGAGAGAGAGAGAGAGAGAGAGAGAGAGAGAGAGAGAGAGAGAGAGAGAGACGTGGAAAACATATGCAGTGTATATAGTTTGAATGTTTTTTTGTATTGTTTTTTTTTTTTGTTCGCATATCCTTTACAGGACATCGCTGTCAACATCAGCATCTTTCAGCTGATTGTTGATTTCTTGGCAAGATTACGCTCAATATTTTGCTTTTGTTTTCTGAGCGACCGGTTCACAAACCCCGTAAGTTACCGACGCGGCTAGAACCACCACCGATTCTCACACACATCACGTTACTTACGAGAGTATATGGGATTACGGGAAAAGTCGCTAACACCTAGACCAGGGAGACCGGCATGTAAGTATACCATGCCATAAATCTTATATTTTATGTGTATATGACTGTATTTGGTTTATTTGCACATGTGTCATTTAACATTAATAAAAGCAACACTCTGTGACACACACACACACACGCACACACACATACACACACAGACAGACACACACACACACACACACACACACACACACATACACACACACAAGAAACATTCATTCATTCATTCATTCAGAAGCATGTCCTTTGCAGAACATCGCTCCCATAACACCTTCCGGAAAACCTCTCGATCATAAGCAAGATGTCCCGCGTCCGATACACCCATCTGGAGATCATCCGCCACATCCTCCAGCCATCTTCTCTATGGCCCTCCTCTTCCTCTCTTCCCAGGCATATACCCCTCCATTATTGTTCTCTCCAAACTTTCATGACGTTTCAAGTGACCAAAATATTTCAATTTTCTTTGTTTCATCATCTTTAATAGCCAGCCTTCTTCAATATTCAGCTCTTGAAGTATGGATGCATTTGTTGTTTTCTTTACCCAAGATATTCTTAGAACTCGTCTATAACATTTATATTCAAAGGCATGTATGCGCTGTTCCGATTGTTTAGAAACATACATTACACGTTGTAAACACGCACTGCTTTGTATGAAATAAACGTTATAAACAAAAAACAAAAAAAGATCTGGCTAAGATGATAACATGACACACAGGGACGTGGGGACCTAATGGGGCGACTCTGGCCTAAGGGGGAAACACGAGCCCTTATTTTAAAAAACAAAAGTTTATTCTATTTGACTTCGATTTACATCCGACCTTGTCAACAACAACAAACAAATAGATACAACCGTGGTCAACCGCTATTTCTGGCTGACTCAGTCACGGGATTATTAATCTGAGCCAGTGATGGACCCTAATATAACTTCTCTTTGAGGTTGAACGGGGTAGTGGTAATTGTGAGATTTACATCGAAGCAAGCAATACTAAATAACATTAATATACAAAAACTATATAACATTAAAAGGAACACAAATAATAACAATAACTGAAAGAAACATAACAACATAATTTAATGTCAAGGGACATAACTAACAGAAGCATCAATGTATAATGTAATGAACATAATTTCCGTATTTATCTTAAACGTTTATAGAATTATTATAAATTTAATTGAAACATATATAATGCATAAACATTATGTAATAATTTTAAGATTTATTCAAAGTTTGTGTAAAATTTATGCATTTATTTTACATGCATGAGAATGTTATAATGCATATTTTGATTTAACCTCGACATTACATCAAAGTGTTAATTTTTCAACAACAGTAGCAATAGTATTGATAAATAGTAGAGATTTTTGTCCGGCCTCTAAAAGGCCAAATATCCTTAATATCCAGCGATTTATATTGTTTCACGATACTGTGATCTCTTTCTCTCTCTCTCTCTCTCTCTCTCTCGCTCTCTCTCTCGCTCTCTCTCTCTCTCTCTCTCTCTCTCTCTCTCTCTCTCTCTCTCTCTCTCTCTCTCTTGCAGAAGACACATATACCTATTCCAAAAATGGTAAAATGGGACTCCTGTTGCCACAATTGTGCATAGTCATTGTGTGAAACTGTTAATTTTGTTTAAATTTTACTAATTGTAGTTTCAGAGAAAATGTTTCACCATCCATCCATCATGAGCCATACAGATAAGCGTGGGCGGTCATGATTCGCCATCTCACTTTTTCACCAAAGTCGTGGATCAGCTCTGCGTTTCTGTCTCGACCATGCCACATTGCCAAGCCATCCAGGTATTTACTTCTCTGCCTTCCCCTTGGTCTCTTGGATTTTATACTTCTTTTTGTCAGATAATATCAGACGAATCACATTAATCATGTTCACCACGTTTGACATGAGGACAATATTCTGAGACCACAATTTAACACATTCTAACAACAAAAGTAGGGCTCAGCATGTGGCCGTTCTATTATACTCAGAAATAGGCCCGACACTGACAGTAGTCAACGTTCCACTGTTCGCTTGGCGGAGAGATGTCCCCTGCCCAGCGATCAATCAATCAAATCAATCATGTGCCATGCCGGAAAGCGTGGGCGGTCATGACTCGCAATTTCACTCGATCACCAGAGTCGTGGATCAGCTCAGTGTTCCTGTCTCGTGCATGTCACGTGGCCAACCCATCCAGGTATTTTCCTCTCGGTCTTCCTCTTGGTCTGTTCCCCTCGATACACCTCGCTATTTCCGCGCAAAGTGTGTCTTACAATCCTCTTGATTTTCACGTCTTGTCACCGAACTGTGCAAGACTCTAAACTATGTGTACTCACTAACCCATGACCTGACTCAGGTCCATGGCACACTTGTACTCACTAACCCATGGCCTAACCCAGGTCCATGGTACACTTGTACTCACTAACCCATGGCCTGACCCAGGTCCATGGTACACTTGTACTCACTAACCCCTGGCCTGACCCAGGTCCATGGTACACTTGTACTCACTAACCCCTGGCCTGACCCAGGTCCATGGTACACTTGTACTCACTAACCCATAGCCTGACCCATGTCCATGGCACACTTGTACTCACTAACCCATGGCCTGACCCAGGTCCATGGTACACTTGTACTCACTAACCCATGGCCTGACCCAGGTCCATGGTACACTTGTACTCATTAATCCATGGCCTGACCCAGGTCCATGGTACAATTGTACTCACTAACCCATGGCCTGACCCAGGTCCATGGTACACTTGTACTCACTAACCCATGGCCTGGCCCAGGTCAATGGCACACTTGTACTCACTAACCCATGGCCTGACCCAGGTCCATGGTACACTTGTACTCACTAACCCATGGCCTAACCCAGGTCCATGGCACACTTTTACTCATTAACCCATGGCCTGACCCAGGTCCATGGCACACTTTTACTCACTAACCCATGGCCTGACCCAGGTCCATGGCACACTTTTACTCACTAACCCATGGCCTGACCCAGGTCCATGGTACACTTGTACTCACTAACCTTTGGCCTGACCCAGGTCCATGGTACACTTGTACTCACTAACCCATGGCCTGACCCAGGTCCATGGCACACTTGTACTCACTAACCCATGGCCTGACCCAGGTCCATGGCACACTTGTACTCACTAGTGTGGAGGGGGAGGGGGGGGGGTCCTGTGTGATCCCTGGTGGTGTTGTTTGGACACCCCCGTGACCCCCAAGTCCCCTACGCCCAGAACTCCCCTTACACACCTACTCAATTTATTTGCAATTTTTCTCTTCACCATGCTTTAGATTAACTTTACTGTAACGTCATCATTATCATCGTGTGACATGCCGATAAGCGTAGGATTCAATGGAACATTAAGTCTATATTTAAGTTCTAGGTGTAAATGAGATTACATAGTGTATGAAAGAATTTCGATCAAATGTGTGCTTTGTTTTTTAAATGATGCACGAAAAAAAATAATATAAGCACAATCAGCACACACACACACACACACACACACACACACACACACACACACACACACACACACACACACACACACACACACATAAACACACACACACAAACTAATTGTTGAAAACACAACAACTACTCGCATATCACTATAGACATGCAACACCCGTTAATACTTGAGCAAATCACTACACATACAGCACGCGTGTAAACTTACGTGCAACATCTTGAAACTCAATAAATATTTGCAAAATAAACACAGAGAGAGAGAGAGAGAGAGAGAGAGAGAGAGAGAGAGAGAGAGAGAGAGAGAGAGAGAGAGAGAGAGAGAGAGAGAGAGACGTGGAAAACGTGTGCAGTGTATATAGTTTTAATGTATGTAATTGGTTTTTTTTTTTGTTCGCATATCCTTTACAGATCATCGCTGTCAACATGAGCCTCTTTCAGCTGATTGTTGATATCTTGGCAAGATTACGCTCAGTAATTTGCTATTGTTTTCTGGGCGACCGGTTCACATACCCCGTAAGTTACCGACGCGGCTAGAACCGCCACCGATTCTCACACACATCACGTTACTTACGAGAGTATATGGGATTACGGAAAAAGTCGCTAACACCTAGACCAGGGAGACCGGCATGTAAGTATACCATGCCGTAGATCTTATATTTTATGTGTATATGACTGTATTTGTTTTATTTACACATGTGTCATTTAACAGTGATAAAAGCAACGCTCTGTGACACACACACACACACACACACACACACACACACACATACACACACACGCGCACACACACATATACACACACATACACACACACATACACACACACGCGCGCGCACGCACACATACACACACACAAGAAACATACATTCATTCATTCATTCATTCAGAAGCATGTCCTTTGCGGAACCTGGCTCCCATAACAACCTTCCGGAAAACCTCTCGATCATAAGCAAGATGTCCCGCGTCTGATACACCCATCTGGAGATCATTCGCCACATCCTGCAGCCATCTTCTCTTTGGCCTTGCTCTTCCTCTCTTCCCAGGCATATACCCCTTCATTATTGTTCTCTCCAAACTTTCGTGACGTTTCAAATGACCAAAATATTTCAATTTTCTTTGTTTTATCATCTTTAATAGGCAGCCTTCTTCAATATTCAGCTCTTGAAGTGTGGATGCATTTGTTGTTTTCTTTACCCAAGATTTTCTTAGAACTCGTCTATAACATTTATATTCAAAGGCATGTATGCGCTGTTCAGCTTGTTTAGAAACATACATTACACGTTGTAAACACGCACTGCTTTGTATGAAATAAACGCTATAAACAAAAAACAAAAAAAGATCTGGCTAAGAGATAACATGGCACACAGGGACGTGGGGACCTAATGGGGCGGCTCTTGCCTAAGGGGGAACCACGAGCCCTTATTTTATAAACCAAAAGTTTATTCTATTTGACTTCGATTTACATCCGACCTTGTCAACAACAACAAACAAAAAGATACAACCGTGGTCAGCCGATATTTCTGGCTGACTCAGTCACGGGATTATTAATCTGAGCCAGTGATGGACCCTAATATAACTTCTCATTGAGGTTGAACGGGGTAGTGGTAATTGTGAAACTTACATCGAAGCAAGCAATACTAAATAACATTAATATACAAAAACTATATCACATTAAAAGGAACACAAATAATAACAATAATTGAAAGAAACATAACAACATAATTTAATGTCAAGGGACATAACTAACAGAAGCATCAATGTATTATGTAATGTACATAATTTTCGTATTTATCTTAAACGTTTATAGAATTATTATAAATTTTATTGATACATATACAATGCAAAAATATCATGTAATAATTTTAAGATTTACTCAAAGTTTGTGTCAAAATTATGCATTTATTTTACATGTGTGAGAATTTTATAATGCATTCTTCAATTTAGCCTTGACATTACATCAAAGTATTAATCTTTCATCAACAGCATCAGTAGTGTTACTTAACAGCAAAAGAGTTTTGTCCGGCCTCTAAGAGGCCAAATATCCTTAATATTCAGCGATTTATATTGTTTCACGATACTGTTCTCTCTCTCTCTCTCTCTCTCTCTCTCTCTCTCTCTCTCTCTCTCTCTCTCTCTCTCTCTCTCTGACACACATACCTATTCCAAAAATGTTAAAATGGGACTCCTGTTGCCACAATTGTGCATAGTCATTGTGTGAAACTGTTAATTTTGTTTAAATTGGACTAATTGTAGTTTCAGAGAAAATGTTTCACCATCCATCCATCATGAGCCATACAGATAAGCGTGGGCGGTCATGATTCGCCATCTCACTTTTTCACCAAAGTCGTGGATCAGCTCTGCGTTTCTGTCTCGACCATGCCACATTGCCAAGCC
Organism: Cepaea hortensis; assembly: GCA_963921405.1. Classification (NCBI taxonomy): domain Eukaryota; kingdom Metazoa; phylum Mollusca; class Gastropoda; order Stylommatophora; family Helicidae; genus Cepaea; species Cepaea hortensis. The sequence goes on along the minus strand of OY992877.1, from coordinate 27,038,554 downwards.
ATCCAGGTATTTACTTCTCTGCCTTCCCCTTGGTCTCTTGGATTTTATACTTCTTTTTGTCAGATAATATCAGACGAATCATGTTCACCACGTTTGACATGAAGACAATAGTCTGAGACCACAATTTAACACATTCTAACAACAAAAGTAGGGCTCAGCATGTGGCCGTTCTATTACACTCAAAAATAGGCCCGACACTGACAGTAGTCAAAGTTCCACTGTTCGCTTGGCGGAGAGATGTCCCCTGCCCAGCGATCAATCAATCAAATCAATCCTGTGCCATGCCGGAAAGCGTGGGAGGTCATGACTCGCAATTTCACTCGATCACCAGAGTCGTGGATCAGCTCAGTGTTCCTGTCTCGTGCATGTCACGTGGCCAAGCCATCCAGGTATTTTCCTCTCGGTCTTCCTCTTGGTCTGTTCCCCTCGATACACCTCGCTATTTCCGAGCAAAGTGTGTCTTACAATCCTCTTGATTTTCACGTCTTGTCACCGAACTGTGCAAAACTCTAAACTATTTGTACTCACTAACCCATGGCCTGACCCAGGTCCTTGGTACACTTGTACTCACTAACCCATGGCCTGACCCAGTTCCATGGTACACTTGTACTCACTAACCCATGGCCTGACCCAGGTCCATGGTACACTTGTACTCACTAACCCATGGCCTGACCCATGTCCATGGCACACTTGTACTCACTAACCCATGGCCTGACCCAGGTCCATGGTACACTTGTACTCACTAACCCATGGACTGACCCAGGTCCATGGTACACTTGTATCCACTAACCCATGGCCTGACCCAGGTCCATGGTACACTTGTATCCACTAACCCATGGCCTGACCCAGGTCCATGGTACACTTGTACTCACTAACCCATGGCCTGACCCAGGTCCATGGTACACTTGTACTCACTAACCCATGGCCTGACCCAGGTCCATGGCACACTTGTACTCACTAGTGTGGAGGGGGAGGGGGGAGGGGGTCCTGTGTGATCCCTGGGTGTGTTGTTTGGACACCCCCGTGACCCCCAAGTCCCCTGCGGCCAGAACTCCCCTTACACACCTACTCAATTTATTTGCAATTTTTCTCTTCACCATGCTTTAGATTAACTTTACTGTAACGTCATCATTATCATCGTGTGACATGCCGATAAGCGTAGGATTCAATGGAACATTAAGTCTATATTTAAGTTCTAGGTGTAAATGAGATTACATAGTGTATGAAAGAATTTCGATCAAATGTGTGCTTTGTTTTTTAAATGATGCACGAAAAAAAATAATATAAGCACAATCAGCACACACACACACACACACACACACACACACACACACACACACACACACACACACACACACACACATAAACACACACACACAAACTAATTGTTGAAAACACAACAACTACTCGCATATCACTATAGACAAGCAACACCCGTTAATACTTGAGCAAATCACTACACATACAGCACGCGTGTAAACTTACGTGCAATACAGAATGCAACATCTTGAAACTCAATAAATATTTGCCAAATAAACACACACACACAGAGAGAGAGAGAGAGAGAGAGAGAGAGAGAGAGAGAGAGAGAGAGAGAGAGAAAGAGAGAGAGACGTGGAAAACGTGTGCAGTGTATATAGTTTGAATGTATGTAACTGGTTTGTTTTTTTTCGCATATCCTTTACAGGACATCGCTGTCAACATCAGCATCTTTCAGCTGATTGTTGATATCTTGGCAAGATTACGCTCAGTAATTTGCTATTGTTTTCTGAGCGACCGGTTCACATAACCCGTAAGTTACCGACGCGGCTAGAACCGCCACCGATTCTCACACACATCACGTTACTTACGAGAGTATATGGGATTACGGAAAAAGTCGCTAACACCTAGACCAGGGAGACCGGCATGTAAGTATACCATGCCGTAGATCTTATATTTTATGTGTATATGACTGTATTTGTTTTATTTACACATGTGTCATTTAACAGTGATAAAAGCAACGCTCTGTGACACACACACACACACACACACACACATACACACACACGCGCACACACACATACACACACACATACACACACACATACACACACACACGCGCGCACACACACATACACACACACAAGAAACATACATTCATTCATTCATTCATTCATTCAGAAGCATGTCCTTTGCGGAACCTGGCTCCCATAACAACCTTCCGGAAAACCTCTCGATCATAAGCAAGATGTCCCGCGTCTGATACACCCATCTGGAGATCATTCGCCACATCCTGCAGCCATCTTCTCTTTGGCCTTGCTCTTCCTCTCTTCCCAGGCATATACCCCTTCATTATTGTTCTCTCCAAACTTTCGTGACGTTTCAAATGACCAAAATATTTCAATTTTCTTTGTTTTATCATCTTTAATAGGCAGCCTTCTTCAATATTCAGCTCTTGAAGTATGGATGCATTTGTTGTTTTCTTTACCCAAGATTTTCTTAGAACTCGTCTATAACATTTATATTCAAAGGCATGTATGCGCTGTTCAGCTTGTTTAGAAACATACATTACACGTTGTAAACACGCACTGCTTTGTATGAAATAAACGCTATAAACAAAAAACAAAAAAAGATCTGGCTAAGAGATAACATGGCACACAGGGACGTGGGGACCTAATGGGGCGGCTCTTGCCTAAGGGGGAACCACGAGCCCTTATTTTATAAACCAAAAGTTTATTCTATTTGACTTCGATTTACATCCGACCTTGTCAACAACAACAAACAAAAAGATACAACCGTGGTCAGCCGATATTTCTGGCTGACTCAGTCACGGGATTATTAATCTGAGCCAGTGATGGACCCTAATATAACTTCTCATTGAGGTTGAACGGGGTAGTGGTAATTGTGAAATTTACATCGAAGCAAGCAATACTAAATAACATTAATATACAAAAACTATATCACATTAAAAGGAACACAAATAATAACAATAATTGAAAGAAACATAACAACATAATTTAATGTCAAGGGACATAACTAACAGAAGCATCAATGTATTATGTAATGTACATAATTTTCGTATTTATCTTAAACGTTTATAGAATTATTATAAATTTTATTGATACATATACAATGCAAAAATATCATGTAATAATTTTAAGATTTACTCAAAGTTTGTGTCAAAATTATGCATTTATTTTACATGTGTGAGAATTTTATAATGCATTCTTCAATTTAGCCTTGACATTACATCAAAGTATTAATCTTTCAACAACAGCATCAGTAGTGTTACTTAACAGCAAAAGAGTTTTGTCCGGCCTCTAAGAGGCCAAATATCCTTAATATTCAGCGATTTATATTGTTTCACGATACTGTGCTCTCTCTCTCTCTCTCTCTCTCTCTCTCTCTCTCTCTCTCTCTCTCTCTCTCTCTCTCTCTCTCTCTCTCTCTCGCAGAAGACACACATACCTATTCCAAAAATGTTAAAATTGGACTCCTGTTGCCACAATTGTGCATAGTCATTGTGTGAAACTGTTAATTTTGTTTAAATTGGACTAATTGTAGTTTCAGAGAAAATGTTTCACCATCCATCCATCATGAGCCATACAGATAAGCGTGGGCGGTCATGATTCGCCATCTCACTTTTTCACCAAAGTCGTGGATCAGCTCTGCGTTTCTGTCTCGACCATGCCACATTGCCAAGCCATCCAGGTATTTACTTCTCTGCCTTCCCCTTGGTCTCTTGGATTTTATACTTCTTTTTGTCAGATAATATCAGACGAATCATGTTCACCACGTTTGACATGAAGACAATAGTCTGAGACCACAATTTAACACATTCTAACAACAAAAGTAGGGCTCAGCATGTGGCTGTTCTATTACACTCAAAAATAGGCCCGACACTGACAGTAGTCAAAGTTCCACTGTTCGCTTGGCGGAGAGATGTCCCCTGCCCAGCGATCAATCAATCAAATCAATCCTGTGCCATGCCGGAAAGCGTGGGAGGTCATGACTCGCAATTTCACTCGATCACCAGAGTCGTGGATCAGCTCAGTGTTCCTGTCTCGTGCATGTCACGTGGCCAAGCCATCCAGGTATTTTCCTCTCGGTCTTCCTCTTGGTCTGTTCCCCTCGATACACCTCGCTATTTCCGAGCAAAGTGTGTCTTACAATCCTCTTGATTTTCACGTCTTGTCACCGAACTGTGCAAAACTCTAAACTATTTGTACTCACTAACCCATGGCCTGACCCAGGTCCTTGGTACACTTGTACTCACTAACCCATGGCCTGACCCAGTTCCATGGTACACTTGTACTCACTAACCCATGGCCTGACCCAGGTCCATGGTACACTTGTACTCACTAACCCATGGCCTGACCCATGTCCATGGCACACTTGTACTCACTAACCCATGGCCTGACCCAGGTCCATGGTACACTTGTACTCACTAACCCATGGACTGACCCAGGTCCATGGTACACTTGTATCCACTAACCCATGGCCTGACCCAGGTCCATGGTACACTTGTATCCACTAACCCATGGCCTGACCCAGGTCCATGGTACACTTGTACTCACTAACCCATGGCCTGACCCAGGTCCATGGTACACTTGTACTCACTAACCCATGGCCTGACCCAGGTCCATGGCACACTTGTACTCACTAGTGTGGAGGGGGAGGGGGGAGGGGGTCCTGTGTGATCCCTGGGGGTGTTGTTTGGACACCCCCGTGACCCCCAAGTCCCCTGCGGCCAGAACTCCCCTTACACACCTACTCAATTTATTTGCAATTTTTCTCTTCACCATGCTTTAGATTAACTTTACTGTAACGTCATCATTATCATTATGTGACATGCCGATAAGCGTAGGATTCAATGGGACATTAAGTCTATATTTAAGTTCTAGGTTTAAATGAGATTACATAGTGTATGAAAGAATTTCGATCAAATGTGTGCTTTGTTTTTTAAATGATGCACGAAACAAAATAATATAAGCACAATCATCACACACACACACACACACACACACACACACACACACACAAACACACACACACACATAAACACACACACACACACACAAACTAATTGGTGAAAACACAACAACTACTCGCATATCACTATAGACAAGCAACACCCGTTAATACTTGAGCAAATCACTACACATACAGCACGCGTGTAAACTTACGTGCAATACAGAATGCAACATCTTGAAACTCAATAAATATTTGCCAAATAAACACACACACACACACAGAGAGAGAGAGAGAGAGAGAGAGAGAGAGAGAGAGAGAGAGAGAGAGAGAGAGAGAGAGAGAGAGAGAGAGAGACGTGGAAAACGTGTGCAGTGTATATAGTTTGAATGTATGTAACTGGTTTGTTTTTTTTCGCATATCCTTTACAGGACATCGCTGTCAACATCAGCATCTTTCAGCTGATTGTTGATATCTTGGCAAGATTACGCTCAGTAATTTGCTATTGTTTTCTGAGCGACCGGTTCACATAACCCGTAAGTTACCGACGCGGCTAGAACCGCCACCGATTCTCACACACATCACGTTACTTACGAGAGTATATGGGATTACGGAAAAAGTCGCTAACACCTAGACCAGGGAGACCGGCATGTAAGTATACCATGCCGTAGATCTTATATTTTATGTGTATATGACTGTATTTGTTTTATTTACACATGTGTCATTTAACAGTGATAAAAGCAACGCTCTGTGACACACACACACACACACACACACATACACACACACACGCGCACACACACATACACACACACATACACACACACATACACACACACACGCGCGCACACACACATACACACACACAAGAAACATACATTCATTCATTCATTCATTCATTCAGAAGCATGTCCTTTGCGGAACCTGGCTCCCATAACAACCTTCCGGAAAACCTCTCGATCATAAGCAAGATGTCCCGCGTCTGATACACCCATCTGGAGATCATTCGCCACATCCTGCAGCCATCTTCTCTTTGGCCTTGCTCTTCCTCTCTTCCCAGGCATATACCCCTTCATTATTGTTCTCTCCAAACTTTCGTGACGTTTCAAATGACCAAAATATTTCAATTTTCTTTGTTTTATCATCTTTAATAGGCAGCCTTCTTCAATATTCAGCTCTTGAAGTATGGATGCATTTGTTGTTTTCTTTACCCAAGATTTTCTTAGAACTCGTCTATAACATTTATATTCAAAGGCATGTATGCGCTGTTCAGCTTGTTTAGAAACATACATTACACGTTGTAAACACGCACTGCTTTGTATGAAATAAACGCTATAAACAAAAAACAAAAAAAGATCTGGCTAAGAGATAACATGGCACACAGGGACGTGGGGACCTAATGGGGCGGCTCTTGCCTAAGGGGGAACCACGAGCCCTTATTTTATAAACCAAAAGTTTATTCTATTTGACTTCGATTTACATCCGACCTTGTCAACAACAACAAACAAAAAGATACAACCGTGGTCAGCCGATATTTCTGGCTGACTCAGTCACGGGATTATTAATCTGAGCCAGTGATGGACCCTAATATAACTTCTCATTGAGGTTGAACGGGGTAGTGGTAATTGTGAAATTTACATCGAAGCAAGCAATACTAAATAACATTAATATACAAAAACTATATCACATTAAAAGGAACACAAATAATAACAATAATTGAAAGAAACATAACAACATAATTTAATGTCAAGGGACATAACTAACAGAAGCATCAATGTATTATGTAATGTACATAATTTTCGTATTTATCTTAAACGTTTATAGAATTATTATAAATTTTATTGATACATATACAATGCAAAAATATCATGTAATAATTTTAAGATTTACTCAAAGTTTGTGTCAAAATTATGCATTTATTTTACATGTGTGAGAATTTTATAATGCATTCTTCAATTTAGCCTTGACATTACATCAAAGTATTAATCTTTCAACAACAGCATCAGTAGTGTTACTTAACAGCAAAAGAGTTTTGTCCGGCCTCTAAGAGGCCAAATATCCTTAATATTCAGCGATTTATATTGTTTCACGATACTGTGCTCTCTCTCTCTCTCTCTCTCTCTCTCTCTCTCTCTCTCTCTCTCTCTCTCTCTCTCTCTCTCTCTCTCTCTCTCTCGCAGAAGACACACATACCTATTCCAAAAATGTTAAAATTGGACTCCTGTTGCCACAATTGTGCATAGTCATTGTGTGAAACTGTTAATTTTGTTTAAATTGGACTAATTGTAGTTTCAGAGAAAATGTTTCACCATCCATCCATCATGAGCCATACAGATAAGCGTGGGCGGTCATGATTCGCCATCTCACTTTTTCACCAAAGTCGTGGATCAGCTCTGCGTTTCTGTCT
>OY992877.1:27006197-27026197 GCA_963921405.1 Cepaea hortensis | reverse complement strand
ATGTGTGCTTTGTTTTTTAAATGATGCACGAAACAAAATAATATAAGCACAATCATCACACACACACACACACACACACACACACACACACAAACACACACACACACATAAACACACACACACACACAAACTAATTGGTGAAAACACAACAACTACTCGCATATCACTATAGACAAGCAACACCCGTTAATACTTGAGCAAATCACTACACATACAGCACGCGTGTAAACTTACGTGCAATACAGAATGCAACATCTTGAAACTCTATAAATATTTGCCAAATAAACACACACACACACAGAGAGAGAGAGAGAGAGAGAGAGAGAGAGAGAGAGAGAGAGAGAGAGAGAGAGAGAGAGAGAGAGAGAAAGAGAGAGAGACGTGGAAAACGTGTGCAGTGTATATAGTTTGAATGTATGTAATTGGTTTTTTTTTTTTCGCATATCCTTTACAGGACATCGCTGTCAACATCAGCATCTTTCAGCTGATTGTTGATATCTTGGCAAGATTACGCTCAGTAATTTGCTATTGTTTTCTGAGCGACCGGTTTACATAACCCGTAAGTTACCGACGCGGCTAGAACCGCCACCGATTCTCACACACATCACGTTACTTACGAGAGTATATGGGATTACGGAAAAAGTCGCTAACACCTAGACCAGGGAGACCGGCATGTAAGTATACCATGCCGTAGATCTTATATTTTATGTGTATATGACTGTATTTGTTTTATTTACACATGTGTCATTTAACAGTGATAAAAGCAACGCTCTGTGACACACACACACACACACACACACATACACACACACACGCGCACACACACATACACACACACATACACACACACATACACACACACGCGCGCGCACGCACACATACACACACACAAGAAACATACATTCATTCATTCATTCATTCATTCAGAAGCATGTCCTTTGCGGAACCTGGCTCCCATAACAACCTTCAGGAAAACCTCTCGATCATAAGCAAGATGTCCCGCGTCTGATACACCCATCTGGAGATCATTCGCCACATCCTGCAGCCATCTTCTCTTTGGCCTTGCTCTTCCTCTCTTCCCAGGCATATACCCCTTCATTATTGTTCTCTCCAAACTTTCGTGACGTTTCAAATGACCAAAATATTTCAATTTTCTTTGTTTTATCATCTTTAATAGGCAGCCTTCTTCAATATTCAGCTCTTGAAGTATGGATGCATTTGTTGTTTTCTTTACCCAAGATTTTCTTAGAACTCGTCAATAACATTTATATTCAAAGGCATGTATGCGCTGTTCAGCTTGTTTAGAAACATACATTACACGTTGTAAACACGCACTGCTTTGTATGAAATAAACGCTATAAACAAAAAACAAAAAAAGATCTGGCTAAGAGATAACATGGCACACAGGGACGTGGGGACCTAATGGGGCGGCTCTGGCCTAAGGGGGAACCACGAGCCCTTATTTTATAAAACAAAAGTTTATTCTATTTGACTTCGATTTACATCCGACCTTGTCAACAACAACAAACAAAAAGATACAACCGTGGTCAGCCGATATTTCTGGCTGACTCAGTCACGGGATTATTAATCTGAGCCAGTGATGGACCCTAATATAACTTCTCTATGAGGTTGAACGGGGTAGTGGTAATTGTGAAATTTACATCGAAGCAATCAATACTAAATAACATTAATATACAAAAACTATATCACATTAAAAGGAACACAAATAATAACAATAATTGAAAGAAACATAACAACATAATTTAATGTCAAGGGACATAACTAACAGAAGCATCAATGTATTATGTAATGTACATAATTTTCGTATTTATCTTAAACGTTTATAGAATTATCATAAATTTTATTGATACATATACAATGCATAAATACCATGTAATAATTTTAAGATTTACTCAAAGTTTGTGTCAAAATTATGCATTTATTTTACATGCGTGAGAATTTTATAATGCATTCTTCAATTTAGCCTTGACATTACATCAAAGTGTTAATTTTTCAACAACAGCATCAGTAGTCTTACTTAACAGCAAAAGAGTTTTGTCCGGCCTCTAAGAGGCCAAATATCCTTAATATTCAGCGATTTATATTGTTTCACTATACTGTGCTCTCTCTCTCTCTCTCTCTCTCTCTCTCTCTCTCTCTCTCTCTCTCTCTCTCTCTCTCTCTCTTGCAGAAGACACACATACCTATTCCAAAAATGTTAAAATGGGACTCCTGTTGCCACAATTGTGCATAGTCATTGTGTGAAACTGTTAATTTTGTTTAAATTGGACTAATTGTAGTTTCAGAGAAAATGTTTCACCATCCATCCATCATGAGCCATACAGATAAGCGTGGGCGGTCATGATTCGCCATCTCACTTTTTCACCAAAGTCGTGGATCAGCTCAGTGTTCCTGTCTCGTCCATGTCACGTGGCCAAGCCATCCAGGTATTTTCCTCTCGGTCTTCCTCTTGGTCTGTTCCCCTCGATACACCTCGCTATTTCTGCGCAAAGTGTGTCTTACAATCCTCTTGATTTTCACGTCTTGTCACCGAACTGTGCAAGACTCTAAACTATTTGTACTCACTAACCCATGGCCTGACCCAGGTCCTTGGCACACTTGTACTCACTAACCCATAGCCTGACCCAGTTCCATGGCACACTTGTACTCACTAACCCATGGCCTGACCCAGGCCCATGGCACACTTGTACTCACTAACCCATGGCCTGACCCAGGTCCATGGCACACTTGTACTCACTAACCCATGGCCTGACCCAGGCCCATGGCACACTTGTACTCACTAACCCCTGGCCTGACCCAGGTCCATGGCACACATGTACTCACTAACCCATGGCCTGACCCAGGTCCATGGCACACTTGTACTCACTAACCCCTGGCCTGACCCAGGTCCATGGCACACTTGTACTCACTAACCCATGGCCTGACCCAGGTCTATGGCACTCCCATCAGATATTATGACTGTTCCGAGATAACTGTACCGATTCACCTGTTTAAGAATATTCCCATATACTTGTATATGACATTGTGGTATTTCCTTCGTCCCAGTGACGACAATAATATGTGCCTTCTGGCAATTCAATTCTAACCATAGTTGTTCACTGTATGCAACAGCCGTATCTACGAAATGTTGCATATCTTGCTCATTGTCTGCAATCAAGACTGTATGATCTACATTTCTAATGTTACTGATGTTTCGTCCCCCAATGATGATTCCTTTCAAATATTCTATATTTCTGAAAATATTTTTCTGGAGACATTACACATCCATGTCTCATATCTCTCTTAAAATGCTGATATTGACCTACTTCATTATCAATTTTTATGGCAGCTTGTTGTTTCTAATATATGTTCTTTTTTTCACAATTCTAAGGTCTTTCCCATCAATGTGTAGATCTTCAAGCATCTTTATCATGTTGACAAATCTTACTTTGTTTTTGTAAAGTTAATAAAGCCAAGATGTAGTTCTTTGTTTACTTCTATAAGACGTTCAATTACTGTTCTCAGTATATACACAGCATTTACCGTATCCTTGCATTCTACAAACCCGCATTGTTCTCATATTTCAGGTTGTATTTGTGCAAATAGAAAACTGATAAAGAAATATAGGATAATTTTAACATAGAAGTAAAGAACATATATGATATATTGTCTGATCTAGAGATACTATTTCAAGACGTGGGTGATCAATGGGAAATGTTGAAGAATTCAATTCGTTGTACTGCAGAAAAAAAAACAATTCCAAAATTAAAGAAGGTGGTTCGTAAGACATGGATGACTGAAGAAATGTTATAACTAATTGAAACAGGAAGACTGAACAAAAATAATCCTGCCAAATATGAAGAAATTCACAGAAAAGTCAGAACATTGTGTAAGGAGACAAAAGAAGCAAGGCTCGATAAAATTGCATAGAAATTGAAAAACAACACAATAGTAAAAATACCAAACTAATGCATAAAAGAATTCAGGATCTAACTAATCAAAGTACATGCACATTAGCAGGTTTGCCTTAAGACAAAAGATTAAAAAATCATAATAGAAAAACTTCAGATTTTACATGTGTGGTCAGATTATGTGAATAACAATTATGATTATAACAGAGGAGAACACTATGATATTCAAAATAATGGACAAATCAATTTTGGGGGTGGAAGTTCAGAATGCTCTTAACCACATGAAATCTGGCAAAAACCCCCGGTTCAGACAGCATCACAACAGAAATGATCAATGCTTTAGAAGAATATGGAATAGATAAATTTACCAGACTGCTGAATACAATATATCTGATCTCTCATCTCGTCTAATCTCATCTCATCTTGTAGTAGTAATGGTGATAATTGTGATATAAATATCTTGCGTTGTCACATATTTCCAGGAATTGACTCCGTTGTTATCAAGCCTTATAAGAAAATGTGCTAGATTTAGTCTGGATGACGTCATAATTTATATTGAATTAGTTTAAATGCAAGCCCAATGATTGATCGAGTACCCGGCCAAGATATTGCCGCTTAAATTCGCAAAGCGTTAGTAGACACCTGCCATCTGGAACGTTCGAAGCACAAGTCGCCTCCCTGTTTGGGAGGGCAGTTTAGCCCAACATATCACTCTGTGGGGCCTAGATATGTTTATAAACGCATTATGAATGTGTAATCATGTCGTTTGATAAAGTACATGTACCATTGTGTGTAAATATGAATTGTGAAAACCGTTAGATCAACAATTCTTGTGAAAAGACGATCTGAGTGATTGCTTTCTACTGAGCGGAAATCTTTGTCTCACTGCCGATTTTCCTGTGCGTACAGTTCCAATTCATATGTGTAACTTATTATATGCGTTGTGAAACTATCTCACAATCAATGCATATAAACCTGCACATGTTCTATGTGTTGTGGAGTGTTCACTCTAGGTTCATTTCACGAACCTTTTCTCTATGCGGAAGAATAGTACTATTAACGCATCTTATGGACATAAGTTCTTGTTGGAGAAATAGTTCTGCTAACCTGTAACTTGAACTATCGTGCCTTTACGGTACTTCTTCTTGTTTACATCTTAGTAACCACACACCATGTGTAATGGACATGTAATCCTTTCATGAATTATCTGCTAGGCACTGGAGAGAAATAACTATCATAAGAAGAGAACAAGAGAAAGAGGAAATAGGACTGATTAATTAGTCTAGTGATTGAGTTTTGAATTTGTGATGTTTTATTTGGGTTCTTGACAGATGTCATTGGTTTATGAATCTGTGGATATGTCAAATTTTGGGAAACAAATAGGGTTTGTTGTTTTGGTATTGGTTGCATTGTTTGTTACGATACATGGGGTTATCACATTTGAATGTGTAGGTGATATATGGAACGCACGGCTAGCGAATCCATTGCGTGGTCCGAAGTCAAAAGCAAAAGCTTACCGAGTGGATGTCGCCCGCAGTCTGACCGCTCCTGGTGTGTGCTTGAGCGACCAATGGCAAGCGAGAAGCCCAACACATGGAAGTGAGGAACTAAAGCAGCCATGAGCAAGACGTGGCAACTCCTCGGGTGAGCCCAGTCTCAGAGCAATATGTGGCGGCTCTGCAATTATGGAAGCCTCCTTGGACAGCGAGGGAATGCCCATGGTCTGCCCCTGCCTTCCCTTGAGGGCGACCGCGATATCGTTGATCGTTCTATCTTGACCAGCTGAGATGTGGGCGACATCACAACAATAAGTCTAACGTGCCACGAAACCCGAGGAAGGCTAACCTCATTTAAAAAATGCCCGCCGAAGTCGGAAGTGCCGTCCTACGGGTGGCAAACTAAAAATTGGCACTACGCATTTACGTCCGAGTGAAATGTCTCGTCCGAATGTCTCTCGTGCTAGGAACAGCTCTGACTACCTAGTTTCCGAATGCCGCTCTTGTTCGGAACAGCTCTGACTAGGTAGTTCTCCGAATGTCTGTCGTACCTGGAACAGCTCTGACGGGTGCAACGACAAGCACATGTCCGAAAACTCGCTGAGTGGATACCATTTGCAAACCTGTCTGGTTTGTGCGGGAACGGCCGGGGCGAACGAAATGCCCAATATATTGAAGTGAGGAATTAAAGCAGCCATGAGCAGGACGTGACGATTCCCTCGGTGAGCCAAGCACCAGAGCGTTATGTGTCGGCTCTGCAATTATGGAAGCCACCCAGGATGGCGGAAAATGCTATGGACTGTCCCTACCTTCATTTGAGGGATGACCGTGCAGTCTTCGACTGTTCCAACTTGACCAGCTGGGAGGTGGACAGTACCACAAAAGTGAGAGTCTCCCAGGAATGCTAACCTGGTCAAAAATGCACGCTAAAAGTCGGATGTGTTGGCCTAAGGGTTTCGACCCAAGGGTGCCTAACCAGACACACCGCAATTACCTTTTCTGGTCCATGCCCCCTTTACCATAGGTTCATAACGTCATCCCCACCCCCACCCCCTTCGAATTTCCTCCCTATAAATTCTCTTCCCCCCCCCCCCAAGCTTTACCAGTATACATAAAAATGGAATCTAAATTTAATAACACATACTAGAACAAGTCTAGACATCTACATAAAACGTGATTTGCGGGTCTACTTACGTTATAAAACGAATTTTATTTACGGCGAGAAGTACAGAACCGTAAAATTTATAGGGAAAAACAATATTAAGTAACTGGTTTTTGCATTAATGCGATCTTGAAATAATCTTAATTCCCCCCCCCCCCGGAAACCCTAAATTGTCCCCCAGGAGGGGGGGGGGAGGAATTCCCCACCGGTTGAGAACCACTGCCTTAGACATACTTAGCAAATATTCTCATATATTAAATTCTACATCACACAGTAATAATATTGGTAATTATAGTAATAGCACCGGTGGTAGTAATATCAATTGCAGAGTAGTAGTGGTAGTAGTGGTAGCAGAAGTTATCTGGGGGTAGTAGTAGTAGTAGTAGTAGTAGTAGTAGTAGTAGTAGTAGTAGTAGTAGTAGTAGTAGTAGTAGTAGTAGTAGTAGTAGTAGTAGTAGTAGTAGTAGTAGTAGTAGTAGTAGTAGGTGGTGGTGGTGGTGGTGGTGGTGGTGGTGGTGTTGGTGGTAGGAATAAAGAAAGAAAGAAAGAAAGAAAGAAAGAAAGAAAGAAAGAAAGAAAGAAAGAAAGAAAGAAAGAAAGATACAATCATCAAATAGCATGTCTGTAATGAACAACGCACCAATCTTCTCCGATCACTGTACATGTATTGTTTTTTTTTTAATTTGAGGCACGTCAACAGTTTGCAACTCTTCATTGGTCGTGTCATGGCAACAGTTTGCAACTCTTCATTGGTCGTGTCATGGCAACAGTTTGCAACTCTTCATTGGTCGTGTCATATCTTCTTGTCCTTCGCGACCTATGTTTCGTGGCTTGTAACCAATGTTAACATGACTTGACCGAGCTGTTTTCTTCTTTGTCCTGCCACAGTCGAGTCACGTCCCCTTCCGTCAATACACGAGTACACTCCCCTGGCGATTTGAAAAGTGTGAAATTATACCATTTTGAACGAATACGAAAATTAGAAATCGTATAATTTAATATGTTTTAGTAATGTTTTTGGTGATTCTTGACAGATGTGTGCGTTCTGTCGCTTTGAACTCAAGCGTAGTCCACAGCGTACTACAGCTACCAATAGTTTGCTACTGTTAGTGAGCGCAGTAAGCTTATTTTGCGTGAGGGTTAGCTTTTTACCTGTTACCACTGCCCCTCGCCGTCAGGCGACTTCTTCGATTTCTGAGGTACTTGTAATTTACGTCCCCAAGTCAAGGACGAGAGGTCAACATTTTAATTCCGATTTACTGGCGTGTGCAACGAACTCGCTTTGCCGCGATCAGAAGAGAAAGCTTACGTGGGGTAAACCTCTCAGACACGCCGACATTGTATGACGTGATTTAACTTATCTATTCATACACATCTAAGTAGCTATAATATAATGTTTGTATATTTTCCAAATATAGTTAGCATCCGTTTACAACTGGCAGATTTTTACGCACCTATTGTCCAATTATTGTCTCTAATTCTCTATACATGCTTCGGAATGTTCAGAATGGATGATTGTATATGGTGTATTTTTAATGACTGTGCAGTGTATGAAAATATTGCATTTTGTATATTATTAAAAAAAATAAAATATTATTTTGTATTCACCCTCTGTAAAGCTCATGCAACATAACAAGTAAATACAAAACTTGGACCGGCAATATTGTCAAACACTGCACAGTCATTAAACATACACCCTGTAGCATGAGTGACTACTCTTGTCTTCAAACCCTTTGCACAGTTGTTTGCACTTACTGTCCAACTGTTGTCTCTAAATCTCTGTCAACGCTTCGGAATGTCATAATGGATGGCTGTAGCCTGAGTGGCTCCTCTTGTGAAACGTTTGCAAGCCTTAGCAGATTTGTTGGCACTTATTGTCCATGTCTATCGGGACTGAGGTCTGGGGTGGGGGGGGGGGGGGAGGGGGGGTGGGGGGGGGGGGGGGGGGTAGTGAGACGTTTAGCTTCATAATTTACCGACATACCGAGTCGATGGTTAGAAATCAGCTGCATATGATTTGTTAGAAGACGGCATTGTGTTGATTTCGGTGTATTGAGGTGTCGGTGGTTCAGAAAGCAAACTTAAAGAACTGTTCAATTCCTTTACAGGACGTTATGATAATCCCCAACCTCAGGCTGATATACAAGGCAATTTTACGTGCACAATTTGCTATTGCTTTCTGAACGAGAAGTCAACTTTAAGTTCTTCTTCTTCTGCGTTCATCCGGGGTGTTTTTTTCCGAATGTAATTGCGTTGTGACAAAGTTTATTTGCTCCCTTAGGCCGACACATCCGACTTCTGCAGGTGTTTGTTGACCGGGTTAACCTTTCCAGAGAACTTTACGTTCAACCTCCCAGGGTGGGGAATGATATCACTAGCCAGTCGTCGGTGCACCGGAAGTTTAAGAGTGAGCGCTCTTAACCATTCGGTTACGATAACCTCTATTATATGGCAAACCACTGAATTACAGAAAAATGTCCTAGTAAATCACAAACAGTCAATAAATCCTGGGGTTGATTGCAACGTTATGTAAAGAACATGAAACCTACTGTATTGCCAGCGAACTGCGGGGGTGAACGGAGACGAGAGCGTTGGCATGCTAGCTTCAAAAACCTATCATTGGGGCGTTCAAAATGGACAGTGGCGAAAACTGTGCGAAATAAATGACAATTTGTTGGAGGCAAACCACTTAACTAACATTGCTAAGTACACAAACAACATTCCTTGATTCATTTTCTGGGTCACCGGTGTCTGGGTGATGGGACATTGGAGTTAGTCGACACGATCACCGGCAAGGTTGGCTTCCAACTGCAAGTATCTAACGTAATAAACGGACAGTCAACATCCTTATTCTTCGACTCTTGCTAGGAGATACTGTGTGCTTATTGGCTTGTCTCGAGAGCCATGACAGCGATTGTTAATCGTAATCATTATTATCTTGATGTGTGTCTTGTCAATACAGCAAACAGTCTTGTTTTCGTAGAAGGCAATGGCCGTGTTCCTGAAAATCTCAACCTTAATCACATTGGCGTTGTAGAACACACAAGGACTTTAGAGGAAAATAGATTACAGCCCCAACACACAAAGTCTGTAACAATAATGCACAGACGATGTTCTTCTTCTTCTTCTTCTTCTTCTGCTTCTTCTTCTTCTTCTTCTTCTTCTTCAGCGTTCTGAGCCATTGGGGTTCTTTGCTGCAGATACAATCCGTCTCCATTCGTCTCTCTGGTGGACCTTCTCTTGCCAGTCGTTGATTCCAAGTGCTTGTAGGTCTGTACATGTATTATCTCTCCACCGTCTTCTTGGTCTACCTCGGGGTCTACGGTCATTTATTTCCTAAGTGTAAGCGAGTTTTGTTTCCCTATTATCTTCCATTCTTTCTATATGCCCCAGCCATTGTAGTCTATTAGCCTTCATGATACCAGTGATTAGCGGGGACTTAAACAGATCATAAATGTCTTTGTTACTTCTTCTTTTCCGCTCTCCACTATGTGTATCCCTAATGGCGATGTTCACACACACACAAAAAAGTCACTTAAAAGTCGACAAGGTTGACTTCATTGCACCGGGTTTTATTCCATATGGCTCGGTCTCTTTCCGCAGCGCGGAAAGCGTCGCACAAAGCACGAACTCCGTAGCTCCAGCGACCACCCCCAGGAGTCTCTGAAAAAAATGCACTCGTGAACCGAAGGACGCGGCCCGGAATCGAAACCACACCCTTTGGAGTCAGACGATTTGACCACTTCGCCAGGGAGTATCTCTCACGCTCATGTAATAACATGGAAGTTTTATAAGCAAGATGCATATATACATACATATGTGTGTGTGTGTGTGTATATATATATATATATATATATATATATATATATATATATATATATATATATATATATATATGTGTGTGTGTGTGTGTGTGTTTGTGTGTGTGTGTGTTATATATGTATATATATATAGTCTGTATTGCTGTATAAATATCATAACTACCGCATTATGCTTTGTAAAATGGCCTCACCATTGCTGTATAAATAGGGAAAATAAAGGGGAAATTTACTATGCTCTTCTATACTACAACTACTACTAACATTACTCCTACCACAACTATTACTACTTCTACTACTGCGACTACGACTACTACAACAGAAACTACTACTATGTCTACTGCTACTACTACTACATCGTCTACTACTATTATCATTACCATTACTACTACTACTACTACTACTACTACATCGTCTACTACTATTATCATTACCATTACTACTACTACTACTACTACTACTACTACTACCACTACTACTACTACTACTACTACTACTAATACTGCTACTACTACTACTACTGCTGCTACTAAATCTACTACTATTGCTATTAAAGATGTAACGTGCTTAACACTCTTGACATATTTAGCAACAATATTAGCAGGTTACAAGACAATGGCATGGTAATTGTAATTTCAATCACACTTTTAAGGTTTTCATTTGAAGTCCTCATGTATGCTACTACCTCTACTATTACTACTACCACAATTACTACTACTACTACTACCTCTACTACTACTTTTTTACTGCTGCTATTACTACTACTATTACTACTACTGTATCTACTACTACTTTTATTACTACTACTTCTAATGCTACTACTATTACTACTACTACAACTTCTCCTGTTTGTTTTTCTTCTTTTCCTTCCCTCATTTTCCTTCTACCGCTCTTGGCTATGGAATGTAACTTGTTACTTTTCACTCTCAGCCTTTAAATCCACCTTAAATCGTCAAGCCTTTAGTTTCTTCTCTTTTCCCTAGATTTAAGCTCTTCTGTGCAGTCTTGTTGTTTTAAATATCTGACTACATGGTTTCTAAACCAGCTACCACAGCTACTGTGGAAGTGGTCAGGTTCGCAAAAGTATCTGAAAATGTCATGTTACAATGAGAAATTAATTCACGGGTCCGAAACTTTCCATCATTATGTCACTTCTGGGATTAAAAGTTCAAGTTTGTGAGACTATGAATCAATGTTGATTCAATTTGGCACGATATCAGTGTTTTGGAGTCGTGGCAGTTGGTGTTGGGGACGTGTTGTTTATCATAACAATTCCTCAGGGCATGGCATGTAGAAATTCGGGTTTGCTTTTCAGCTTTTTAAAAGTCTGTTCACTGGAGAGGTTGGGTTTAATAAACTGTATTTATATGTGTTGTGGTCCTTGATATATGATATGCCAGGTCATGCCAGGTCTTAGTCAGATATGATTGAACTACCGTATAGCAGTAGACGGTGCAACGTATTTCTTTTAGCGCTTCGGGCGAAGGAGCACAATTGGAAGGGTTAAAGCTTTATTCTGTGAGAGGTAATGCAACATGAAGACCAAATGGCATATAAGACCGTAAAAACCGTAAGCCATGTTCAGCTGAGGGTCTCTGATGGAAGCTCCGAAAGCTAGACAGTTAGAGCATTGTTTTACTGATCCAACAGCTTTTGCAGTTTGTCTTGTTCCAGATGTATTGGTATTGCCTTTCCTTTGGAGTAAACTAGACGGACAGTGAGAGCGATGATGTTGCGTTGGTAACACATGGTCTCTTCAATTTCAGCCTATGCTTTGTGCAATGAAGAGGTATACCTCCATCTCTGGTATTAAATGGTCTCTGAATTAAAGCGAGAAGAAGCAGTTAAGTATTATAAGTCCTTGTCATTTAGCATAGACAAGGACGCCCAAAGGCCACCTAAAGCTGTCACTGATCAGCTACCGCCCGCCACATGCTGGGTACTCTCCCCGCCAACTGGGTTCTGATCCGTTTCATCCTGTCTGCTTCAATAGGTGCTTGGAAAAGGGACAAAATCTTAATCGCAGGCTGTAAAATCAAAATACCAGGCACTAAGAAGAAAAATAGAAACCTCCAGCTACGGCTTGCAACCTGGAACATAAGAACCACGTTTTCTAAATTTTCTACTTATCTGACAAATATCGACGACGTAAGAAAAACGGTTGTGATTGATGCCGAACTCAATCGTCTTAACATTGATATTGCTGGCCTACAGGAGACTCGCCTCTCTGAGGACGGGTCACTCAGGAAAAACAATTACACCATTTTTGGAAGTGTAGAGGACAAGAATAAAAAAGACAACACGGATTTGGCTTAGCAGTGAAGAATATGCTACTGGTAATAATTGAATTTCCAGCTGGAGATAATGAAAGACTGTTATATCAGCTCTTGCAAAATTTTGTCACCATTATGACGGCATATGCACCGACACTCCCTTCCTCTGACGATGTGAAGGATTCCTTCTATGAGGAATTAGACTCTGTGATCAAGGTAACTCAAAGATCCAACTACATTTATATGCTTGATGATTTCAATGCTCGTGTGGGCAAGGACTTGAGTTAATGGCTAGTGTGCCTTGAAATATCCATCGTATAAATGAAAGATGGATAAAACCGGCTAAAGCATTGCACCAGAAAAGACCTGTGTATTATAAATTCTTTTTTTTTAAACAAATGAACTGCCTAAGGTCACAATGAAATACCCAATATCCGTACATTGGCACCAACTGGACCTCATCAACACACGGATGCAACATTTAAATCAAACATCATTAACTCGAAGTTAAAACAGTGCTGATTGTGATACTGATCATTCTTTAGTTGTTTCAAAGGTTAGACTGAGACCAAAGAGTATATACACAGCAAAATATCCCAAAGATTAGTTGTTGTTTTTTTGAAGACACTCTCACTGATACATCTGAAAATTGTACAGCAAGTGAAAAGTTAGGTAAACTTAAGGAAACTCTATAAAACAGCGACAGATGTTTATGCTACTGTGGGTCATAAAAGGCAGGGTTTGTTTGCGGTAAACATCCAGACACTACAGCCATGACTGATAGAAAGGAAATAGTTCTCATTAAAACAAAAAGACAAGAAAAGAACAACGCGAAACATTCTTATTGAGCTGAACAAGCTACGAAGGATGTGCAAAAGAATGCCAAGCAGTGTGCAAACGACTATTGGATCAGGTTATGAGAGTGCATGCAAATTGCAAGTAATAAGGGAAACATCGGAAGCATGTATGAAGGGATAAAGAAGGCCTGCGGTCCCTTAATTAAAAGATGTGCGCCACTGAAAACCTTAAGTGGAGAAAACATCACTGATAAGAAACAGCAGATGGTTATATGGGTAGAGCACTATTTGAAACTTTACTCAAGCGAGACCAAACTGGCGGAAGATACCATCAACTCTTGACTCTGCCAATTCTTGACCACCTGGACGTACTTCCTACCATACCAGAAGTTAAGTGCGCCATTAATGAATTTGCTTATGGCAAGGCTCTGTATAAGGATGGGATTCTAAAAGAGGTTATAAGGAGGATGCAAGACATACTCAAACTACATTCATTCTTTGGCACCTTGTCGTCTTGACAGACGATAGTTTGCTACATTGTGCTTCAAAAATGCTTAATAACTACAACCCATGGCGGTGGCGAATGTGACTGTTAAGCCAAATTCGCGATGTAAATGTTCGTCCTCTCCATAGCACAAAGCCTGGGCTAAAAATATAGAGACCATGTGTTGTCCATGCAGCATGATCATCTCTCGGCCTGCCTAGTTCACTCCAGAGGAATGGTAACACCAATACATCTGGAAGAAGACAAGCTGCAGAAGCTGCCGGATCAGCAAAGCAGTACTCCAACTGTCCGCCTGTCGGAGCTTCGATCCTGGACCAGCTGCCAAGACTTCGGGCCTGGTCTGTCCTGCCATATTTTGTCTTTAGGTTGCATTTCCTTGCACAAGGATAAGGTGTGTACCCTCCCAATTGCGCTCTTCCGCCCGAAGCCGTTGGCACAATGTAGGGTGTCGGGTTTGGTAAACGCCGCCCAACATTCGGCGCTGACAGACAGCAGGTAGTACCGTCTACTGTCATACGGTAACTCAGTCATATCTGACAAAGACCTGACATGTGCACTACATATCCACCAGCTAATTGAGCTATGCTGGCGAGAAGGGCAAGTCTCACGGGATATCAAAGATTCAAGCATCATAATACTGTTCAAGAACAAGGGGGATCGGAGTGACTGTAACAACTATACGGGTCACAGTGTAGCTTTCGACGGAACCGGTCTACCATTGATATGATATTTTCATTGCGAGAGCTGCAAGAAAAATGCCGTGAACAGAATCAACCTGTGTTTATCGCCTTCATCGAACTCTCCAAGCCATTTGATTTGGTCAGTCATGAAGGTCTGATCAAAGCACTAAGGAAGATCTGTTGCCCGTCAACTCTTCTGCCCATTGTGGAATCGTTCCACACAAGCATGGAGGGTATTATCAAGTTAGATGGTACAACTTCTGAAGAGTTTGAAATCAAGAGTGGAGTTAAGCAATGTTGTGTACTTTCCCCCACCCTCTTTGGAATATACTTTTCACTTCTATTGAAATATGCCTTTCGTGATCAGGATTGTGGTATATACATTCACTCTAGCTCAGATGACGGCCTCTACAAAGCTCAGAGACTGAAGGCCAATACCACAATTATGAGGGTATCGATTAGAGAGTTGCATTTTGCTGATGATGCTGCAATTGCGACCCACGGTGAAAATGAATTACAGTCTACTATTTGTATCCGCCAATGATTGTTCTCAATTTGGTTTAACAATTATTAAAAAGAAAACATATTATGACACAAAGTGCAAATCTGGTACCACCAATCTTTATTGACGACACAGAGCTGAAGATAGTAGACTATTTCACATATCTATGATCAGAAGTAAACAATAAATTATCCCTAGATCATGAAATCAACATCAGATTAGTAAGGCAGCAACAACAATGAAATGGTTAACAAACAGAGTATGGGAGAACAGGAAAGCTTACTGCCAAAACAAAGGTCCTGGTCTATCAAGCCTGACAACTTTAGTACCCTTCTTAATGGCAGTGAAGACTGGTCAACTAACTCACACCCAGAGAAACGGGTCATATGCGGTGTCTGCGAAGAATACTTGGTATTAAGTGGCAAGATAAAATCACAAATACTGAAGTATTGAAAAGATCAGGTTGTGTGACGGCTAGTTTGTAGAATTAGATGGATAGGGCACATTAGGAGGATGGTCGGTGGCAATTGTTCTATCACAACATGGGACTAGTATCATATCATCCATCGAGTGGCAATTGTTCTATCACAACATGGGACTAGTATAATATCATATCATCCATCGAGTGGCAATTGTTCTATCACAACATGGGACTAGTATCATATCATCCATCGAGTGGCAATTGCTCTATCAAAACATGGGACAAGTATCATGTCATCCATCGAGTGGCAATTGTTCTATCACAACATGGGACTAGTATCATATCATCCTTCGAGTGGCAATTGCTCTATCACAACATGGGACTAGTATCATATCATCCATCGAGTGGCAATTGTTCTATCACAACATGGGACTAGTATAATATCATATCATCCATCGAGTGGCAATTGTTCTATCACAACATGGGACTAGTATCATATCATCCTTCGAGCGGCAATTGTTCTATCACAACATGGGACTAAGTATCATATCATCCATCGAGTGGCAATTGTTCTATCACAACATGGGACTAGTATCATATCATCCATCGAGTGGCAATTGCTCTATCAAAACATGGGACACGTATCATATCATATCATCCATCGAGTGGCAATTGTTCTATCACAACATGGGACTAGTATCATATCATCCATCGAGTGGCAATTGTTCTATCACAACATGGGACTAGTATCATATCATCCTTCGAGTGGCAATTGCTCTATCACAACATGGGACTAGTATCATATCATCCATCGAGTGGCAATTGTTCTATCACAACATGGGACTAGTATCATATCATATCATCCATCGAGTGGCAATTGTTCTATCACAACATGGGACTAGTATCATTTCATCCATCGAGTGGCAATGGTTCTATCACAACATGGGACTAGTATCATATCATCCATGTAGTGGCAATTGTTCTATCACAACATGGGACTAGTATCATATCATATCATCCATCGAGTGGCAATTGTTCTATCACAACATGGGACTAGTATCATTTCATCCATCGAGTGGCAATGGTTCTATCACAACATGGGACTAATATCATATCATCCATTTAGTGGCAATTGTTCTATCACAACATGGGACTAGTATCATATCATATCATCCATCGAGTGGCAATTGTTCTATCACAACATGGGACTAGTATCATATCATATCATCCATCAAGTGGCAATTGTTCTATCACAACATGGGACTAGTATCATATCATCCTTCGAGTGGCAATTGCTCTATCACAACATGGGACTAGTATCATATCATCCATCGAGTGGCAATTGCTCTATCACAACATGGGACTAGTATCATATCATCCATCGAGTGGCAATTGTTCTGTCACAACATGGGACTATTGTCGTGTACTCTATCAGCTTAAGGTGTGGAAAACTGGTGGCCGATACTCCTTGGTGCACTGTTTTACATACAGCGGCGATCTGAGTCTTATGTCCGAGTCTAATAGTTTGTGATTTGCATGTGCTTTAGACATTCTAACTTTTTGATTTGCTCACTCTCAATTTCAAACTCTCCTCCACTTGTTAACAATACAATTTCACTAATTAATTTTTTTTTATGATGTGAGGAGAAAACACAATGCAAATGCGAAGGATATGTTGCCATACTTTGCTACACAACTCTTTCGGGACTTTCCATTATATAAAATTCTTCTTCCTCTTCTTCTTATGCATTCATCCAGAGTTTTTTTCCGCATGTGATTGCGTTGTGTCTGCTTACAGCATAGCTGCGTTCTTGCGCCGTTAGGCCGACACACCCGACTTCTGCGGGCATTTGTTGACCGGGTTAACCTTCCTGGATATAAAATTCAATTAGATGATAATAAAATTATGTTTTTGAGAATATGTTCCAGTGGGATTCCGAACTATACATCATGATGTTGGTCTGTTTGCCAAGTCCCTATGCACTCAGTATTCCCCATTCCCTTTACAGAAACATCCCCGTCTTAGTTAATTACAACCAGAAGAATAAAAGGAAAGCGAAAGTCAGAAATGTCGAAGAAATGTAACGATATGCAGGGTTGCAGGACTTCCTTTTTCTGACACTTTCATTCAGGGGACACGAGTGCTGATAAACGTTGGGATGAGTTCCGAGTTCCCTGGGGCTGTCTCGGCCGTCTAATCAGGCAGCCTACGCTATTAAACCTGTCATAAATGGAACCTATCATTCGAAACGAGCGGCAATTTTCCATCGTCAAAGCCACCACAGACAGTGGCCGAAACCCGCGAATGAAAGAGACTTGTCATAACTAACTTAAAGAATGTTACATCCCGGTACCCACCTCCCTGTTGCTTCCGCCATTTTGGTTAAAAAACAAAATATACTTTATGTCAACATTGAAATATTTCTGGCTTGTTATGTTACGAGTAGACAGAAGATGGAAGTAAGAAGGATCTATATCTTCTTTATGTTAACATTGCAATATTTCTGGCTTGCTACAATGACAGTAGCTAGAAGCAAGAATAGTCTATATGTTCCTTCGGCGGTGCTATGGCGTCGCTTCTAGTGGAAAGACTTCGGCTTGCCCATTGCTTTCTTTCCTTTTGTCTGTTGTCTGGTGAGGGAATGTTTAATGTGGGTTGTATATTCTTGCCCCACTCAGAAAAGGGTTAAGTTGTATTTTTTTAATGTGACAGTGTACGTGTTGTATTCATTATTAAACTAAAGATAGGCGATACTAATGAATGTATCCGGGGAATTGGTAGAAGGACCGCTAAATATGTATAGCAAGATTGTTCAACATATGAAGAACAGAGGAAACTTCTTCTTCTTCTTCTTCTTCTTCTTCTTATTTTTCTTCTTCTTTTTCTGCGTTCGTCTGGAATGTTGTTTTGGGGAAAGATTGCATTGTGTCTGTTTACAGCAGAGCTGCTATATTTGCACCTTTCGTCAGACACATCTGACTTCTTCAGGCATTTGTTGGCCGCGTTAACTTTCCCGGGAACAGGGGAAACTATTGAGGCCTACACCAACTTCACTTGAAGATAACGTCGTTGGTGATGTCAACGACTCTGTATCGTATGCCAGTTCTCCTGCCTTGTGCATTGTAATCCCAAGGTTCTACGGTGTCTCGTGTCCATTCATTACGATTCATTGGGTATTTGTTTAAAAGGTTTCTAGTTCATTGCAAAAGGTTGTATTCCATATGGCTCTGCCTCTTTCCGCAGAGCGGTCTATCGAAGGCATCACAAAGCGTACGAACTCTCCGAGATAACTCTGAGGACGAATGAGGTTGCTTAACTACTTCACATGAGAAGAGTTCCGCTGGAATTAAGATATGACACAGCAACAGTATTGTGACACCGTCACGTGAATCTTGAGAAATACATTCCAGAGTTAGTCATGCATAACATCTACAGCTGCATAGACATAAACCTTTTAATCATCATGAAGTGTCTCCTCCACAGTGAAGGTTGGAGGCAATCGGTCTCAATCAGACACTGTTCTTTATTGTATATTCGGCTAGGCTTTATCCTGATCGAATCTTGATGTTGTCTGTTCATTTATACCAATGGCGTCCTCTAGCTTTAATGTTCCTAACTTGTCCTTTCAATTGTGTCTTCCGGAGATTGATATGGTGTGTTGATATGACCTACGTATCTCAATCTTCTCATTTTTATTTTCTTTGGTAGCGTCCTTTTTACATTGAGTTGTTCTAGAACTTCCCAAAGGAACGAGAGAAACGATGCTGAGTAGGCTGGGACGGTGTCATGATGGAATATTATCAGTGGATCTGATCCAGAACACAGGGAACCGAGGTGTGTGGGCGTGCTTAAACGCCTAGGCCGGTTGACAGGGCACATAATGTTTATGGTGATTGTCACGATGTTGTTGTTGTTAATGTTGATGATGATATCATCACAATTCATCTAAGGAATTTTAAAATACCGCAAACCACGAAAACATGGACTTTGGAACATCATTCAGTAAACGATACCTGATCTCTGTTCACTCTCTGCAGTCCCCACCGGCTTACAACATAACGTCATAATCATCATGTATGAGGTAGTTTTTAGAACTTCGCTCTCATTTCGGTGAGCCGAAAAACCGCTCGATATCGTCCTATTTCCCGCACGTCATGCACTCTAATGCCAAAGATTTCTGCAATGCCATGTGTCCATCTTCGACCAACTTGACTGCCTCATCTTTTGGGAACCAAGCCTTCCATCGCTGTTCTCTCTAAGTCTCTGTGACGTTTACTATGAGTAAGTATTTTAGTCTCCCAGGCACGACACTGTCTATGAACCAGTTTTCTTTGCTCTTCAGGTATTGTAGAATTTCAATATTTTTTTCTTTTTTGTGCTCCAAGATAATCTAAGATTTTAACTGAAACATTTGAGCTCAAAAGCCCCAAGTTT
>OY992877.1:26966181-27005997 GCA_963921405.1 Cepaea hortensis | reverse complement strand
TTCCTGGACGTACGTATTTTGGGAGGGGGAGGAGGGAGGAGGGAGGAGGAGGAAGAAGAAAAAAAAAATACGACAGTTGGCATCTCTGGAATGAAAGGAAGGCGTGTAGAAAATTTCATCTCAATCGGATGGGCCGTTCGCGAGCGTATAAAGGACATACGGACAGAGATACATACATACATACAGAGATACATACGCACATCCTAATTTATATATAAGACTAGCTGACCCTGCCCGGCTTCGCCCAGACCCTGGTGGGGAGCATCTCATTTAATTCATATAAGTAGTCATATAAGTTCCCGTTCCCGTTACCGACTATCTGTCTGTCTGTCTGTCTGTCTGTCTGTCTGTCTGACCCGGCCCGACATCGCCCAGCTCCTGGTGTGAAGCATCTCATTTAATTTATATAAGTAGTCATATAAGTGCTCGTTCCCGATGTTATCGCGGACCTCAGAGAGAAGTGTCTATGTAGAAGACCATTTCCTGGACGTACGTATTTTGGGAGGGGGAGGAGGGAGGAGGGAGGAGGAGGAAGAAGAAAAAAAAACTACGACAGTTGGCATCTCTGGAATGAAAGGAAGGCGTGTAGAAAATTTCATCTCAATCGGATGGGCCGTTCGCGAGCGTATAAAGGACATACGGAGATACATAAATACATACAGAGATACGCTCCTTTTTTATATATAAGATTAGTCTAAATGCAAGCCCAATGATTGATCGAGTACCCGGCCAAGATATTGCCGCTTAAATTCGCAAAGCGTTAGTAGACACCTGCCATCGGAACGTTCGAAGCACAAGTCGCCTCCCTGTTTGGGAGGGCAGTTTAGCCCAACATATCACTCTGTGGGGCCTAGATATGTTTATAAACGCATTATGAATGTGTAATCATGTCGTTTGATAAAGTACATGTACCATTGTGTGTAAATATGAATTGTGAAAACCGTTAGATCAACAATTCATGTGAAAAGACGGCCTGAGTGATTGCTTTCTACTGAGCGGACATCTTTGTCTCACTGCCGATTTTCCTGTGCGTACAGTTCCAACTCCTATGTGTAACTTATTATATGCGTTGTGAAACTATCTCACAATCAATGCATATAAACCTGCAAATGTTCTATGTGCTGTGGAGTGTTCACTCTAAGTTCATTTCACGAACCTTTTCTCTATGCGGAAGAATGGTACTATTAACGCATCTTATGGACATAAGTTCTTGTTGGAGAAATAGTTCTGCTAACCTGTAACTTGAACTATCGTGCCTTTACGGTACTTCTTCTTGTTTACATCTTAGTAACCACACACCATGTGTAATGGACATATAATCCTTACATGAATTATCTGCTAGGCACTGGAGAGAAATAACTATCATCAGAAGAGAACAAGAGAAAGAGGGAATAGGACTGACTAATTAGTCTAGTGATTGAGTTTTGAATTTGTGATGTTTTATTTGTATTCTTGACAGATGTCATTGGTTTATGAATCTGTGGATTTGTCAAATTTTGGGAAACAAATAGGGTTTGTTGTTTTGGTATTGGTTGCATTGTTTGTTAGAATACATGGGGTTATCACATTTGAATGTGTAGATGATATTACATACCATCCCGTGGACTTTCCAAAAATCAATACTGATCAATACAAGTATATGTGTACTCCAGGTCTTGATATAATTCATGGTGAATGGTATGTTCAAATGTTGATGTTTACGTCAATTGCTTGTTGATGTTTGTTAAACAGTGGTTGTTCTATATGTTGTAAGCAATCAATGTTCTCTGACACTATATTAAATTCAAAAAGTGATCGAGTGGGAGGGGACACCTACACATTGATACCATTGTCTTAAGGAGTGAAATGTTTTCCCCTTGTATCTGTGGTAAATTTCCCTGATTACCCTGCCTTATAAGAAGTGAGTGAGAATGTCAACTCATCCCATCCGGGATTCCTTAGACCAGTGGTTCTCAACCTTTTCTGGCCCATGCCCCCTTTACCATAGGTTCAAAACGTCATTCCCCCCCCCCTTCGAATTTCCTCCCTATAAATTCTCCCCCCCCCCCCAAGCTTTACCAGTATACATAAAAATGGAATCTAAATTTAATAACACATACTAGAACAAGTCTAGACATCTACATAAAACGTGATTTGCGGGTCTACTTACGTTATAAAACGAATTTCATTTACGGCGAGAAGTACAGAAACGCAAAATTTATAGGGAAAAACAATATTAAGTAACTGGTTTTTGCATTAATGCGATCTTGAAATAATCTTAATTCCCCTCCCCCCCCCCCGGAAACCCTAAAATGTCCCCCAGTAGGTGGGGGGAGGGGAATTCCCCACCGGTTGAGCACCACTGCCTTAGACATACTTAGCAAATATTCTCATATATTAAATCCTACATAACACAGTAATAATATTGGTAATTATAGTAATAGCACCGGTTGTAGTAGTATCAGTTGCAGAGTAGTAGTGGTAGTAGTGGCAGCAGAAGTGATCTGGAGGTGTTAGTAGTAGTAGTAGTAGTAGTAGTAGTAGTAGTAGTAGTAGTAGTAGTAGTAGTAGTAGTAGTAGTAGTAGTAGTAGTAGTAGTAGTAGTAGTAGTAGTAGTAGTAGTAGTAGTAGTAGTAGTAGTAGTAGTAGTAGTAGTGGCACTTGTAGAAGTAGTAGTTAGATTAGTAGTAGTAGTAGTAGTAGTAGCAGCAGCAGCAGCAGCAGCTGTAGTAGTAGT
Source organism: Cepaea hortensis (assembly GCA_963921405.1). Lineage (NCBI taxonomy): Eukaryota > Metazoa > Mollusca > Gastropoda > Stylommatophora > Helicidae > Cepaea > Cepaea hortensis. Next base: position 27,003,281 of record OY992877.1, on the reverse strand, counting down.
AGTAGTAGTAGTAGTAGTAGTAGTAGTAGTAGTAGTAGTAGTAGTAGTAGTAGTAGTAGTAGTAGGATAGTAGTAGTAGTAGTAGTAGTAGTAGTAGTAGTAGTAGTAGTAGTAGTAGTAGTAGTAGTAGTAGTAGTAGTAGTAGTAGTAGTAGTAGTAGTAGTAGTAGTAGTAGTAGTTTTGGTGGTAGAAAGAAAGAAAGAAAGAAAGAAAGAAAGAAAGAAAGAAAGAAAGAAAGAAAGAAAGAAAGAAAGAAAGAAAGAAAGAAAGAAAGAAAGAAAGAAAGAATCATCAAATAGCATGTCTGTAATGAACAACGCACCAATCTTCTCCGATCACTGTACATGTATTGTTTTTTTTTAATTTGAGGCACGTCAACAGTTTGCAACTCTTCATTGGTCGTGTCATGGCAACAGTTTGCAACTCTTCCTTGGTCGTGTCATATCTTCTTGTCCTTCGCGACCTATGTTTCGTGGCTTGTAACCAATGTTAACATGACTTGACCGAGCTGTTTTCTACTTTGTCCTGCCACAGTCGAGTCACGTCCCCTTCCGTCAATACACGAGTACACTCCCCTGGCGATTTGAAAAGTGTGAAATTATACCATTTTGAACGAATACGAAAATTAGAAATCGCATAATTTAATATGTTTTAGTAATGTTTTGGGTAATTCTTGACAGATGTGTGCGTTCTGTCGCTTTGAACTCATGCGTAATCCACAATGTACCACAGCTATATCCGTTTACAACTGGCAGATTTGTACGCACCTATTGTCCAATTATTGTCTATAATTCTCTATACACGCTTCGGAATGTTCAGAATGGATGGTTGTATGTGGTGTATTTTTAATGACTGTGCAATGTATGAAAATATTGCAGGTCCAAGTTTTGTATTCACCCTCTGTAAAGTTCATGCAACATAACAAGTAAATTCAAAACTTGGACCGGCAATATTGTCAAACACTGCACAGTCATTAAACATACACCCTGTAGCATGAGTGACACCTCTTGTGAAGGTCTTCAAACCCTTTGCACAGTTGTTTGCACTTACTGTCCAACTATTGTCTCTAACGAAGACACAAACAATAGATTGCACGATTTATTGCCTGGCATATTTCGCTGCATCTCGTCAGGTACATACTGCAGAAATCACACAACTTACGTGAATTAATTAGATAAATCCTTCAAACTGAAATATGCACATGTTCGCACAGTAATGTCGATTGTCTACCACGGTCATTTTAAATTGACTAACATGTCTTTCTGCTTGCACAAGGACGGCTTACGAAGGTTGATTATTATAGCTTCAGCAAACTTTAACAATCGACTACTTTGTGTGTTGAACAACACACGGAAGGCACTGTCTCTTTCAATCACGTGACCGCTCTCGAGCACATGTCTCTCGACCGATAAAGCCGGACTGTTCCGGTGTGTCGGCCTGCCTAGCCTACCATGTTCTGTGTATAGTATCTTGTCCATCCAATTCGGAATGTGTTCCGAAACCCTGCAATGTAACTGTAATAGGCTCAGTTCTGCCTATGTAGATGGCCTCGCATCTACATGTAAATTGGTAAATACAATTTGATTTGGCGTACAAAGCTACAGGTTCTTTTACTGCTGGGACAGGGATCGGTGTGTTTCTGTACCTGATGACTAGAGTTGCAGCACAGAATGTTCGCTCGACTGCTGTGGTGAGCCGGTCCCGCAGACGTTAGATCGTCGCAGACGATCGTTAGATCGCAGACGTCTAGATATCCTAATAAGATGTAGAGCAGACGGCACAATTCAAAGATCGGTGTACCGCAAAGAAACATGGACTGGCCAATACTTAAATTTTCAGAGCTTCGCACCTGTCCAGTACAAACGCGGCTTAGTACGGACCCTGTTCGACCGTGCTAGGAAGATATGCACCCAGGACACACTGACAGAGGAATTTGAAACTTTGAAGAATGCCTTAAACCTGAATTGGTACTCCACAGAATTTATAAAGCGCCACTGTCAACAGCCCAAACCGAAATCAGAAGTAACTGCAGTCCCTAAACTCAAGGTATTCATCCAGCTAACCTTCCGAGAAGATGACGTAATGCAACGTCTGCGGGACCAGCTCACCACAGCAGTCGAGCGAACATTCTGTGCTGCAACTCTAGTCATCAGGTACAGAAACACACCGATCCCTGTCCCAGCAGTAAAAGAACCTGTAGCTTTGTACGCCAAATCAAATTGTATTTACCAATTTACATGTAGATGCGAGGCCATCTACATAGGCAGAACTGAGCGACAGTTACATTGCAGGGTTTCGAAACACATTCTGAATTGGGTGGACAAGATACTACACACAGAAGATGGTAGCCTAGGCAGGCAGACACACCGGAACAGTCCGGCTTCATCGGTCGAGAGACATGTGCTCGAGAGCGGTCACGTGGTTGAAAGAGACAGTGCCTTCCGTGTGTTGTTCAACACACAAAGTAGTCGATTTTTAAAGTTTGCTGAAGATATAATAATCAACCTTCGTAAGCCGTCCTTGTGCAAGCAGAAAGACATGTTAGTCAGTTTAAAATTAAAGTGGTAGACAATCGACATTACTGTGCGAACATGTGTATATTTCAGTTTGACAAATTTATCTAATTAATTCTCGTAAGTTGTGTGATTTCTGCAGTATGTACCCGACGAGATGCATCGAAATATGCCAGGCAATAAATCGTGCAATCTATTGTTTGTGTCTTCGTTATTCAAATTCATCACGGGAAAACATTGTTTTGTATTGTCTCTAAATCTCTGTCCATGATTCGGAATGTTCAGAATGGATGGCTGAAGCATGAGTGACTGTCTTGTCATATATTCTGAAGGGAGTGGGAAATCACTTTGGTGCATGCCCCATTTCTAATCAAAGAAGTTGGGCCCCATCCTCTTCTGTCTTCAATAACCCCAGAATATGACCCTCGAGTTATCTGCAGGCCTCGTCTTATTTAATTTTGTCTAGGAGATATAGATTATGGCCCTGGTGAAAATAGAAAATACTAACATGGATTCTGCCCCTTCTCCAAGGATTCTTTTAGCTCTTGAGCTCCCCTTTTAGTTTATCAAATCTGAGGAAAGTCTGGAGAAGTCTCTCAGCTTGATTTATATGAAGAAAGCATGGATGTTGAGCAGTTGATAGATCTTGAGTCTCGCCCAATTTAATATTCCTTCATGAGTTAATTTGGTTTTTAAACAATTAAACACATAATCAATCACAATAGATCTTGACAACTTGGTGTACACACATAAGATGGAGAATCACAGATAGGTTGAACCAATAATCAACATAAGATCAGTGACAGTTAATTATTTATTGAATGGGCCTGTGTCTTCTGGCCTGTTATTCATTTTCTATGTTGGTTTATACAAGATAATTTAGAAAAATGCATATAGGACCAATGTCACAGACCATCAACAAACAAGCATCAATACATGAGATGTCAATAAGAGTTGAACATGGTATACATTTGAATGTTGTACATGTTAAGTGTAGTGATAGTGAAATCAACATTTATGTATCAGTTCCTGAAACTTAGTGTTGTGTGTTCCTAAAAGAAAGGTACCCTTGTGGTGGGAGATTTGGATAAGCCTGGGTCCATTGACTGATGGATCCACTCTAGTTCTGCCCATGGCCAAGTCTTCTTCCATCTCAAGTGTGGGTCATCTCTTTCTCTCTCTGGGATCTGGTTTGGTTGGTTGGCCAGTTGGTTGCCAGCTGGTTGGTTGTGGGTTGCCAACTGGGTTGCCACCAAGATTTCACTGTGTAAGATTCACATAAACATATACAATCTTCCCAATACAATATTCTAGAAGTAGGTCGGAAGAAATCTAAATTCCTGAAGTAGGAACTAGTTCCCCTCCCCTCCTCTTTTCTCTAATATAGTGTTGGGTTAATTTGGGGTGGTCAGAGTTTATCACACTGTGTACGCCTTGTATCAACTGGTTCCTGTTGTATGTAAGTTCTAATTTTACCTGGGGTCAGTGAAACGTGTACAGTAAGACAGTGACAAGATTGAGGAAGTGTCAAGATGCATGTAAATAAAGGACATACATTTATAACATTTCTATCACTCAATTGTGTTTGTACTGTGTATAAATAATTCTCTGTGTTTTCCCAATTAACCAACTTCTTCTTCTTCTGTGTATAATAACTCCTTTCCCATTATCTGTTGTTGTTGTGTTGAGTGTTGGGTGGTGTGGTGTTGAGTGTTGGGTGGTGTGGGGTTGTCTTTTTAAGTTGTGTTGAGTAATGAGTTAAGTTAACTTCTGGTGTTGGAGCTCCGCGAAGCATAACTTTCTCATGTAATGCAGTTCATGTGTGCCCTTATCTAATTAAATTGTGACACAAATATAAATATTTATTCCATCAAACCCTATTTATTGAATAGATGAAGCGGAAAGGAAAGATTGATTTCTCTTTCAGCCTTCTAGATTGTAAATAGGCATAGATAAGTCTGTTTTAGAACGAGGCACTTGTTCTAGTACACGAACTGTCATTTTAGCTGTAGATAGTGATAGCAATTTAAGCAGTGTTTCTGCTGAAATGCACAAGATTGCTTTAGAATCATCACTTCATACAGTTGTCTAGAATAGAATGTAGTATCTTCTTCTTCTTCGTTCATCCGGAGATTTTTTTCGGATGTGAATGCGTTGTGCCTGTTTACAGCAGAGCTGCGTTCTTGCGCCGTTAGGCCGACACATCCGACTTCTGCGGGCATTTGTTGACCGGGTTAACCTTCCCGGGGGTTTCTTAGGACGTTTGACTCTCACTGTTGTGGTGTTATCCCCCATCCCAGCTGGTCCATATAGAACAGCCAAAGATCCTGGTCAGCCCTCAAGGGAAGGCAGGGGCAGACCATGGGCATTCCCCGCCATCCAAGGAGGCTTCCATACTTGCAGAGCCGATACATAGCACTCTGGTACTGGGCTCACCCAAGGAATCGTCACGTCCTGCACATGGCTGCTTAGCCTCACTTCCGTATATTGGGCCTTCCGTTCACAATAGGCTGTTCTTCCGGAAACCAGAAGTATGCAGTCTGCAGATGACATCCACACAGTGAGCTTTCGATTCGGACTTTCCATGTAATGGATTTGCTATCGAAGCAATATTCCATTTCGTGTCACTAGGACACTTTTTCCACCTTTTATGAAGTCCACACAGTGGGCTTTTGATTCGGACTTTCCACGTAATGGATTTGCTATCCAAGCAATATTCCATTTCATGCCACTAGGACACTTTTCCACCTTTTATGAAGCCCACACAATGGGCTTTTGATTCGGACTTTCCACGTAATGGATTTGCTTTCCAAGCAATATTCCATTTCGTGCCACCAGGACACTTTTCCACCTTTTATGAAGCCCACACAGCGAGCTTTCGATTTGGACTTTCCTCGTAATGGATTTGCTATCCAAGCAATATTAAATTTCATGCCTCTGGGTCTTCGTGCACCTTTAAATGTCAACCTGTATGTAGTTAAAGTAAGCTGCGGTCAACTTGAGCTTGTTGATATCTCCATAGAGCTTGTCCTCAAATGAAGCAGGTGTGAGCCAAAATATCTTTCTCTGTTCTGCATACGTTGGGCAATCCTGCAGCAAATGTTTTGCTGTCATTTTTCCAGTTCTACAATTACATTCATCGGTATCTCCTATCTTTAGTTTATTGAACAAGTGGTATTTCAGCCTGTTATGTCCTGTGCGGAGTCTGAAGATTGCTACTTGTTCTCTTCGGTCGAGTTTGTAATATGCATCATCCTTCTGATGGCCTGGATGCTCTGATTCCCATTTGGTTCTATAAGTGCTTTTTATCAACCTCTTTGCCTCATTATAGGTTATGTCTATGTCAGGCTGTGGTAGTCGTCCGCCCTCTTTTGCCAGTCTGTCAGCCTCTTCGTTTCCAGGTATACTACAATGTGATGGGATCCACTGTATTACAACTTTTTTGTATTTCTGGCATAGACCATGGAGTGCTGCTCTTAGGTCAGTTAGTTCTGTGCTGTTATTGCTCTTCAGTATTGAGACAGCTGACTTTGCATCTGTGAAGATAGCTATTTGCTTCTCTTTATTTTCCTCCATCAGGAGCATTTCTGCTGCAGTTTTCAAAGCCTCTACCTCCGCTTTGAAGTTACTTGAAAATTTTCCAGTTGCCATTGAATGTGTTTTTTTCACTCCATTTTTTTAAATTTAGGAGAATTCCTCCTCCTCCATTCTCTATTGAATTTTTGGCTGATCCATCTGTATATGCATGGGTCCAATTCCTGCTTGGGTAATGTTCTTTTATGTAGTTTAGGGTTATTTCTCTTCTTTCGGTTTCATGCTGAGTGTTCTTTTTCTCAATACCAGGAATGTTTTCTATCATCTCGGGCAGTTGCTGCTGTCTCCAAGCTGGGAACTTGTGTGCATTGTGTATGGGCTTGACTGTTGATATGTTAAGTATAGGATCTGCCCTAATCCTTCGTTTTGCAGTTTCTACAAAGTTGCTACGCTTCAGTCTTCCCTTTCCAAAGCCATTAAATCTGTTGTACATAGGGTGGTCTGTCAATCTTCTAAATGTTTCTGCTTGTTGCTGGGCTCTGCTGTCTCTTCTATCCTGCATTGGTTGTAAACAAGTGATCTTTTCAAGTTCATTAATAGGCGTTGTCTTCAGGCTTCCAGTTATGATTCGCATTCCTTGGTTTTGGACTCTACTTATTTTGTTAAAGTTTGACTTAGCTGCTGTTGCCCAAGCTGCAATGCCATCATATTCCAGTACTGGTCTCACCCGTCCAGTATATAACTTCTTGAGAACTTTCTCATCTGCTCCCCACGTTGTACCAGCAAGCTTTTTCATGATTGCCTTTCTCTGCCTTGCTCTTGTTCGATTTTTCTCAACCTGTGTCTTCCATGTCAGGCGTCGATCAAAGGTGACTCCTAGATAGTTTGGATTTTCTTCATGGCGCAATATTTTTCCATTCAATACCAGCTTAGGTTGCTGAGTTTTATTTGAGAGGGAGAACACTGTGCATGTTGTTTTCTCCTCACTTATCTTCACTAGCCATGATTTTGACCAGTCCTCTAGCGCTAATAAGGCTTGCTGTATTCTGCTGTTAGCTGTACTAATATATTCTTCAGATGTCCATATGGCTAGGTCATCTGCAAAGGAGGATGTGTGTACTCTGGCTGGAAAATTTTCTGTGATGTCATTTATATATGCTAGGAATAATGTTGGTGAAAGAACTCCTCCTTGGGGGACACCTTGCTCCAGCAGCATCATTTTTCTTGTTTGTCCTTGTACTTTTGTCCTGGCAGTTCTGTTCTCAAGGTAGTGGCTGATCCATTTATACATTTTCCCACAAACATGCATGTTTTGCAGTTTTACTTTCAATCCTTCCTTCCATACTTTATCAAATGCTTTTTCTAAATCTATCCAGACTGCTAGTGTGTGCTTTTTCTCTTGGAAGGCATCCTCTATTTCCTGAGCTATATAGGTTATTTGATCTTCAGTGGATCTGTACTTTCTGAATCCTGCTTGGTGTGGTGTTAAGAGTTGGTTTTCTTCCAGATGCCATGTTAGCCTGTCATTGATAATGCCTTCCATTAATTTTCCTACACAGCTAAGTAGACTGATAGGTCGATAGCCATTTGGTTCTTCCAAGTCTTTTCCTTTCTTTGGGACTGGTATTAGTATAGCTTCCTTCCATGCCTGTGGGACTATTCCTCTCTTCCATCTGTTATTTAGGACTGCTAGTAGTTTCTTCTTTGCCTTGGTACCTAGTCCTATTAGCATTTCATTTGTGATTCCATCCTTTCCTGGTGATTTCTTCTTTTTTAGGGTATTCATTGCCTGTTCCATTTCTTCCATTGTTAGATTTGCCATCATATATTCTGCTGCTGTCTCTGTATTTCTATGATGTATCTGTTTGTCTTTGATTGCTTTCTTCTGTTCGGTTGTAATATCAATGTGGTTTGCATTTGCATAGTGTTCCATTAGTGCATTTGCAGCCTTTTTTCCTGTAAGCAAGGCATTTCCTTGTTTAATTGTTATTTGTTTGTTTCTAGGTCCTTCATTGTTCATGGCTTTCACTAGTTTCCATAGTTTGTTTCCATCCCTGTCAAAATTCAGGTTTTCTGTTTTTTCCCTCCAACAATCTCTTGTTGTTTGATTTACTGTTCTTTTATATTTTGCTGAGATGGCTTTGAGAGAGATATTCGCTTCAATTGTTTGTTCTCTCTCTGCTGTCTTCCTGGCATCTTCAACTTTGTCCTCCAAACTTTGTAGTTCTTCAGTCCAGTATGGTTTGTAATTTTTCCTCGCTCCTCTAGGAATGGACTCAGTGGCTGCCTGTATTATCGCTCTGTTTAGACTTTCCACCATTTGCTTTATGTTGCCATATCGTGTATTTATGTTTTCACAATATTTGTCTGTTAGTATGGCAAATCTGTCCCAATCTGCTCGTTTGTAATTCCAGCGGGGCAAGGGCTTTTGCTCCTGTGGAACATACTCCATATTCATTACAAGTTTGATTGGTCTGTGGTCACTACCTGCTAATTGGTCCAGCACATGGCGATCGATTTTGTGGAGGATGTCTCCTGTGCAGAAAGCTAAGTCTGGAGTAGAAGTGGTAAGCCATCTTCTGGAGTAGAAGCTCGGTGTGTCATCCGCTTTGTTGAGTAGATGGAGATTTGAGTCTATTTCCCAGTCCTCCAATTCATCTCCTCTTTTGTCAGTATCTGGGTATCCCCATCTTTCTGAACGGCTATTAAAGTCTCCGACAATAATGCAGTTTGTGTCAGTTATTTTCATGTTTGAGAGTGTAAGGTCCTTATCTGCTGGGCTATACAGATTGTAGATTCTTATTTTCACGTCCTTTATCATTATATCAACACCTATAATTTCCGTTTGGTTGTCAGAGATCACAGATACTTCGCTGCAAGGTATTGTATTTCGTGTAAGTATTAGAACTCCTCCTTTGTGACCTTCGCGGTCGAAACGTGTGGCCTGATATCCTCTGACTGAGAATTTGTGATTGGCGTTGAGGTGTGTCTCTTGAATGCATGCCACATCTATACTATCTTTATGAAGACGCTGTGTCAGGGATTCTTTCTTCTTGTAAACTCCTTCGGCATTCCACTGTAGTATGTTGAGTGTCCGGGGTATTTGGTCAATAGCTCTTAACCTACTCCTCTGTGCCTTGACTCCACAGCACAGGGGAAGGTGACCACCAGTAGTCATGGGTGGACCCCCTCGAGGCAGGGGGCCCGGCACTATCACCGCCTGATGGGACTTCACGGGATTAGCACCATAACGATTAATTTTGATTTGTGACATCATGAATTAAGTTACGTTGCACTGCTTTGTCAAGCCTGTGGCTCAGTACATCCGATTTCGACAAGCATTTATTTGGGATGCTTTCCCTAGCCTTTGACTGTCCCCAGTCTACCTACAAGGCAGCAGGTTTTACGTTGCACTGCTTTGTCAAGCCTGTGGCTCAGTACATCCGATTTTGACAAGCATGTATTCGGGGTGCTTTCCCTAGCCTTTGACTGTCCCCAGTCTACCTACAAGGCAGCAGGTTTGTGTGTCTCTTCGTCTGGTCCCTCTCCCTTGACCTGTCCGACATGGGTGGCCCTACCAGTAGCTGTGCTACCGTCGGCATAGCTCTTGGGGTCATTGGGACGCACAAGCCCCTCTACCTCGTCACGGTGGACACACAGCAGAGGGGGAATGTAGTATTATTATGCACTTCTTAAAGTTAATAATTATCTTTAAGAATATCAGAGATTGCAGTATTCGAAGAGAGTAGTAGATTGTCAGTTGCCCTGGAATCGGCTCTGCGTCGTCAGAATGGAACAGTCAAACATTTTTTCACTTCAGAGATTTTAATTTATAATAATATATTTCAATTGACATTACAAACACTGAATACCATTCCTGGGCCTTTGATACATCTGGTCATCAGTTCAGTCTAAGGACTAACAAACTCACCTGGGATCCAGACATTCTGCCTTCCTTATTTGAAAATCGGTCACACTAGTTTTCACGTCTGTTCATCAGGCATGTTTTATGAAGAGTGCGCGATTAACATATTCCATACGGGCGTTAGCGTGAAGGCATTGTCACATGTCTGTTTTATCCAATGATCTCCTGAGTTTGGGCTGATGAAATGTTTCCTAGAATTGACGTCATCTGTCACTTGTTCCAGTTCCAGTTTTGATGTTGCATTAAGTTTTAAAGGTTTGGTTTCAGTTTGCGTTAGCAAAGTCCATTGTTTTATATTGTCCCCTCTTCTTGGCTTGAATTCTTGTCAACTGAATAATGGTGGTTAGCAATTATGCCACATGCCTCTTGTGAAGGTCTGCAAACATTTGCAAATTTGAATGCACCTATTGTCCAATTGTTGTCTCTACTTTTCTATCCACGCTGTGGACTGTTCAGAATGTATGGCTGTAGCATGGGTGGTTGCCTCTGGTAAAGGTCTGTAAAACTTTGCAGATTTGTTTGCACCTATTATCCAATTATTGTCTCCAATTTTCTATCCGCGCTGTGGAATGTTCAGAGTGGATGGCTCTAGCATGAGTGGATGCCTCTTGTAAAGGTCTGTAAACCTTTGCAGATGTTTATGCACCTATTGCCCAGTTATTGTCTCTAATTCTCTGTTCACGCTTCGGAATGTCAGAATGGATGGCTGTAGCCTAAGTGGCTCCTTTTGGGAAAGTCAGCAAACCTTGGCAGATTTGTTGGACCTATTGTCCGTGTCTATCGGGCCTAAGGTCTGGGGGTAGTGAGACGTTTAGTTACATACTTCACCGACATACCGAGTCGAAGGTTCGAAATCAGCTGCGTGTGATTTGTTAGCAGACTGCATTGTGTTGATTTTGGTGGCTTGAGGTGTCGGTGGTTCAGACAGCAAACTTAAAGAACTGTTCAAATCTTTCACAGGAGGTTATGATACTCCCCAACCCCAGGCTGATTTACAAGGCAATTTTACGCTCAAAATTTGCTTTTGCTTTCTGAACGAGACGTCAACTTTAAGTTCTTCTTCTTCTGCTGCGCTCATCAAGAGTATTTTTGCGTTTTGACAACGTTTATTTGCGCCCTTAGGCCGACACATCCGACTTCTGTAGGTGTTTGTTGACCGAGTTAACCTTCCAGGTGAACTTTAATTTCAACCGACCAGAGTGGGGAATGATATCACTATCAAGTCGTCGGTGCACCGGAAGTTTAAGAGTGAGTGCTCTTAACCATTCGCTTACGTTAGCCTCTATGATATAGAAAACCACTGAACTACAGAAAAATGTACTAGTAAATCACAAACAGTCAATAAATGCTGGAATTGATTGCAACGTTATGTAAAGAACATGAAACCTACTGTATTGCCAGCGAACTGTGGGGGTGAACGGAGACGAGAGCGTTGGCATGCTAGCTTCAAAAACCTATCATTGGGGCGTTCAAAATGGACAGTGGCGAAAACTGCGAAATAAATGATAATTTGGTGCAGGCAAACCACTTAACTAATATTGCTTAGTACACACACAACATTTCTTGATTAATTTTTTGGGTCACCGGTGTCTGGCTGGTGGGACAATGGAGTTAGTCTACACGATCACCGGCAAGGATGGCTTCCAACTGCAAGTATCTAACGTAATAAACGGACAGTCAACATCCTTATTCTTCGACTCTTGCTAGGAGAAACTGCGTGCTTATTGGCTTGTCTCGAGAGCCATGACAGCGATTGTTAATCGTAATCATTATCTTGATGTGTGTCTTGTCAATACAGCAAACAGCCTGTTTTCGTAGAAAACAATGGCCGTGTTCCTGAAAATCTCAACCTTAATCACATTAGCGTTGTGGAACACACACGGACTTTAGAGGAAAATAGATTACAGCCCCGACACACAAAATCTGTAACGATAATGCACAGACGATGTTCTTCTTCTTCTTCTTCTTCTTCTTCTTCTTCTTCTTCTTCTTCTTCTTCAGCGTTCCGAGCCATTGAGGTTCTTTGCTGCAGATACAATCCATCTCCATTCGTCTCTCTGGTTGACCTTCTCTTGCCAGTCGTTGATTCCAAGTGCTTGTAGGTCTGTATATATATGATCTCTCCACCGTCTTCTTGGTCTACCTCGGGGTCTACGGTCATTCATTTCCTGAGTGTAAGCGAGTTTTGTTTCCCTATTATCTTCCATTCTTTCTATATGCCCCAGCCATTGTATTGAAGTCTATTAGACTTCATGATACCAGTGATTAGCGGGGACTTAAACAGATCATAAATGTCTTTGTTACTTCTTCTTTTCCACTCTCCAGTTTGTGTATCCCTAATGGCGATGTTCACACACACACACACAAAGTCGCTTAAAAGTCGACAAGGTTGACTTAATTGCACCGGGTTTTATCCCATATGGCTCTGTCTCTTTCCGCAGTGCGGAAAGCGTCGCACAAAGCACGAACTCCGTAGCTCCAGCGACCACCCCCAGGAGTCTCTGAAAAAATGCACTCGTGAACCGAATGACGCGGCCCGGAACCGAACCCACACCCTTTTGGAGTCAGACGATTTGACTACTTCGCCACGGAGAATCTCTCACGCTCATGTAATAACGTGGAAGTTTTATAAGCAAGATGCATATATATATATATATATATATATATGTGTGTGTGTGTGTGTGTGTGTGTGTGTGTGTGTGTGTGTGTGTGTTACATGTATATATATATATATATATATATATATATATATATATATATATATATATATATATATATATATATAGTCTGTATTGCTGTATAAATATCATAACTACCGCATTATGTTTTGTAAATTGGCCTCATCATTGCTGTATAAATAGGGAAAATAAAGGGGAAATTTACTATGCTCTTCTACTACTACAACTACTACTAACATTACTCCTACCACAACTATTACTACTTCTACTACTGCGACTACGACTACTACAACTGAAACTACTACTATGTCTACTGCTACTACTACTATATCGTCTGCTACTACTACCATTACTACTACTAATACTACTACTACTACTACTACTACTACTACTACTACTACTACTACTACTACTACTACTACTACTGCTACTACTACTACTACTGCTGCTACTAAATCTACTACTATTGCTATTAAAGATGTAACGTGCCTAACACTCTTGACATATTTAGCAACAATATTAGCAGGTTACAAGACAATGGCATGGTAATTGTAATTTCAATCACACTTTTAAGGTTTTCATTTGAAGTCCTCATGTATGCTACTACCTCTACTATTACTACTACCACAACTACTACTACTACTACCTCTACTACTACTTTTTTACTACTGCTATTACTACTACTATTACTACTACTGTATCTACTACTACTTTTATTACTACTACTTCTAATACTACTACTATTACTACTACTACAACTTCTCCTGTTTGTTTTTCTTCTTTTCCTTCCCTCATTTTCCTTCTACCGCTCTTGGCTATTTAATGTAACTTGTTACTTTTCACTCTCAGCCTTTAAATCCACCTTAAATCGTCAAGCCTTTAGTTTCTTCTCTTTTCCCTAGATTTAAGCTCTTCTGTGCAGTCTTGTTGTTTTAAATATCTGACTACATGGTTTCCAAACCAGCTACCACAGCTACTGTGGAAGTGGTCAGGTTCGCAAAAGTATCTGAAAATGTCATGTTACAATGAGAAATTAATTCACGGGTCCGAAACTTTCCATCATTATGTCACTTCTGGGATTAAAAGTTCAAGTTTGTGAGACTATGAATCAATGTTGATTCAATTTGGCACGATATCAGTGTTTTGGAGTCGTGGCAGTTGGTGTTGGGGACGTGTTGTTTATCATAACAATTCCTCAGGGCATGGCATGTAGAAATTCGGGAGTGCTTTTCAGCTTTTTAAAAGTTTATTCACTGGAGAGGTTGGGTGTAATAAACTGCATTTACATGTGTTGTGGTCCTTGATATATGATATGCCAGGTCTTAGTCAGATATGATTGAACTACCGTGTAGCAGTAGACGGTGCTACGTATTTCTTGTAGCACTTCGGGCGAAGGAGCACAATTGGAAGTGTTAAAGCTTTATTCTGGTGCGAGGTAATGCAACATGAAGACCAAATGTCATGGCGGGGCCGAACTGACCGTAGGCCATGTTCAGCTGAGGGCTCTGATGGAAGCTCCGAAAGCCAGACAGTTAGAGCATTGTTTTACTGATCCAACAGCTTTTGCAGTTTGTCTTGTTCCAGACGTATTGGTATTGCCTTTCCTTTGGAGTAAACTAGACGGACAGTGAGAGTGATGATGTTGCGTTGGTAACACATGGTCTCTTCAATTTCAGCCTAGGCCTTGTGCTATGAAGAGGTATACCTCCATCTCTGGTATTAAATGGTCTCTGAATTAAAGCGAGAAGAAGCAGTTACGTATTATAAGTCCTTGTCATTTAGCATAGACAAGGACGCCCAAAGGACACCTAAAGCTGTCACTGATCAGCTACCGCCCGCCACATGCTGGGTACTCTCCCCGCCAACTGGGTTCTGATCCGTTTCATCCTGTCTGCTTCAATGGGTGCTTGGAGAAAGGACAAAATCTTAATCGCAGGCTGTAAAATCAAAATACCAGGCACTAAGAAGAAAAATAGAAACCTTTAACTACGGCTTGCAACCTGGAACATAAGAACCACGTTTTCTCCCCCGATGTGTCTCCACCTTGCCGTGGTGGGGGAGCTTGCGTGTCCCATCGACCCCATGTGCTTGCCGATGGGTGAAAACTACATATCGGACGGCTCGTGGGATAGGGACCAGACTAAGAGAGACACAACCTGCTGCTCTGCAGGTAAGACTGAGGATAGCAGTCAAAATCAGGCAAACGATCCCAAAATCTCAGTTCGGGCATAACTTCTAAGGCTCCCATCCGAGGTGTATGGCTGAACGTCTCTAAGCCATAAACTCTCGGAAGTGAGAGCCTGGCCGACACAAATCTACATCAAAATTGTGATGATGTGCTGAGAACGCTACATGCTCGGCGCAGATTCGTTCGATGGCTCTTAGCTGGGGGATATGAGGTATCCCCGGATGAAAGGGCCTGACCGTTACTCGCCCACAGACGCACGGAGGTAAGGTGCTGAGCCGGCAGCACATGTAGCCTACCTCGTGAGCGAGTACGAAAGGTGGAAAAACTCCTCGGTCGCACGTCTTGCAGACGTCCGATAGCCTGTAACCACACTCATGGAGTGAGTGTAGTCAAAGGTGGAAAATTGTCTCGTTGACACGAAATGGAACGCCTGTCTTGCGAATCCATTACGTGGCAGCCCGAAGCGAAAGCTTGCTTGTGGAAGCCGAAACAAGAGTCTCGAAACCCGAGGAAGGCTAACCTCATTAAAAAATGCCCGCCGGAAGCCGGAAGTGTCGTCCTACGGGTGGCAAACTAAAAATTGACACTACGCAATTACGTCCGAGTGAAATGTCTCGTCCGAATGTCTCTCGTGCTAGGAACAGCTCTGACTACCTAGTTTCCGAATGCCGCTCTTGTTCGGAACAGCTCTGACTAGGTAGTTTTCCGAATGTCTGTCGTGCCTGGAACAGCTCTGACGGGCGCAACGACAAGCACATGTCCGAAAACTCACTGAGTGGATACCGTCTGCAAACCTGTCTGGTTTGTGCGGGAATGGCCCGGGGCAAACGAAATGACCAATATATTGAAGTGAGGATTTAAAGCAGCCATGAGCAGGACGTGACGATTCCCTCGGCTAGCCCAGAACCAGGGCGTTATGTGTCGGCCCTGCAACTATGGAAGCAACCTTGGATGGCGGAAAATGCTATGGACTGTCCCTGCCTTCCTTTGAGGGATGACCGTTGTCTTCGACCGTTCTAACTTGGCCAGCATAGTTGTAGATGGCACCACAAAAGTGAGAGTCTCCCAGGAATGCTACCTGGTCAAAAAAGCACGCTAAAGTCGATGTGTTGGCCTACGGGTTTCGGCCCAAGGGCGCATAACAGACACACCGCAATCACATCGGAAAAAACACTCCGGATGAACGAAAAGAAGAAGAAGAAGGACCACGTTTTCTATATTGTCTACTTATCTGACAAATATCGACGATGGAAGAAAAACGGCTGTGATTGATGCCGAACTCAATCGTCTTAACATTGATATTGCTGGCCTACAGGAGACTCGCCTCTCTGAGGACGGGTCACTCAGGAAAAACAATTACACCATTTTTGGAAGTGTAGAGGACAAGAATAAAAAAGACAACACGGATTTGGCTTAGCAGTGAAGAATTTGCTACTGGTAATAATTGAATTTCCAGCTGGAGATAATGAAAGACTGTTATATCTGCTCTTGCAAAATTTTGTCACCATTATCACAGCATACTCCCCCGATGGTGTTTCCACCTTGTCGTGGTGGGGGAGCTTGAGTTTCTCAATGACCCTGAGAGCTATGCCGGCGGTAGCGTAGCTACCAGCAGGGCCTCCCAAGCCGGACAGGTCAAAGGGTAGAGAACAGACAAAGAGAAACACCCTGGTCCTCCAGGTTGGGGGTTGAAGCGTGGGGTTAACATCCCCACCTTTGTAAAAACCTTTCTTTGTTACGAAACAAATACATGAGCCTCGATATCGGACTGACTTATCTGGACAACGACCTTGGAACGTTAAAGGACTTTTGAGATTTGGAACATGGAATGTACGGACACTATATCGAGCTGGAGCGGCCGAAGAACTAACCCGGGAGCTGGGTGAATATCAAATGGATATAACAGCAATTCAAGAAATAAGGTGGCCAGGAGAGGGTACTTTAGAGCAAAATGGAATGATTATAATATATGGAGGAAATACCCAAAATAAACATGAATTAGGAACAGGATTTGTCATCAAAAAAGAGTTATGGGGGAACGTTTTAAACTTTAAAGCTTTTAATGACAGGATTAGTAAATTACGAATAAAAGGTAAATGGAAAAATATAACGATGATTAATGTACATGCACCTACTGAAGAGAAAGAAGATGATATTAAAGAAGACTTTTATAATGATCTGGAAGATGTCATAGAAGAAACCCCCAAACAGGACATCCTGATTGTGCTGGGAGACTTCAATGCAAAAATAGGTAGAGAGCAAACTAATAAAAAAGTGGCCGGTATGGAAAGCCTACATACAACTTCAAATGATAATGGATGGAGAGTCATCAACCTGGCAGAAGCCAAAGGACTGCAGATTAGCAGTACCAGACTACAAAGAAAGGATATACACAAACAAACTTGGAAATCATGTGACAAGAGAACCTATAATCAAATAGATCACATTTTAATTAACAACAGAAATGCATCAAACATACAGCAAGTCAGAAGTTATAGAGGAGCTGAGTGCCACAGTGACCACTTCCTCGTTGGAGCAAAATTTAAAATAAAACTTAAGAGAGCTTTCTATACTAAATTACAAAGATTACACCCAACATATAACAGAGAAAAACTGCAAGACATTACAGTCAAAGAGAAATTTACAGATGAAATAAAATGTAAACTTGAAACTCTGCAAAACCCTTTGGAGGAAAGCGTTGACCAAACTTGGTTGAACATCAAGAATACAATTCAGTCTACCGCAGAAGAATGTCTCGGTGTGTTAACCACGCATAGAAAGAACAGATGGTTCAATCAAAAATGTGAAGAAGCAGTCATTAGGAAGAAGAATGCCAGACATGTATGGTTAAATGACATCAATAACATCCAAAAGGAAGAGCATTATAGAAATGAATGTAAAGAGGCTACAAAAATAGTCAGACAGCAGAAGCGAGAATATATGAGTAATATAATCAAAGATATGGAAACTAATCACCAGAAAAATGAATCCAGAAAATTTTTTAAAGAACTGAAGTCAATGAAACGAGGGCACCAACAAAACACATATGGTTTAAAAGACAAAAATGGGAATATGATAAATACCAATGAGGAAATGTGCAACACATGGAAAGAATATTTTATTGAATTACTAAATTGTGAAGCTCCAAGTCACATTTTCCCACAGGAAGAGGTTCTAACATGCGAACCACAAATTGAAGAACCTACATTTGAAGAAATCCTATATGTAATCACACGACTTAAAAACAATAAGGCAACTGGGACTGATGGAATTGCTGCTGAATTTATAAAGGCAGGTGGCCATGCATTACATCTAAAGCTATACGAACTAATAATAAAAATCTGGAGGACAGAAGAATTACCCCATGACTGGAAAGAGTCATTATTGATACCTATCTTTAAGAAAGGAGACAAGTTCCAATGTGGAAATTATAGAGGAATATCACTACTGTCCACAAGCTATAAGATACTATCCGCAGTATTACTAAATAGACTAAAACCATATTCAGAAGACATATTAGGTGACTACCAGGCGGGTTTTAGACAAAACAGATCAACAATAGATCAGATATTTATCTTACGACAAATAGCCGAGAAACATTGGGAATATAAAAGAGATCTCCATAACATTTTTGTGGATTTTAAAAAGGCTTATGATAGTGTCCATAGGAATAGTCTATGGAATGCTATGCAGGAATTTGGAATACCAAGGAAGTTAATCAACATGACCAGACTATGCATGGAAGATACTTATAATATAGTAACATATAAAGGCAGGAAATCAGACCCCTTCCAAATAACATCTGGCTTGAAACAGGGTGATGCACTATCGTCGCTACTCTTCAATCTGGCTCTAGAGAAAGTTGTAAGGAAGGTAAAGGAGGAATGTGATATTGGAGGAACATCCAAGCTGCTTGGTTATGCAGATGATATAGATATTATAGGGCAAAGTGAACAAAAGACATTGGAAATATTGACTCACTTAAAGAGAAAAGCCCAACAGATGGGGCTGGTTATCAACCAAGATAAGACAGAATATATGGTAATTTCAAGAGACGGAATGGCTAGAAACTCTGGCCACATACAAATAGATAATATGACCATTAAAAGAACGGAAACATACAAATACCTGGGTACAATCTTCAACTGCTCCAACATCATAAGGGAAGAAATACAAACTAGAATCAACTCTGGAAATAAGATATACTATGCACTACAACATCTACTAAAATCAAAGGCGCTATCTCGTAACACCAAAATCACAATATACAAAACACTGATCAGACCAGTTGTGCTGTATGGCTCTGAAACCTGGAGTACAACGAAAGGAGACGAAGCCTTGTTACAAACCTTTGAGAACAAAATTTTAAGACGCATCTTTGGACCCATTAGGGATACACAAAGTGGAGAGTGGAAAAGAAGAAGTAACAAAGACATTTATGATCTGTTTAAGTCCCCGCTAATCACTGGTATCATGAAGGCTAATAGACTACAATGGCTGGGGCATATAGAAAGAATGGAAGATAATAGGGAAACAAAACTCGCTTACACTCAGGAAATAAATGACCGTAGACCCCGAGGTAGACCAAGAAGGCGGTGGAGAGATAATACATGTACAGACCTACAAGCACTTGGAATCAACGACTGGCAAGAGAAGGTCCACCAGAGAGACGAATGGAGACGGATTGTATTTGCAGCAAAGAACCTCAATGGCTCGGAACGCTGAAGAAGAAGAAAGAAATTATCACAGCATATGCACCGACACTCCCTTCCTCTGACGATGTGAAGGATTCCTTCTATGAGGAATTAGACTCTGTGATCAAGGTAACTCAAAGATCCAACTACATTTATATGCTTGATGATTTCAATGCTCGTGTTGGCAGCAAGGACTTGAGTTAATGGCTAGTGTGCCTTGAAATATCCATCGTATGAATGAAAGATGGATAAAACCGGCTAAAGCATTGCACCAGAAAAGACCTTTGTATTATAAATTCTTCTTTTTTTTAAAAAAACAAATGAACTGCCTAAGGTCACAATGAAATACCCAATATCCGGACTTTGGCACCAACTGGACCTCAACAACACACGGATGTAACATTTAAATCAAACATCATTAACTCAAAGTTAAAACAGTGCTGATTGTGATACTGATCATTCTTTAGTTGTTTCAAGGGTTAGACTGAGACCAAAGAGTATATACACAGCAAAATCCCAAAGATTAGTTGTTGTTTTTTTTTTTTTTGAAGACACTCTCACTGATACATCTGAAAATTGTACAGCAAGTAAAAAGTTAGGTATACTTAAGGAAACTCTCTATAAAACAACGACAGAAGTTTATGCTACTGTGGGTCATAAAAGGCAGGGTTTGTTTGCGGTAAACATCCAGACACTACAGCCATGACTGATAGAAAGGAAATAGTTCTCTTTAAAACAAAAAGACAAGGAAAGAACAACGCGAAACATTCTTAGTGAGCTGAACAAGCTACGAAGGATGTGCAAAAGAATGCCAAGCAGTGTGCAAACGACTATTGGATCAAGTTATGAGAGTGCATTCAAATTGCAAGTAATAATGGAAACATCGGAAGCATGTATGAAGGGATAAAGAAGGCCTGAGGTCCCTTAATTAAAAGAAGTGCGCCACTGAAAACCTTAAGTGGAGAAATCATCACTGATAAGAAACAGCAGATGGTTATATGGGTAGAGCACTATTTGAAGCTTTACTCAAGCGAGACCAAACTGGCGGAAATACCATCAACTCTTAACTCTACCAATTCTTGACCATCTGGACGTACTTCCTACCATAACAGAAGTTAAGTGGGCCATTAATGAATTTGCTTATGACAAGGCTCTGTATAAGGATGGGATTCTAAAAGAGGTTATCAGGAGGATGCAAGACATACTCAAACTACATTCATTCTTTGGCACATTGCCGTCTTGACAGACGATAGTTTGTTACATTGTGCTTCAAAAATGCTTAATAACTACAACCCATGGCGGTGGCGAATGTGACTGTTAAGCCAAATTCGCGATGTAAATGTTCATCCTCTCCATAGCACAAAGCCTGGGCTAAAAATATAGAGACCATGTGTTGTCCATGCAGCATGCTCATCTCTCGGTCTGCCTAGTTCACTGCAGAGGAATGGTAACACCAATACATCTGGAACAAGACAAGCTGCAGAAGCTGCCGGATCAGCAAAGCAGTACTCCAACTGTCCGCCTTTTGGAGCTTCGATCCTGGACCAGCTGCCAAGACTTCGGGCCTGGTCTGTCCTGCCATATTTTGTCTTTAGGTTGCATTTCCTTGCACAAGGATAAGACTTGTACCCTCCCAATTGCGCTCTTCCGCCCGAAGCCGTTGGCACAATGTGGGGTGTCGGGTTTGGTAAACGCCGCCCAACATTCACCGCTGACAGACAGCAGGTAGTACCGTCTACTGTCATACGGTGGCTCAGTCATATCTGACTAAGACCTGACATGTGCACTACATATCCACCAACTAATTGAGCTATGCTGGCTAGAAGGGCAAGTATCACGAGATATCAAAGATTCAAGCACCATAACACTGTTCAAGAACAAGGGGGATCGGAGTGACTGTAACAACTATACGGGTCACAGTGTGGCTTTCGACGGAACCGGTCTACCATTGATATGATATTTTCATTGCGACAGCTGCAAGAAAAATGCCGTGAACAGAATCAACCTAAGTTTATTGCCTTCATCGAACTCTCAAAGCCATTTGATTTGGTCAATCATGAAGGTCTGATCAAAGCACTAAGGAAGATCGGTTGCCCGTCAACTCTTCTGCCCATTGTGGAATCGTTCCACACAAGCATGGAGGGTATTATCAAGTTTGATGGTACAACTTCAGAAGAGTTTGAAATCAAGAGTGGAGTTAAGCAATGTTGTGTACTTTCCCCCACCCTCTTTGGAATATACTTTTCACTTCTATTGAAATATGCCTTTCGTGATCAGGATTGTGGTATATACATTCACTCACGCTCAGATGACGGCCTCTACAAAGCTCAGAGGCTGAAGGCCAATACCACAATTATGAGGGTATCGATTAGAGAGTTGCATTTTGCTGATGATGCTGCAATTGCGACCCACGGTGAAAAAGAATTACACAGTCTACTATTTGTATCCGCCAATGCTTTTTCTCAATTTGGTTTAACAATTATTAAAAAGAAAACACATATTATGACACAAAGTGCAAATCGGGTACCACCAATCTTTATTGACGACATGAGCTGAAGATAGTAGACCATTTCACATATCTATGATCAGAAGTAACCAATAAATTATCCCTAGATCATGAAATCAACATCAGGATTAGTAAGGCAGCAACAACAATGAAAAGGTTAACAAAAAGAGTGTGGGAGAACAGGAAAGCTTACTGCCAAAACAAAAGTTCTGGTCTATCAAGCCTGACATCTTTAGTACCCTTCTTAATGGCAGTGAAGACTGATCAACTAACTCACACCCAGAGAAACGTTGAAACAGCTCTCATATGTGGTGTCTGCGAAGAATACTTGGTATTAAGTGGCAAGATAAAATCACAAATACTGAAGTATTGGAAAGATCAGGTTGTGTGACGGCTAGTTTGTAGAATTAGATGGATAGGGCACATTAGGAGGATGGTCGATGGTAGAATACCAAGGGACATATTTTTTGGTGGGTAACAGATGGGTAAGAGATCTGGGGGGGGGGGGGGGGGGGGGGTTGCCTCTACTACGGTACAGAGATGTGAATGGAACAGAATGCACGTTAGTAGCAAGTCGCCGCTAATCGCATTTAACAAAGGCAAATATCAAAAATGGTAGGAGAAAATGAAAAGGAGAGAATTATTTCAGATGAATCACACACTGAGCATGTGAGACGTCAGATAGTTCGTGATGGTGGAAATGACCATGTGTTTTCTGGTGATCGTATGAGATGGCGAACCACGACAGCCCACGTTTGTCAGTATGGCACTTGATGGTGATGATTTCTTGCTCCAGTTTGGAAATAGAAACTTGTTTAGCCGAATTATTTACTAGGAGTTTCTCTAAAGTCCAGTCGCGGTTCGCTGGCCGCAGCAATTCATACACGCCTGCTTGTCGGCTTGCTGTTGTTGTGTTTGAATTTCCTTCGACGAGTGAATGTTATTTTTGTTGTTGTGTTTAACTGACCAGGTCGCCGCATACTAACATGGCTACCAGGAAATGTGTTTGGAAGTAAAGGTGGCTTAGGATATTGACCATATCATCTATCGAGTGGCAATTGTTCTATCACAACATGGGACTAGTATCATATCAACCATCGGGTGGCAATAGTTCTAACACAACATGGAACTAGTATCATATCATCCATCGAGTGGGAATTGTTCTGTCACAACATTGGACTAGTATCATATCATCCATCGAGTGGCAATTGTTCTATCACAACATGGGACTAGTATCATGTCATCCATCGAGTGGCAATTGTTCTATCACAACATGGGAGTAGTATCATATCATCCATCGAGTGGCAATTCTTCTATCACAACATGGGTGTAGTATCATATCATATCATCCATCGAGTGGCAATTGTTCTATCACAACATGGGACTAGTATCATGCCATCCATAGAGTGGTAATTGTTCTATCACAACATGGGAGTAGTATCATATCATATCATCCAACGAGTGGCAATTGTTCTATCACAACATGGGACAAGTATCATGTCATCCATCGAGTGGCAATTGTTCTATCACAATATGGGACTAGTATCATATCATCCATCGAGTGGCAATTGTTCTATCACAACATGGGAGTAGTATCATATCATATCATCCATCGAGTGGCAATTATTCTATCCAACATGGGACTAGTATCATATCATCCATCGAGTGGCAATTGTTATATCACAACATGGGACTAGTATCATATCATCCATCGAGTGGCAATTGTTCTATCACAACATGGAACTAGTATCATAGCATCCATCGAGTGGCAATTGTTCTATCACAACATGGGAGTAGTATCATATCATCCATCGAGTGACAATTGTTCTATCACAACATGGGACTAGTATCATATCATCCATCGAGTGACAATTGCTCTATCACAACATGAGACTAGTATCATATCATCCATCGAGTGGCAATTGTTCTATCACAACATGGGACTAGTATCATATCATATCATCCATCGAGTGGCAATTGTTCTATCACAACATGGGACTAGTATCATATCATCCATCGAGTGGCAATTGTTCTATCACAACATGGGACTAGTATCATATCATCCATCGAGTGGCAATTGTTCTATCACAACATGGGACTAGTATCATATCATCCATCGAGTGACAATTGCTCTATCATAACATGGGACTAGTATCATATCATCCATCGAGTGGCAATTGTTCTATCACAACATGGGACTAGTATCATATCATCCATCGAGTGACAATTGTTCTATCACAACATGGGACTAGTATCATGCCATCCATCGAGTGGCAATTGTTCTGTCACAACATGGGAGTAGTATCATATCATATCATCCATCGAGTGGCAATTGTTCTATCACAACATGGGACTAGTATCATATCATCCATCCATTGAGTGGCACTTGTTCTATCACAACATGGGACTAGTATCATATCATCCATCCATTGAGTGGCAATTGTTATATCACAACATGGGACTAGTATCATATCATCCATCGAGTGGCAATTGTTCTGTCACAACATGGGACTATTGTCGTGTACTCTATCAGCTTAAGGTGTAGAAAACTGGTGGCCGATACTCCTTGGTGCACTGTTTTACATACAGCGGCGATCTGAGTCTTATGTCCGAGTCTAATAGTTTGTGATTTGCATGTGCTTTAGACATTCTAACTTTTTGATTTGCTCACTCTCAATTTCAAACTCTCCTCCACTTGTTAACAATACAATTTCACTAATTAATTTTTTTTTATGATGTGAGGAGAAAACACAATGCAAATGCGAAGGATATGTTGCCATACTTTGCTACACAACTCTTTCGGGACTTTCCATTATATAAAATTCTTCTTCCTCTTCTTCTTATGCATTCATCCAGAGTTTTTTTTCCGCATGTGATTGCGTTGTGTCTGTTTACAGCATAGCTGCGTTCTTGCGCCGTTAGGCCGACACACCCGACTTCTGCGGGCATTTGTTGACCGGGTTAATCTTCCTGGATATAAAATTCAATTAGATGATAATAAAATTATGTTTTTGAGAATATCTTCCAGTGGGATTCCGAACTATACATCATGATGTTGGTCTATTTGCCAAGTCCCTATGCACTCAGTATTCCCCATTCCCTTTACAGAAACATCCCCGTCTTAGTTAATTACAACCAGAAGAATAAAAGGAAAGCGAAAGTCAGAAATGTCGAAGAAATGTAACGATATGCAGGGTTGCAGGACTTCCTTTTTCTGACACTTTCATTCAGGGGACACGAGTGCTGATAAACGTTGGGATGAGTTCCGAGTTCCCTGGGGCTGTCTCGGCCGTCTAATCAGGCAGCCTACGCTATTAAACCTGTCATAAATGGAACCTATCATTCGAAACGAGCGGCAATTTTCCATCGTCAAAGCCACCACAGACAGTGGCCGAAACCCGCGAATGAAAGAGACTTGTCATAACTAACTTAAAGAATGTTACATCCCGGTACCCACCTCCCTGTTGCTTCCGCCATTTTGGTTAAAAAACAAAATATACTTTATGTCAACATTGAAATATTTCTGGCTTGTTATGTTACGAGTAGACAGAAGATGGAAGTAAGAAGGATCTATATCTTCTTTATGTTAACATTGCAATATTTCTGGCTTGCTACAATGACAGTAGCTAGAAGCAAGAATAGTCTATATGTTCTTTCGGCGGTGCTATGGCGTCGCTTCTAGTGGAAAGACTTCGGCTTGCCCATTGCTTTCTTTCCTTTTGTCTGTTGTCTGGTGAGGGAATGTTTAATGTGGGTTGTATATTCTTGCCCCACTCAGAAAAGGGTTAAGTTGTATTTTTTTAATGTGACAGTGTACGTGTTGTATTCATTGTTAAACTAAAGATAGGCGATACTAATGAATGTATCCGGGGAATTGGTAGAAGGACCGCTAAATATGTATAGCAAGATTGTTCAACATATGAAGAACAGAGGAAACTTCTTCTTCTTCTTCTTCTTCATCTTCTTCTTCTTCTTCTTCTTCTTCTTCTTTTTCTTCTTCTTTTTCTGCGTTCGTCTGGAATGTTGTTTTGGGGAAAGATTGCATTGTGTCTGTTTACAGCAGAGCTGCTATATTTGCACCTTTCGTCAGACTTCTTCAGACATTTGTTGGCCGCGTTAACTTTCCCGGGAACAGGGGAAACTATTGAGGCCTACACCAACTTCACTTGAAGATAACGTCGTTGGTGATGTCAACGACTCTGTATCGTATGCCAGTTCTCCTGCCTTGTGCATTGTAATCCCAAGGTTCTACGGTGTCTCGTGTCCATTCATTACGATTCATTGGGTATTTGTTTAAAAGGTTTCTAGTTCATTGCAAAAGGTTGTATTCCATATGGCTCTGCCTTTTTCCGCAGAGCGGTCTATATATGGCATCACAAAGCGTACGAACTCTCCGAGATAACTGCATTTGTGAACCGAATGAACCAGTCCAGAAACGAACCCACAAACCTTCTGAGGACGAATGAGGTTGCTTAACTACTTCACATGAGAAGAGTTCCGCTGGAATTAAGATATGACACAGCAACAGTATTGTGACACCGTCACGTGAATCTTGAGAAATACATTCCAGAGTTAGTCATGCATAACATCTACAGCTGCATAGACATAAACCTTTTAATCATCATGAAGTGTCTCCTCCACAGTGAAGGTTGGAGGCAATCGGTCTCAATCAGACACTGTTCTTTATTGTATATTCGGCTAGGCTTTATCCTGATCGAATCTTGATGTTGTCTGTTCATTTATACCAATGGCGTCCTCTAGCTTTAATGTTCCTAACTTGTCCTTTCAATTGTGTCTTCCGGAGATTGTTATGGTGTGTTGATATGACCTAAGTATCTCAATCTTCTCATTTTTATTTTCTTTGGTAGCGTCCTTTTTACATTGAGTTGTTCTAGAACTTCCCAAAGGAACGAGAGAAACGATGCTGAGTAGGTTGGGACGGTGTCATGATGGAATATCATCAGTGGATCTGATCCAGAACACAGGGAACCGAGGTGTGTGGGCGTGCTTAAACGCCTAGGCCGGTTGACAGGGCACATAATGTTTATGGTGATTGTCACGATGTTGTTGTTGTTAATGTTGATGATGATATCATCACAATTCATCTAAGGAATTTTAAAATACCGCAAACCACGAAAACATGGACTTTGGAACATCATTCAGTAAACGATACCTGATCTCTATTCACTCTCTGCAGTCCCCACCGGCTTACAACATAACGTCATAATCATCATGTATGAGGTAGTTTTTAGAACTTCGCTCTCATTACGGTGAGCCGAAAAACCGCTCGATATCTTCCTATTTCCCCCACCTCATGCACTCTAATGCCAAAGATTTCTGCAATGCCATGTGTCCATCGTCGACCAACTTGACTGCCTCATCTTTTGGGAACCGTGCCTTCCATCGCTGTTCTCTCTAAGTCTCTGTGACGTTTACTATGAGTAAGTATTTCAGTCTCCCAGGCACGACACTGTCTATGAACCAGTTTTCTTTGCTCTTCAGGAATTGTAGAATTTCAATATTTTTTTCTTTTTTGTGCTCCAAGATAATCTAAGATTTTAACTGAAACATTTGAGCTCAAAAGCCCCAAGTTTCTTCTTTAATGATTGCGAAATGTTCTACGACTTACATCTATATGTTGCTACAGGTAAGATGCACAATCTTACAATAATGAATGCGTCTGACTACACTCACATCCATATGTTGCTACAGGTAAAATGCACAATCTTACAATAATGAATGCGTCTAACTACACTCACATCCATATGTTGCTACAGGTAAGATGCACAATCTTACAATAATGAAGGCGTCTAACTACGATATCGGTCAGCTTTATTCCACTAACTACTGTGCGGACATGACACGTACCCGAAACCAGCTACTGCCTTTAGTGGAGGTATTAGCTTGCAGTTCTGAGTGGGGGGGGGGGGGGGAGAATTATTCCCATAATAAGTTATAAAACATATGCTCCAGTCCATCATATCTGGGGACACGAGGGAGGGACAGACCAAGGGACACAGTTATAAAACATAATGCTTCAGTCTATCATTGCTGGAGACACAAGGGAGGGACAGACCAAGGGTCACAGTTATACAACATACATGCTCCAGTCTATCATTGCAGATATACACGGAGGTCGGCATGGCCGAATGGGTAAGATCGTTTGCTCTTAAACTTCCGGTGTGCTAAGCCCAACCCCTACACCGGTCAGTTGGACTAAAATGTTGACTTCTCGTCCTTGACTTGGGAACGTGCATTACAACTACATCAGAAATCGGTGTTGGTTCGTTGGTGACACTTGGAATAAACAAAGCTAATTGAAACGCAAAAATCAGTCCAGTACATTATGAGTAGCAGCCCGTGTATGAACAGTGGCAACAAAAAAATTGGAGTAACACGTATATGGACTACATTTAAATTCAAACCGAGCGAGCGCAACAACAACAATAAAAAAAAAACAGACCGGCACAAGACAAACATCTCTGGAATGTGATCAGGAAGCTTCTTGATCAGTTCAATGGCTGAAATACTTGATACTTATATTTCCATTACTTGTGGTAACACCTCTGCACATCGCGTTAATCGTATTTAATGTTATCTCCATCGCTATTTCTCATAGGTTATTTCCATCCATCATGTGCCATGCCGGAAAGCGTGGGCGGTCATGTTCTGCCATCTCACTCGATCAACAGAGTCGTGGATCAGTTCCGTGTTTCTGTCTCGACCATGCCACAAGGCCAAGCCATCCAGATACTTGTTTCTAGGTCTTCCCCTTGGTCTGTTCCCCTCGATCTTACCAGTTGTCACCAAGTTCTCCAAATCATTTCTTCTCATAACATGCCCAAAAAATTGTGACTGTCTACGTCTAATGTCTCTGATCAGTTTACGATCTTCATTTGTTTCTTGAAGGACTTGTTCATTGGTCTTTCTGGCTGTCCATGGTATTCTTTGCATTTTCCTCAGAAACCACATTTCTACAGCCATCAGATGTTTTTCAGCCTGGCTGCTCATTGTCCAAGCTTCACATCCATATAAAAGTACAGGTTCTATGTAGCATCTCAACACTCTTTTTCTCGTTTCAATTGACATCTTTTTATTGGTCAGTATGTTTTTCATCTTGCTAAAGGCTACTTTTGCCATGGCGATCCTTGTTCTAATCTCTTCAAGGCATCTCCCATCAGATGTTATTACTGTTCCGAGATAATGGTTATTTACTAATAATAGGTTATTTACAGATTTGTATATAAAGTTGCATATCCTTTACTGGACATCGCAGATGTATTTTTGGTTTTTGTGATTTTCTTGGCAAGTTTACGTTCGGTAGTTTGCCATTGCTTTCTGAACGACCGGCACCCATATTATTTTATTTTTAAACACCCAACGCAAGATGGAATGCAACCAAATGGCCAGCAGCTGTGTTTCGAACGCGGTATGCGTCTGTAATCCCTTCACCGTGGAGCCCACATTTGTACATAACACACCTGAAATGACTCGCTCCGCGGTATCCAAAGCAGTGGGCAGAAGATTCATTTGGGTTGTTGATTGGTTAGCTCGCTTTGAATTCAAGCGTTTCCTGTACATGTTCTGCTGCCTCTAGTAGCTTCCACCACAGGGCAGCACGCCGTTTGCTTACCCTCTTACCAGTGTCCCTCGCCATCAGGCGAACCCTCTCCGACATCAGAGGTAGTTTGGGTTATGATCGGTGGTCTAGCATCCTTGGACAAGGACGAAGAATTTGGAAAATGAAGTTTAACCAAAACAAAGCCACATCTGATGGAGTTGGACTTTTGAAACCGGCGTCTTTTCTTTTGTCCAGACGTTTGCTGAAATAGTGATACCTAAAATAGTTTATAAGAGAGAGAGAGAGAGAGAGAGAGAGAGAGAGAGAGAGAGAGAGAGAGAGAGAGAGAGAGAGAGAGAGAGAGAGAGAGAGAGTTAGAGAGAGAGAGAGAGAGAGAAACTAAGAGAAAGAGAGAGAATTATAGACAGAAACAGAAAAAAGACTTAGAGCTAAAGATAGAGAGAGAGAGAGAGAGAGAGAGAGAGAGAGAGAGAAAGAGAGAGAGAGAGAGAGAGAGAGAGAGTCAAAAAAAGAGAGAAGGTGGGAGAAATAGAGATAAAGAATGGTAGAGAAACATAAAGTGTGAAGAGAGAAACACACACAGAGAGAGAGAGAAAGAATAAGAGAGCTATAGCAAGAATGCGAAGTCTTGTTATCACAAGCATGTAACACAAAACTGTTTTATATATATATATATGTATACATACAAATACTTTTCTTTATTTAAACGCTGATGGATATGGATGCATATCCCTGGCTAGTCAACTGATTTGTAAGATAGAGAGAAAGAATAAGAAAAAGAATCAGAGATAACGACATAAAGGGAGAGACAGTATAGAGAGAAAGAGAGAGAGAGAGAGAGAGAGAGAGAGAGAGAGAGAGAGAGAGAGAGAGAGAAAATAACTATAGGAACATTAAATCTAATCACTATAAACATGTCCCCTCGGGGTTCCAGAAACCTAAGATAATGATCCCAATAGAAAATATTTCAAATTGCTATGTACGTACTTACCCAAAATATTCTTCGCTTCTGCGGTACTAGCTCCTGTAATCGCCACACACAAGAATTGTTTGAGCAAGGCCGAAGTCGATTTCGAAAACTAGACGCTAGGTTTACTTAAATAATCTTCTCTATTAAATTGTTTGCCAGCATCAATAGTGGCTGTCGTCAGTTTATTGTACAAGAAGCAATGTGTCAACATGCAGAACAAACGAGGTCAATAGAGAAAGGTCACTGTGTTGTTGAAAGAGAAGCGAGCAGTCATGTGAATGTACTTTGCACACCAATCGTTGCTTGCTTGTAAAGGGAAGATTATACCTATACAGATGTCTGGCATATTTAATCTGCCTAAAAGTAACAGTAGCCTGAAGACTTGGCGCATTTACCATTGTCCTGGCCAGTTTTGTTATATACAGTAAGGTTATTTCAGGACATTAGAATTGTCTGTCCATTGATGGCTAAAATATATACCGCCAGTCTACCTATATATCCTATTCTTATTTCAAGACATATATTTCTATAAGCGTTGTATGTCCCCGGATGGTCAGCTTATATACATACAGACTACTTATAAACAGTGACGTTATTTCAAGACATATATTTCTTTAATCTTGTGAAACATTAAAGTACTATAAGAACTTCAGAGGGTCCAAGTACATCCCCAAAAGAGAGCCAGTGTTACTTTTTTTCAAATATTAAAAAGTACTACTTTGGCGTCCACCCTACCAAATGCAAATGGATACCAGATAATTGTCAGAATATTCTGGAAATTGTCTACCAGATAATTGTCAGAATATTCTGAAAATTGTCTGGGTTGGAGGGGGGAGGGGGAATTCAACGAGGAAGAAAGAAAGAACGAACGAACGAACGAACGAACGAACGGACGAACGAACTTTATTTTCAAAGGGTAACAAATTGGGCGCGTAGGACGTCTTAAATTCGGCCCTTCCAATCACTCATCTTTCGTTCATCAACAGTGCTTGATGCATTCACATAGGGAAAAAAAAACATTGTCAAATGAATGTTGCAAGCATAAACAGTGCATATTGGTCCATCTATTATACTATTAGCTTAATGAGCCACATAACTAAGATACTACTCAAGGTCATATAAGAAAGAATTCAACATAAAATAAATGAGGAAGTAGCTAAAGAACAATTTGGGTTCCGCAAAAACAGCGGCACCAGAGACGCAATTATCTGTTTGAGGATGTTAATTGAAAATTATATAGAAGTTCAAAAAAGTATATATGCTATAGACTACAAGAAAGCTTTTGATAGAGTACAACATGAACGACTAATTACGTGCCTTCAAGATATAGGAGTAGACGGAAAGGACATCAGACTTATTAGTAACTTGTACTGGGAACAAGTGGCGTCTATTAGATGCAGTAATAACTATTTGTCGCCTATAGAGATAAAAAGAGGAGTACGGCAGGGATGTGTACTGTCCCCAAGCTCTTCAATATATACACAGAAAGAATTTTTAAACAAGCTGAAATGCCTGGACTCAACATCAATGGAAGAATCATAAACAATCTTAGATATGCTGACGATACCGTGTTACTAGCAGAAAGCGAGCAAGAGTTACAAGACCTAGTGGAAGAAGTAAACAAGCAGTGCAGAATGTGGCTTAGATATTAACATCCAAAAATCAAAAACTATGGTAATTAGCAGTGAAAAGGAAAGGTCATCAATGAACATCACAGTAACCGGGCAGATACTAGAACAAGTAACAAGTTTCTCTTATCTTGGACATATAATTACAGATGACGGTAGAAGTGAAAAGGAAATCAAAAAGAGAATAGGAATGGCCAAAAATGCTTTCAACGGCATGAAATCAGTATTAACATCTAGAGAGATTAATAACGCATTAAAAATGAGAATTGTCAAATGTTACGTATATTCAACGCTACTGTATGGCGCGGAAGCCTGGACATTGAACAAGCAACTAGAAAGTTGCATAGAAGCCCTGGAGATGTGGATATACAGACGAATAGGTCGTATTTCATGGGAACAAAAACAATCAAATGCAGAGGTCCTAGAAAAACTGGGAATGAAGAGAGAGTTGATGAAAGAAATAAAGAGGAGACAAGTGAAATATTTTGGCCACGTTAAAAGACATGATACTCTTATAAAAACCATATTGGAGGACAAGGTTGAGGACAAGCAAGCAAGAGGTAGACAACGAATATCAGCCTGGCAGAATGTACAGTCAAGGCGAGAGACAGTGTTGGAGATCCATTGCAGCCAACCTTCATTGCGGAGATGGCACCTGATTGATTGATGATTGTAGTTTAAGTGTGCTTTTCGATGTGGAATGGAGTTCGGACCGTGCAACGGAGCTCGTGCACGCGCACCCTGACTCCCTTCGGCATATCATCGGCGCCCGGTGGCGATACTTAAGCCAAACACGGCGACCAGACGACGACCGGCAAGGACACAGTGTGGTAAAAGAGCAGGCGCACGCAGAAAGCGGTTAAAATGTGACAGACTGGGCATCGGACACGTTCGAGTACTGTACTGGAACTGTACATCACTTAGTCAACGCCGACCCATTCTTGAGAACTACTCTACGGAAACGATGTTGTAGTCTTACAAGAAACACAGCTCGGCTACGGAACAGTCAATTTCGCTGGGTTTCATGGCTTCTTTAACAGGCGGCACCTCGGACAGGTCATTCTGGTCCGCGACAACATACTGGTGTCTGAGATCGATATGTCTTCCTGGAACAGTGATGCCCTGCAAGTGCAGGCATTACGAATAATGACGCCGGTGCAGCTTTTAATCGTGAACGTTTATGCGCGAAATGGGAAGGTCGACGTGCGACAATGGCAGAGTTTGTTCGATATGAATGAAAGGCATATCATCTACTGTGGGGACTTCAATGCCAGAGGCAGTCAATGGGGGAATAGCATCACCAATAGACAGGGAAAAGATCTGGAGGACGCCCTGGCATATGCTGCGCTAGTCTGTCTGAATGATGGGAAGGTCACTAGAATGGCCACTCGACCTGGTGATTCTGACAGCGTCATTGACTTTGCCCTGGTGTCGCCTACCATCGCACCAAGGTGCCGGTGGGGCACACTGGGATACCACGACATTGACCACTACCCTTGTGTCATCCTGATCGAGAAAGACAGGGCCAGTAGTCAAGGAAACAAGACAAATGCCTTCCCGTATGACAACACTGGTCAAGGCGCCATAAGCAAGATCAGAAGAAGAAAACTAACTTCCTCATTCAGGAGACAAGAAAGATGGTTGCAGCCACCATGGTGGAATGGAGAGGTCGAGAAGGCATGGCTGGGAAAGAGGCAGGCTGTCAAAAACTGGCAAAAAGCCAGAAAGGCTAACATGCCACAGGGTGAGTTGGCGAACTTGAAGACTGAGGTCCATAGGACGAAGACTTTATTCAAATCCTGCGCGAAACAGGCCAATGCCGAGAAATGGGATGAGTTCTGCATTAAGGTGTGCTCCGAGCTATCTCTTACGACATTCTGGTGCTTCCATAAGAGCATGAACGGTGCTGCACAACGTAGGAGTATTCCAGACTTTCAAGGCACAGACCTCACATGGAAAAAGTCGGATGCGGATAAAGGTAAGGCCCTCCTTGCACGCTACATATAGCAGACTGACCAGAAAGATGAGCCCGCCAGACAGAGGACCACAACGACACTCTCTCAGTTGTGCGAGGGGGTCGGGACAGACGAAGAATACATAACCACAGCTGAGACAATACGTGCGATGCTCAAGAAATCACCTAACACCGCCCCAGGCCCAGACGGCATCCGATATGGTGACCTACTGGTGATGTCAGATGATGACATGGAAGAACTGGCCAGAGAATTCAACACCAGTATCCAGGGGGGTCAGATCAAAGAGGAATGGCTACACAGCTACTTGCTGCCGCTGCCAAAACCAAACAAAGACCATTTCAAGATAAGCGGCTGCAGAATCATTACGATGCAGAAAACTGCTGGCAAGCTACTAGAGAAAATTGTAGCACACAGACTTGCTTGTGACTTGGAACAACTCGGCTGCTTCCCGCCCACAGTTGGAGGATACAGACTAATAAAGAGTCATGGCTGAATGCTGCAGTCTTTGCTCAAGATATTTACGAAGGATTTCAGGTCAGAGAAGAGACATGTGCGGCTGCCATAGACTTAGAGGACGCATACAATAGAGTATCCTTCGATCACTTTATGCAAACCCTCCTCAGACTGAAAGTGCACCCTCACCTTGTACGATCGATAGCTGCAGTTCTGCTCCAAAGGAAGGTGGTGCTAAGAAGTGGATGTTGGTCTTCTGATCCGATAACGATATGTCCAGGAATGCAGCAGGATTCACCACTGTCACCAGTACCATTCAACGTGTATACGGTGCAGATTACTGAACAACAGTTGGACGGGAGGGGTAGGACTCTGTCATTTGCTGACGACATTCTCGTGTATCGACAGGGTCGAGATCGACAGTCGGTTGCCAATGATATGCAGGGTGGACTAGATTGAATGTCCTCATGGTGTGCTGATGCCGATGCCCTTGTCAACCCTGCAAAGGCATCGGTTGCATGGTTCTCAGTAAACAATCATATTGTGAACACAGACCTGCCGGCAGTGAGAATGGATGGGAGCATTTTGAGTAGAACCCAGTCAATGACATATCTTGATGTGAGGCTTGATCGTAGCCTGTACTTCCGAGATCATGTCGATTATGTCATAACGAAAATCTCGAGCAAAGACTGTATTACTTCTTTTCCACCCATCGAGTATGCCCTGGCCATCCTCACTGTCAGCCCTACACAGATTGGAAGACTTGAAAAGGTACAAAACGAAGCCATGTGCATCATTTTGGGCTGCACCAGAGACACCAGCTGTGTGGCAATGAGATACTTCCGTGACTTCCCGACAATGAACCACAAGATCAAGATCTGGAGAGCTCGTGCATACTTGAAAATACCTGCAGATAAGCAGCACCCTCTGCATGACGCTATATTCAGAGAAAAGGGCGACAAGCTAAAGAGGGGCAAATAATGAATGGGTCGGGCGAAAGATGTCGTCAGACAGGTCTGCAGTCTTACCAGTATCAATCCCGGCAAGGAATGGGTGCCGGTGCCTCCAGTTTTTAAGTGCACTTTCTCCTGCATTATCACACTCAACAGACGATGCAGAGAGCAGAACCCTGCTGCTGTCAACGCAGAGGTCAACGCGCTCATCTATGTACACTCAAATAGCTCTGAAGTGCTCATCTATACAGATGGATCTGTTGTAAAGCAGCAGAGCAGTGTGTGGGTATTTACAGCATGTTCAGCGGGACGAACCTTTCAAGAATCCAGTGGTGCCCACTCTATGACCACGAGCAGTATGACGATGGAGGTGATGGCTGGAATCACAGCATTATACCAACGTGTGTGTACTAAGTGATTCAGTGACCATGATTCGGAAGGTCGAAGCTGGATCTGTACGTAGACAGTGAACTGAGTCGCTGCGGAAGTCTGTTGTCCGTAAAGTCAACTTCATCTTCGTTTCGGGACATGCGGGAGTCGAGGGAAATGAACGAGCTGATAAACTGGCTGGCTCTGCACCTCCTGTAGATGGCCAGCCCCTGGATCGTGCCGATGTTATTAAAGTCCTTAAAGATATGTCGAGAACAGAGGACTTTGACGTCTGTGAATCTACAACGCTGTCCAAGATGAAAGACTTGGGAGTAAGAATTGACACGGCCAGACACAAGAGGTACATCGGGAAAACGAGGTGCCTCGTCAATCAACAAAGAACTGGCATTATTAGCCACCGGACGCTGATGCATATGCTGGGGGGGGGGGGGGGGATCTGAGAACCTATGGACTTGTCCGGAGTGCAATGAAGATATCCCAATTGATAACTGATAACTGATATTATATTATATTATATTGTATTATATTATATTATATTATATTATATCTTATATATAAAATAGAATCTCCGTCTGTATGTCTGTATGTCCTTTATGCGTTCGCGAACGGCCCATCCGATTGAGATGAAATTTTCTACACGCCTTCCTCTCATTCCCGCGCAGCCAATTGTGATATTTTTTTAGTGTGAAATCGGCTGCTTACTTAATATTATTTAATTTTTAATTTTTCATTATAATTTATATACAGTGAGGGGACTTAACTCTAGAAAAGTTATTTCAAGGGGCATAACTTTTAATAAATTTTCTGTATACCTTATAGTCATATTGTTGCATCGTTTTCAAAGATTTATAAACTCTTTGTCTATAGTTATGTACCGGCATATGAGTTATAATAAATAATGATACAATCTTTAAGGCATTTTCAAAGGTTACATAAAAATAATACATAATGCATAACATTGTAACTCATCTTTTTATGCTTAAGAAGTTATCTACAGTCATGCAGGTGATTAGAAACAGCTTTCATTAGAAATAATGGATGGTGTGTGGAAGGACATTCTTTTAAGTTACTTTTTTTTTTGTTGTATGAATTTAATGAGACGCTACACGC
>OY992877.1:26840749-26965981 GCA_963921405.1 Cepaea hortensis | reverse complement strand
AAAGATCAACAAGGACTGTAGGAGGCCTAACCCTAACATAAAGTGCGCCAACTGCCTCGGCCACCAAGGCGCCAGGTACCTCGGCTGCCCCTACCACCAAGACAGCAAGAAAGATATGAATTCGCGATCAAAACTAACCTGCCCTATAAAGAGGCTAGGAGGCTGTACGAGGATACCAATCGACTCACAAAAAGCGACAAAGCGCAACTGAAAGGCCAACTGAAGGACCTGATGTCAAAATTAAAATGCATGGTAGAAGAAAAAAACAGGACGCAAGAGATACAGATAACAGCCGTTCAGCGCATCCTGGACGAAACGAAGCCAAGTCCAGCAGAAGGTTGAGCAGGATGTCGCTTGAATGGCAGTTATAAGAGCTGAGACAAAAGAAATGCTATCAAAAAAAGAAAAGGCAGAAGATACTCTCCAACAGATAACTGAACTTCTCAAGACCGAAACACCTGAACCAGAAGATGCAAAGCCCCAGACAGAAGAAGAAGCAACAGATGAAGAAGTAGAATTGGATGAAAACGACTACCCAACAGAAGCCGCATAGGCTACGAGTCCGCATCGCTCTCCACCAAGCCGCCCACGACACACGAATTCAAAGAAGACCGAGAAGATTCGAAGATAGACCAAGACGGGGCAATAAGTGGAACAACAGGAGAGACGACAACTATAGTGTTTTTTTTTTTTTTGTTTTTTTTTTTTGTTTTTTTTTGCCTCAATATAAAATTCAATATCTCAGTAACCAATTGATGGAAAATGATGAGATTTAGCATATAACCTTATAATTATGTCCACCCAACAAAAAAATTTTTTTTCTGGAGATTGTACAGCAGATTTCAATGTTTGTTTATATGAGGTATATATTTTATTGCCCCCGCATTCATTCCATCATTTTAAGAGTATTACCGCTTCAACAAGACACACTCCCGCTGTTTTTGAAATTTGTCTGCGCGATTTTCGCTTTTGGCAGACTGAGGGAATTTATATGGGGTAGTTCAGAGGTGTCGTCAAACTGTGGGTTCTTTCATGAAACGTGATTATATAAATAAACTAGCTGGCTCGGCCCGGCTCCTGGCGGGGATCGATCGATCGATCGATCGATTTATCGATCTATCTATCTCTCTGTCTGTCTGCTTGCCTGTCTGCCGGCCGACTCACCCACCCACCCACCGACCGACCGACCGGCCCACCGACCGACCCACCGACCGACCCACCCACCCACCCAGTCAGCCAGCCAGCCATCCACCCACCCATCCATCCACCCACCTACCTTTCTGCCTACCTACCTACCTACCTTTCTGTCTGTCTGTCTGTCAGCGCTATTAAATATTGATAAAAGTTACTGGAAAAAACGTCAAGACCATGTGTTGAAAGAGGAAGAGGACTATTGGAGAAAGGATGGATTGAATTTTATGCAACCGTGAGCAATCATCAACCTACTGGAATCGTCCGACACAGATTAAGGTCTGAGCAGATCGCAGACCTTAATCTACGTACACACTTACTGGGATATTTTGCTCCAACTATTCAGAGGAATTGCAGGCCCTAAACATTACAGCATCAGCATCAGCTGAAGAAACAAGAAGGAAATGAAAAATAAGGTAAGAAATATATTCCTTCTACTTTCCTGTTAATTTACAAATTATTTACCCCGTGCCTATGTAAATTCTCTGTCTTTACTAATATTACACATTGCACCCCTCTCGGGATTCTCCGTGGTGAAGTGGTCAAGCCGTCTGACTCGGGCTTCGAAGATTGTATGTTCGATTCCGGGCCGCGTCCTTCATTTCACGAGCGCATTTTTTCGGAGACTCCCGAGGGTCGTCGCTGGAACTAGGGAGTTCGTGCTTTGTGCGACGCTTTCCGCTCTGCGGAAATAAACTAAGCCATATGGGATTAAAATCCAGTGCAATGCAGCCGACCCTGTCGATTTTAAGCTAGTTCTTTCATTGCACCCACTCCCATACGAATCCGGATACGCCTTTGTGTGTCATCAGAATTGACAGGTCTCCCATTACCGTAAAAATAACTTTGTTAACGAGAAATCACTAGTTGTTCAGCAAAACATCAAAGGAATGTCGCCGCTTTCAATGATTTAAGTTGTTTTTGGACCTATCAAAGACATATTCCTTGGGTGGGGGTAAATATAAGACGGCTGGAAAAATTTCATAACGATGCAACAGACAGTTTTCAAAATAATTGATCGGGAATGAAGGCAAACAAATGTGGACATACTATAGTAAAGCACCATGAAGGAAACAGCACCAT
Source organism: Cepaea hortensis (assembly GCA_963921405.1). Taxonomy (NCBI): domain Eukaryota; kingdom Metazoa; phylum Mollusca; class Gastropoda; order Stylommatophora; family Helicidae; genus Cepaea; species Cepaea hortensis. The sequence continues at coordinate 26,963,707 of OY992877.1, read as the reverse complement.
ATGACGGGGAGGGTACACAATTATTCCAAGCCTTAACAAGTGCGCGACTCTGTCCAGACATGTAAAAGAACAAGGATGAAGCGAACACAATTGCAGCAAGTCAACTCTTTCAAGAAAGCAGAGATACGCGTCTATATTTTAGAAAGAAGAAGTCTTAGATACACTATAAAGGCCCCAATTACAACCAATTCGATATAGTCGATTGTTGAACGGGGCCATTCGTCTCAAACAAAGCAAGCAAGCAAGGAACTGAGTTCTTCTTCTTCTTCTGCGTTCATCCGGAGAATTCTTTTCGGACGTGATTGCGGTGTGCCTGTTTACAGTAGAGCTTCGTTCTTGCGCCTTTAGACAGATACATCCGACTTCTGCGAGTTATTTGTTGACCGGGTTAGCCTTCCCGACACTGAGTTCTAGTATGTTGCGAATATCTTGGACGGCCAGAGTAACTAACAACGATTGCCTGGAAAAGGGCAATGGAATGAGGGCAGTATACAAAGCTATGAGAAAAATAGTGCTTTGTGGTAGTAATATAATGAAAAATGAGGATATGAAAACATCGTTACAGCTGGACAGATCAGCGGTGTAAGAGACAAGTGCCGGTGGAGAAAAATGGTGCTTGATGGTCTCAGCAGGTGGCATTCGTCAATAGCAGAACTGATCCAGAACACCGCGGACCGAGTTCCATAGAGAGATCTTAGTGTCTGCGCCATGTGTATTGATGATGAGTATACAAAAAAAAATAATAATGTAAGTCTGCATAAGATTAAGTATCGTTGCCCAAGAACCCGGTTACGAAACAGGAGACGTGTAAAATTGGGTACTAAAACAAATGATGTTATCTTTATAATGCAGAAAGAAAACGACAGTTTCGTTAGAAAACGAAATTGGCCTGGTGGGCAGTTAGTTTCGTTACAGAAATAAGCCATAGTGAGTTTTAATCTCGCCTGCCCCTTTGTGGTTTCTTATCCATACCATAAATTCGTTGCTTCGGGGATCCATTACGCAGCATCTAAGACGGTTAGCAATGAATGCAACATCCACACAAATATTATTTATACACGCCGGAGTGGAGCAATGGCGGCAGCAGACGACCACATTGTATCCCTGATCAACAATCGAGGGGCAGGCAATTAGACAAGGGAGAATACTTCGGCCAGAAGGATAATCCCCCCAGTCTGATATTGATCAAGAAGCGATGGAAAGTTGAAATGGAGAAACGCGAAAGAACTCGCGTTAGTTTTAAAGGTCGGGTGTAATGCCAAGCATTGAGAAAAGTGAATGATACTAAATGTAGTAAACATATTACACCATGTTGCACACAGAGGTATTGTTATAGCACCAGAACCATTGCTGTTGTTGTTCAACCAACAAGATAGCCACATGTGGACAAGACACGAGAGGCGCTACGTTGGTATTTGAGTGGCAATGGTTTCTTACAGATGAGTGAGCAAGTTGGTAATCTGTATATCTAGATTGGGAACAACTGACACAAAAAGAACATTGTTAGACACAGTCTTCCTGTCAACTTTATGCTATCAATGGCAGACTTTGACACTAACAGAATGGAGTGATTTGTACAGGTTCACCGTCACTGCACACATACAGAGGCATTTCCCTTTTGGGTCATACTGGATATATATATATATATATATATATGGCTGTGAATCTTGGAATGTAAATGAACAAATTAGGAAGAGATTAAAAGCAACAGAGATGTGGTTCCTGAGACAAATGTTGCGAATACCTTGGACTGTCAACGTAACTAACAACGACTGCCTGAAACAGGCTAATGAAACTAGAACATTATATACAACAATAAGAGACAAACAGCTATTTTTGGTCATGTGATGAGAAGAGAGACATTGGAAAACATCGTGACAACTGAAAAGATCGGGAGAAGAGAGGCAGAGGCAGACCAAGAGAAATGATGCTAGATGGATTCTGACGGTGGCATGGAGGAATATCAACAGTAGAGTTGATCCAGAAAACCAAATACCGGGATTTGTGGAGAGTCATGAACGTCTACGCCAGCCGGCGCGGCACTTGATGATGATGATGAAAATTCTTGAGAAAAGATTACGAACACAATAAACCCCAGCTAAGCGAACGACAACTTGGATTTAGGAAAAACAAAGGGTGCACAGATGCCATCTTTGCTCTTAGAAAACTTATAGAAAAAGCAATCGAATTCAATGAAACACTCTATTTAGAGTAGATTGATTGATTGATTGATTGATTTAGGAACCGACATCACAGCATTCGGGACATTCCCATAAGCGCTCCGTCCCCATCCTCAGCAACCAGCGAAGAGTTCCAACACTAATAGTTCCAGTAGCAATCTGATTATATGTCCGTCTCGCCTTTCCTCTGAGCGTCGAGCGTCGGCCAGATCCCCTCGTCACACCTCGCTGTCTCATTCTAACCAGACCATGGTGATCCATTTGCCCCTCCGAGGTGTACACGTGCTCGCAAAAGGATTTATATACATATATTTAGAGTAGATAGAAACAAGTAGTGGGAATTCCTTAAACGATTTGGAGTGAGTACACGTCTAACAAACTTATGTAGAAGCTTATACAACAACAGTGAATGCATAGTGAGAACACATGGAGGACACTCAGAGCCCTTCACCATAAGATCCGAAGTACCATTTCCTCCCCCCCCCCCCCCGATGTGTCTCCATTTTGTCGCGGTGGGGGGGGGGGAACTTGCGTGTCCCAATGACCCCAAGAGCTGATCCGACGGAAGCACAACTATGTGTCGGACAGGTCTTGGGTTAGGGGCCAGACTAAGAGACACAACCTGCTGCTCTGCGGGTAGACTGAGGATAGCAGTCAAAAAATCAAATCAGGTGTACGAAGTCAGAAATTCTTGGTCCGGACACATATATTCTAAGGCTCTCCGCTGAGGGATATGACTGAACGCCTCTAAGCTATAAGCCCTCGGAAGTGAGAGCTGGGCTGATACCCACCTACTCCAAAATGGAGGTGAGATGTGAAGCACGCTACATGTTTAGTCCGGATACTGTTAGTAGGCTCTCAGCTGGGGCATATGAGAGATCCCCGGATGAGGGAGCCTGACCGATACCCGCACTCTGCTGTAAGGAGGTAAGGTACTGAGCCGGCAGCACATGTAGCCTACCTCGAGAGCGATAGAAAAGGTGGGAAAGCACCTCAGTCGCACGTTCCGATGAAAGTCTGTAACTATACTCATGGAGTGAGCGTAGTCAAAGGTGGAAGATTGTCTCTCTCGTTGACACGAAATGGAACGCTTGGCTAGCGAATCCATTATGTGGCAGCCCGAAGTAAAAGCTTGCTGAATGGAAGTCGCAATAAGAGTCTAAAGTACCTCGAAACCCGAGGAAGGCTAACCTCATTTTAAAAAATGCCCGCCGAAGACGGAAGTGACGGCCTACGGGTGGCAAAATAAAACTGGTACTACGCAATTACGTACGAGTGAACTGTCTTTCGTGGCCGGAAAAGCTCTAACTAGTCTTCCGAATGTCCCTCGTGCTAGGAAGAGCTCCGACTAGATAGTTTCCGAATGTCCGTCATGCCCGGAACAGTTCTGACTATATTGTCCCGGGCAAAACGGCAGGCACATGTCCGAATCGAAAACTCGCTGAGTGGAAAACGACTGAAGACTGGTTTGGTTTGTGCGGGAACAGCCCGGGGCGAACGAAATGCCCAATATATTGAAGTGAGGAATTAAAGCAACCATGAGCAGGACGTGATGATTCCCTCTGTGAGCCCAGCACCAGGGCGCTATGTGTCGGCCCTGCAACTGTGCAGACAACCCTGGATGGCGGAAAATGCCACGGACTGTCCCTGCCTTCCCTTGAGGGACGATCGTGAAGTCTTCGACTGTTCCAACTTGACCAACTGGGATGTCGACGGTACCACAAAAGTGTGCGTCTCCCAGGAATGCTAACCTGGTCAAAAACGCACGCAAAAGTCGGATGAGTTGGCCCAAGGGTTTCGGCCCAAGAGGGCATAACAACACACCGCAATCACATCTGAAAAAAAAATAAAACTATGGATGAACGCAAAGAAGAAAAAGAAGAAGATCCGGAGTACGACAAGGTTGTGTCCTGTCCCCTCTCTTGTTTATAACCTATATAGACTGTATATGTAAATACACCAGCCAAACAGAGGCTACAAGAACACCGCATGAAGAACAGAACACTGAAGAAGAACCAACGACAAATTGCACCATTAAAGAACTCCTACTTGCGGATGATCAAGCACTAATAGCAAAATCAGAAGCAGAATTGCAAGACCACATGAATAGTCTAAAAGAAGGAACAGCATAATATGAAAATTAGCACCAGTAAAGCAGAGGTAATGACTATAACCAAAACAGAAGAACAAAAATAACAAAAATTCATCTAAAAGAACACCCCACGAAACAAGTAAAGAGCTTCAAGTACTTAGGAAGTATAATATCATCATCAAATGGCATCCTGCACCCGTCTTTTCTTTGGCCTTCCTCTTCCTGGGCACATTTTTTTTTTTAGCATATCTTTACAGGACATCGCTGTCAACACCAGCATCTTTCAGCTGTATGTTGATCTCTTGGCAAGATTACGCTCAGTAGTTTGCCATTGCTTTCTGAGCGGCCAGCTCACATACCCCGTAAGTTACCGATGCGATCCGAACCACTGCTGATTTGAACCGTCATCACGTTACCGACGAGAGTATACGAGATTACGGAGAAATGCCATAACCTCTAAGCCACGAAGCCGGCCCTGGGCACATACCTCTCCATTATTGTTCTCTCCAAACGTTCATGGCGTTTCACGTTTTATTCTTAGTAGCAAACCTTCTTCAATATTCATTTCTTGTCGTATGGATGCATTTGTTCTCTTCTGTACCCAAGATATTCTCGGAACCCGTCTATAACATTTATATTCAAAGGCATTAATGCGCTGTTAAACTTGTTTAGTAAGTGTCCAGGTCTCACAGGCGTATGTTGCAATGGGAAAGATGAACGCTCTTAAAAATATAATTTGTGTAGGTATATCTGTCCCACGCCACAATTTATTCAGTTGTTTTAGTTTTTAAAGAACAATAGATATTAGTGTCTTTTAATTTATTTTGTTGTGTCATCATTATTGCAAATCAATGACCCAAGATATTCGAAATGTTCCACCACCTCTAATTTTTCCTCATTAACATATACAGTGTATTTCGTTCTCCATATTAGTTTTGTCTGAAGGCATTATCTTTGATTTTGCTATGTTAAGATATCTTCTTCTTCTGCGTTCATCCGGATATTTTTTTCGGATGTGACTGCGTTGTGCCTGTTTACAGCAGAGCTGCGTTCTTGCGCCGTTAGGCCGACACATCCGACTTCTGCGGGCATTTATTGACCGGGTTAACCTTCCCGGGGATGTTAAGATATAAGTTGTGACTTTCACTATTATTTTGGGGTTGGGGTTATTAGTTTTTCTATATCATTCTGTGATGTGGATAGTAATGCTGTATCATCAGCATATCGAATCTCTGGTGTTTCATAACCACCAATAATTAGGGCATCATCCTTGGTTATATCATCTCTGACATTTCCCATTATATTTTCGGCATACAGATTAAACAAACAGGGAGACAGCACACAGTCCTGACGGACTCCTTGCTTGATGTCAAACCAATCTGATGTCTCGGCATCTATTCTAACCGATGCTTGTTGGTCTAGATCAGTGGTTCTCAACCGGTGGGGAATTCCTGTGGGGGGGGGGGGGATTTTAGGGTTTCCGTGGGGGGGGGGGGGGAATCAAGATTATTTCAAGATCGCATTAATAGAAGACCAGTTACTTGATATTGATTTTCCCTCTAAATGTTACGGTTCTGTACTTCTCGCCCTAATGAAATTCGTTTTATAACGTAAGTAGACCCGCAAATCACGATTTATGTAGATGTCCAGACTTGTTCTAGTATGTGTTATTAAATTTAACTTCCATTTTTATGTATACTGTGTAAGGGTGGGGGAGGGGGGATTTATAGGGAGGAAATTCGAAAAGGGGGCGGGGGTGACGTTCTGAACATATGGTAAAGGAGGGCATGGGCCAAAAAAGGTTGAGAGCCACTGGTCTAGATAGAGCATTTGTGTGAGAAGTAGTATATATGTACAAAAGCCGCTCCTTTTGTGGTGCACATTGCTTTTGCACCACAAAGGGCGATAACTCTCCCGATATTTTAAAAAGTCAAGGGCGATAACTCTGGTTTTTTTTTTAAGTCAAGGGCGATAACTCGTTTTTTAATAGACGTGGTCCGAGTAGGTGTGGTCTAGTGATACTAGGTACTATAACAACATAAAAAATACAACATTCAAAATAACAAACGACTCAAGTAAGGTATATGTTTTTTTTTATTAAACCATGTATAGACAATACAATGCATATTAAATAAGTAGCGGCATAGTGGGAAAGTCTGGCAGGTAGTACCGGGGAGTTATACGTCGGCAAGTGTGGGAAAATCTCCAGCGGGTGTGACGGTGGTCGGTTCATAACAGACGTGGAGGGGTGCATATGGAAAAGTCATTAAGTAACGGGGTGTAAAAACGGGGGTGAGTGGTATGTTAAAGTATTTTGAACTGTTAGCACATTGGCGGTGTACATTAGTACGAATAAAAGGTGCGGTGGGGATAGTAGTGGGTATGGGTTAGTGCAATTAGTTGATAACGGTGGTTATCGAAATGTTCCATACTGACCAATAAAAAGATGTCAATTGAAACGAGAAAAAGAGTGTTGAGATGCTACATAGAACCTGTACTTTTATATGGATGTGAAGCTTGGACAATGAGCAGCCAGGCTGAAAAACATCTGATGGCTGTAGAAATGTGGTTTCTGAGGAAAATGCAAAGAATACCATGGACAGCCAGAAAGACCAATGAACAAGTCCTTCAAGAAACAAATGAAGATCGTAAACTGATCAGAGACATTAGACGTAGACAGTCACAATTTTTTGGGCATGTTATGAGAAGAAATGATTTGGAGAACTTGGTGACAACTGGTAAGATCGAGGGGAACAGACCAAGGGGAAGACCTAGAAACAAGTATCTGGATGGCTTGGCCTTGTGGCATGGTCGAGACAAAAACACGGAACTGATCCACGACTCTGTTGATCGAGTGAGATGGCAGAACATGACCGCCCACGCTTACCGGCATGGCACATGATGGATGGATGGATGGTGGTTATTAGTGCTATGTAGATGTTCATAGTAGCTTATTCACTAACATCACACGTGTTACAAATGAAACCTTGAAAGCTAAAGATCGTTGAATGCAATGGATATGGTGTAGTGTCATTCGGTGGTAAGGGGTGGGTATCAGGTATTAGTGGTCAAGTAGTGGTCAAGCAGTGGTCAAATAATGGTCAAGTGAGGACATTTTAGGGGAAAAGTAGTTGTAATGATATGGTGATGATTAAAGGATGGTAAATTAGTGGTCAAGCAGGGGTCAAGCAGTGATCAAGTGGTGTTCAAGTAAGGAAAATTTTAGGGAAAAGTGATTGTAATGATATGGTGATGAATAAAGGGTGATAAATTAGTGGTCAAGTAGTGGTCAAGTGAGAAAAGTTTAGGGAAAATTGGTCGTAGCGACATGGTGATGATTAAAGGGTGGTAAATTAGTGGTCAACCAGTGGTCATGTGGTGGTCAAGTGAGAAAATTTTAGGGGAAAAGTAGTTGTAATGATATGGTGATGATTAAAGGATGGTAAATTAGTCGTCAAGCAGTGGTCAAACACTGGTCAAGTGGTCAAGTGAGAAAATTTTAGGGAAAATTGGTCGTAGCGACATGGTGATGATTAAAGGGTGGTAAATTAGTGGTCAAGTAATGGTCAACCAATGGTCAGTAGTGGTCAAGTGGTCGAGTGACCACTTAAATTGTAGAGGACGATGTCCCTAAGATTATGGTAGTGGTTAAAGTGATCGATGACGTGGTCAAGTAGTGGTCAAGTAGTGGTAAATGGCCAAGTGACTGCTTAAATTGTCTGTGAAAATAGGTATAGTGACATGGTGATGATCAAGAGGTGGTCAAGTGGTGTTCAAATAGTGGTCAAGTAGTGCTCAACCAGTGGTCAAGCGATCAAGTGAGAAAATTGTAGGGTATGGTACGTGTTGTGAAATAGAGATGGATAAATTAAGTAATGACATGGTAAAATAGTGGTCAAGTAGTGGTCAAGTAGTGGTCAAATGGTCGAGTGACCACTTAAATTGTAGAGGAAAGCACGTGTAGTGAAACGGTGTTGGTTAAAGTGATCGATGACGTGCTCAAGTAGTTGCCAAGTAGTGGTAAATGGTCGAGTGACTACTTAAATTGTCGGTGAAAGTAGGTATAGTGACATGGTGATGATCAAGAGCTGGTCAAGTGGTGTTCAAGTACTGGTCAAGTACTGGTCAAGTAGTGGTCAAGGGCCAAGGGGTGGTCAAGCGACCCCTTAAGTTGTAGGGTATGGTACGTGTAGTGACATGGTGAGGGTTAAAGTGATCGATGACATGATCAAGACGTTATGCCGGCTGCTAAGTTCAGAAAGTAGTGTCCTTAGTATTGGTAATTTCCCTGACAGGACCGCCTCGAGCACTGATTTTGTATTGATCAATAGCACCTAGGGGTACAGTCGACACACACGGACAATAGTTACATCCGGTCAAAGATGACGTCGCACCCTATCACACATGGGTAATTGCTACAACAAAACTACGTCTCATTCACTAAGACTGGTCAAATATGGCGTCACATCCGGGTACAGGGGTAATGGGACATCTGAGACACGTGGTTAAGATGGAAACTATAGAAAAACGGTGTCCTATCGGTTGGCGAGTCAGGGAACCTAATGTATGATGATCACTGTGTATAGGAGTGAATACACTGCATCATCAACACTGCATCCGAAGGGTAAAATGGTCACCCCCTTCTCTCTCTCTTTTCTATAACCGTGTAGTCCTAGGGTTATCCGGTTACACCAAAGGACATCCAGGCATCAACACAACAAACTGCCCCAATTCAACCTTAGGCAATGCACGTAACATGACAGGTCACATGTCCGCCGTCATAACCAGCGACGTTATCACGTATCAAATTAGACACCCACACTTTCATTTCCTTTCTATGTGGCCATAGTATCTTTACATCTTTCTCCAGAAAACCATTTCCAAGACCAATATATGTTTTTTTTTTCAGTGTACCTGCTCAGTGCCACACTTCACAACCAGACAAAAGTACACCTTCTATGTACCACTTCATCCGTCAAATAAGAAAATATGTTAGACAAAATATTAAAATTATTGGTCAAATACAGAAATATCTCGTCCAAACTTATAAAAAGTACGAACATTTGTTAACCTATTGGGAAAAATATCAATCAAGTAGGAAAGTTTGTTAGTCAAATAGAAAAAAATATTGACCACGTAACGATATATCTTGTCCACACTTATGAAAAGTAGGGAAATTTGTTAGTCAAATGAGAAAAAAAAAAGATTGACCAAGTAACGAAATACCCCCATCAAACTTATGAAAAGTACGAAACTTTGTTAAGCAAGTATGAAAATGTAATGACCAAACAGAGAAATATATCACCCAAACTTATAAAAAGTAGGAACATATGTTAACCAAATGGAAAATATCTTGGCCAAATAGGAAACTTTGTTAACCAAATGTGAACAAACAAAACACATATTGATCAAGTAAAGAAATAACTCCTCCAAATTTAGGAAAAGTATGAAACCTTGGTACCCAAATGCGACAAATGTAGGTCAAATACTGAAATATCTCGTCCAAACTTATGAAAGGTAGAAAATTGTCTTAACCAACTGGGGTAAATATTACTCAAACTAAGAAACAGGTCGACCGAAGTAGGAAATTACGTGAACCAAAGTAATAAAATTGTTGGTCAAATACGAAAAAGTATCGGTCAAACTTATAGATGTCTCGTTTAAACTTATAACATATATGAAAATTTGTTAGGTAAAGGTGAAAAATATTGGTCAAGTAATGAAATATCGCATCCGAACTTATAAAATGTACGAGTTAACCAAAGGCGAAAAGGCCAAAATACGAAATGTCTCGACCAAGCTTATAAAAATCTAGGAAAAAATATGACAACTAAAATATTGATCAACAGGTATAAATCCAAACATTATAAAAATAACCAAATGTGAAAAATATCGTCCAAAGACAGAAATATTTCAACTAAACTTACAAATAAGGCAACAAAACTTGTGAAAATTTTTGGTCAAGTACAGAAATAGCTATGGAAAAAACTAAGTCCACAAAACTAAGAAAAGAAAAATGTAACTTCTGAAGTCAAATGTGTCTTGAAGTTTTATCTGAAAAGACATTTCACAATACATAATCAGCACCACTTTCCTTGTTTTACGTTACCGAAGGCCTTCACCGTATCTGGTACAGAAACCCATATACATCACTCATCTCTCCACACTCTTGGTTTCTTTCTAATACAAAGTGGTCACATCACCAAGAACTTCAAACCTCCATGGTACACGTGCTCCATTGAAACACCCATGACAGTTAACAACAGGTATGGCCATGTAATCTGTGAGTCCATTGGGGATAGTTCATCCGAGTATTCGTCACCAAAGATCCATTTCCCATGGCTGACATCTTCAACTTGCTATACCACATCTTATTCTAATATACACTTTACATGAAATTTTCCAAATTCGGGGGTCTATTAAAGAATACGTAATGAGATACATAAAGACACCAAGAACATATCAGACAAAACAACTCACAAACCAGACTTAGAACTAAAACTTAAACCATATCAGATGAACCTCCCAACAAGTACTACTAGAACTCAAAACATAACGATATTAAGGAAACGCATACTAGTTTATTTCTGTTTATAACTGTTTTAATATGGCAGAGAGAAACATGGTAATTAGACTATATCTGCCTTCTTACTGCTGTCCTTTGTTCGATGACTTTTCTTCTGTCCTTGTCCTTCAGGACTGGATTCAAAATTTTTTTTTTTCAAGTCTTGTACACGCCTTTCAAAATGCTCACGTTCTCTGATTACATGATGCCAGTTACCATTGCGTTCTTCGGTGCCAACAGTAGGCACTGTCAAGAAGTGAGGTTCTGGTGCAAAATTAACCTGTGGAGGTAAATAAAACACATTGAAACTTACAAGACGGCAACACATACTACTTCACTAAAGAAAAAAGTTTTAAAAAATCATGATGAGTAGTGGTAAAATCCACTAAAAAAAAGACTGTCGACATTCTATTGGTCACGTCTTCAGACGGGGTAAAGGTATAGTCACTGATGGTTTGTAGTATAGAGAGATGTGCATAGAAAACATGTACAGCAGCTAGGTCTTCTGTATTAGACATGTTTACAAAAAAACACATGTGAACTATGATCATTACTACCCATACACACCTTATTCGTTGATGACGAACACCTTCGGACACCGACAGTAGGATAGTTTTCGTTCCACAACACATTAATTTTCTTGAGAGACTCTGGGGCATGACTACTATCCAAAAGGTCAATATCTTCATCCGAAGACGAATCATCACCCCAAGCAAAGGTTGTCTCTGGTACATCTAAAGCTGGCTGGGTGCCACGAGTAGGTTTCTGGCAGAACAATTTTTTTTTTTTTTCGATTGAATATTTTTATAAGTGTGGTTGACATATTTTCTTATTTTGGTCTTTTCATGCTTGGTTAACTCCTACTTTTTATACATTTGACTGAAATTTTTCTGTATTTGTCATAACTTCTTCTAAGACTTTGTTCATGTCTGGTAATGTAAGCTCTGTTCCATCAAGAAAAAAGACAACGTCGTGAACACAACCCACTAAAGAAAATCAACAACAAAATATTGGTTTCAATATTTATTCATCAAAACAGTTTAGTGATATATCGTAAGAAAGAATCAATGACATACATATTTTTCCATAGCTATTTCTGTACTTGACCAAAAATTTTCACAAGTTTTGTTGCCTTATTTGTAAGTTTAGTTGAAATATTTCTGTCTTTGGACGATATTTTTCACATTTGGTTATTTTTATAATGTTTGGATATATACCTTTTGATCAATATTTTAGTTGTCATATTTTTTCCTAGATTTTTATAAGCTTGGTCGAGACATTTCGTATTTTGGCCTTTTCGCCTTTGGTTAACTCGTACATTTTATAAGTTCGGATGCGATATTTCATTACTTGACCAATATTTTTCACCTTTACCTAACAAATTTTCATATATGTTATAAGTTTAAACGAGACATCTATAAGTTTGACCGATACTTTTTCGTATTTGACCAACAATTTTATTACTTTGGTTCACGTAATGTCCTACTTCGGTCGACATGTTTCTTAGTTTGAGTAATATTTACCCCAGTTGGTTAAGACAATTTTCTACCTTTCATAAGTTTGGACGAGATATTTCAGTATTTGACCTACATTTGTCGCATTTGGGTACCAAGGTTTCGTACTTTTCCTAAATTTGGAGGAGTTATTTCTTTACTTGATCAATATTTGTTTTGTTTGTTCACATTTGGTTAACAAAGTTTCCTATTTGGCCAAGATATTTTCCATTTGGTTAACATATGTTCCTACTTTTTATAAGTTTGGGTGATATATTTCTCTGTTTGGTCGATACATTTTCATACTTGCTTAACAAAGTTTCGTACATTTCATAAGTTTGATGGGGGTATTTCGTTACTTGGTCAATCTTTTTTTTTTCTCATTTGACTAACAAATTTCCCTACTTTTCATAAGTGTGGACAAGATATATCGTTACGTGGTCAATATTTTTTTCTATTTGACTAACAAACTTTCCTACTTGATTGATATTTTTCCCAATAGGTTAACAAATGTTCGTACTTTTTATAAGTTTGGACGAGATATTTCTGTATTTGACCAATAATTTTAATATTTTGTCTAACATATTTTCTTATTTGACGGATGAAGTGGTACATAGAAGGTGTACTTTTGTCTGGTTGTGAAGTGTGGCACTGAGCAGGTACACTGAAAAAAAAAACATATATTGGTCTTGGAAATGGTTTTCTGGAGAAAGATGTAAAGATACTATGGCCACATAGAAAGGAAATGAAAGTGTGGGTGTCTAATTTGATACGTGATAACGTCGCTGGTTATAACGGCGGACATGTGACCTGTCATGTTACGTGCATTGCCTAAGGTTGAATTGGGGCAGTTTGTTGTGTTGATGCCTGGATGTCCTTTGGTGTAACCGGATAACCCTAGGACTACACGGTTATAGAAAAGAGAGAGAGAAGAGGGTGACCATTTTACCCTTCGGATGCAGTGTTGATGATGCAGTGTATTCACTCCTATACACAGTGATCATCATACATTAGGTTCCCTGACTCACCAACCGATAGGACACCGTTTTTCTATAGTTTCCATCTTAACCACGTGTCTCAGATGTCCCATTACCCCTGTACCCGGATGTGACGCCATATTTGACCAGTCTTAGTGAATGAGACGTAGTTTGGTTGTAGCAATTACCCATGTGTGATAGGGTGCGACGCCATCTTTGACCGGATGTAACTATTGTCCGTGTGTGTCGACTGTACCACTAGGTGCTATTGATCAATACAAAATCAGTGCTCGAGGCGGTCCTGTCAGGGAAATTACCAATACTAAGGACACTACTTTCTGAACTTAGCAGCCGGCATAACGTCTTGATCATGTCATCGATCACTTTAACGCTCACCAAGTCACTACACGTACCATACCCTACAACTTAAGGGGTCGCTTGACCACCCCTTGGCCCTTGACCACTACTTGACCAGTACTTGAACACCACTTGACCAGCTCTTGATCATCACCATGTCACTATACCTACTTTCACCGACAATTTAAGTAGTCACTCGACCATTTACCACTACTTGGCAACTACTTGAGCACGTCATCGATCACTTTAACCAACACCGTTTCACTACACGTGCTTTCCTCTACAATTTAAGTGGTCACTCTACCATTTGACCACTACTTGACCACTATTTGACCATGTCATTACTTAATTTATCCATCTCTGTTTCACAACACGTACCATACCCTACAATTTTCTCACTTGATCGCTTGACCACTGGTTGAGCACTACTTGACCACTATTTGAACACCACTTGACCACCTCTTGATCATCACCATGTCACTATACCTACTTTCACAGACAATTTAAGTAGTCACTTGGCCATTTACCACTACTTGACCACTACTTGACACGTCATCGATCACTTTAACCACTACCATAATCTTAGGGACATCGTCTTCAACAATTTAAGTGGTCACTCGACCACTTGACCACTACTGACCATTGGTTGACCATTACTTGACCACTAATTTACCACCCTTTAATCATCACCATGTCGCTACGACCAATTTTCCCTAAAATTTTCTCACTTGACCAGTGTTTGACCACTGCTTGACCACTAATTTACCATCCTTTAATCATCACCATATCATTACAACTACTTTTCCCCTAAAATTTTCTCACTTGACCACCACATGACCACTGGTTGACCACTAATTTACCACCCTTTAATCATCACCATGTCGCTACGACCAATTTTCCCTAAAATTTTCTCACTTGACCACTACTTGACCACTAATTTATCACTCTTTATTCATCACCATATCATTACAATCACTTTTTCCTAAAATTTTCCTTACTTGACCACCACTTGACCACTGCTTGACCCCTGCTTGACCACTAATTTACCATCCTTTAATCATCACCATATAATCACAACTACTTTTCCCCTAAAATTTTCTCACTTGACCATTACTTGACCACTACTTGACCCGTAATTTATCACCCTTTAATCATCACCATGTCGTTACGACCAATTTCCCTAAAATTTCCTCACTTGACCCACTTGACCATTGCTTGATCACTGCTTGACCTCTGATTGACCACTCTTTAATCGTCACAATATCATTACAATCACTTTCCCCTAAAATTTTCCTTACTTGACCCCCACTTGACCACTGCTTGACCCCTGCTTGACCACTAATTTACCATCCTTTAATCATCACCATATCATTACAACTACTTTTCCCCTAAAATTTTCTCACTTGACCATTACTTGACCACTACTTGACCACTAATTTATCACCCTTTAATCATCACCATATCATTACAACCACTTTTCCCTAAAAATTTCCTCACTTGACCATTGCTTGACCACTGATTGACCACTCTTTAATCGTCACCATATCATTACAACCACTTTCCCCTAAAATGTCCTCACTTGACCATTATTTGACCACTGCTTGACCACTACTTGACCACTAATACCTGATACCCACCCCTTACCACCGAATGACACTACACCATATCCATTGCAATCAACGATCTTTAGCTTTCAAGGTTTCATTTGTAACACGTGTGATGTTAGTGAATAAGCTACTATGAACATCTACATAGCACTAATAACCACCGTTATCAACTAATTGCACTAACCCATACCCACTACTATCCCCACCGCACCTTTTATTCGTACTAATGTACACCGCCAATGTGCTAACAGTTCAAAATACTTTAACATACCACTCACCCCCGTTTTTACAACCCGTTACTTAATGACTTTTCCATATGCACCCCTCCACGTCTGTTATGAACCGACCACCGTCACACCCGCTGGAGATTTTCCCACACTTGCCGACGTATAACTCCCCGGTACTACCTGCCAGACTTTCCCACTATGCCGCTACTTATTTAATATGCATTGTATTGTCTATACATGGTTTAATAAAAAAAAAACATATACCTTACTTGAGTCGTTTGTTATTTTGAATGTTGTATTTTTTATGTTGTTATAGTACCTAGTGTCACTAGACCACACCTACTCGGACCACGTCTATTAAAAAAACGAGTTATCGCCCTTGACTTTTTAAAAAACCCGGAGTTATCACCCTTGACTTTTTAAAATACCGGGAGAGTTATCGCCCTTTGTGGTGCAAAAGCAATGTGCACCACAAAAGGAGCGGCTTTTGTACATATATACTACTGTGAGATGTACTACATATGATGGAAAGCCCATTTTCCCCATGATTTCCCAAAGTTTCTGATGTTGTACACAGTCAAATACCTTTGAATAATCTACAAAACATGAGAATATGTTTGCATTAAATTATCTACACTTCTCTATTATTAAACGCATGTTGAGTATGTGATCTCTTGTACCTCTTCCTGGTCTAAATCCAGCTTGAACCCCGTTAATTTCTTCCATTTTCTTACGAAGTTTTCCCATTATAATTGTTGGTAGAAGTTTACTCTGCTGTGATTGTCTCTGCTGCTTGATTTATGAATCTCATTCATATTGTCACAATAATTCATATCTCACAATCCACTGCAGTATTCCTTCCATCTTTCTGGGATTTTTCAAGATTCTGTTAGGGTATTTCCCCAACTTGTCACTGATAACAGTTAATTGAGGTTGAACATTTCTTGTCAATAACTTAATTTCCTTTAATATTTCGTAATCTATTCCATTCTTATGATATTGCTCTATTCAAGTACAACAATCTTGTATATACTAGTGTTTGTCCTTTCTTGTGTTCATACTTATTTCTCGTGTTAAAGATTTATACTTCACCCTGTTGTTATCGGTTTCTCCTCCTTTCTGTTTCATGTCCCTCCGTTGTTTTATTAATTCTAATGTGTCTGATGTAATCCATGGCTTATGTTGCTTATTCTTGGTCGAAATTAGATCTTTGGCTGTTGTTATCAAGATATCTCTAACTTGTACTGGGAGTTCATCAGATGTCATTTCCTCCTATATAGACATCAAGACCCCAAAACGATTCTTCATTTCTACGCTGTATGCGTCTAGTATTTTTTTTTTAAATCAAAACGAAGTGGCCTGTCCTCGGGTAAGCTTTTTTAGTTTCGCTTTCACATCTGCTTTTAATGACTGATGACCTGTATCACAGTCTGCACTTCGCAAGGTTTTTGCTGATGTTATGCTTGATCTCCATCTTCTTTGTATTAAAACAATCTGTCTGTTTTTTTGTTTTTTTTTTTGGTAGTACTACTGTCCGTGGACTTCGTGTGAAGAGTCTTCTTGGATGTTGTGTGAAATGTGTGCTGGCTATCGTTAACTCATTTCTGTGCAAAATTCAATTAATTTGTCACCTGCTTCATTTCTGTTTCCCAATCCAAATTTTCTTAAAACGTGTCTCTTATTTTCAGCTCTTCCTGTACCTAGTTTTGCATTAAAATCTGATATTATTGTTATGTCATTACTACCAATCTTATCTAATGTGTCTTGCAGTGTGCTGTAAAAACAATATTTTGTTGAATAAGTCCAGTGCGCTAAAAGTAGTAGTACGTATATGGACTAAGTTTGAGGTCAAAGCGAGCGAGCGCAACAATAAACAATAAACAGACGGGGTGAAATAAATCTACCTCGAAGACTCGGGGTAGAAAATTAATGTAATGTAAAAAATAAACAGACGGGATGGAAGAAATCTACCTCTAAGACTCGGGGTAGAAAATTAATGTAATGTTAAAAATAAACAGACGGAATGGAAGAAATCTACCTCGAAGACTCGGGGTAGAAAATTAATGTAATGTTAAAAATAAACAGACGGAATGGAAGAAATCTACCTCGAAGACTCGGGGTAGAAAATTAATGTAATGTAATGTAAAAAATAAACAGACGGAATGGAAGAAATCAACCTCGAAGACTCAGGATAGAAAATTAATGTAATGTAATAAATAAACAGACGGAATGGAAGGAATCTACCTCTAAGACTCGGGGTAGAAAATTAATGTAATGTTAAAAATAAACAGACGGAATGGAAGAAATCTACCTCGAAGACTCGGGGTAGAAAATTAATGTAATGTTAAAAATAAACAGACGGAATGGAAGAAATCTACCTCGAAGACTCGGGGTAGAAAATTAATGTAATGTAATGTAAAAAATAAACAGACGGAATGGAAGAAATCAACCTCGAAGACTCAGGATAGAAAATTAATGTAATGTAATAAATAAACAGAAGGAATGGAAGGAATCTACCTCTAAGACTCGGGGTAGAAAATTAATGTAATGTTAAAAATAAACAGACGGAATGGAAGAAATCTACCTCGAAGACTCGGGGTAGAAAATTAATGTAATGTTAAAAATAAACAGACGGAATGGAAGAAATCTACCTCGAAGACTCGGGGTAGAAAATTAATGTAATGTAATGTAAAAATTAAACAGACGGAATGGAAGAAATCAACCTCGAAGACTCAGGGTAGAAAAGGTTGAGGACGCTTTACACTTGACATTTAATCTGGAGATGGCAAATTGGAAGTGCTTAACCATTTAATGATACTCAGAAACCACTTATTATGTCCTAGGTTTTGGAATTAATTTCAAGTACACTAAACTACTCACCTCGACACCGCAAGGTACAAGAGGACCCTGATGAGATATGGCTAAACTACTACTGTTGAACGGAAGCCGAAGTAGCGTAATGCGTCCTCGTGTCGAGTCTATGGTCTCATCTTATATTCCTCTTGTACCTTGCGGTGTCGAGGTGAAGTATAACAGCGGGAGAGTGCCCGTTTATGGGCTTCATGTATCGATATTCCCATGGACTCTATTTCCTCTCTCCATCGTTTGCGTGACCGGGCTCTTCTTCTGGTAACATTTGGTCTGTACATCATTGCTCGTTGTGGTATACTGTTAGTTGGTAATCTAGTTACACGGCCAAACCATTTAACTTGCTGCCTTCTGATAAAATCTAGCGATGCTATAACCCCCCACTACACTCCTGATTTATTCATTTTTGATTTTCTCTTTTTGATACATGTTCGGATCCTCGGTAAGGTGTGGATTTTTTTTTCTGTCGGGGGCAAAACGAAAATCCTAACCTACACAGTTGACGGTGACTGCACTAGTCGGGCGGCCTTAATACCTCAGGCTTGAGACACCCTGCCCTACACTGCAAGGTACTGTAGGCAGTAGATGACAGAGTATTCTACTCGGGAATCTCATTTCCGCTGGACGCTCCGTGGCCATGCCGTTTGACTAGGGCTCCGAATGTTGTGGGTTCGATCCTTCGGCTCACGAGTGAAATTTTTAAGAGACTCCTGTGGGTCGTCGCTAGAGTTACAGAGTTCGTGCTTCGTGCGACGCTTTCCGCGCTGCGGAAAGAGACCGAGCCATATTGGATAAAATCCGGTGCAATTAAGTCGACTTTTTTTTTCTAATTTCCGCTGCTATGATTTTCCGTTTCTCTGTTTCTGTCATTGTCCAGGACTGTGGTCGTGTCTTCGAATTCCCTTCAGCGTGAGAAATTTTTTCATTGACCTGGGCTCCAGATCGACCCAGCCTACAATGAGCACCAGGACATGCCCTGGGAAGTGTAAGCGGCCGCCGTGGTACTGATACCGCCCATAGAGTGGTCCAAAATAAGGGGCTAGCACTATAAACCTGGCCGGCGATGTGGGGAAGAAGTTCGGAACGCGACTCGCAATACCGCATACCAAGTTCGAAACACAGCTGCTTGCGATTTGGAAGGCGCCTAGCGCTGGTTTTCATACAATGTCATAAGTGTCGGTCGTTCTGAAATCAATGGCAAACTAAACGTAAACTTGCCCAGTAAATCACAAACATATTTTTAAAAAATGTAATGGTTGAATGCGACGTCCTGTAAAGAACATGCAACTAACTTATAACCATAAACCCAATACACCTCGTGACGTGAACAGGTGGTCCTTACCTCATGTGATACTGCAGTTGACACTTTATAACTAATTTAAACACAAACATAATTTAAAGTTCCATATTTCGAATTCCAACGTTTTAGATTACGAACACTGCTTATTTATAAGCTATAAAGACGCCATGTGGATGACTGTGGCATCACGTACGATGGACTCGCTATTTTAACTGACTTGCGGTACACTGATTGGCAAAATCGTAGGCCGCCTTCATATTTCAAGATCTTCAATATTAATTTTATACGGTCGATTCCAGAGACTACTGTGGATGGAGCAATTACGTCTTCTGGTAATTGCGCTAATTAATACACTATAGCAGCTTCGTTGGTATAGAATGAATCAAGAAAGTTTCAAGCAGTAGAAGTGAGTGCAAGCTTCTGTGCAGGACAGGCCACTTGTGGTTCTACAGGTTCTATGTTGCACTTCAACACTCTTTTTCTCGTGGCAAATTGACATTTTGTTATTATTGAGTATGTTTTCCATTTTGCAATGGGCTAACTTTGCCATATCGATTCTTGTTCTAATCTCTTCCAGGCGCCTCCTATCAGATGTTTAGACTGTTCCGGGATAATTGCACCGGTTCACATGTTTTTAAGAATATTCCATGTATCATTTATTTTGCAGTGTGGTATTTCTTTCTTCTTTGAGACGACCTCTGTCTTCGAACAATTTAGTTCTAACCCTAATTATTCACTGTGTAACAATAACCGTATCTACTAAATCCGGGAAGGTTAACAAGGACAACAGATGCCCCGCAGAAGTCGGATGTGTCGGCCTAGCGGCGCAAGAACGCAGCTCTGCTGTAAACAGGCACAACGCAGTCACATCCGGAGAGGAAAAAATTCGGATGAACGCAGAAGAAGAAGAAGAAGAAGAAGAAGAAAGAAGAAGAAGAAGAAGAAGAAGAAGAAGAAGAAGAAGAAGAAGAAGAAGAAGAAGAAGAAAAGAAGAAGAAGAAGAAGAAGAAGAAGAAGAAGAAGAAGAAAGAAGAAGAAGAAGAAGAAGAAGAAGAAGAAGAAGAAGAAAGAAGAAGAAGAAGAAGAAGAAGAAGAAGAAGAAGAAGAAGAAGAAGAAAAGAAGAAGAAGAAGAAGAAGAAGAAGAAGAAGAAGAAAGAAGAAGAAGAAGAAGAAAGAAGAAGAAGAAGAAGAAGAAAGAAGAAGAAGAAGAAGAAGAAGAAGAAGAAGAAGAAGAAGAAGAAGAAGAAGAAGAAGAAGAAGAAGAAAAGAAGAAGAAGAAGAAGAAGAAGAAGAAGAAGAAGAAGAAGAAGAAGAAGAAGAAGAAGAAGAAGAAGAAGAAGAAGAAGAAGAAGAAGAAAGAAGAAGAAGAAGAAGAAGAAGAAGAAGAAGAAGAAGAAGAAGAAGAAGAAGAAGAAGAAGAAGAAGAAGAAGAAGAAGAAGAAGAAGAAGAAGAAGAAGAAGAAGGAAGAAGAAGAAGAAGAAGAAGAAGAAGAAGAAGAAGAAGAAGAAGAAGAAGAAGAAGAAGAAGAAAAGAAGAAAAAAAAGAAGAAGAAGAAGAAGAAGAAGAAGAAGAAGAAGAAGAAGAAGAAGAAGAAGAAGAAGAAGAAGAAGAAGAAGAAGAAGAAGAAGAAGAAGAAGAAGAAAGAAGAAGAAGAAGAAGAAGAAGAAGAAGAAGAAGAAGAAAGAAGAAGAAGAAGAAGAAGAAGAAGAAGAAGAAGAAGAAGAAGAAGAAGAAGAAGAAGAAGAAGAAGAAGAAGAAGAAGAAGAAGAAGAAGAAGAAGAAGAAGAAGAAGAAGAAGAAGAAGAAGAAGAAGAAGAAGAAGAAGAAGAAGAAGAAGAAGAAGAAGAAGAAGAAGAAGAAGAAGAAGAAGAAGAAGAAGAAGAAGAAGAAGAAGAAGAAGAAGAAGAAGAATCTACTAAATGTGCTGGGTGGCAGGGTAGATTATCAAAGCAGAAGGCCCCTCTTTTCCTCCGCTAGCCTACAGGACACCCTTGAGCAAGGTGGAATACCCGTTTAGCCTCCCGATCAGTAGCTGACAGAAAGTTGTAGGTTACGGTCTCCAACTTCAACAGTGTTCACAGATTCTTTTTTTTCGGGGGGGGGGGAGGAGAGAAGATGAGACAATGGCTACGGTCATTGACCATTATGGTCACTGCAAAGAAGGAAAGCAATGGCAAACTACCTTCTTTTCAGATGCCATGAAAATCATGTTTTGCAATCTCATCGAAAATCACGGAAACGGCGTAAATGGGTGCTCCATTAGAGCAGCCTCGCCCGATAGGGGTAGTCATGTGCACCAGTTGACTCCAGACCATCAGCAAGCGACTGGGTGCAAAAGATTACTATCATTGAAAGTAAGAATTTGGAATGTTAGAACACTGAGTGCAGTTGGAAAATTGGATAACATCTAACAAGACATGGGACGGGATAATATAAATATACTGCAGGTTCGCATGGCTGAATGGATAAGAATGGTGTTCTTAAACATCCGGTTTGCTGATGCCGAGTTTAGCGTTCATCCCTTACACCGGACAGCTGGACTAAAATGTTGACTTGTCATAAATTACAAGTACCTCTGAAGTCAGAGTGGGTTCGCCTGATGGCGAGGGACACTGCTAATAGGGAAAGCTAACCCACACGCAAAATTCAGTTCATCACTGCTATACAAATAGTTTGTATGGACTACGCTCGAGTTCAACGCGAGTGAGAACCAAAAAAAATAATAATAATAAATTAATATATTAGGAATGTGTGAGGCGATTTGGAAAGGGACAGGGATCAAGAAGGGAGGATTTTAAGATTGTATATTCTAGAGGAGAGGACAGGGGAAGAGGTGTAGCAATTATCTTGGATCTGAAAACCTCAAAATCTGTTAAAGGATATCAGGCAGGGTTTTAATGGTGAAGTTAACTGGTAGACCTCTTTGGCATAAACGTCATTCAAATATATGCCCCAACAGAAGAAAGCAGTGAAGATGGCGTAAAGGAATTTTATAACATGGAGAATGATTTCAAGAAATGTAAAAAATCAGAAATAAACATCATAATTGGTGACTTCAATGCTAAGGTAGGAAATCAAAACGGTGAGTGTGCATTTGATAAACATGATTTGGGAGAACAAAATGAGAGAGGATACAGACTCGAAGAATGGGCAAAAGGGCATGAACTGATTGACGGAAACACCTGGTTAAAACATCCAAGAAGATTATGAACATGGGAGAGTCCTGACTCCAGGATTAGAAACCAGATCAATTACATCCTGATTAACAGAAGGTTTCAAAATGTGTAAACAGTCGCAAAAATGCAGATGTTACAATGATCACAGATTTATTACAGGTACATTAAATGTAAAGTTAAAGAAAGTCAAGTTTACACCAGGAAACACTTGTGCATTGAATCATGACAAGGAAATACAAGCCAATTTTAACATAAAAGTAAAGAACAGATTTGATGTATTGTCTGATCTAGAGATCCTATTTCAAGATGTGGATGATCAATGGGAAATGTTGAAGAATTCAATCAGTTTGGCTGCAGAAACAACTATCCCAAAATTAAAGAAAGTAGGACGTCAGAAATGGATGACTGAAGAAATTTAAAGACTAATGGAAACAAGAAGACACAACAAAAATAATCCCGACAAATATAAAAGATATTCACACAAAAGTCAGAACATTATGTAGAGACGCGTGGCTCAAGAAAACTTGTATAGAAATTATAAATGCCTTTCAATAATATGAAACAGACCAAGTCACCAGACTGCTGAACAGAATGTGTGATACTAGAGATAGACCTCCTGAATTATTTAATTCTATATTTATTGCAATCCGGAAGAAATTAGGAGTCTTGGAATGTGATCAGCATCAAACAATTAGTATAATGAGTAACATTACAAAGATTTTGCTAAGAATTATCATGCAAAGAGGAAGAAAATACAACCCGAAATAGGAGAACATGGGCAGACAGAAAAACTAATTATTCACTGTGTACAATAACCGTATCTACTAAATGTAAATGGGTGCTCCATAGGAGCAGCCTCGCCCGGTAGTAGTAGTCATGTGTGATTAGTATCATTCATCACCATCATCATCTTCCACTTATGCCGTCAAGCGTCGTGGTGAGGAACCATTTGCGCTCCAGCGCCCGGTGGGCGGCACTGGATAGTGAAAGTAGGAATTTGAAATGTTAGAACCATAAGTGCAGATGGAAAACTGGGTATCAAAAAATGGGAAGAGATAATATAAATATACTAGGAATGTGTGAGACGAGATGGAAAGAGACAGGGATTAAGAAGGGAGGATTGTAAGATTATGTATTAGAATCGAGATACACACATCAATGAAGTACCGTTAGATTTGGTTTTTCAAGGCCTATCTATCTGTGGTTCTCTCATTAGTAAATGATCAATTTGAAAATCATGATCAGAATACCTAGGAGGAGACGAAAGGCAAAGATGTGTAGCAATTATCTTGGATCTCAAAATATCAAAATCTGTTAAAGATTGAATGATTGATTGATTGATTTAAGAACCGACATCACAGCGTTCGGGGCATTCCTATAAGCGCTCCGTCCCCATCCTCAGAATCCAGGGAAGAGTTCCAACCCCAATAGTACCAGTAGCAATCTGATTATACCTGCGTCTCACCTTTCCTCTAAGCGACGAGCACCGGCCAGATCCCCTCGTCACTCCACGCTATCGCATTCTTGCCAGACCATGGTGATCCATTTGCTCCTCTGTGATGTGCACGTGCTCTCACAAGGCCGCAACCACGTCTACCTTCTCATGCATCAATACTCCACCAAGTTTTGCAGAGCCAGCCAGTCTGTCTGCCTGTACATTCCCCAGCACACCAGCATGCCCCTGAGAAAAGATCCAGACGATGCTTGCCACCCGTGACTTCCGAAGCGAAGCAAGCCACTCGGCACGAAGCTTGCCTATCCTCATCCTACTCAGCATTCTATCTGAGTCAGTTATAATCACGATGTGTGTGTGTGTATCGTATTCTCCATACAGCGGAAAGCTGCACTGACTGCCTCCACCTCCATTCTTAAGCTAGATATTTTGGTATCTTATGCCAAGTTCTCCTGCACCAAACGTCGACCATTAGCCTTGGCCAAGAAACTCCAGGCACTTCTACTACCTCTCAACACAGAAACATCTGTGTAGATAATCACATCACCCGGGCGAGCAGTATCCTGAATTAGTTGCTGTATTTCCACTTCCGTGGCCCCTGCTGGCCACTCCCTGCACTCTCGGCTCAATGTGATTATAACTCTGCACAAGTCTGACTGCTCGGCTGGCACTCTGACCCACTCCTCTCCACGCCTAATGTTCACCAAGGGGCACACCTGTCTGATCACATCCTCCGCCTGAGCCATCCATGATTTCCCTCTTATCAGTCGCTGACCCTTAACTGCGTTCAGCGCCTCATGCAACAGGTGATCTGTGTCAGCAGCTACTCTGAGGTATGCCTTCGCCTGCATCACCTTGAGCCTACCAGCAACAGTCGGTAAACCAGGGATGTACCGCATACACACCACTGGGGTGTCTCTGGACTCTGGGTAGTGAGATTGAACGCCCGTGTGTATTGTTGCGCACGTAAAAAATCCCTTGGCAGTTGGAAATCGAAAAAGAGCAGCCTAACGGTGCTGCCCAGGAAAAATTTCGTGTTAAAAATCTACCCAAAGTATTTCATGATCCTCGCCGGTGCTACGGAGTTCGTGCACTGAGTTGAGTTTCTCCAGACTTAGGTTTCTTCTTCTTCTTTCTTCTTCGTTCATCCGGAGTTTTTTTTTTTCGGATGTGATTACGTTGTGCCTGTTTACAGCAGAGCTGCGTTCTTGCGCCGTTAGGCCGACACATCCGACCTCTGGGGGAATTTGTTGACCGGGTTAACCTTCCCGGGGGTTTCTTAGGATGTTTGACTCTCACTGTTGTGGTGTTATCCCCCATCCTAGCTGGCCCATATAGAACAGCCAAAGATCCTGGTCAGCCCTCAAGGGAAGGCAGGGGCAGACCATGGGCATTCCCCGCCATCCAAGGAGGCTTCCATACTTGCAGAGCCGATACATAGCGCTCTGATACTGGGCTCACCCAAGGAATCGTCACGTCCTGCACATGGCTGCTTAGCCTCACTTCCGTATATTGGGCCTTCCGTTCACCATAGGCTGTTCTTCCGGAAACCAGAAGTATGCAGTCTGCAGATGACATCCACACAGTGAGCTTTCGATTCGGACTTTCCATATAATGGATTTGCTATCCAAGCAATATTCCATTTCGTGCCACTAGGACACTTTTCCACCTTTTATGAAGCCCACACAGTGGGCTTTTGATTCGGACTTTCCACGTAATGGATTTGCTATCCAAGCAATATTCCATTTCATGCCACTAGGACACTTTTCCACCTTTTATGAAGCCCACACAATGGGCTTTTGATTCGGACTTTCCTCGTAATGAATTTGCTATCCAAGCATTATTCCATTTCATGCTTCTGGGTCTTCATGCACCTTTAAATGTCAACCTGTATGTAGTTTAAGTAAGCTGCGGTCAACTTTAACTTGTTGATATCTCCATAGAGCTTGTCCTCAAATGAAGCAGGTGTGGGCCAAAATATCTTTCTCTGTTCTGCATACGTTGGGCAATCCTGCAGCAAATGTTTTGCTGTCATTTTTCCAGTTCTACAATTACATTCATCGGTATCTCCTATCTTTAGTTTATTGAACAAGTGGTATTTCAGCCTGTTATGTCCTGTGCGGAGTCTGAAGATTGCTACTTGTTCTCTTCGGTCGAGTTTGTAATATGCATCATCCTTCTGATGGCCTGGATGCTCTGATTCCCATTTGGTTCTATAAGTGCTTTTTATCAATCTCTTTGCCTCATTATAGGTTATGTCTATGTCAGGCTGTGGTAGTCGTCCGCCCTCTTTTGCCAGTCTGTCAGCCTCTTCGTTTCCAGGTATACTGCAATATGATGGGATCCACTGTATTACAACTTTTTTGGATTTCTGGCATAGACCATGGAGTGCTGCTCTTAGGTCAGTTAGTTCTGTGCTGTTATTGCTCTTCAGTAATGAGACAGCTGACTTTGCATCTGTGAAGATAGCTATTTGCTTCTCTTTATTTTCCTCCATCAGGAGCATTTCTGCTGCAGTTTTCAGAGCCTCTACCTCCGCTTTGAAGTTACTTGAAAATTTTCCAGTTGCCATTGAATGTTTTTTTTTTTCACTCCATTTTTTAAATTCAGGAGAATTCCTCCTCCTCCATTCTCTATTGAATTTTTGGCTGATCCATCTGTATATGCATGGGTCCAATTCCTGCTTGGGTAATGTTCTTTTATGTAGGTTAGGGTTATTTCTCTTCTTTCGGTTTCATGCTGAGTGTTCTTTTTCTCAATACCAGGAATGTTTTCTATCATCTCAGGCAGTTGCTGCTGTCTCCAAGCTGGGAACTTGTGTGCATTGTGTATGGGCTTGACTGTTGATATGTTAAGTATAGGATCTGCCCTAATCCTTCGTTTTGCAGTTTCTACAAAGTTGCTACGCTTCAGTCTTCCCTTTCCAAAACCACTAAACCTTTTATACATAGGGTGGTCTGTCAATCTTCTAAATTTTTCTGCTTGTTGCTGGGCTCTGCTATCTCTTCTATCCTGCATTGGTTGTAAACAAGTGATCTTTTCTAGTTCATTAATAGGCGTTGTCTTCAGGCTTCCAGTTATGATTCGCATTCCTTGGTTTTGGACTACTTATTTTGTTAAAGTTTGACTTAGCTGCTGTTGCCCAAGCTGCAATGCCATATTCCAGTACTGGCCTCACCCGTCCAGTATATAACTTCTTGAGAACTTTCTCATCTGCTCCCCACGTTGTACCAGCAAGCTTTTTCATGATTGCCATTCTCTGCCTTGCTCTTGTTCGATTTTTCTCAGCCTGTGTCTTCCATGTCAGGCGACGATCAAAGGTGACTCCTAGATAGTTTGGATTTTCTTCATGGCGCAATATTTTTCCATTCAATACCAGCTTAGGTTGCTGAGTTTTATTTGAGAGGGATAACACTGTGCATGTTGTTTTCTCCTCACTTATCTTCACTAGCCATGATTTTGAACAGTCCTCTACGCTAATAAGGCTTGCTGTATTCTGCTTTTAGCTGTACTAATATATTCTTCAGATGTCCATATGGCTAGGTCATCTGCAAAGGAGGATGTGTGTACTCTGGCTGGAAATTTTCTGTGATGTCATTTATATATGCTAGGAATAATGTTGGTGAAAGAACTCCTCCTTGGGGGACACCTTGCTCCAGCAGCATCACTTTGCTTGTTTGTCCTTGTACTTTTGTCCTGGCAGTTCTGTTCTCAAGGTAGTGGCTGATCCATTTATAAATTTTTCCACAAACATGCATGTTTTGCAGTTTTACTTTCAGTCCTTCCTTCCATACTTTATCAAATGCTTTTTCTAAATCTATCCAGACTGCTAGTGTGTGCTTTTTCTCTTGGAAGGCATCCTCTATTTCCTGAGCTATATAGGTTATTTGATCTTCCGTGGATCTGTACTTTCTGAATCCTGCTTGGTGTGGTGTTAAGAGTTTGTTTTCTTCCAGATGCCATGTTAGCCTGCCATTGATAATTCGTTCCATTAATTTTCCTACACAGCTAAGTAGACTGATAGGTCGATAGCCATTTGGTTCTTCCAGGTCTTTTCCTTTCTTTGGGACTGGTATTAGTATAGCTTCCTTCCATGCCTGTGGGACTATTCCTCTCTTCCAGCTGTTATTTAGGACTGCTAGTAGTTTCTTCTTTGTCTTGGTGCCTAGTCCTATTAGCATTTCATTTGTGATTCCATCTTTTCCTGGTGATTTCTTCTTTTTTATGGTATTCATTGCCTGTTCCATTTCTTCCATTGTTAGATTTGCCATCATATATTCTGCTGCTGTCTCTGTATTTCTATGATGTATCCGTTTGTCTTTGATTGCTTTCTTCTGTTCGGTTGTAATATCAATGTGATTTGCATTTGCATAGTGTTCCATTAGTGCATTTGCAGCCTTTTTTCCTGTAAGCAAGGCATTTCCTTGTTTAATTGTTATTTGTTTGTTTCTAGGTCCTTCATTGTTCATGGCTTTCACTAGTTTCCATAGTTTGTTTCCATCCCTGTCAAAATTCAGGATTTCTGTTTTTTTCCCTCCAACAATCTCTTGTTGTTTGATTTACTGTTCTTTTGTATTTTGCTGAGATGGCTTTGAGAGAGATATTCGCTTCAATTGTTTGTTCTCTCTCTGCTGTCTTCCTGGCATCTTCAACTTTGTCCTCCAAACTTTGTAGTTCTTCAGTCCAGTATGGTTTGTAATTTTTCCTCGCTCCTCTTGGAATGGACTCAGTGGCTGCCTGTATTATTGCTCTGTTTAGACTTTCCACCATTTGCTTCATGTTGCCATATCGTGTATTTATGTTTTCACAATATTTGTCTGTTAGTGTGGCAAATCTGTCCCAATCTGCTCGTTTGTAATTCCAGCGGGGCAAGGGCTTTTGCTCCTGTGGAACATACTCCATATTCATTACAAGCTTGATTGGTCTGTGGTCACTACCTGCTAATTGGTCCAGCACATGGCGATCGATTTTGTGGAGGATGTCTCCTGTGCAGAAAGCTAGGTCTGGAGTAGAAGTGGTAAGCCATCTTCTGGAGTAGAAGCTCGGTGTGTCATCCGCTTTGTTGAGTAGATGGAGATTTGAGTCTATTTCCCAGTCCTCCAATTCATCTCCTCTTTTGTCAGTATCTGGGTATCCCCATCTTTCTGAACGGCTATTAAAGTCTCCGACAATAATGCAGTTTGTGTCACTTATTTTCATGTTTGAGAGTGTAAGGTCCTTATCTGCTGGGCTATACAGATTGTAGATTCTTATTTTCACGTCCTTTATCATTATATCAACACCTATAATTTCCGTTTGGTTGTCAGAGATCACAGATACTTCGCTGCAAGGTATTGTATTTCGTGTAAGTATTAGAACTCCTCCTTTGTGTCCTTCACGGTCGAAACGTGTTGCCTGATATCCTCTGACTGAGAATTTGTGATTGGCGTTGAGGTGTGTCTCTTGAATGCATGCCACATCTATTCTATCTTTATGAAGACGCTGTGTTAGGGAGTCTTTCTTCTTGTAAACTCCTTCGGCATTCCACTGTAGTATGTTGAGTGTCCGGGGTATTTGGTCAATAGCTCTTAACCTACTCCTCTGTGCCTTGACTCCACAGCACAGGGGAAGGTGACCACCAGTAGTCATGGGTGGACCCCCTCGAGGCAGGGGGCCCGGCACTATCGCCGCCTGATGGGACTTCACGGGATTAGCACCATAACGATTAATTTTGATTTGTGACATCATGAATTAAGTTACGTTGCACTGCTTTGTCAAGCCTGTGGCTCAGTACATCCGATTTCGACAAGCATTTATTTGGGATGCTTTCCCTAGCCTTTGACTGTCCCCAGTCTACCTACAAGGCAGCAGGTTTTACGTTGCACTGCTTTGTCAAGCCTGTGGCTCAGTACATCCGATTTTGACAAGCATGTATTCGGGGTGCTTTCCCTAGCCTTTGACTGTCCCCAGTCTACCTACAAGGCAGCAGGTTTGTGTGTCTCTTCGTCTGGTCCCTCTCCCTTGACCTGTACGACATGGGTGGCCCTACCAGTAGCTGTGCTACCGTCGGCATAGCTCTTGGGGTCATTGGGACGCACAAGCCCCTCTACCTCGTCACGGTGGACACACAGCAGAGGGGGACTTAGGTTTGAGTTAGGAGAAGAAAGGAGCACTTATGGGTTGCACCCGTGATGTTGATCCCTCGACTAAACTGAAGTGTCTCTGGTGCATCCCAGAATGACCCGCATAGCCTCGTTCTGTATGCGCTCGTCTCACCAGCTAACTCTCTCAGATAGTGAGCAGTCCTAGTCCATAATCAATCGCTGAGAGGATCAAGTGCTGGTATAGTCTGAAAAGCATTCTCTGCTCTATGTCCATTGCAGCCATAGTTTTAAGTGCGTTGAGTCCCTTTTGAGATCTTGTCACAACCGTCTCCGCATGATCCTTGAAGGACAGGCTCCTGTCAAATGTGATTCCCAGATACTTCAGTTTGTTCTCTCTGTTGACGCTTCCACCATCTATCGTGAGACTTGGAACATCAGCTCTCACAATCCTGTTGTCCAGAGAGCACCACAAAACAGCTGCCTTTTCCGGGTGGATGACAGCACCCATTTCAGTGCACCAGTCAATCACTTTGTCTACTGTCGCCTGTAGCTCCTGGGCTGTTTTCTTCCTATCTCTCCCCTGCCTATATGCAAGAATATCATCTGCAAATGTTAGTATCCTTCCAACCCCTGGTGCTTCTAAGTTTGCAATTTTGCTCGTATACACATTAAAGAGCACCGGTGAGATTGCGGATCCCTGTGGCAGTCCCGGGGTTAAAATATGTGGCTCTGAAGTCCATGCACCCAGACGGAGAGCAATGTAGGACGGCCACTATCCAGTTAACTAACCAGGGATTCACCCCCTTCTCCATCAGTGCG
Source organism: Cepaea hortensis (assembly GCA_963921405.1). NCBI lineage: Eukaryota > Metazoa > Mollusca > Gastropoda > Stylommatophora > Helicidae > Cepaea > Cepaea hortensis. The sequence continues at coordinate 26,932,508 of OY992877.1, read as the reverse complement.
GTCATCAAAATATCATATCGAACTCTATTGTACGCATCCTCGAGATCAAGCGCCGCCGCCATCGTTTCTTGTCTACTCTGGAACCCCTCATAAACGTCAAAGGCAAACGTGGCTGCATTTGACCAGGTATCTTTTCCTGCCCTGTAGCTCCCCAGGCCTCTTGGAAGAAGCTTTCCTCTTTCCAAAACCTCTTGCAGCTTGACAGCGATTATCTTCTCTAAAACCTTCCCAAATGTATTTTGAAGGGTGATGATCCTAAAGCCTTGAATGGTCCTTGAACGGTTTTGGGAGAGGGATGAGATAACTGTGTACCCAATCCTGCGGTACTGATGCTGTCCTAATGCTCTGGTTAAAGCAGTCGGTCATCTCCTTCAGGTCTACCTCGCTCAAAGCCTTCATGTGGCCGACCTTTTGACATACACATCATTCAAATATATGCCCCAACAGGAGAAAGCAGTGAAGATGGTGTAAAGGAATTTAATGACACAGAGAATGCTTTGAAGAAATGTTAAACAAATCTGAAAAATAAACATCATAATGGGTGACTTCAATGCTAAGGTAGGAAATCAAGGCGATGGGTGCGCAGTAGATAAACATGGTTTGGGAGAACAAACAGAGGATTCAGACTTGTAGAATGGGCAAAAGTGCATGAACTGATTGACGGAAACACCTGGTTTAAACAACATCTAAGAAGACTATGGGCATGGAGGAGTCCTGACCTGCAGGATTAGAAACCAGATCAATTACATTCTGATTAACAGGTTTCAAAATGTGTCAACAGTCGCAAAAACAGTTCCAAATGCAGACTTACAGTGATCACAGATTGATTACAGGCACATTGAAGGTAAAGTTAAAGAAAGTCAAGTTTACACCAGGAAACACTTGTGTATTGAATCATGACAAGGAAATACAAGCCAATTCTAACATAAAAGTAAAGAACAGATTTGATGTATTGTCTGATCTAGAGATCCTATTTCAAGATGTGGATGATCAATGGGAAATGTTGAAGAATTCAGTTTGGCTGCAAAAACAACTATCCCAAAATTAAAGAAAGTAGGGCGTAAGAAATGGATGACTGAAGAAATTTTAAGACTAATGGAAACAAGAAGACACAACAAAAATAATCCTGATAAATATAAAAGAGATTCACATAAAAGTCAGAACATTACGTAGAGGCAAAAGACACATGGCTTGAGAAAACTTGTATAGAAATTTAAAAATACAATACAAAAATTAATACAAAAGAATCCAGAAGCTTACTAATGAAACACCTACATCAAGAGGCTGCCTGAAAACAAAAGATGGAAAAATCATAATAGAACAAGATCAGATTTTACATGCATGGTCAGATTATGTGGGAAACTCTAATGATGATACAAGAGAAGATCAGTATGATATTCAGAGTAATAATGGACTATCAATTTTGAAGATAGAAGTTCAGAATGCTCTTAACCATATGAAATCTGGCAAGACCCCGGGTCCAGACATCTCAACAGAAATTATCAATGCCTTTCACTAATATGAAACAGACCAAGTCACCAGACTGCTCAACAGAATATGTGATACTAGAGAATTATTTAATTCTATATTTATTGCAATCCGGAAGAAATCAGGAATCTTGGAATTTGATCAGCATCAAACAATTAGTATAATGAGCCACATTACAAAGACTTTGCTAAGAATTATCATGCAAAGAGGTAGAAAGAACATACAACCCGAAATAGGAGAACAATATGGGTTTGTAGAAGGCAAGGGTACAGTAAATACTGTGTATATGCAGAGAATATTAATTGAACGTTCTACAGAAGTAAACGAAGACTTGCATCTTTGCTTAATTGACTACACAAAGGCTTTCAATAAAGTAAGACATGTCAACATGATAAAGATGTTTGCAGATCAACAAATTGATGGAAAAGACCTTAGACTCGTAAAAAACATATATTGGAACAAGCTGCCATAAAGATAATGAAGTAGGTCAATATCAGCCTTTTAAGAGAGGTGTGAGACAGGGATGTGTAATGTCTCCAGATTTTTTCCCTGTACAGCGAAAATATCTTCAGAAATATTGAAGATATGAAAGGAATCATCAATAGCATTAGATATGCACATGATACAGTATTGAATGCAGACAATGAGCAGAATCTGCAACATTTAGTAGATGTGGTTGTTGCACACAACTAGGGTTAGAATTAAATTGTAAGAAGGACACAGATTATGGTCGTCACTAAGAAGAAGGAAATACCATAATGTAATATACAAGTAAATAGGAATATTCTTAAACAAGTGAATCGGTAGAATAATCTCGGAACAGGAAGATGCCTTGAAGAGATTAGAACAAGATTCACCATGGCGAGGGCAGCCTTTTGCAAGATGGAAAACATACTGACCAATAACAAATATGTCATTCGCAACGAGAAAAACATTGTTGAGGTGTTCCATAGAACCTGTAATTTTGTATGGATGTGAAGCGTTGACAATGAGCAGACAAGCTGAAAAACATCTGATGGCTGTGGAAATGTGGTTTCTGAGGAAAATGCAAAGAATACCATGGGCAGACAGAAAAACCAATGACCAAGTACTACAAGAAACAAATGAAAACCCTAAACTGATTTTAAAAGTTAGACGTAGACAGTAACAATGTTTTGCCTGTTGTGAGAAGAAATAAATTGAAGAACTTGGTAATAACTAGCAAGATTGAGGGGAAGAGAACAAGGGGAAGGCAGATAAGTAAATACTTGGATGGCTTGGCCACATTGTATGGTAGAGACAAGAATACTGGACTGATTCACGACTGGTGATCGCATGAGATAGTGAAACATTACCGCCCACTTATCAACATGCCACATGCTGACTACATGTTGCAGCTCCTGTTTGTTTTCTGCAATCAATACTGTATCAATATTATTGACATTGGCATCCAGGTCAGCTGAGCCCCAAAAATGGCTGGTATCTATCAAAGTGAGGTTTCTGTGCAGTCTTCCTGTCCTAGTACCATCTCCACCAGGACTGTTGATGATCTCTCCTCCCCGAAGCCTAGAAATCAGCAGGACATGCAATACCAGTACTGGAACTTCACATCTGTGGAAAGGCCAGGATTCACCATAGCCGTCATCGAGCTTCACCACAGCATCTTATTGGAAGCCACCTGACACCGCTCAAGTAAACGATGGGTCGTTACACGAGTCAAGACTCATCTCACCAACGACCAGATCAGGGAGATGCTGACGAGGGAGAACAAGAAACTCTCAAAATCACCAGCAAGAATAATATCCCCTCCACAGTCGTCATCGTAACATCAGAGGATTGAGTGATACCCCAAGTCATTAGATGGGATAAAAAAGATCAAGTTCCAGAGCACTACATATTGAGAGTGCTGCAGTGTTCCAAGTGCCAGAAATGTTGGCACACCCGTGCCACCTGCAAGAGGTGGAGGTATGTGGATACTGCTCCGGTCCCCATCCATACAGCCAGTGCCAGCAAGCAAAGACCGACAAGGACTTCAGGAGGCCCAACACTAACAGAAAGAGCACAAACTGCCTCAGCAACCACAGCACTAAGTACCTCGGCTGCCCCTGCCACCAAGGAAGCCATGAAGATCGCCATCAAATCCAACCTACCATATAAAGAGGCTAGGAGGCAGTATGAAGCGACCAATCTACTTACAAAAAGTGACAAAGCGCAATTGGAAGGCCAACTGAAGGACCTGAGAATACAGTTCAAAAGCATGGAGGAAGAAAAAGACGCAAGAAATACAGATAATGGCCATTCAGCGCATCCTGGACTAACTGAAGCAAGTTCAGCAGAAGATTGAGCAGGATGTCGCTCGAATGGCTGCTATAAAGGCTGAGACAGCCGAAACTCAATCAAAAATTCAAGAAGAGAGAGAAAAGAGAAGAAACTCTTAAACAGATCCAAGAAGAAAGATAAATAGAACTGCTCAAACCACAGAACGAAACATCCGAACCAGAAAATGTAAAGATCCAGACAGAAGATGAATCAACAGAAGAACTAGAACTGGATGAAAATGGCTACCCAAACCAAGAACAAGTGTGGTCATGAGTCGGTTACGCTCTACACCAAGATCGAACTATCGAGAAGACACGAAATCAAAGAAGAAGAGGATTTGAAGACAACCCAAGACGAGGAAATAGGTGGAACACCAGGAGAGATGACTACCGGTAGTCATCCCTGAAGGAAACAGCCCCATATGACGGGTATACAATGACTTCAGGCCTTAACAAGTGTGCGACTCTATCCAGACATGTAAAACCACAAGGAGGAAACAAACATAATTACAGAAACTCAAACATCTTCAAGGAAACAGATATAAGCAACATCATATACGAAAGAAGAACGAGATACAAGGGCCCCAAATACAACCAAATCGATGGTGGATGACTGAACGGGGCCATTCATCTCAGCTGAACTGGAAATAACCACAGCACAACACTGACAGACTGGCTGAGATGAGGCCTGGGTTTGTAATGTTTCCTTGACAGGTTAGAGATATTTCATTGTCAGCAGACTTCACCCAATGCCCAGAGGAAAGAAACAATTTCAAACATTATTTTACCAACTAACAGCCGGTCTCCCTGGTCGAGGGGTTAGCAGCTTTCTCCATAACCCCGAATACTCTCGTGGTTGACGTGAGCGCACGAAAATTGGAAGCGGTTCGAGTCGCGCCAGTGGCTTATGAGCATATGGAGCCGGTCGCTCAGAAAGCAATGGAAAACTACTGAGCGTAATCTTGCCAAGAAATCAACAATCAGCTGAAAAATGCTGATGTTGACAGCGATGTCCTGTAAAGGATATGCAAATTTTTAACTCTCTAACAGCTCACTACTTCCTGTTGTCACCGACTTCAAGACTACCCTCTTTTTTCACACACAGAAGATGAGGTGCCTTACATTTCATTCTATGCTTTTCATTTATATGATACAATTTTCTCAATAATAGTATGCATCAACACAGCTTTTCATGTTTATGATACAAGTTTCCCAATACTGCTATGCATTAACATAGCTTTTGATTTTCATGATACAAGTTTCCCTTTACTATTGTGCATTAACACAGCTTTTCATATTTAGAGAAGAGACACCATCAGTTTCCATTAACAGAACAGGCCATAATTCTTCAATACGCATAAAGTGTCTGTAAGGTCGTACTACACTGTGTAGAAAACTTTTGAAAAATTAAGTATATCATCAAAAAATGTGCTAAACAATTCATTAAATTAGCTAACAATAGTCACTGCAATGGTCTAATGCTGATCTGGGGAAGCTGGAAAGTACCAATGAAGTATTCATTATAACTTTTTCTACAAATTTCTAACCGTGATGTGATAGGGAGGTTGTGTATCAGTAAATCTTGCTATAAATCCCTGAAAAACCATCCGTGTGTATTGATTGCCAATTTCGAAACACTTGTTCAACCAAATAACTTCTTTCTTCCGTTGATAACACCATTATGTTTGGAGTGCAAAGAATTACCCCAGCAGACGACAGCCATTTGCTACATATTGCTTCACGACAGACTGTGGAGCGCATTTTTAATGACGTCATGTACTTCATTTTTAAAAATTGTTCTACATAAAAAGTGCAGCGAGACTTTACAAACACCCTGTATAACAGTACACATATGACAGAACAATTATGGGACTTCCTGTTGTTTTATCCACTACTACTTGGATATTGGTAGACGAGGAAATGAGAGTGGCTTATAGATATGGTGACCACTTTTTACCCACTACACCTGGATATATTGAAACATATGGAAATGTGGGAGTGGCTTATGGTATGGTATCCACCGTTCATCCAATACATGTGGATACAGGTATACACAGAAATGGAAATGAGAGTGGCTAATAGATATGATATCTACTATACCTGGATACTGAAAAACAATGAATTGGAAAGTGGTGTGGCTTGTGAGCATGGCATTGACCCAGAACTCAAGACAGTATGAACTACTATTGTGCAAGGAACCAAGATGTTATGCCACCTCTAATTTGAAGTCTAGCCTTCTCAAAAACTAGTGAAAAACCTAGTATGGCCCATGTGCACATCGAAAATCTATCAGCCCAGATAAGTGAATACATTGCTGATATGTTGGCACTTGAGTTTTCGGCTGCCAAACTTTACCGGAGATGTTTTTGCGGTAATTTTCGTTTTGTTTTTGTGTCTCCGGTTTAACTGAGGTTTAGAGTATTCGTCATGTTAAATTCCCCGATTATTTCATATCGCGTTAAAAAGGGACCAATTACTGGATATTATGTTTCCCTCTACGAGCTACGAATCTATACCTCTTTTCTCAAATTCGTGTCCTGAACGGAAGTACACACGGACTTTATAAGACTAAGTACACCCGTAAATTCTGTTTTAACTAGACTTTGTGCATTGTTCTAGTATGGTTTTCTTCTTCTTCTTCTTCGTTCATCCGGAGTTTTTTTTCGGATGTGATTGCGTTGTGCCTGTTTACAGCAGAGCTGCGTTCTTGCGCCGTTAGGCCGACACATCCGACTTCTGCGGGCATTTGTTGACCGGGTTAACCTTCCCGGGGTTTTCTTCTATATGTTCCTATTAAATGATAAACTGGCACAAACTTTTAATATCTCGGCTTTAAAATGACCTACATACTTGAATAAGGCATCGTTGGATTTGTTTTTTTAGAAAGAGATATCCAACAATGCAGATTATATGCTTAAAAAGCAATTTAGAAAATATTACTAAAGTGGCTACTGACGTGAGTATTTCTCCAAGTCACTTCTGGCCATCTGTGTATTCACATGTGGGATTTTTAATTATAAGCTGAGTTGAAACAGTGAGCTCACCATTACCAATGACTTGAAATAAGCTTTGCAAAAAAAAGTGGTGCTATTGTGTGTATGAAGAGCTTCTTAAACAATCAACAACTCTATACAAGTAGGTCTGAGAATAGCAACAGCAGACAACAGAAACACACCGAATGAAACATTTATTGTTTATTTTTTTGTAAATTATCATAAAGTAAAAAATGTCTTTGAAATCCAATTCTTGAAGAGATCAAAAGAAAGCAATTCTGCATAATTTCATAATTAATAGACAATTCAAAAATTAATGCCTGTTTTAAAATTAGTTACAATTTTGACAAGATAAACAACTTTTCACTTACCACACACTGGCGATTAATTGACTAGTGTCCCTTTATGTAACAAATTATGTTTTAGCATAGTTCTTATCTGTAATTTACCCAGAACAAACAAGGTCTGTAGAGGTAACTGACATGACAAATTTAGTGTTTTTATATACTATACTGCTAAGAATCATTAAATACAGACTAAATTATGTCCTGAATACTGAATAAAATCAATGACATGCTACGGCAGCAAGAACATTCATAAATTATGAAAAGAAAAGATGCATGTCACACACAAATGCTGAAACAGCATTAGACAATACAAATATAAGACAGGAAACACTGTTTGAAGTACTATTCCAATGTTGTCTGTCATCAAGGCTCTGGGCCTTCAGATGGCTGGGCAGACTCTTGATTCTGGGCTGGCCCATCTCCTGACCCTCCTTGTTTCTTTACACCAGATAAAATGTCATCAATGCGCAAGAGAAGAATGGCAGTCTGCAATAAAAACAAAACCAATCTGTCAGAATGTTATAATCAATTCTGTCTGGCTGAAAGTAGGTGCATTCAACGACTAGTGGTATGTTCATCAGATCTTTTCCCCTCTCAAATAACCAGTTATCTTTCTTATTCTTTTATTTGCTGCCAACAATGAAGATAATGAATACAGAAGGGCAGGGTATAGTTAGCTTTACAAATACAACCAAAGAGCAATTACCCTGAGGTAGAGTCACCTTCAGGTTGCTCTGATCTTTGCTGTTTCTCCCTCGACTGACTGACAGAAACATTCAGCAACAACCAGCCATGCAATATTTGCTACTATAAAACCTCTATGTGAGCCCAGCTCACAAGCATGAGGGAAAGATTAGACCCCTGGCATGTAAGAAAGGTACTTCATGCTGGTCATTGTGGACATCAGCTTACTGCAAGATGTAAAGGGTGGTAGCCATTAAGATGACCCCTGCTGGTTCTACAAACTTCATGCAAGACTTGGGTCCCATGGTTGCGTCATCCACCTGGGATATACTCAAGTTGCAGAGAATCTTTGAGCAGGTGAAGCCCCAGAGGTGCAGTATGCACAACTTACTGGCATGTGGTATATACTCTGGCACTCATCAATCCGCTCCCAGAGCATGGACTACATGATCAAACAAGATCCCAGTCAGTGAACTAAGTTGCCAATGATGGAGGCAGTGAGTCAGAAGCACCACACATTGATATTGAAGATAATGAATACAGCAAAATATAGTTAGCATAACAAACATGGCCCAATAGCATATACCCTGAAGTAGGCATTCTGTTTCTGGCTCTGGATCTTGATTGTTTCTCCCTAACTTGCTGCAGTAACACTATTACTCTCCATGAGAAGACAGCAACGCAGTTTATGGCATAAACATTCTCTATAACAAATATCTTGATAGCAAACTAGCAAAGATAATCAATGTTACAAAACCCATTTCTGAAAGGCACCCAGTACAAGAAAATTATGACAGTAAAGTATGGCCTCCATTACCTCAATGGCAGTCTTGAACACCTGCTGTTTCACTGAGATTGGCTCCCAGACTCCAAATGTTTTCATGTCAACGATGTTACCAGTGTTTCCATCAATGCCCCAGGTTGAGTTATTTGGTAAAGCATGCTTGGCCTATGCAAACAAACAAAATACAAGTTATAAATCATAAGTTTTCACAAATCAGATATAAATGTTATAATATGTGTCTGTCATAAGGAAGTTTTAGTTCATACACTTATTTCCTTCGGTGACAGACTGGTGTAGAGGCACGCCATTCATCTGACGTGTGAAATCTGCCAAGCCCTATTCTAATTATGGACAATTTTTACAAAATAAGAAACCTAAGAACAATAAATTTTCTCTAGAAAGTGAACAATTCACATTATGGTCTCAGTAATATAGTTACTATAAATAAATACTTTAGGCACAGATAAATTTCTTTTAAGAGTTTTGGTTAGCTAGTTTTATTTCCCATTAAAATATATCTTTACATACAGCAAGTGCTGTAAGCTGTAAATCATATGTCCTTTCAGAATAATGAAACACACCCTTATAATAATAAAACAGCTCAAATTAGAAAAATAAAAATGCAACTGAAAAAAATATTACAAGAAATGTTTCAATAAATGATTTTGCAATGTGGTGGTTTGGTTTGGATTGAAAGGAATTGCTTTTATTGCTCCCAGATATCTCCACAAGTGCTCCAATCTCTTCCCATTGATCACACGAGGAAAATCTCAGTAAAGTGCACAAACTCCTTGGCAGCAGCAAGGATCAAATGTCTGTATAGCAGAACCACTCCTGCCTCATATTTTGTGTGGGCAGCTTTTTACATTTCGTGAACCGAATGACAGAGTTTAAAAACAAACCCATAACCTTTGGATTGCCACGTAAGTTTGTCCACTTTGCCAGAGACCCTTTGATCTACTTCACCCCTAAAGTAAACCCTGTGTCTGGATTAACAACAATGTTATGAGATCAACTTATATTAAGCGACTCATCATATGCTTTTTTTGTTAACACAGCGAGGAAAAATATAACCAGTCCTACTTAGAACTAACTCGAAAGAGCAAACATAGAAAGAAGATCAAAACTTAAAAAACGGATCTCAACTGTAACCAAACATGAAAAAGCAGGTTGAACAAGCCAAACTTTTTTTCTCTCTCGCAAATACTGACTGACTATTTCTTCTTCTTCGTTCATCCAGTTTTTTTTTCGGATGTGATTGCGTTGTGCCTGTTTACAGCAAAGCTGCGTTCTTGCGCCGTTAGGTCGACACATCCGACTTCTGCGGGCATTTGTTGACTGGGTTAACCATCCCGGGGGACTGACTATTTTATTCCAGACAATTAACTTTAACCACTCCATCACTTTTTACTGTAATCCCTTCTGGCCCTTGGAAGGCAAACAGTGCAGTGGCTAACACAATATGGGTAACTCTTCCACCCTTTGCCGTTCACATCCAAAAGGAGCATAGGTTCCCTTTGTGTACTTGTTCATAATTGGTTGCATTTTGAAGTTCAAGTTTTCTGTGGGATAAGGCAGCCAGTCACAAAACAATCCTCCATAGTCATATATGCATGATAGGTTACAATGTTACAATTCTTTGCCTCTGTACCTTATGTGCCCGGGAACACATGGGCGGTAGCTCCTAGTAATATTAACTGACCACATTTACACCTATTGTCATTTTTATTAAAAGATTTTCTGACACCCACAATAAAAAAGACTATGTAGGATAATGTCAAAGACCATGCAATACAAGAACATTGGTATATAATACACCGGAACAAATTTCAATTTGTGCAGAAACAGGGCTCATAAACAAGTGCATGTCATACAATGTCTAAAATGTATTAACAAATGTCACATCTGTAAAGAGATAAATACTCATACTCACTCTTAGAGCAGTCAGAACTCTGATGGGGCTTGCTCCACAGTTCTGAATAAGTGTTCGAGGGATGACTTCCAAAGCCCTGGAAATGGCTCGGTATGGCCACTGGTGAACCCCAGTAATTCCCTTAGCCCTCTCATTCAAAGCCTGGCCAAGACAACAACTCATTATTTAAGTCAGTTAACATTCTGATTATTTAACTATTATCAAAACCATTTATTACATGTTAACATTACATGTTCATGAGTATGTATCAATGAAAATTACTCTTTGATGTTGCATCATTTCAAAAATTATATTACACGTGCAATTTAAATGTTCTTCACAATCGTTCACAAGGTTGTACAAAATAAAGTACGGCTATGCAGTCTTGCACAATAAAACACAGTAACATTGTCTTGATTTGTTAAATCAATGCAAGTGCAACAACACAGTGGACATGCAAAGACTTATGGTGGATACAGATAAGCAAAGATAATCCACAGCCAAAATTATACAGCCATAACATCTATCTGGGATTACCACTATTACCAGAACAGATTATTTAAGATTCAGTGCATTACCTACACCAAGATTAGTCATAACAATCCAGTCTCTAGACTTTCAAGATAATCATTCATTAGAAATACTATTTAATAACCAGCATCTGATAAACAGCACAGCTTCCATTTTTTATGGAACCTCTCACACGGACACGAAACTCAAATAATAAAACACAGGCACTTTGTACGCCTATTTCAGAAAGAGAACTGCAATATTTTCAAACTGTTATTGACACTACAAAGTGTTGAAATCATATGAAATAAGAATGCCTTTTAAACAAGCATTTAAGTAGACTATGAAAATAACGTATCTCAGAAAATAAATTCACACATGTTACACAAACATGTAGAGAAAAGTAGTATAAATGATAGGACACGCCAGACTACAAAAATTGAAAGCTGCACCAAGGTTCTCCTTCTTCTGCATTCATCCGGAGTTTTTTCTTCGGCCGTGATTGCGTTGTGCCTGTTTACAGCAGAGCTGCGTTCTTGCGCCATTAGGCCGACAAATCCGACTTCTGCGGGCATTTGTTGACAGGGTTAACCTTCCCGGGCACCAAGGTTCAAACCTAATGCCTGCAATATCTACTTCTATGGGTGCTGATCAATAGCTGCTCATTAAAATGTCTATTCACTAGTTTGGAACTCAAGTGTAGTCAATACATGCGAAACTACTTCTAGTCAACAGAACGTATTTTTGCATGTGGACTGGCTTTCCCAATTACCAGTGTCCCTAACCATCAGGCGAATCCGATTTGACTCGCACATGTAATTTACATCCCTTGTAGTTTAGTTTAGTCGATGGGTCAACATCACGTCACACAGATGCAACCCATAAGTGCTCCGTTCTCCTCCTAACTCAAACCTGAGTCTGGAGAAACTCAGCTCAGTGCACGAACTCCGTAGCACTGGCGAGGATCCTGAAATACTTTGGGTAGATTTTTAACTCGAAACTTTGCCCGGGCAGCGCCATTAGGCTACTCTTTTTCGATTTCCAACTGCCAAGGGATTTTTTTTACGTGCGCAACAATACACACGGGTGTCCGATCTCACTACCCAGAGACCAGGGGAAATTTTATTACCAGAAGTCCACAAGAAAAAATCCCGGTCACCGGGGCATGAACCCGGGACCTCCAGCACTCGAGGCGGACGCCATACCTCGAGACCACGCAGCCCCCCTTATCCCTTGTAATTCAAGGACAAGAACTCAACATTTTAATCCAACTGACTGGTGTGGGAGTTGTACCCGCTACCTCATCGTCAGCACACCGGATGTTTAAGAGCAAGCACTCTTATACATTTGATTATGCTGACCTACCTGTGAATGTATTTCTCATGCCCTTTTAATGGCCTCAAGTGTTTCCCAACAGGTGAAATCTCTGCGTATGACATACCTGAGCAATTGCCATCTCTGCAGCACCTCCACCTGGCACAAGGAAAGGGTCGACCATTACATTGCGAGCAACATTCATGGCATCTTGCAGATTCCTCTCAACTTCATTCAGTATATCTTTACTGGCACCTCGCAGGAGAATGGTGCAAGCTTTGGGATTTCTACATTCAGTCAAGAATGTGAAGTACCTGGGAGGAAACAACAGTCAGTCAGTTAGTTTAGTTTAGTTAGTCGAGGTTCCAACTTCACAGCAACGGGTCATCCCCATTATGCTCTGTTCCTGTGCCAGTGAATATCATATAAAACGCTCCCCACTGCCCAATGTGAAAAGTGGAAAAGACAGGAGTCTCGACAAACAACAGCCCGCACAGATACATTGTGCATAGTGCCGCCGCCAGAATGTCAACACACTAGTCCCCCACGAAACACCCAGTTCATCTCTGATGGAATCGGCAGTCATTTTCCCATCTGGATCTTTCCTAGATGTTCACCCACACAGTCCACGAAAATACAGTTCATCGTCGATGGTTGTGGCAGTCAACCAGAAGTCCAGCAGCCATGCATTTCTGCATAAGGCAAAAACCAGTCAGCTCTGGAACATAGCCAGCTGCCATTGCTCCGAACATGCAGTCACATTCCAAAACACCTCAGGCAGATTCAAAAGCATTTCAAACAAAACTCACAGCTCAGTGTCGTGCCACGCACGCACTCAGTAGCAGGGCGACGGAACCATAACCTCCTTAGCCGCCTCTTACGACATGCATGGTAGGCAACAGTGTTACTATTCTTTGCTTCCCTTATGGGCCCCGGCAACACATGGGAGCGAAACAACAACAAATTAAAAACATAAACATGGTTTGTGTCTGTAGACAGTCATGTACTACCTATGATAAGATGGATTATTGTTATTATATAATAATGGATTAAACATAAATGTTTTAACAAATCTCATTATGTTTCCAGCTTGCAAATTCACTTCTTAGATACAGGGTTAACTGGTGCAGTTGAACAGACAGATGATGTAACACTCACTCTAAAGTAGAGCCAATCTGCATAGGCAGTTTCTCAAAGAAGGTGGAAGGTAAAAAGGTTGGTGACGCAGCCCATAATGTTAGAGTATATGCTAAGTGAGCAGCCACCAATGAAAGTGTACAGTGAACTTAATTCAGGCAAGCAGCCAGTGGACTAAAAATGAAATGCAAAAAATGCTCCGAAATACTCAACAATTGCAGATTGACTTTTAAAACAGAGAACATTGCTGCTACTCACTGCCTGAAATGGTGAGATCTCTATTGTATGGTGACCTTTCTGTAACTAGAAGCTGCCTAAAGGCATGCTGCATCAAGATATCTCCGATCGACAGTTAGCACATTTCTTTCACTTTAAAAGGACTTTTCCCAGACTCAAATGCAACCAGTCACCTACAAACCCACCTTTAGATAATAATATGGTCTTTAGCACATAAGGACAAACAGGCTCTATTGATGTCCCAAACCAACATTTGAGGCTAGCAATGACATAATCAACAGCAAATACATTTTTTTTGTGGGGTTATTGGTTATCCTCTGGAAGACTTGAGTTTTGACTCCCAGTACGTGTGTAAGGCAGGCCTAAGCACCAAAACAGTACTTGCACATTATCACAGTAAGGATGATGTAGACTTTTTTCCAGTATGACAGTACAGGGCAAGATGTGGTGAGCAAAATAAGGCGCGCCAAGTGCAGAAAGCTTCAGGGCAAGAAATAAAGCTGGGAGAAGCCACCTTGGTGGAATTTTGAGGTGGAAAAGGTCTGGATGGATAAGCGTAGTGCTGTAAGAAAATAGCAAAACGCCAAGAAAAACTTCAAGAAGAGTTGCCCATCCTAGTCCCTGCGTGCACTTAGAAAGAAAGATGCACACAAAAGTAAGCTATTTAAAAAAATTGGTTAAGGTGGTTAAAAGTGAAAAATGGGCAGAGGTATGTCAGAGAGTAAGCACAGACAAGTCACTGAAATTGATCTGGCGACTACATAAAAGCATGAGTGGGGTAGTCAAGAATAAGAGTATTCCTGACTTCCAAAGTGATGACCTCATCTGGCGGAGGACTGACGAGAACAAGGGCAACGCCCTCTTCAAACGCTATCTAGAGCAGAGCAACCAGACAGACATGGGAGGCCGAAATCTTGCCAAGGTCACCTCAGACAGGTGCAAGGCCCAGAACATTTTAGATGAAGACACAGTGACAGTGAAAGAAATAAAGGCTGTGCTTCAACGATCAAAAAACAGTGCTAAAGGGCCAGATGGCATAAGATATGATGACATCAACAGGTGTACCGACAACGAGCTAGAGAAACTAGCAGACATGTACAACAGCAGCATAGGGAGTGCTAACATCAAGGAGGAGTGGTTACACAGCTATCTGATTCCCTTGCCGAAGCCTGGCAAAGACCACACAAAAATTCAGGGATATTGAGTAATAACAATGCAAAATACAATAGGCAAGCTGCTGGAGAAGTTAACTGCCAGAAAAATATCAAGCCAGCTAGAGAGGTAAGGTGTTTTCCCACCTACCTGGGAGGGTACAGTCCAAAAAGAGAAACCTGGACCAATGCAGCAGTTTTTGCCCATGATGTCTATGAAGGTTTCCATTCAGGAGTTGAAACATTTGCTGCAGTGATCGATCTTGAGGATGCGCACAACAGAGATTAGATTGGATTTTAATGCTTCAGCTTCTTGAACTCAAGATAAGTCCTTTCCTCCTTAGTTGGATTGCTGCAGCCCTCTTCCAACGGAAAGTAGTTTTTAGATGTGGCAGTTGGACTTCAGAACCAACAATAATATATCCTGGCCTGCCACAGGGATCACCGTTATCTCCGGTGCTGTTCAACGCCTACACTGTGAGAATCACACGATTGGAAGACATATTGGGATGCTACCAGGTGATGATTCTCCAGAAGATATAAGGACTGGCTGGAAATAGGTTTTGAAAAACAAAAAGGGTATAAGATATAGCCAAAATGTTTATCCCAATCAGCACTCGGTGGGTGATGAGGACAATATCACACCGACCGCCTTTACTTTTTGTGTGTGGTTTCCTGGTATCCATTTCAGACTAGGTCATCCTGGAAGTCCAGGCCAATGATAAAGTGTCCACCTGGATCAAACAGGCAAGTTGGCTGCCGCAGTTCCTGGCTAGAGTTTGGTCCAGGTTGGTCACGTTTCCCTCACGTTTTTAAGTATTTCATCAACAGACTCCAACCCAATGCTTGGGAAATAAAATTGTGTTGGTAAACAATACCTAACTAAAATACTTACTCATCCCCAATTTTATCAATTTCAAAGAGCCCACATCCAGTACCGATGTCTTCTTCCTTCAGTTCATCTGTGCGATTGGCAACTGTCGCTCCACATGCCCTGTAGCAACGAGAAATTAATTACATCTGCCTGTAACATTTCAATTTCATCATTGCTAACAATCAGCTAGCTAAAATTGTCAAATTAGTAACTATCTGATAATACACATATTGTTATTGTTACAGTGTAATCTAATAAATGATTTATAAATGAAATAACATGTGAAAAGAGAGTAAACTGGGCAGAACACTAGACACCCCCCTCAAAAATAATTTTTTTCTGTCTTCTGTGTAGTGTTCTGTATCATTTGACATTCTACAAAAACAAAATCGAAAGAACTTATTTGTATTAGTTTTCCTGCAATTGCTGCCTTTGATGATTTATTCATTCATTATGTGCCATGCTGATAAGCGTGGGCAGTCATGTTCTGCCATCTCACTCGATCACCAGTCGTGGATCAGCTCTGTGTTTCTGTCTCGACCATGCCATGTGGCCAAGCCATCCAGGTATTCACTTCTCGGTCTTCCCCTTGGTCTTTTCCCTTTGATCTTGCCAGTTGTCACCAAGTTCTCCAATTCATTTCTTCTCATAACATGCCCAAAAAATTTTGACTGTCTACATCTAATGTAATCAGTTTACGATCATTTGTTTCTTGAAGGACTTGTTCATTGGTTTTTCTATCTGTCCATGGTATTCTTTGCATTTTCTTCAGAAACCAAATCATCACAGCCATCAAATGTTTTTCAGCTTGTCTGTCATTGTCCACGCCTCACATCCATATAAAAGTACAGGTTCTATGTAGCACTTCAACACTTTTTTTTCTTGTTTCAATTGATATCTTTTTATTGGTCAGTATGTTTTTCATCTCGCAAAAGGCTACCTTCGCCATGGCAATTCTTGTTCTAATCTCTCCAAGGCATCTCCCATCAGATGTTATGACTATTCAGAGATAGTTGTATCGATTCAGTTATTTAAGAATATGCCTATTTACTTGTATATTACACTGTGGTATTTCTTCCTAGTGACGACCATAATCTGGCTTCTTACCATTCAATTCTAACCCGTTGTTCACTGTGTGCAACAACCGGATCTACTAAATTTTGCAATGATTACATCAGGCAAATTCTCATGAACTCATTCTTTGCAGTTCCTCTTTAGTTCCGTATAGTTTGGAGTTTGAAATTTTCTTTCTCGGTTCATTGCAAGCATTACTGTAATTTAGAAAGGTACTGCAGGCAAATCACAGCTTCTCAGTTTCCAACAAATAGATCTTTTTTCCTCTTATTGGTTCTATACAGTACAGGTTCTACATGTGTGCAATAAATATTTAGGTGTTATAACTGTTTTCATATAACTGAAAATTCAAGCAGTTTAGACTTAATCACAAAGCCGCAGGTACTCAACAGCAACATCTTGTCCCCATTCCCTTTCAATTTGCTACTAGATGTTAAATCTAGAATAAGTCATCTATCCACTCGTCCCAAGCCTCTTAAATTCAACATAACAAACCATGCAGTCACAATGGCCACCTATTTTAAATGTTATGAACCACATTATCACAATACCCATCTAATTAAAACTTTACATATCAAAGACTCACATAACTATCCACATGAAACTTTACAACCACAGAAGCCGAGTCACGTGGCCATCTACTTAATGTTAGGAACTATTATATATAAGCCCAACCACAAGCCATCTATTTTAACTATGAACCACTGAGCCACCTATTTTAACTATGAACCACTGAGCCACCTGGCCATCTATTTTAACTATGAACCACTGAGCCACCTGGCCATCTATTTTCACTATGAACCACTCAGCCATCTATTTTCACTATGAACCACTCAGCCACCTGGCCATCTATTTTCCGCTTTACAAACAAGGCAAGCTTTTGCAGCCACCAACAGACAAACAATGGGCAATCATTCTGTCATATCAATACCTGGCAATTCGGTTATTGTCAGACTTGCGGACACGTCTAATCACACTGATATTGGCCTTGACCAGAAAATGCTGAGCTAGATCAGACACTCCTTTCTCTGTGATCACCAGATCTGGCTTCAATGCGATGATATCACAGCAGATCTTCTCAATATATTCCTCCTCTAGTTTCAATATCTTCCTGCAAATAAAGATCACATGTTTTAGAATTCAACAAGAAAACGCAAGGTCAGCTTAGTCTGTGAAGTTAACAGGCCAGGAAATACTCTTCTTTAAAAATAATGAAAGTAAGCATGTGGCGAAGGAGTTACGGACGCATTTTGTAATCCCGCATAGCTGTGTTCGAAACACAGCTGTGGGGGCGATTTGGCAGCAAACTGCCTTACGTTGGTTTTTCATTAATGGGGTACGGGTGGCTGTCATTCAGAAAACAATGGCAAACTACTGAATGTAAACTTACTCAGGAATCACGAATAGCCAAAAAAATGATTTTTCTTATATGCCATTAAAGAACACTGGACATATGTTCAGACCATTTCCTAAATCAAAATCCCCCCCCCCCCCCACGATGTGTCTCCACCTTGCCGTGGTGGGGGAGCTTGCATGTCCCAGTGACCCCATGTGCTTGCCGATGGATGAAAAGACTAAGAGAG
Source organism: Cepaea hortensis (assembly GCA_963921405.1). NCBI lineage: Eukaryota > Metazoa > Mollusca > Gastropoda > Stylommatophora > Helicidae > Cepaea > Cepaea hortensis. The sequence continues at coordinate 26,914,123 of OY992877.1, read as the reverse complement.
ACGCAACCTGCTGCTCTGCAGGTAGACTGAGGATAGAAGTCAAAAGTTTAAATCAGGCGCACGAAGGCAGAAGTTCTTGGTCCGGACAATACTCTGAGGCTCTGTCGAGGGTTGAAGCTGAACGCCTCTAAGCCACAAACCCTCGGATGTGACAGCCGGGCTGATACCCACCTACCGAAAAATAGAGGTGAGATACTGAGCACGCTACATGCCCAGGTCTGATACTTGTTCGAAGGCTCCCAGCTGGGGGATATGAGGGATTCCCGGATGAGAGGGCCTGGCCATTTCTCGTTCACTGCTGCACGGAGGTAAGGTGCTGAGCCGGCAGCACATGTAGCCTACCTCGTGAGCGAGTACTAAAAGGCAGAAAAGTGCCCCAGTCGAATGTAATGGTTACGAAAACTGTCTGTATCTAACTCATACAGAGTGTAGACAAAAGTGGAAAAACGTCTCAATAACACGAAATGGAACACACGGCTAGTGAATCCATTGCGTGGTCCGAAGTCAAAAGCAAAAGTTTACCGAGTGGATGTCGCCCATAGTCTGACCGTTCCTGGTGTGTGCTTGAGCGATCAGTGGCAAGCGAGATGCCCAACACATGGAAGTGAGGAACTAAAGCAGCCATGAGCAGGACGTGGCCACTCCTCGGGTGAGCCCAGCCTCAGAGCAATATTGCTCTGCAATTATGGAAGCCTCCTTAGATAGTGAGGGAATGCCCATGATCTGCCCCTGCCTTCCCTTGAGGGTTGACCATGATGTCGTTGACCGTTCTATCTTGACCAGCTGAGGCGTGTGAGACATCACAACAATAAGTCTAACGTGCCTCGAAACCCGAGGAAGGCTAACCTCATTAAAAAATGCCCGCCGAAGCTGGAAGTGCCGTCCTACGGGACGCAAAATAAAAATTGGCACTATGCACTTACGTCCAAGTGAAATGTCCCGTCAGAATGGAACAGCTCTGACGGGCACAACGAACAAGCACATGTACGAACCGAAAACTTGCTGAGTGGATACCATCTGCAGACCGGTCTGGTTTGTGCGGGAATGGCCCGTGGTGAAGGAAAGGCCCAATATATTGAAGTGAGGATTTAAAGCAGCCATGAGCAGGACGTGACGATTCCCTCTGTGAGCCAAGCACCAGGGCGCTATGTGTCGGCCCTGCAACTATGGAAGCCACCTTGGATGACGGATAATGCTATGGACTGTCCCTGCCTTCACTTGAGGGATGACCGAAGTCTTCGACTGTTCCAACTTGACCAGCTGGGATGTGGACAGTACCACAAAAGTGAGAGTCTCCCAGGAATGCTAACCTGGTCAAAACAGCATGCTAAAAGTCGGATGTGTTGGCCTGAGGGTTTTGACCCAAGGGTGCCTAACTAGACACACCGCAATCACATCTGAAAAAACACTCCGGATGAACGCCAAGAAGAAGAAATATGAAATCAAGAATCAATATCACTGTACCGGCCACATGCTCCTCCTTCAGTAGCCAACTAAAGGTTTAAATATTGATGGTACCAGTGGCGTCGGACTGAAAGTCTGCCTGCATTGTCCTCTACTGGTTTTGTGTCGACCAGAGGCTCTGTTCACTCCTGGCTAAAACAGCCTCTTTAGATACGGGTCCTTCGTCTGTTTACCTGCACTTTCCACTCAATCTCAGAGAGCCTTCATAACTTCATTCTTGTCATAATCTAGCTCATTGTCCAAAGGAGCAGCAGCAGCCAGTCTATCAGTCTGTTCATCTTATCAGCGCAAGCCTTTGTCCCACACCGAGCAGCAAAATAAAAGTGTCAGTCAATGGTCAATATGAGAGTAATTACCCCCATAGAAACCTCTTGTATATATATTTTATGAGGCTGGCTCAACCCCATAGTAAAGAATTCTGCCACAACTGGGAATTTAACCCCAGGTTCCAGGCAATAACTTCAATTAAAAAGAAAAAAAATTGCCCCATTTGTACAAAAGTATATTAAAACTAAATTGCAAAATGCAGCCTTTCAATGAATAACCTAAAATATGGGCTAATGTCACTTGCAAATTGCAATCACTCATATGATAAACAGAGTAAAGTTTGTACAAATGTTTGTTTAACTTACGAGAAATCTTGTTCCTGTGAGATCTCAATGTTGGTCTGAAAGAGAAATTTGTCAACACTTGAGACATGTTTGATTATGAATCCTCAATAATTGTTTCTTGATATATGTACATGAAAAATTCTGATATGCTTGGTCCCAATGAAATAAACTAAATGCTGGATATGCTTGGTCACAATGAAATAAACTAAATGCTGGATATGCTTGGTCACATAACTAAATGCTGGATATCCTGCATGCAAATTTCAGTCCTATTCTCCAAGCACACAAAATAATCACTTGATCATTTATCTAGTTCAAATCAGGCTATATTTCTACCTGAACACTTCCACTTACCTATATGTTTAGCAGCCACATGCAAAATTCTAATGCCTTGTTTCAAATATATATTATTTCAACACTTTTTTGCACCCAAATCAAGTTGACAATCTCCAATGCTTCTCAGTTCCATCTCTTGGCATGTGTCTTAATTTTTTGGGTGTTTTTAAGTGTTTTCAAAGTTTGGTTTGCAAGAACCGGTCTACAAGATATCACACAGACTGCTTCCTGATTCTTTAAAGCACTTTGTGCTAGTTTGGTTTTTTTTTTTTTATGTGACCAGCATTTCAAAGTATACTATTTTAGCAGGTGAAACAATAAACTAAACAGTCTCTTCACATAATTATTTTATCTTCTAGCTGGTACTCTATTGAACCCCTGTTCAACTATATGCTCTTCACAAGTCTTATATTTACTTTTAACATGTTTTAGTTGGAGAGCACTGTGGAAGTTGGAAAAATCTTTTGTGGAGGTGGTAAATGCAGACTAAGAGAAATTATATGGATGGTATAAGATGGTGATAGAATTTTTTATAGAAATTAATAACATTGATAGAATTTGACAATACGGTTGAAATAGTACAATATTTTTTTCAGTAAGTAACAAGCAGTGATAGTTATGTGCTCACATAATTATTTTTTAAAAACAAATAAATGTGTCCATACCACACTTTCTCCCTTCTTGTACTCCAGATTGCAGTCCAACAAAAGAATACGAGGATTTTCAATTCGCCTGAAACAGAAACAATGGTAATATTACAGAGCCTGTATCTAGTTACAGACATTGTCTTTATCACATTCACTAACTCCACAGGTCCTGTAAACAATTATCACTAATATTCTTTGCTATAGTTTACTTCAGTTTTCACAGCTGGTGCTTTGGCAAAGGTGTTACGAACGCAATTCGCAATCCCGCATACACTGGTCCAAAAAAGTCTCAGCTATATGCAGAGTTTCAAGCTCAACCTCAAATTACAATTACCAATCATAACTCAAGGTGTACTCTCAAAACTGTGACTGCAAAAAATTGAGTCTTTGAGCATGTACACACAAGTTGACTCTAAAAACTCGAGGCTGTTACTCTAGATTACACACACTTGATGAAAAGTGGTAAGTCACAACTGCCAGAGGTCACTTTGTGAAATGGTTGAACACTACAAATATGGTGGTTATACAAATTAGAACTTCTTCTTCTTCTGCGTTCATCCGGATTTTTTTTTCGGATGTGACTGTGTTGTGCCTGTTTACAGCAGAGCTGCGTTCTTGCGCCGTTAGGCCGACACATCCGACTTCTGCGGGCATTTGTTGACCGGGTTAACCTTCCCGGGGGTTTCTTAGGACGTTTGAATCTCACTGTTGTGGTGTTATCCTCCATCCTAGCTGGCCCATATAGAACAGCCAAAGACATCCTGGTCAACCCTCAAGGGAAGGCAGGGGCAGACCATGGGCATTCCCCGCCATCCAAGGAGGCTTCCATACTTGCAGAGCCATCACACAGCGCTCTGATACTGGGCTCACCCAAGGAATCGTCACGTCCTGCACATGGCTGCTTAACCTCACTTCCATATATTGGGCCTTCCGTTCACCATAGGCTGTTCCTCCGGAAACCAGAAGAATGCAGTCTGCAGATGACATCCACACAGTGAGCTTTCGATTCGGACTTTTCACGTAATGGATTTGCTATCCAAGCAATATTCCATTTTGTGTCACTAGGACACTTTTTCCACCTTTTATGAAGCCCACACAGTGAGCTTTTGATTCGGACTTTTCGCATAATGGATTTGCTATATCCAAGCAATATTCCATTTCATGCCTCTGGGAGGCTTTTGTAACCGACATACCTGTGGCAGTCTAAATACATCTTCATGCACCTTTAGATGTCAACCTGAATGTAGTTAAAGTAAGCTGTAGTCAACTTGAGCTTGATATCTCCATGGAGCTTGTCCTCAAATGAAGCAGGCGTGGGCCAAAATATCTTTCTCTGTTCTGCATATATTGGGCAATCCTGCAGCAAATGTTTAGCTGTCATTTTACCAGTTCCACAATTACATTCATCGGTATCTCCTATCTTTAGTTTATTGAACAAGTGTTGTTTCAGCCTGTTATGTCCTGTGCGGAGTCTGAAGATTGCTACTTGTTCTCGTCGGCTGAGTTTGTAATATGCATCATCCTTCTGGTGGCCTGGATGCTCTGATTCCCATTTGGTTCTATAAGTGCTTTTTATAAACCTTTTTGCCTCATTATAGGTTATGTCTATGTCAGGCTGTGGTAATCGTCCACCCTCTTTTGCTAGTCTGTCAGCCTCTTCATTTCCAGGTATACTGCAATGTGATGGGATCCACTGTATTACAAATTTTTATACAAATTAGAACAGTTCTGTAGAAGACACCATGAAACTTTCAATTACATCTAGAAAACTATGTACACTTGCATATATCCACACTTATTGGACACACCTTTGGCAGTAAATAATGCTACATATATAGCCAATGGTCAGAGATATCAAAGCTGCATGTAATTATACCTTATACAACTATTGTTTAAAAGATGAAAGACAGAAGTATTGGAGATAGAGAAAGTATTATACAAAAACACAATATAGTTGAATAGCAAGACATGGCATAATGGTAATAGAGAAATGGATCTCACTAAAACACACAATTATAAAGCTAACGGTATTTAAATTACAGATGTGAGTCATGAACCATTTCACAATCACTAAAGAAGAAAATTCGAGCTGTGAGTTTAAATGGTATAGAACAATTCTTAGAATACTGTGGACCAAGAGGAAGGAAAATACGGACATTCTACAAGATCTGAACCTAACAGAGAACTGACTTATAACAGTATCGTGTCTTGGAAACTAAAATACAAGATACAAGGATAACAGAATAACATAGATCAACAGATTGCAGATGCATAACAAAAATAAAGAACAGAATAAGACAAGCAACAATTAACTTTTATAAAAAAAAACATCATGCAATAATTTTTATCAGACGCTACAAGAAGAACTACGTGGTAAGTAGAATCCATTTTAACATAGCTGAATATCCTGGACAATTCATAAAAAGGCAAGAAAATTCACTGAAGCTATAGAAATATGCTTTCATTGAAGAACTTCAAACTTAACATGGACAACAAAAATGAATAATCTACGATTTAAAACGGGCCAAGGCAAAAAGTAAACTTCAATGGAAAAGAATAATTTGACCACATCAACAAAAAATAGAGAACAATGAAGTGCAATAACTGGTCAATTTAATGGAAAAGCAGAGAGATGGTTGGTTAGTGGGTTTCAACTCCAATAGTTCAATACATTATTGTTCAGGTTGATTTTGGTGTAGATATTTCCCTCCTGACAATGTATCAAAGTGCTATCTACATGAGGCACTACGTTGCAGAGTTCTCCTTCCCATTTCCAAGCTCAGCAGAATGTGCAAGACCACAACTGGAACTTCACAGCTGTGGAGTCATATAAAGATATAACCCAGTCATTATTCAGGACAGCACAGCTGGAATTAGGTCCAGGCTGTAGGTATGTCATTGTCAACAGGCTCCAACCCAATGCCCAGAGGGAAAAGCAATGACTGAAGATTCATGAGTCGTGCCTCATGGCATGGAAAGATACAAGCGTTTGAATGGACACAATGCTAAATAACAGAAATTTGTGAAGTGGCATAATCACCAATACAATCTGCCCAAAAAAAAAGACTATTATGGTACCAGAAATCTATTATCAAATCTCTACAATTCAGATTTTAAGCCTTAAAGATACACCTATGTACAAAATGAGCCTATCTATAAATAACATTACAATAACAAATGTGAAATCACAAACCTCCTCATTTTTGGATGAGTCACATCTTTGTTGATCATGACACCCTTAAGCACTTTAGAGTCCTCAATCATGCCACCAGGTATCTAAGAAGCAGTAATCAAGTTATGTCACCTCACATCTGAACACATTCAATCAGCCAGAAATCCAGCTTAGTCACCTCACATCTTAACACATTCAATCAGCCAGAAATCAAGCTTAGTCACCTCACATCTTAACACATTCAATCAGCCAGAAAACAAACTTCGTTACCTCACATCTCAACACATTCAATCAAATAACCACTTCACACCAGAGGTTATCATGGTTTCAGTCTGCCATTAAGTCTGTACTTATTTTGTTTAAGTGGCATAGACCTTTGGAATTATATATAGGTAGGTAGGAGAGAGTAGGAGGGGGGGGGGGGGGGGGGGGGGGGGGAGAGAGAGAGAGAGAGAGAGAGAGAGAGAGAGAGAGAGAGAGAGAGAGAGAGAGAGAGAGAGAGAGAGAGAGAGAGAGAGAGAGAGACCTGACATTCTAAAAAGAAAATGTCTCACACCAGTAGATTATCACATTTGGTCACTTAAAGAAATTAACAAGTAGGGATTCAAATGTTCATACCTTTCACCCAGCTATTACTCATATAAGCGATATCAGAAGTGCTTGCTACACTTACAATTACTTGAGAAACAAAGTTTTATACTCATGCATAAGAAATTACCTTCATAACTTGAGCATAAGGCAACACAAAGTAGCATAAGGCAACACAAAGTAGCATAAGGCTCCACAAAGTTCTATCAGTTCTGAAGGAGAACTTACCTTCTCAATTTTAGCATAGCGCTTGATGTCTATTTCCTTCCTGTTATTTTCTTCAATTGCAACAGTTGCGGTTGCATCTAAAGCAATGTTGCAGGCCAGATCCATCCTGCAATATAAGTACAGATCAATAATTAAAATGTGCCACACTTTACTGTCATTTTCAAAACACTGGGTCATGTTTCTGTGTAATACATCCAACTGATATCAAAAAAGTTTCACATTCACTTACTTTTCAGGCAACCCAGTAATACTTGGTTTGCAAATGAAAATTATGTCTCTATGACAAAATAAAACAAAACCATAAACTACCAAATAATACAGAGCAGAATAGGAACAATCATGAACAAACATCGCTGCATTTCTGGCTTGACACTACAAGCTTGCTATGAAATTTAAATTATTTTTCCCGTGTATAGCACTGCCTACATTGAAAAATGATTTGAGGACTGGAAAATTATAAGTACACAGGGTTTGCATTAACGATTAATCAGTGTCTGTCACGTGGGGACTTGGTATGTTTTCTTTGCAGTACTGATTCATTTTAACAAATACCAACCCTACCGTCTTCTTATTTAATATCTATCTGTTCCCCTGTCAGTGTCTACACTGCTATCTAAATGTGCTTTATTCACGGAGCATCAAGTGTCAGTTATGCATTTAAGGAAATTTCTTGGATGGTGGCAAATATAAAGTAGATATTAAAGGAATACACCATGACCAGATGAACAAGAGCAGAGAAAGGAATACAAACAAACTACCCACCATTTGCTGATAAACTTTGTTCCTAAGCAAGACTTGACAATTTTCAGCATTTCCTCTTTATTGTTAATATCCACTGGAATTCTGAAAATATATTTTACAATTATAACATGCATGTCAGAGACAATTTAAAGAAACATGCTAAATTGCATTGAAAGGGGACACAATGATAACTGATCTATCTCTTGTAAAAACCTACTATCATATACTGTATACTAACACCCATTCTTACCTTCTTGTTGACAAACTACACATTTAAAGTTGCTAATACTAGTGTACTGAACTGATTTTTAGTGTGGGTTAGCTTTCTCTATTACCAGTGTACTCTCACCATCGGGCAAACCCACTACGACTTCAAAAGGTACTTGTAATTTATGTCCCCAAGTCAAGGGTGAGAAGTCAACATGTTAGTCCAACTGACAGGCATGGGTTGAAACCGCTACCTAGGCATGAGCACACTGAATGTTTAAGAACTAGCACTCTTACCCATTTGGCCAAGCAGACCATCTGAAGAGATAAAAGCTACTAAGTGCCAGGTCATGGCTACGAAGTGAGTTTTCAAGCATTTGTCATTTGAAGCAATGTAGCAGTTCATGCCTATGATTGGCAATGTCATGTCTGGTGTTATTGCAATGCAAAATGACGCTGTCACATCAATCCACATCGTTGTCATGGACACCTTCTTTGACTCTGTTATGAAAAGTTTCATCACCCATAATAATGAACTGTAAGAAGTCATCTCCTTTTCCTTGGTAATGAACAAACATACCAATGAGAAAGTACTATTAGAGTGCCTTTGTGATTTTCAACAAGCATTTCTGTACCCTATTTGGCCAAAAATACCAATAGGATTTTAAGATTCTGCAAAAGAGCACTAAAGTTTAATGCATCTACCATCACGAACCAGCCTTACAATGCAGAAACAATTGTAATCTGTTGTGATGTTCTAGGGTAGGCTGGTTGCTGGTTATATGTTATCTCTGTCATGCCACAATAAAAGTGCTTCCATCAAATTCAAATCCAGTTATATGGCATGATATCCATGGACCTCAAGTTAACAATTAATTTAATTTACTGTTGGGCTCTTAAGTTGCAGAAATCTAAACACACTGCGTTTCAATGTTTGATCATGTTCCTACAAGTCATTCCATTGTGAAATGCTTGAATGGCACCTTACAAACAAAAGTATGTGGATTGGAATTAGGCCAGAATTCCATCGCACAATGCCTGGGCATGGATTCAGAGAACGTGAATTGCCGATGCAGCATGTTCCCTCTCTCGGCCTAGCCTTGTTTACTCCAGAGGAAAGGATAACCAGTAAGTCTGGAACAAGGTAGGCTGCAGATGCTGGTGGCTCAGCGTCAGACCTCCAAGAGCAGGAGGTAGGTAGTGGCCAGGCCCTCACATCCGGAGGACTTGACTTAGAGACGTTCAGCCATTTCCCTCAGCTGAGTGCCTTATACCAAGTGTCTGAGCGTATACATCTGTCATCATAAGTGTCTGGACCTATAAAAGCGTCTGTTACAAACAAATCTCCCCACTTGATTGAATAAATAAATAAACGATAAAAGTAGTGGTATTTCAATTGCGCTTGCGCTCCCACCTATGCTACACTCTTCATGTGTCTTCACAAAGTTGGACTAGAGTCAAGCTCAACAGGGTCTTCTTTCCCCGCTGTGGTTTCACTAGATACAGTGTTATCTTAGGTGAAGAAAATTCAACAGTACTCAATGTTGTCTATTCTGGCAAAACATAACCAAAATATAACTATATACACCTCATTAGCTTATTTATGGAACTCCCTCACATATCATCATACTGAAACACAAAGTAAGACTTTTCTGAGTAGGAAAATGTAGAGAAGAGACATGGTCACCCCACTTTACAAAGAGTGACCTAGCATTTCACACCTCTATGCAACATTAGCCATGTGAATTATCTTTACCTACTTCCAATACCAGATGGCACGATATGGGAGATGAGTACAGTACTGGTGGGCCCAACTTCAACGTCAAGTTACACTGGTTTAATTCCTGTCTTCAACACACATAAATATAATTTTGTTTACATTGTGCCATGGCTGCTCTTTGATCTCCTACACCTGAAATATACCTAAGTATTTTTTATGTCCACATGGGACCTACAGATTATTTTTGCCCACACACCTAAGGACGGGCATCTGATCGGTAACTCTAAGTAGTGTGGTTGTTTGAACATTTGCATAGGGAAATAAAGTTCCTCCACAGAAATACCGAGTATATAGTCAACTTTAACTCTGCACTTTTCAATCTGGAGACCATACCTCTAATCTAAGTCAATGCTACCCCAGTCCAGTTAGTTTAATCAGCTTCACTTACGCTACTTGGTTTTTGAGATCAACAAGGATGTCCTCCAAGGCCTGTCTGTACGCAGCAATGATTATGGTTGGGTGCATCTGCTGCTGGATAAACTGTTCAGCAACAGACAAAACTTCTCCAGCTGTGAGGAAAAAAGATTAAAGACCTTAAAGACCATGCCAGGTTGTTCATAACTAGATTTGCTACATGCTAAGGGATAACACATTTAACAGGATCGTATATTATCATTGTTAAGTTAAAATGCTTTCTCTACTATGAGCTCAGTTAGAAAGGTTTCTTTTTACTTAATCTTGTGTTTCATTTGATTCCTTTCTTGAAACAAAACTATTTTAAGTTACATGTAAACTATCACATTCACTGGCCCTGAATTGCAATGATACTCTTAACTAGCCTGCTGGTTATAGAAACTTACCCAAAATGATAACAGACTTGGTACCATCTCCAGTTTCTTCATCTTGTGTTCTTGCTACCTCTATCATGGACTTGGCAGCTGGGTGACGGACATTTAGCTAGAAAGGAAATTAAACTCAATTATAAGAGGTTTACTTTTCATTCTATGATAAAACCAATGATTTCAATTAATTCTCCAATCATTAAAGTTACCAACACAACTTTGTAACTGTCAAACTGTCATTTACTGCCAATATAGTACCTTGCGGTGTATGGCAGAGGGGTCTTTGAGCCTGAGGAATTAAGGCCGCCTGGATAGTGCAGTTACCGCGAACTGTGCAGGTTAGGATTTTCTTTTTTCCCCCAACAGAAAAAAATCCCACACCTTACCGAGGGATCGAACCCGGGTCTCCCGAAGGAGAGTCCGGCGTTCTAGCCACTCGGCCAGCCGCTCCTCTGTACCAAACGGTTAAAAAAACTGTCCTAAAGCAGGAGTCTGCTGTGGGTATGTGAACTGTTAAAACCGTCACATTTTGTAGGCCTGAGTGCATGGAGGAACAGGTGGCCAGTCTTTCACCTTCCTTAGCGAATGTCTAGAGCTGATTCTCAACTCTCGCCCAACCGTGCTTATGCCATTGCCTGCATAGCATACTACCCCTTACAAAAACAGTGAAACGAAGGTAAATATAATAATGCAAAATATTAACTCTTTTGTCCTATTAAAAAGGGATTTGAATGCAACTGTGGTGGAGGGCAGTAAGTTACTAGACTTATAAAAGAGGATTACAAGTAACACGGGTGTAGTTTATTAACTAGAGGATTCCATTAGTATTCTGCAAACGTTCGCTCATCTAACTCCAATGTTAAATCAGTACTACTGTATGAGTGGGAAACATGGGGGAACACTCAAACAATTACTGGTAAACTACAAACATTCATTAATGGGTGCCTGCGCAGAATTGTTGGAGTAAAATAGTGTGACAGAAACACTCATGTAAAGCTCAAGAAGAACTAAACAAGTTCCAGTGAATCAAGAGGTGAGGAAACGATACTGCTACTGAGCTGAACACACTGTGAGAAAACCAGAGGATTGTATAACTAGACACTCCCTTGTCTTGGTACCCACAAGGCAAACACCAACAGTAGGAAACTTAAAAACACATCATCATCATCGTCAAGTGCCCTGCGTTCATGGCTCTCCACAGATCTCGGTCTTTGGTTTTCTGGATCAACTCTGCTGCTGATATTCCTCCACGTCACCGTATCAATCCACCCAGCATCATTTCTCTTGGTCTGCCTCTCTTCCCCTCGATCTTTACAGTTGTCACGATGTTCTCCAATGCCTCTTCTCATCACATGACCAAAGAAAGATGTTTGTAAAAACACATGGAAAAGAGAATTAAAGATTCAGACAAACAATGAGAGGACACGGAGCAAGCTGCTGAAGATGGTAAATTATAGGAAGGCTTGGTGTGAATTAGTTGAGAACTATGCCCGGAAGCGGGATAAAGTGCAAAAGAAAATGAAAGAAGAAACATTTCCTCTCTCAGTAGAGATAGTGCAGGAATGGTGATTGTACACTTTATACTGGTTGGCAAAAATTGTCCAAACCTATGACCATGTCTAATACTGCCAAGAGTGATGCCAAATCATATTGTGCCGATTCATTAATCTGTACCAGCCTGCAGCAACCTATCATTTACGACAAGTATTATTTGTTCTATGTACAGCCTCAGTATCCCCATACAGCTAGGTTCTTTGGGTGCAACTGCCATTTCATCACGGAAAATATGGGTCAAAACACCATAGACATGCGGGTCTGTTAATGGGAACTGTGCTTCTTTCGGAGCTGCAAACAGCAGTGATGGGGCTTTTCAATCCCCGGCAGTGAAATGATTATTTCCAGGAAGGTTAACCCGGTCGACAAATGCCTGCAGAAGTCGGATGAGTCGGCCTAACGGTGCAAGAACGCAGCTTTGCTGTAAACAGGCACAACGCAATCACGTCCGGGAAAGAAAAAAAAAAAACTCTGGATGAACGCAGAAGAAGAAGAAGAAGAAGAAATGTTTATTTTTTTTTCAAAAAGAATGGCTCTAGGGTTTTCCCAGTATAAAATGTGTATGATACACTTTCTGGAATTGTCTACAAGGAAAGGTGATAAGATAGGGCACTGGCCACCCACCTTTCCTCATAATGCTATGGCTGAGAACCTTCACACTTCAAGGGCATGTCTGCCATGAGCCTACATTTACCTTTTACTTTTTATACATCTAGTCAAAGCTAGAAACGATAGTATAGTGCTGAAGGTTGCTGTATAAACAGAACAGACCCAGTCTGATGACTTAAAAGCCACTACATACATGTTAAAGACGAACACTTTCTTAAAACTAATGAAATGATGCATCAAGCTGTGAATCAAGGCTGCAGTTTTAAGTATTGAAATCACCTGATGATTGTCAACTATTTGAAATGAATATCAGAAAATAAAAGTGCTTTCACTTAGGGACAGAGCTAATAGCACAAACATCAAGAATACAAGAGCATTCACAATAGCACAAACATCAAGAATACAAGAGCATTCACAACTGTGACAGTCAATGTAAAATATAACAAGAGCATTCACAACTGTGACAGTCAATGTAAAATACAACAAAAGTATTGTGCTTGCTTACTTCTCTGAGAATTGCATTCCCATCGTTTGTCATGACTATGCCTCCCATTGGGTCCATCAACATCTGTAAAATAGTGAACATTAAAGTGTTATCTGTAGTTACTAGAATCAAGCATTAAGTAAATGTGTAGCTGTGTACGCATACAGATGCATACGTGTGTGGTATTTTTTAACCTCAAATAAAACGACGAGAGGATCAACCAGGTTTTCCCCCACCTGGCTCGGTCTATCTTGCCGACTGCCAAGAACACTGCACAAAACACAGCTCTAGCTCTGGTGACCACCCACAGGTGCCGCCAGACTAATTATTGGCTGAACAACCTTCAGAGCGAGAGACAGACAGCTTATCGACATGGAGACCCCATCTAATTCTACATTGCAATTAAACTCCTACATAAAATGATCTATTTAAGTTCCTTTGAAATGCAAGTTATTATTTCACAACACATGTTTTATTACACTCCAAATCTCTCTCTCTCTTGTATAAACATATATATAGTTTGTGTGCAAGTAAAACACTGACCTTGAGCATTGACCTTGGACCCAGACATGTTCGTATTATGTCAGCTACAATCTGTGAATATTAAATTTCATAAATAAATTGAAAAACACTTAAAATCATGAATATTTTCTGTTACTAAATGTTAAATACACTTGCAAAGTCCTGGCTCCAGTATTGGAGATGTATACAAATTGATACCTAGTAATGTTAGCGAAAACCTATGCACAATTCATCAGAAACTATGAATTAGTGAAATGTCAACAAGCATTATTAAATTTATAATTCAATTTGATAGAGGGAAAAAGGAATAAATATTCTGAAGAAGTCAAGCTACCTACATAAATGTTATGAATTATTGACAGTTTGACAATACTGTTTTGTGCATCTGCTTTTGCAAGGCCTGGATGCTCCGACTGATTCTGTAATTTGCTCTCGTAAGCATCTTTCCCTCATCATAGGTAATGTAATATCTGTAGCAATCTGAAGTTATATTCCATCTTTTTTTAAAAAGCGGATGCATAAAAATTAAAATTATTCCTTTCTCCCTCTATCAAATTAAATTATAAGTTTAATAATACGTGTTGATGTTCATGCCGAAGTATGCTGTAATGAGATGGGATCCACTGTATTACTATCCTCTTGCATATCTAATACTTCATATAGTGTTGCACTGAAGTCTGCAAGTTCTGCACTATTTTTGCTAAATTTATTTAAAAACTCATTGTCCAGTATAATTTTTAGTACAATATTGTATATAGCCACACTAATGATGGATAAAAAGTGTTAACTCATCCTTGTCCCAATGAGTCATGAATAAAAAGCAAACATGAACATTAGTACATAATCTTCTGTCACTCAATGAAACACTGGCCCTCAACCAATTCACAACTATCCCTTTGTAGACATTCATGATTGGCTGGATTCTGAAGCTAAAGTTTTCTGCGGGATGAGTTAGCCAGTCTAGGGCCAAACCTCTCTGGTCACCTCTCATGACATACATGGTTAAGTTCACTCACTCACTTGCAGTCTTGAAAGACGATTGTTACGTTGTGCTACAAAAACAACGGTAAGGCCAGAGATGGAGTTATACCTCTCCACAAAAAGCACAAAGCCTGGACTGAAATGTAGAGACCAGGTGTTGCCCATGCAGCATGATCCATAACTCGGCCTGCCTCGTTTACTCCAGAGGAAAGGTAACACCAATACATCTGGAACAAGGCAAGCTGCACAAGATGCCAGCAGATCAGCAAAGCAATGCTCAAACTGTCCGCCTTCTGTGCTTCAATCCTAGAGCAGCTGCCTACTAAGGCTTTTGGCCTAGACTGACATGCCCTATTTCCTCACACTAGGATAAGGCTTTTACCCGCCACCCGAAGCCGTTGGCACAATGTGGGGTGTCAGGTTTGGTCAGCGACCCCAACATTCGACGTTAACAGAAAGCAGGTAGCACACCACATACTGTTATATAGTAACTCAAGACAAGACCTGACAGCAACATGGTACATTACTGTGTTACTATTCAATGCTTCCATTATGGACCTCTGTAACCCAAGCCAATTACTACATTACCATACATAACAGTGAGGTTCTGTAGTTGTATTAGTATAATAGAAAATGCAATCATAAACAATCCACTTCTTTGTAAGCAAATTATTATAGATTAGGTTATGTCTGCATTTAATTATATATTTACACATATTTTTTAAAGATGTTCATTCATTCAGTAGCATGTCCTTTGCAGAACCTCGCTCCCACAACAACCTTCCGGAAAACCTCTCGATCATAAGCTAGATGTCCTGCGTCCAATACATCCATCTGGAGATCATCCGCCACATCCTGCACCCATCTACTCTTTGGCCTTCCTCTTCCCCTCTTCCCAGGCATATACCCCTCCATTATTGTTCTCTCCAAACTTTCCTGATGTTCCAAGTGACCAAAATATTTCAAGTTCTTTTGTTTATCGTCCTTAATACCCAAGGCTCTTAAAGCTCTTGAAGTATGGATGAATTTGTTCTTTTCTTTATCCAAGATATTCTTAGAACTCGTCTATAACAATCAATCCATCAGGTGCCATCTCCACAATGAAGGTTGGCTGCAATGGATCTCCAACACTGTCTCTCGCCCCGACTGTACATTCTGTCAGGCTAATGTTCATCCATCTCTTGATGTTATCTTCCCACTTGTATTGTTTTCTACCTCTTGCTCGCTTGCCCTCCTGTATTGTTTTTATAAAAGTATCATGCCTTTTAACGTGGCCGAAATATTTCACAACCCTCCTCACTTCGACTATAACATTTATATTCAAAGGCATTTATGCGCTGTTCAGCTTGTTTAATTAGTGTCCAGGTCTCACAGGCGTGTGTTGCAATGAGAAAGACTCATGCTCTTAAAAATCAAATTTTTTTAGTTCTATCTATCACACTCCACAATGTATTCAATTGTTTTTGCCTTTGAAGAGCAATAGATATTTGTCTTTTAATTTCTTTCATTGTGTCACCATTGTTGGTAATCAATGATCCAAGATATTCAAAATTTTCCACCGCCTCCAATTTTTCCTCATTAACATATATTTCTTTCCCCATTGTAGTTTTATCTGTATGCATTAACTTTGTTTTTATCAGACTTAGCAGCCAACAGATAGTTGCTGGTTATGGTTTCAAGTCAGCGATGGTGGGCAGAGGATCTCTCAATAGAGACAATGGCTACGGCATCTGATCAGTATGGTCACTACCAGGAAGGAAGAATGGTAGACTTCCTTCCTTATTGATTCACGGGCAGAGGAGGAGGCTCATTAACATTGGCTGGTATCTCCTCTAAGTGAGGAAGCTCTAAATCTCAAACCTCCGCTGCTTTGCGGGTATACCCAGATGGGAAAGGCTTCAGGAGTAAACCCTGGGGACAAATCCAGAGATGGAGTCCCTAAGGCAGTTCCATGTTGTAAGCAACATAGTTCTGGCAATTCCTGCAATGGCACCGATGCCAAGTTACATTGGCTACTGCCTATCCCATGGTCAACATTGGTGACGTGGAGAGGGGGAACTTGCTACTGGGCAACAGCTGGTTCTTCACATTTCATTGCCCAGGCTTGTGCCCTGGCGAGGCCACTGAGGATAGGAGGCACAGGCATAAAATGCAGTCACTTACTGCGGGACCAGCCTCATCGTACAGATGCAGAAACTGTGGCAGCAGAGATTGTCACTCTCGCATTGGACTATACAGTCACTAGCGATGCTGTCATGTGCCTCCCCAGCAGCACAATTCTTATGTCCTACAGGACTGAAAGAGGCTGTTAAGATGTAAGTTGTGATTTTCACTATTCAACTGGGTTGATGTTGTTAGGTTTTCTATACCATTCTGTGTTGTGGATAGCAATACCGTATCATCATCATATCGAATCATGACCACCGATATTTAGGGCATCATATTGCTTTCTGTTTATATCAACTCTGACATTTCTCATATTTTCGGCATACAGGTTAAACAAATAGGTGGACAGCACACAGCCCTGACGGACTCCTTGCTTGATATCAAACCAATCTGATGTCTCGCCATCTATTCTAACCGCTGCTTGTTGGTCTAGATAGAGCACTTTTATAAGTTGTATTACATGTGATGGAAAGTCCATATTCCTTATGATTTCCCAAAGTTTCTTATGTTGTACACAGTCAAATGTCTTTGAATAATCCACAAAACATGAAAATAGGTTTACATTAACCCTTTTACTCCTGCAAGGCCGAAAAATAGGCCGTGACGTCACCACACGGTCGTAATGACAAAGACGATTTGGCCGATTTCCTTCGGCCCCATTGTAAGAACTGCTTTGATTGGTTTGCTTTTAATAGTACAGGCCAATCAAATGCTGCCTTGTAACCGTCAGCCATTTTACTTTGCAAAATGGCAGCTTACAGCACGCGTTTATATCAGACGGATTTAAATATGTGAGTTTTAATGCAGATACCCAGTTTTTCGTGGATTTGTGATTTCTAAAATGGCCAGCTTTGAACCCGAAGAAGTGCTAGCTTTGGCGAGCTCTGATAGTAGCGATTTTGACAGTTCAGGGCTGTCAAATAATGATTGTAGTGATACGGAAAGTGCCGATGAGGATTCAGACCTCGTGTTCCCGTGGTTTAGGTGTATTGGGACTAAAGACGATCATGTTGATCCATATCCATTCATGGAGATGTCCGGACCACCTATTTGGACTATCTATAGGCCCCACCTATTATGTATTTGGAGTTGTTTCTCACACTCAATCTTATTAAATTGTTTATGCAAGAAACAAACAGATATGCCAGGAAGTTTCTGGATAGTGGAGTCCTCAATATTAGAAGTTCTGTGGCTCACAGTTGGGTTGAGGTTACTGCGAATGAAATGAGGGCCTTCATAGCCATAATTATAATTCTCAACATGGGTTTGGTTCAATGTGCAATAAATGTCAAAAGGGACTTCATGGTTGTTGCTTTTCTAAACATAAGTGTTCAAAATTATTCTACAGTTGTGTAGGCATTCAGTGAGGAAATATTAGGTGAGTACCATTTTTTTTAAATGTATTTTATTACAAAATATTATGCTGTTATTAAATATTTTATTTTTCACAAAATGCAAATGAGGTCACCAAATTTGCATAAACATGAACAAAATAACTTCAGTCATACACAGAAATAAACTTTAGTTTATCCTCTTTAAGAATATATATACTTGTATATATCTATATAGGGTTCTAATTTTTTTTTTTGAATTTATAAAATTGTCACTTCAGTCATTTCTGTACTCCAAAAAAAATAGCTCCGTCTTCTTCAGAGGGAAACCTAAATTTCGCCCAATGTTGTTCCGTCCTAAAAGGGTTAAATTCTCTGCACTTCTCTATTATTAAACGCATGTCCCCTGCCGTAGCAGTCAACCCCAGCATTTGTTGGTTGTTCGTGCTCTTCCACACACATTCTTTAGTACTTACTAAACTTACTAATAAGGGAGGCACTATTCGCAACGGAATTGCGAATAGAAAAAAATTATATTCACAATCGAATTGCGGGAAGTAACAAACATGTCACAGCGTCTGCTCACTAGTCAATTTTAGTTTGGGCCATTAAGACGTCTAAGAAGGTGGTTAATTTAAATAGGAATGTTCACTGTTGCGAGTTTAATTCTGCCGAATTCTCTGTATTTTTTAATGAATCACTCTTCTTCTTACTTCTGTCCGTTCTTTTGGCATCCTGTTTTATTTTTACATTTTATGTTAGTCCTGTTTAAATATCAAGAATAATTTTTCAGAACAGGTATCCCCAATACACATAATGATCCCTACAAATAATTCTGTCCCCAGGCGAGTTCAAGAATTGTTAACTTTCGTTTCTGTACACTTACTGTTACAATACCAGGCATCCATGTTTGTTTACGTTACCGTCCTACTATTTATGTCCTGATAATATCGTAGCAGTGATGATTCTCTTAATTTGATACTTTCTATGGCCTCCATTGCATCCTCTCTGAGTGACTCTGTTCTGGTCCAAGCTGACAGTACTGACAGTCAGCAATATGCTTCGCCTCAGAGAGACATGATTAGGCAATTCAAACACCAGGCTTTCGATTGACTGGCCTCATTAATTTGTTACGCATATAAAGTGCAGGAAAACTCGGTATATCTGAAGCAGGTGGAAAAGAGAGAGGAGAGAGATAGATAACGAAGATAGTGAGAGACAGAGATATGAGAAAGATGTGTTGAAAGACATTAAAGAGTGGTAAAGACAAGAAAGGGAGAGGTGGGAGATCGAGACTTAGAGCGAGAGAGAGAGAGAGAGAGAGAGAGAGAGAGAGAGAGAGAGAGAGAGAGAGAGAGAGAGAGAGAGAGAGAGAGAGAGAGAGAGAGAGAGAGAGAGAGAGAGAGAGAGAGAGAGAGAGAGAGAGAGAGAGAGAAGAAGAACTCGCGTTCGGGTGGCTAAGCTCCTTTCCCAAGACAACAAACGTTGAGGACAGATAAGAACAGAAAGACAAGTGTGCAGGTTCTTGTGCAGCAAGATAAACAACACCTAATACACAAAATCCGTAGAAAACATGCCTAAAGCGAAATCATCAGACTAGCATTGGTGTCACCTAATTCCTGAAAATGAAAAAACAAAATGTTGCCTCCCCGGCAGGGAATCAATCCTCAAGCTCCTGTGCACCAGGCGGAGACACTAACCATTACGCTACTGAGTACACGTTAACAGATCAACAAAATATTGTAATATGGACACACGCACAGGAATAATCACGTGACCTACTTCGATTGCGAATATAATTTTTCTCTATTCGCAATTCCATTGCGAATATAATTTTTTTCTATTCGCAATGGACACTCCGTACTAATAATTCCCCATGCCTTTGAACTTATTGCAGAACATTATGTTTTTCAAGTTTATCGTGGAAAAGAAAACTGCCAGTGATTATCAATCATTGTGATGTGATATGAGACTGCTTGTCACCTTCTGCTTTGAACCTCAACATCCATCATAACGAAGGGCGACATAACATGGTTGATCATGAATGAGAAACTGCCCATTCCAGATATATTCAGGAGAATAAAGAACACTGTAAAGACAGCAGAACCTGAGAAGCAAATAAATACTAAATAGACATGACAATACTAATAAACGAATTAGAAAGAGCTCTTCAGAAGTTTTTTTTTTTTTAAATATTTAATTCAGAAAAATATCTTATATAACTTATTGTAGACATCTTAGTGAGACACTGTTTTAATTTATTTTGCCAGCTCTGTTAAGGAGATATTTATTATTTTATTTTCCTAATTTGTGTGTGTGTGGGGAAAATGTGAGAAATTTCAACGGTCATTATATTTATATTATATTCAGTATTATTTTCCAATCAAATAACTCAGGCCATATTTATGGTTTAGCAATAAAAGCGTGTTATCAGCATCATAATCATGTATGCTCTTCGCGTTTCAATCGTATAAAAGATAGAAGTGACATTCAGACGAGGCCATAATGACAGGTCAAGAACCTTCTGGAACTGCCATGGGGCCATGTTTCACATACCTTCCCTGCTTCAATATTTCCCAGCTGGACTTTCCTCCCCGACTCCCTCTTTGTGTTTTGATCTGGAAAAACACAAAACATAAAAGGTTAACTCTGCACCTTCTTGTAGATTACTGGCTTCTACGGCAAACGTTTTCTTGAAAAATTGTACTTACTCAAAATGATAATTGGTACTCCGCTCGCCATGCTTGCTCTTGCCGGTAAACTCAGTCCAGTGTTTAACCACGTTGCCGTGTAAATTTACAATATTCAGACTAATATTTTATTTCAGACTAAATAACTTAAAGATAAATAGCTACCTTATTTATATTTATATAAATGTATTTTCCTGTGTCTGTGGTGCCTTTGACTTGAAAATTAAGAATATATAAATGCGATCTGCGTAAATTTTTCACTGTCTTTTCTGGCATATCTGTTATACAAGTACATACATATCTTTGACGACAGCAAGGGACTGTTAAAAATTAATAAGTATTAGACTATTTCTCTTGGTGGAAATTGCATTATATTGATTGTATTTAATATTTTATATATAAGTATTCTTCAGCCACTAGTTTGAGCTGTAGAATTCACATTGCTTATTACGAGAAGGTTGGGAAGGAAGGCCAGCCAAGTAGTACGGGAACGAAAGATCTCAAAGAAGCAGTAAATTATGTTCATGACTCATTCATTTTCCTCTTTCACGGCCGTCCTCCTTTTCGATCACAATGGTCAATGATTTTTTTTTTTTTTTAAGTATGACCCGAAGCAGGAACTTACAATGGTCCTGTGATGTGGCTGAGCCATTACATTTTGTAGACCTGTGTGCACAGAGGGATAGTGAGGGAAAAGAAGGGGGGGGGGGGAGTCTACCTTACTTCTTCTTATAGTCCAGGCTGTATGGCGTTGATGATCATGTCAGTCCACAGCCTTCTGTCTGTTGTGCTGCCAGTAATTTTTCATACCGATATTCCTGCATGCTATAATGTAAAAAAACGTACAGCATCTTCTCTCTCTCTCTCTCTCTCTCTCTCTCTCTCTCTCTCTCTCTCTCTCTCTCTCTCTCTCTCTCTCTCTCTCTCTCCCCCCCTCTCTTGGCCTCCCCCTGTTATCTCTCCTCCTTGCAACTTTCTGTTTGTTACGACATTCTCAAGCTTACTAATTTTCATGGCGTGCCAAAAGAATGTACATTGTTTTCTTCTGTTGAGAGTAACCACATTGTTTTCTTCTGTTGAGAGTAACAAGTTGTCATTGTGGGTTAACTTCTTTCAAAGATTTTTTTTTCATATTTGATTTGTTTTTTAAATGTTCGCTCGTTTTTTTTTTTACTCAAGCGTAGTCCATACACGTGCTATTACTTTTAGCGCACAGGACTGATTTTTGCATGTGGATTAGCTTTCCCTAATACCAGTGTCCCTCGCCATCAAGCGAACCCAGTCCGACTTCAAGGGTACTTGTAATTTACGTCCCCATGTCAAGGACGAGAAGTCAACATTTTAATCCAGCTGACCGGTGTAGGGGTTGAGTCCACAAATTCGGCATCAGCACACCGGATGTTTAAGAACGAGCGTTCTTATCCATTAAGCCACAGTGCCCTCCTTCCTTAAAGATATCTTCATTGCACTTTTATATCCGTCCTTGTTCTCAGCATTCTTTTATAAAACCACATCTCCCCAGCTTCTGCATAATACATCACTAGTCTGATGATTCTACATGATTGGCTTCTGTACTTCAGGACTGACTCGATGTAGCGCTTGTTCCCCCCCCCCCCCCCCCCAAATCTCTATTGACAAAGATATATTGCAGAGAATATTCTTCATTTTGTGAAATGCTACCTTTGCTTGGGCAGTTGTACATTGACTTCTTGAATATACCTTCGTTTTGCCAGCCACAAGGAATCTAGACGTTTCTAAAGAGGCTAAGACACAAAGGCAATTTATTACACGCATTATAAAGAGACAGTCATCATATTTGGCCACATTATGAGAAGATAGAAGCTAGAATATATTGTGACGATAGGAATGATTTGAGAAAAGAGAAATAGGGAAATACAGAGAACAATGAATGTTAACAGCCTCGTGTGATGGCACGGAAGGGTGTCAGCACACAAAATGATACATACCTACAAGGTCCTAGAGATTGCAAGATGTGGAGAAGCATGATCGTCGTCGCCTGTCGCTAAGGCATTTCATGATGAAAAGTGTCCACGTCCTGATATAACTTAGTCAACTAAGTAAAGTTCCCGTATCAAGATAAATCAACCACCTTGTTTTACTTAACAGTTCATGAAGAGTAAAATAATTGTCTTATTCATCACAATGCAGACACGGAATCATTAACTCTTGTTTACCACTAACAATGTCAACTCTTACTGTACATGTAACCCCACGACAGCTAATCCTGTAGGATGTTAAATGATATTACTTCACATATACTATTGCTGTACTATGTGGTGAAACGACTACAAGTGTTTGTCCGGGTGTACATTGAAAATACACATTTTTAGTCCCCATAGCATATATGGTTTGATTCAGCGTACAAGTAGACATATAACGTAAATATGCTCTGTGTAAAGAAGCTTGAATGTTCCAGTAACTACAAGGGCTATGCCGATGATAAGCGCAGCTACTGGTAGGGTCTCCCGTGTCGGACAGATCTAGTGTGTTTTTTTTTTGGTTGCCTCAATATAAAATTCAATATCTCAGTAACGGGCTGAGATAAAATGATGAGATTTAGTATATAACGTTATCATTATGTCCACCCAACAAAACAATTTTTGTTCTGGAGATTTTACAGCAGATTTTAAAGTTAGCTTATATACGGTATATTAATTATGACTTAAAGATTACGACCATGATTTTAACAGTTTTACAGCTTCCCCAAGATTCGACCCAAATTATTCAAAATTTTCACGTGACTTTCGTTTTCAAACAAACAGCGCGAAGATTCAGAGGCGTCTCCAAATGTGGGTTCTTTCATGAAACGTGATTATATAAATAAACTAGCTGACAAGGCCCGGTTTCTGGTGGAAATCAATCAATCAATCAATCAATCTATCTATCTATCTGTCTGTCTGTCTGTCTGTCTGTCTGTCTGTCTGTCTGTCTGTCTGTCTGTCTGTCTGTCTGTCTGTCTGTCTGTCTGTCTGTCTGTCTGTCTGTCTGTCTGAATGTCTGTCTGTCTGAATGTCTGCCGGTCGGCTGACCCATCCACCTACCCACCGACCCACCGACCTACCGATATCTATCTATCTATCTATCTATCTATCTATCTATCTATCTATTCTATCTATCTATCTATCTATCTATCTATCTGCCTGCCTGCCAGCCCGACCACCCACCCACCGACAGACCGACCGACCTACCGATATCTATCTATCTATCTATCTATCTATCTATCTATCTATCTATCTATCTATCTATCTATCTATCTATCTATCTATCTATCTATCTATCTATCTATCTGTCTGTCTGTCTGTCTGTCTGCCTGTCTGCCTGCCGGCCCACCCACCCACCCACCGACCGATCGACCGACGTACCGATATCTATCTATCTATCTATCTATCTATCTATCTATCTATCTATCTATCTATCTATCTATCTATCTATCTAATCTATCTAATCTATATGTCTGTCTGTCTGCCTGCCTGCCGGCGCACCCACCCACATACCGACCGACCGACCGACCGACAGATATCTATCTATCTATCTATCTATCTATCTATCTATCTATCTATCTATCTATCTATCTATCTATCTATCTATCTATCTAATATATCTATCTATCTATCTGTCTGTCTGCCTGTCTGCCTGCCTGCCTGCCGGCCCACCCACCCACCGACCAACCGACCGACGTACCGATATCTATCTATCTATCTCTATCTATCTATCTATCTATCTATCTATCTATCTATCTATCTATCTATCTATCTATCTAATCTATCTAATCTATCTAATCTATCTGTCTGTCTGCCTGCCTGCCTGCCGGCCCACCCACCCACATACCGACCGACCGACCGACAGATATCTATCTATCTATCTATCTATCTATCTGTCTATCTGTCTATCTATCTATCTATCTATCTATCTATCTATCTATCTATCTATCTATCTATCTATCTATCTATCTATCTAATCTATCTAATCTATATGTCTGTCTGTCTGCCTGCCTGCCGGCGCACCCACCCACATACCGACCGACCGACCGACCGACAGATATCTATCTATCTATCTATCTATCTATCTATCTATCTATCTATCTATCTATCTATCTATCTATCTATCTATCTATCTATCTATCTAATATATCTATCTATCTATCTGTCTGTCTGTCTGTCTGTTTGTCTGTCTGTCTGCCTGCCTGCCGGCCCACCCACCCACCGACCAACCGACCGACGTACCGATATCTATCTATCTATCTATCTATATATCTATCTATCTATCAATCAATCTATCTATATATCTATCTGTCTGTCTGTCTGTCTGTCTGTATGTCTGTCTGTATGTCTGTCTGTCTCTCTGCCTGCCTGCCGGCCCACCCACCCACATACCGACCGACCGACCGACAGATATCTATCTATCTATCTATCCATCTATCTATCTATCTATCTATCTATCTATCTATCTATCTATTTATATATCTATCTAATCTATCTGTCTGTCTGTCTACCTGACTGCCTGCCTGCCGGCCCACCCACCCACCAACCGACCGACCGACCTACCGATATCTATCTATCTATCTATCTATCTATCTATCTATCTATCTATCTATCTATCTATCTATCTAATCTAATCTAATCTATCTGTCTGTCCTATCTATCTAATCTATCTGTCTGTCCTATCTATCTAATCTATCTGTCTGTCTGTCTGCCTGCCTGCCGGTCCACCCACCCATTAACTGACCGACCTACCGATATCTATCTATCTATCTATCTATATATCTATCTATCTATCTATCTATCTATCTATCTATCTATCTATCTATTTATCTATCTATCTGCCTGCCTGCCGGCCCGACCACCCACCCACCGACAGACCGACCGACCTACCGATATCAATCTATCTAATCTATCTGTCTGTCCTATCTATCTAATCTATCTGTCTGTCTGTCTGCCTGCCTGCCCACCCACCCACTAACCGACCGACCTACCGATATCGATCTATCTATCTATCTATCTATCTATCTATCTATCTATCTATCTATCTATCTATCTATCTATCTATCTATCTATCTATCTATCTATCTATCTATCTATCTATCCATCTATCTATCTATCTATCTATCTATCTATCTAATCTATCTGTCTGTCTGCCTGCCTGCCTGCCTGCCGACCCACCCACCCACCCACCGACCGACCGACCCACCGACCGACCGATCCACCCACTCAGCCAGCCAGCCAGCCAGCCATCCATCCACCCACCTATCTTTCTGCCTACCTACCTACCTTTCTGTCTGTCTGTCCGGGCCGCATCATTCAATTTATTCGGAGACTGCCGAGGGTCGTCGCTGGAGCTACGGAGTTCGTGCTTTGTGCGACGCTTTCCGCGCTGCGGAAAGAAACTGAGCCATATGGGATAAAAACCCTGTGCAATGCAGCCGATTCTGTCGACTGTAAGCTACTTCTTTGATTGCACCCACTCCCATACGAATCCAGATACGCCTTTGTTTGTCATCTGAATTTGCAGGTCCTCATTACCGTAAACATAACATTTTTAACAAGAAATCACTAGTTGTTAAGCAAAACATCAAAGGAATGATGCCGCTTTTAATGATTTAAGTTGTTTTGGGACCTATCAAAGACATATTCCTTGGGTGGGGGTAAATATAAGACGGCTGGAAAAATTTCATAACGATGCAACAGATAGTTTTCAAAATAATTGATCTTGAATGACGGCATAAATTTCCGGACAGACTATAGGAACCAGACGACGTGATACAAAACCTGCTGCCTTGTGGGTAGGCTGAGACAGTCAAAAACTAGGGAAAGCAAACCGACAAAAGATGCTGTTCGAAGGCGGATGTACTGAGCCACAGGCTCGATGGAACATGGCAACTCAACTTACTTGCTCATGAATGGAAATATTTACTCTTGTTCCTCTTCTTCATTCGTCCTATGTTTCTCTCTCTCTCTCTCTCTCTCTCTCTCTCTCTCTCTCTCTCTCTCTCTCTCTCTCTCTCACACACACACACACACACACACACACACTCACACATACACATCATGTGCCATGCCGGAAAGCGTGGGCGGTCATGACTCGCCATTTCACTCGATCACCAGAGTCGTTTATCAGCTCAGTGTTCCTGTCTCGACCATGCCATGTGGCCAAGCCATCCAGGTATTTACTTCTCGGTCTTGCCCTTGGTCTGTTCCCTTCGATTTTGCCAGTTGTCACCAAGTTCTCCAAATCATTTCTTCTCATAACATGATCAACAAATTTTGACTGTCAACGTCTAATTTCTCTAATCAATTTACCATTTTCATTTGTCTCCTGTAGTACTTGGTCACTGGTTTTTCTATCTGTCTGTGGTATTCTTTGTATATATATATTTTACGGCGAGGAACCACCAGTCTGCACACCATTAAGCCAGACATGGGACAACGGATACTCACGCAAACCTCAGGTCCTGTATGACATCACACTGATGTTGGACAACAGGATGCCTTCATCCGACATACAGGACTTCGCGTTGGAGCTCTAGCCAACGAACACAAGCAAGCAAATACAGAGCTGACACATGGTACTCTGGTACTGGACTTGATTCACCCCAGGATCGTCATATTCTCCATAGAGCTGCTTATCACTTCCATATACTGAACCTCTCATTACTGACTGGTTGCTCCTTTAGAGACCGGAAAGACGCAGTCCGTATTTTTGAGACTTTGATGATCTCCACACAATGATCAGTCCCATCTCTCAACAACGGCTATTGAGCATTTCTTGTGGCCAGGACTCCCATATGGTTCTATAAGTTCTTCTTATAAATCTGTTGGTCTCATCTTAGGTTATTTCAATGTCAGACTGAGGCAGTCTTCCATCTTCCTTTGCCAGTATGCCAGCCTCTTCATTTTCAGATGTTGAAATGTGAGGGGTTCTATTGTATTACAACCGTTTTGCATTTCTGACGTAGTTCATGGAGTGTTGTTTTTAGGTCTGTTAGTTCTGTGTTTGCTTTTCGGTAATGAGACAATTAACTTCGCATCTGTGACGATACCTATGTTTCTAATTTTCTTCTTCTTCTGTGTTCATCCGGAATATTTTTGGGGCGTAATTACGTTGTGCCTGTTTACAATTTTTTTTTTTTTTTTTTTACATTATTACATTCAATATTTGCACCTTTCGGCAGACACATCCGACTTCTCCGGGCATTTGTTGACATGGTTAACCACCCCGGGTGTTTCTCATTTTTATTTGTCAACATAATTTCTGATATAGTTTTCAAGGCCTCTATCTTCTCCTTTTGCCCCTGGCTGAGCTTTCTTTATAATACTTTATATGCTCTAATTTTTTAGATTCATGAAAGTACCTCCATCTCCTCCTTCCATGTATTTTGATAATTTAATTTTATCGTATAAGAGTTGAATCGCTGAGTCTCCCCTCTGCCGTGCGTCCACCTTGACGAGGTAGAGGGGCTTGAGCGTTCCAATGACCCCAAGAGCTATGCCGACGGTAGCACAGCTACTGGTAGGGTCACCCATGTCGGACAGGTCAAGGGAGAGGGACCAGACGAAGTGACGCACAAACCTGCTGCCTTGTAGGTAGACTGGGGACAGTCAAAGACTAGGGAAAGCATCCCGAAAAATGCTTGTCGAAATCGGATGTACTGAGCCACAGGCTTGACAAAGAAGTGCAACGTAACTTTATCATTTCATGATGCCACAGATGAAAATTAATCGTTATGGTGCTAATCCCGTGAAGTCCCATCAGGCGGTGATAGTGCCGGGCCCCCTGCCTCGAGGGGGTCCACCCATGACTACTGGTGGTCACCTTCCCCTGTGCTGTGGAGTCAAGGCACAGAGGAGTAGGTTAAGAGCTATTGACCAAACACCCCGGACTCTCAACATACTACAATGGAATGCCGAAGGAGTTTATAACAAGAAAGCCTCCCTAACACAGCGTCTTCATAAAGATAGAATAGATGTGGCATGCATTCAAGAGACACACTTCAACGCCAATCGCACATTTTCAGTCGAGGGATATCAGGCCACACGTTTTGACCGCGAAGGACACAAAGGAGGAGTTGTAATACTTACACGAAATACAATACCTTGCAGCGAAGTATCTGTGATCTCTGACAACCAAACGGAAATTATAGGTGTTGATATAATGATAAAGGACATGAAAATAAGAATTTACAATCTGTATAGCCCGGCAGATAAGGATCTTACACTCTCAAACATGGAAATAACTGACACAAATTGCATTGTTGTCGGAGACTTTAATAGCCGCTCAGAAAGATGGGGATACCCAGATACTGACAAAAGAGGAGATGAAGTGGAGGACTGGGAAATAGACTCAAATCTCCATCTACTCAACAAAGCGGATGACACACCGAGCTTCTACTCCAGAAGATGGATTACCACTTCTACTCCAGACTTAGCTTTCTGCACAGGAGACATCCTCCACAAAATCGATCGCCATGTGCTTGACCAATTAGCAGGTAGTGACCACAGACCAATCAAGCTTGTAATAAATATGGAGTATGTTCCACAGGAGCAAAAGCCTTTGCCTCGCTGGAATTACAAACGAGCAGATTGGGACAGATTTTCCATACTAACAGACAAATATTGTGAAAACATAAATACACGATATGGCAACATGAAGCAAATGGTGGAAAGTCTAAACAGAGCAATAATACAGGCGGCCACTGAGTCTATTCCAAGAGGAGCGAGGAAAAATTACAAACCATACTGGACTGAGGAACTACAAATTTTGGAGGACAAAGTTGAAGATGCTAGGAAGACCGCAGAGAGAGAACAAACAACTGAAGCGAACATCTCTCTCAAAGCCATCTCAGCAAAATATAAAAGAACAGTAAATCAAACAACAAGAGATTGTTGGAGGAAAAAAACAGAAAACCTGAATTTTGACAGGGATGGAAACAAACTATGGAAACTAGTGAAAGCCATGAACAATGAAGGACCTAGAAACAAACAAATAACAATTAAACAAGGAAATGCCTTGCTTACAGGAAAAAAGGCTGCAAATGCACTAATGGAACACTATGCCAGTGCAAACCACATTGATATTACAGCCGAACAGAAGAAAGCAATCAAAGATAAACAGATACATCATAGATATAAAGAGACAGCAGCAGAATATATGATGGCAAATCTAACAATGGAAGAAATGGAACAGGCAATGAATACCCTAAAAAAGAAGACATCACCAGGAAAGGATGGAATCACAAATGAAATGCTAATAGGACTAGGCACTAAGGCAAAAAAGAAACTACTAGCAGTCCTAAATTACAGCTGGAAGAGGGGAATAGTCCCACAGGCATGGAAGGAAGCTATACTAATACCAGTCCCAAAGAAAGGAAAAGACCTGGAAGAACCAAATGGCTATCGACCTATCAGTCTTCTTAGCTGTGTAGGAAAATTAATGGAACGCATTATCAATGGCAGGCTAACATGGCATCTGGAAGAAAACCAACTCTTAACACCTCACCAAGCAGGATTCAGAAAGTACAGATCCACTGAAGACCAAATAACCTATATAGCTCAGGAAATAGAGGATGCCTTCCAAGAGAAAAAGCACACACTAGCGGTCTGGATAGATTTAGAAAAAGCATTTGATAAAGTATGGAAGGAAGGACTGAAAGTAAAACTGCAAATAATGCATGTTTGTGGGAAAATGTTAAAATGGATCAGCCACTACCTTGAGAACAGAACTGCCAGGACAAAAGTACAAGGACAAACCAGCAAAATGATGCTGTTGGAGCAAGGTGTCCCCCAAGGAGGAGTTCTTTCACCAACATTATTCCTAGCATATATAAACGACATCACGGAAAATTTTCCAGCCAGAGTACACACATCATCCTTTGCAGATGACCTAGCCATATGGACATCTGAAGAATATATTAGTACAGCTAACAGCAGAATACAGCAAGCCCTATTAGTGCTAGAGGACTGGTCAAAATCATGGCTAGTGAAGATAAGTGAGGAGAAAACAACATGCACAGTATTCTCCCTCTCAACTAAAACTCAGCAACCTAAGCTGGTATTGAATGGAAAAATATTGCGCCATGAAGAAAATCCAAACTATCTAGGAGTCACCTTTGATCGTCGCCTGACATGGAAGACACAGGTTGAGAAAAATCGAACAAGAGCAAGGCAGAGAATGGCAATCATGAAAAAGCTTGCTGGTACAATGTGAGGAGCAGATGAGAAAGTTCTCAAGAAGTTATATACTGGACGGGTGAGGCCAGTACTGGAATATGGCATTGCAGCTTGGGCAACAGCAGCTAAGTCAAACTTTAACAAAATAAGCAGAGTCCAAAATCAAGGAATGCGAATCATAACTGGAAGCCTGAAGACAACGCCTATTAATGAACTAGAAAAGATCACTTGTTTACAACCAATGCAGGATAGAAGAGATAGCAGAGCCCAGCAACAAGCTGAAAAATTTAGAAGATTGACAGACCACCCTATGTATAAAAGGTTTAGTGGTTTTGGAAAGGGAAGACTGAAGCGTAGCAACTTTGTAGAAACTGCAAAACGAAAGATTAGGGCAGATCCCATACTTAACATATCAACAGTCAAACCCATTTACAATGCAGACAAGTTCCCAGCTTGGAGACGGCAGCTACTGCCTGAGATGATAGAAAACATTCCTGGTATTGAGAAAAAGAACACTCAGCATGAAACCGAAAGAAGAGAAATAACCCTAAACTACATAAAAGAACATTACCCAAGCAGCAATTGGACCCATGCATATACAGATGGATCAGCCAAAAATTCAGTAGAGAATGGAGGAGGAGGAATTCTCCTAAATTTAAAAAATGGAGTGAAAAAAACACATTCAGTGGCAACTGGAAAGTTTTCAAGTAACTTCAAAGCGGAGGTAGAGGTTCTGAAAACTGCAGCAGAAATGCTCTTGATGGAGGAAAATAAAGAGACGCAAATAGCTATCTTTACAGATGCAAAGTCAGCT
This sequence comes from Cepaea hortensis, assembly GCA_963921405.1. NCBI lineage: Eukaryota > Metazoa > Mollusca > Gastropoda > Stylommatophora > Helicidae > Cepaea > Cepaea hortensis. The sequence goes on along the minus strand of OY992877.1, from coordinate 26,882,232 downwards.
GTCTCAATACTGAAGAGCAATTACAGCACAGAAATAGCTGACCTAAGAGCAGCACTCCATGGTCTATGCCAGAAATCCAAAAAAGTTGTAATACAGTGGATACCATCACATTGCAGTATACCTGGAAATGAAGAGGCTGACAGACTGGCAAAAGAGGGCGGACGACTACCACAGCCTGACATAGACATAACCTATAACGAGGCAAAGAGGTTGATAAAAAGCACTTATAGAACCAAATGGGAATCAGAGCATCCAGGTCACCAGAAGGATGATGCATATTACAAACACGACCAAAGAGAACAAGTAGCAATCTTCAGACTCCGCACAGGACATAACAGGCTGAAATACCACTTGTTCAATAAACTAAAGATAGGAGATACCGATGAATGCAATTGTGGAACTGGTAAAATGACAGCTAAACATTTGCTGCAGGAGTGTCCAATATATGTAGAACAGAGAAAGATATTTTGGCCCACACCTGCTTCATTTGAGGACAAGCTCTATGGAGATATCAACAAGCTCAAGTTGACTGCAGCTTACTTTATTTACATTCAGGTTGACATTTAAAGGTGCATGAAGAAGTATTTAGACTGCCGCACTTCATACCACAGGTATGTCGGTTACAAAAGTGCCCCAGTGGCATGAAATGGAATATTGCTTGGATAGCAAATCCATTACGTGGAAAGTCCGAACCAAAAGCTCACTGTGTGGGCTTCATAAAAGGTGGAAAAAGTGTCCCAGTGGCACGAAATGGAATATTGCTTGGATAGCAAATCCATTATGTGGAAAGTCCGAATCGAAAGCACACTGTGTGGGCTTCATAAAAGGTGGAAAAAGTGTCCTAGTGGCACGAAATGGAATATTGCTTGGATAGCAAATCCATTATGTGGAAAGTTCGAATCGAAAGCTCACTGTGTGGATGTCATCTGCAGACTGCATACTTCTGGTTTCCGGAAGAACAGCCTATGGTGAATGGAAGGCCCAATATACGGAAGTGAGGCTAAGCAGCCATGTGCAGGACGTGACGATTCCTTGGGTGAGCCCAGTATCAGAGCGCTGTGTGTTGGCTCTGCAAGTATGGAAGCCTCCTTGGATGGCGGGGAATGCCCATGGTCTGCCCCTGCCTTCCCTTGAGGGCTGACCAGGATGTCTTTGGCTGTTCTATATGGGCCAGCTGGGATGGGGGATAACACCACAACAGTGAGAGCCAAACGTCCTAAGAAACCCCCGGGAAGGTTAACCCGGTCAACAAATGCCCGCAGAAGTCGGATGTGTCGGCCTAACGGCGCAAGAACGCAGCTCTGCTGTGGACAGGCACAACGCAATCACGTCCGAAAAAAAACTCCGGATGAACGAAGAAGAAGAATCGCTGAGTCTTATTCAATGTTTCTTTGCACAAACCCAGGGCCGTTATGCTTAATAAAACAAGAGTGCGTTAATACTGTACCGCGTTATGTCCCTTTTCTTCACCTGGATTTTTTCTCCGGGGCATGCCCGTGTGCTGGGAAATGAACAGGCGGACAGATTGGCTGGCTCTGCAGAACTTGGTGAAGTATTTGACAAGGCTGACGTGGTTGCGGCCTTGTGGGAGCACGTGCACACCTCGGAGGAGCAAATGGATTACCATGGTCTGGCAAGAATGAGACAGCGAGGAGTGGCGAGGGGATCTGGCCGACGCTCAACGCTCAGAGGAAAGGCGGGACGGACATATAATCAGACTGCTACTGGTACTATTAGTGTTGGAACTCTTCGCTGGCTGCTGAGGATGGGGACGGAGCGCTTATGGGAATGCCCCGAATGCTGTGATGTCGATTCCCAAGTCAATCAATCAATCAATCATGTCCCTTTTCGCGACTCTGTGGTTAATAAAACAACACATTAATTTTGTGCGTGTTTCATTGTTTCTAATACAGACCAGATATCGCTGATAATCACTACAGCACATGACTTCTTCAACACGGTCGAATTGCCGATGTAAACGTTCAATGGCAGTCCTGACCGCAACCGTCTATACTTTGCAGTTAGATCAGTTTTCACCACAGGAATAAACAAACAGAAAGCGTGTTCCCGCTGAGAACGTACTGTAAACGCAATTTGCTGCAAAGGAGGTGGTGGCCTTACATGCGGAACCATCTATGTATGCCTGGATCCCCGATGCTGGCAGAGGTTTCTGGTGTCCAAGGCACGAGTCTTTTGTACCGTGGGGAGTGAATCCTTGTTGACTGTTTTGCTAAGTATATGTTTTGATAGATAGAAAATGGAAGTTCCATGGGGCTGGCACAGAAAATCTCGACTTCTTTTGTAAACAGTAGCCTTTGTCTGTTTCTTCTTTAGCCAAGTCCAAGAAAGATCTTTGTTGCATTATTCATGTTTGTTTACAGATATATATCATTACTCTGGATGGCCTTTCTCTTGCATCCTGCTGTACCTTTCCACAGCTTCAGCCAGTGTTCTCGTTCACCTAATATCCAGAGGCTCTATGTTGGTAGTTATTACACATTGTGTTACAGGCATGGAAATAATTCCTCAACAAATACTCTGAGGTCCACAACAACAGTATAGGGAGCGCTAGCATCAAAGAGAAGTGGTTACACAGCTATCTGATTCCCTTGCCGAAGCCTGGCAAAGACCACCAAAAATTCAGGGATATTGAATAATAACCATGCAGAATACATTAGGCAAGCTGCTGGAGAAGTTAATTGCCACAAAAATATCAAGCCATCTAGAGAGGCAAGGTGTTTTCCCACCTACCCTGGGAGGGTACCATCAAAAAAGAGAAACCTGGACCAATGCAGCAGTTTTTACCCATGATGTCTATGAAGGTTTCCACTCAGGAGCTGAAACATTTGATGTAGCGATTGATCTTGAGGACGCGTACAACAGAGTACCATTGAATTTTTTAAATGCTTCAGCTTCTTGAACTCAAGATAAGTCCTTTCCTCCTTAGTTGGATCGCTACAGCCCTCCTCCAACGGAAAGTTGTCTTTAGATGTGACAGTTGGACTTCAGAACCAACAACAATATATCCTGGCCTACCACAGGGATCACCATTATCTCCGGTGCCGTTCTGTGATTCTCTACACTGTGAGAATCACCAGCGAGCAAATCATAGGACCGGGGAGGACATTGTCGTATGCAAACGATGTTTTAGTGTATCGGCAGGGCAAGGATAGAGATAAGGTTTCTGTGTAACTACAAACCGAACTCAATCGCATAAGCACTTGGTGTGTTGAAGCTAAGGCAATGGTCAACCTAACAAAGGCAACAGTGACATGGTTCTCTTTGAATAACCATATTGTCAACACCCCAAAGTCAACTGTAAATCTGAGTTCAGAGACGGTGGAAAAGAACGCAGGCGATGAATTACCTGGAGATACAATTTGATCGAAGCCTAGCTTATACTGAGCATGTAGACCACGTGATAGCAAAGGCCAAGCGGGGTTTGGCTGCTATGCGGGTGATGGCGGCGGCAAACTGTGAGCAGCGCCATCTATGTCTTCTTTACGAAGGTCTAGTCTTTCTGTTTTGGAGTATGCGATGGCGATCCTGATTCTCAGTCATAAGCAGATAGAAAGGATGGAAATGATACAGAACGAAGCTATGTACATTATTCTTGGATGTACAAGAGATACATCATGCAGGGCGATGCGCTACCTTCTTGATTTTCCAACCATGAGGGACAGAATACAAGTTTGCTATTTTCGAGAATTCGCTAGACGGTGACGCGGTCATCTACACAGATGGGTCGGTCGTCCGATATGTGAGAAGCTCATGAGCCTTTACGGCTCGGGCCGGAGGGAGAACTGTGAAGGACTCTGGTGCTTTCACTGAAACCACAAGTAGCCTGACTATGGAGGTCATGGCAGTAAGTAAAGCAATAAAATGGCTCGAGACACAGACATTCACTAGGGCATGTTTCCTTAGCGACTCAATGAACATGATCAAGAGAATAGAGGTAGGGTGGATCCGAAGAGAATGGTTGCTGCCTCTGGAGCGGTCTCGGCTGGCAAAGATTAGTTTCATCTTCGTGCCAGGGCATGCAGAAGTACAAGGAAATGAGGGGGCTGACAAGCTCGCAGGTGAGGCTACGGTGGAGGGCGGACGCGCCATGGACCAGGCTGACATTCTGAAAGCTCTACGAGAAGTAAGAGTTTACGTGAGCCAAGTGATGACTGTGAATCTACAACCAAGGCCAGACTGCGAGAACAGCAAATTAAAAGAGGGGTGGCCAAACAAGAACACTACGCAGGAAGCCAAAGAAGATTGATAAACCAACACAGAAGTGGTGTCGTGAGCCGCTAGACGCTGCGGGATTTACTGAGGAGGGGATCCGAGCACTTATGGACTGAATGATTCGATATGCAACAAGAATGATCTGTCGACTAACTAACTATCTATCTGAGGTCCGGAGATGGGTTCGTGCTAACTCATCAGGGGTAAAAGGAAGAGTTTGTAATCGATCACTGACCTGACACAGATGATATACAGATGCGTTTATTTGCTCAAAAGTTGCGCTTGCAAGCCGTTTGACAAGATCAGACACCTTTTCACTGAGATTCTTGACACACCCATTTCGTTTCATCTGGCTGTCCTGTTTTACTCCTAGGTGGACTGGGAAGTTTTCATACTTTTTTTTTAAAGTTTCCCCATTCAACCAAATGTTTATGACCCTCTTTGTTGATCTGGGGCTGTGACAGAAGATGGGGGAAAAAAAACCACACACACACGCGCGCGCGTACGTTTTCTGAGTACAGATTGCAAGTTTCCAGTTAACACTATTGTGATATGGTGCAGTACTCTGCTGAACTTGGCTTTTGTCAATACTTTTAAGTGATCCAGATAGCAAGGTCATCCGCAAACAGTGATTTTGATACACTGAAGTATTTAGTCAGAGTTGAGTTTAGCCTAGAACCCACATCACAGCACATGGGTCATTCCTATTTGTGCTTTACTTTATCCTCACCTCAACAGTCAGCAAAGAGTCCCACTACTAATGGTACCAAATGCAGTCTGATTATGTGTCCACTTAGCCTTTCCTCGGAGTACTGAGTGTTGGCCAGATCACCCCCCCCCCCCCCCCCATCGAAACATTTTCTCCAGGCTATGATGATTTATCTCCGTTTTTGTTTTCAATCTAAAAACATCATTCCAAAGGGCTCCGCCTATGCCTGCTTTATCATGTACCAATATCCCATGCAGGAATATCATATCCTCAACAGAATTCTTCCAAAATACCAAGAGCCAAGATCAGGCTGAGACACATGGACGTCTGCTACACTAGACAAGGCACATGATGATGATATGGAGGAGGCACGGAAGCAATTGCAGTGTCTGTCTCAGACGTCACAGCATTTTGATCCCACCATTGGGTTAGAATTTTTACAAAATCCACTGGTGTCTTAAGTATATCCCAGGTCCATTCGATATCATAGATAGTAAGTCTGTATACCTAGTCTTGTTAGTTAAGAACAGAAAATAGAAGATCCTACGTACAATCTTCATCTTCTGCCTATTATTCCCCATTGGGGCCTAGATTATCCGCAAAATTATGCCAAGTATCTTTTGCTATCTCCTGTAGCTTGGACCATGTCCTCCTATATTATTCATCTCTTGTTCTAGTACCCTTCTCCTGGTGTTGTTAGGTTTCCCTCTATTTTGTGTCCCCTGTGGGTTCACCTGAGAGTTAGTGGATCCCACAAGGAAAGCAAACAATAGTAACAATATAAACTACCAAGCAGGTTATACAAGGAGACTAAGGAGGGTTGGTCTTGGGGCTGGCTACCTCATTCTGTAGACAAATGCTATCAGCGAAACCCAGCTAACTATTAATCGATCCTGTGTACATGTGCACAGAAATAATCCCACAGCAATTGGACATTAAAAAAATGACAGTAGGTCATAGGGACAGTAGGTCCTGGAAAACTAACACTAAAAAATGTAGCCACAGATACAGTAGGTTACCTTGGGTGAAATATGTCTAGAGGAAGTAAACAGTAAAAAAAAAATGGAGAATCACAAAACTGCAGGATACACTCAACAGAAATGGATGAAGAACTATATCTAAATTGCAAATTAAGAAATGCAGGAACGCATTTTCAGTTTTAATGATTTTATTTTGATAACATTAGTTGTAATAAACAAAAACATGGCACCAATAATGAAAATTCAACATGCATACTCATATTGCAACTCGCAAGCTGATAAAAAACAAATGACACTTCTGGCAGTATTAAAACAAACAAATCAAGAAAGGTCTTTAAAAAGTCAACGAAGTTAACCCAAAATCCTCACAGCCACAACAGCAATAAGCTCAGAAGAATATACCTTATACAAAAGAAAAGAAACTTAATACTAACTTCTATATTATGTGTAACTATTTCAAAGACAACACAATTTATAATAAAGTAGGCAACACAACTCTATATACTTATACATTGTTAAAATAATGCCCGAGATTTCAACACGACTCTGATTTCCATCCATCCATTGATCTAGCAGTCCACCGAAAACTTAACTGGAAGTGACTGCTGGACCGATGCAAATGAGGCCCTGTAAGGGATGCTTTTTATTTGGGGTGAATTAAAAATAAAGTACCTAAACTATTACTACCTTCCATAGTATATATAACCATTTCGAATACGAAACAATGTAATAAAGTATACAACACAACTGTGTAGTCGAATACAGTGTTAGAATAATACATCTGAACACAACATTGATTTATGTTTGCAGAATGGGTACCGATCTATTTTAAAAGTGTGTCTTAACACAATCTAGTCACTTGATGTGACAGATTTCTACACAAAATGACCAGATTTCATTTCAGTATACCACACAGAATTAGCTCTGAGTTGTCCCAGATAGTTGGCATATAAACCTGCTATGTTATAGTCCCTAAATAAACTCCTCCAGCACTGGATCGTTGTTACCTATCATCACTCTGTCCCATACACTTCTCATATTAACCCACTATGTTCTTCTCCTTAAATCAACTTTCTGTCCTGGACCATTGCTTCCTTTCCTCATTCTGCCCAAGACATTTATTATGGTAGCTTCTATAAATCCTTACATACACTACTGCAAAGTGAAGACTAAGTGGGGCAGAAAGAGTTAACAGTGACGGCGAAGTAACCAAAGAACATATGGGACATTCAAAACAATGTTTTCCCGTAGTGAATTTGAATAACGAAGACACAAACAATAGATTGCACGATTTATTGCCTGGCATATTTCGCTGCATCTCGTCAGGTACATACTGCAGAAATCACACAACTTACGTGAAATTAACTAGATAAATCCTTCAAGTTGAAATATCACAATTTCGCACAGTAATGTCACTTATCTACCACGGTAATTTTAAGCTGACTAACATGTCTTTCTGTTTACACAATTCTGGCTTGCGTTGATAGATCATAATTGCTTCTGCAAATTTTAACAAGCGAGTATTTTGTGTTCTAAATTGTGATATTGTGATATTTCAACTTGAAGGATTTATCTAGTTAATTTCACGTAAGTTGTGTGATTTCTGCAGTATGTACCTGACGAGATGCAGCGAAATATGCCAGGCAATAAATATGGGACATTGTTTGGTAAGGAATGAGACAATATATTCTGTGCATTTCTAAATAAACTGGAACATTGATTCAGATCTATGGAATAGAAACTCCACATCTAAGAAACAACATGTTTATCTATTATAAAAAATAGGCAATCAGACAATATGCCAAAGGCCCAAAATCAAAGCCATGCATACCCCAGTTGTTTCAGTCCTAGATGAGACGGCGAAGTAACCAAAGAACATATGGGACATTGTTTGGTAAGGAATGAGACAATATATTCTGTGCATTTCTAAATAAACTGGAACATTGATTCAGATCTATGGAATAGAAACTCCACATCTAAGAAACAACATGTTTATCTATTATAAAAAATAGGCAATCAGACAATATGCCAAAGGCCCAAAATCAAAGCCATGCATACCCCAGTTGTTTCAGTCCTAGATGAGACGGCCTGGCAATGTCTACAGAAGTCTAGCAGCTATAATCAGCAAGAAAGATACCCCCCCCCCCCCCCCCAAAAAAAAAAAAATGAATACTGCAGCAGCTTCTGTATTTTAATTGCAAAGGACAACACATCAAACAGAATTTAAAGGTAAGTTTTAAAACAGTTAACAGTTTATACGAACTTAACTAACTAAGCTATTAGCTGGGAGTCAGCAGGTGACACTAGTCACTCAAAACCCCCTGACAAACATCACAATTGACAGCAGTTCCACCAATGTTCATTACAATTTTGACATTTCCAAACCTGAAAATTAAAATGAAATAAAAAGGAGCTCATTTAATAAACTAGGCACCATGAAATGTTTCCTGACACCAAGAAAAAAACATCTGGCAACAATAGAATAGTGCACCTGGCTTCAATCTTGTAAAAACTGGTAAGGAAACAAAAAAGATAGTATTATATTCCAAATGCTTTATTCAGCAGTCACTATCACCTCAGTCAATTCTGTCACTCATCGAAAATACACGACCTGACCACTTACGCAGTCAACTTTGTTTCATACATCACTCCAACAGCATCATGGAAATGTCTGTGTGAAGAAAAACATAAGAACTGCATTGCAATAAAAGTCTAGAACTCCCAAAAATACAGCAATGCTTAAGGGGAAAGCCCATCTTCGATAATGTCACCTCATAAAAGACAAAAGGTTTATGGAGGGAAAAACAGAAATATTTCAACATGCTGCAGCAAATGCTAAAAACAAGACCAAGTGATACACCATCAATAAATGCGTCACGAAAATAAAAATACTGGCAGTCATAAATGCAACAATTGTGCTTTATGAATACAATGGGATGAGGTTCACAATTGTAAATGCTGCAATCATTCTCTAATGCTGGTCAGGTGTTAGCATGGCTTCCTTGGGAAGAATTCTGGAGCTAAAGGATTCAGCTTGCTAGAGATGATCGCCTGAAAGAAGTACAAGTAAGAAATACTTGAGAATGACATCCAAACTTAGAATGTGTATAATGAAATATAATTTAAATCTTGAAATCCCAGAAACCAAACTGATGTCATAGATATCCTACACCAGTGGTTCTCAACCTTTTTTGGCCCGTGCCCCCTTTCACCATATTTTAAGAACGTCATTCCCCCCTTCCTATTAAAAATTTGGCTCGTGCCCCCCTTCACCATATTTTCAGAATGTCATTCCCCCCCCCCCCCCCCCCTTCATATTTCCTCCCTAAAATCCCCCACCCCTACACAGTATACGTAAAAATGAAAGGTAAATATGTTAAAACAGGTCTAGACATCCACATAAAATGTGATTTGTGGGTCTACTTACTTTATAAAATGAATTTTAGAAGGATGAGACGTGCATAACTGTAAAGTATGAAGGGAAAAGCAATATCAAGTAATCGGTTCTTGTATTAACGCGATCTTGAAATGATCTTCATTCCCCTCCTGGAAACCCTAAAATTCCCCACCGGTTGAGAACCACTGTCCTACACCTTAGACCAGTGTTTCCCAACGTGGGGCCCACGCCCCACAGGGGGGCAATTTGACTGTTAAGGGGGGCAATTCGAAAATGGAAGAAATCGGCTGAATATAACAAAACGGGGAGACTTGAGACTGAAGTTAACTAAATTGGAACCTGACATAAGATCTCTTTGCAGCAAGCATCAAGCGCAAGGATCTCACTAAATTTAAATAATAATTACTAATAATTAAAATAATATAGAAAAATCTTTCATTAAAATTATTTTGTACTTGAATTTCAGTTCTCCATTATATGTTTTGAAAATTTACTTACTGTGTTTGCTCAATAATTACCTAGTGATTTCTTCCTAAAGCCTATCATTCAAGTTTCTTTAGTGAACATTTCAAGTTTTGAATATTAAAAATTATGTATATGTTGAGGGGGGGGGGACGTGGGGCGGGGGCAATATGAATTTTAGAAAGGCTTAAGTGGGGCATGGCACAAAAAAGGTTGGGAAACACTGCCTTAGACAATCCAATCAGCAGTAATCCTTGTATGCTGTTGGATCCTGCAGACACTGTTCACTGTGGTCTTTCCAATGGTTTCATGTAATCCTAGCAGCTAGATTCCTGACTTTTGGACTCATGTGTCTGGTACAGTGGCCATTGTAGACATTCTGAAGACATGACCACAACCAGTGCAACTAAAACTGTTCCATTTGTGAATTGGAATTTAAAGAAATTATACCTGAGCTCCTTGGGATTCAGTTACAATCAGTAGGGTTTACCTTTGATTCTTTAGTTAAATTAACTGGACCCTCACCACTCATGGCTGGAGATAGTGTCATTGTGGCCTTTTCAAGTTTTTGGCCTTTTTAAGTTTTTGGCCATGCTTGAACTGGTAGATCCCTGACATTTTCAAGGCTTTCATTCAGCTATGTGGACAATGCTTTTCAGAAAAGCTTTGCTTTTCTTTTCACCAATGTAAGCTGGAAATGTGTAAGCTTTGGGTTTGGTTCTTGCCATTACTGTCCACCTTTCCTCCTTCACTTGATGATGTTAAAAGAGTAACTGTTTATTCACTGAAAAGGCATGTTTCAGGGAAAAGCTACGACAGTAGAACATTATATTCAACTATAAAAAAAGAGACAAAACATGTTCTTTGGTCATGTAATGAGAAGAGAGCAATTTGACAACAGACCAAGAGAAATGATGGCGAATGGCCTAAGATGGTGGCATGGAGGATTAACAACAGAACTGACCCTGCAATGCAACATGCTTAATGATGATGTCACAAATTAAAAGTGACAACCACCTCAAGTTGACTGCTGCTTTCTTTGGATATATTCAACTTGACATCTGAAGGTGTATGAATAGAATAAGAATTGATTCAGTCCACCAGGGACTGAAATCTGTGGAAATAAATGAAGACCAAAGCCATTTGGCCAGGTAAATGATATTGATGTTCACTGATGATTGACAAATAGTTAAATTAGGTGAGAAATTGGGATCACTTTGGGAAACTTGATTAAAATAAGACAAGGACATTTACCAGATTCATTGATGCTTCCTGTGGCAAAAATTGTCTCTGCAACATTTTTCACACAGTAAAACTCCCACTGAAATTGGGGCCAACCCCCTCAAAACATGACACTATTATAAAGACATATCAGTTATGTAATATTCTAAAACCTTTGTCCTGTAAACAATATTCATGAGATCTTTGTTGCAATGTTACCACACACACAAAACAATATAAAAGATTAAGGTGAGCTGCAAACATAATAAATACAAATGCAATATAACTGTGAAAACAAAATAAAATCAGGTATGCCTGAAAAAACTGCACTCTTAAACTGAATGCTGGCATTTGCAAACAAACCTATGACCTTCATAGAATGAGGTCGGCAACTCGACCACTTCACTACAAAACCCCCAAACATAAAAAAGAAGTGGATATCAGGATGTCTAGTTAGTTAAACTGTAGTGCCTGAAAGACTCATTTATTTAATATTTTACATTAATGTATTTTTGTTTTTAAAATTTCTAGAATAATTGTTCTGTTTCTTCTATCATGGCCTGATATTCTGCATTTATTAAAATAACTTTTGTCCAAGAAAAATGAAAAGCTGTCATCATTTGGTTGCATTCTAACACATGAAGAAACACTAAAGAGAGTACTAGAAAGCAAATATTGGGAAAAAGAGGATGAGGCAGAACAAGAAAAACAACGAAAAACAGTCATGCACAGGTTTACCAAATGCATACATGCATTGAATTAAAGAAATTGGCACTAGACAGACAACAGAATGGAATTATCAGGAAACTTCAAGTGCTGAAACATTTTATGATGATGAACAACCCAGGAGCATCCACTTGCTCTTCAATTAAGCCTTAGTTTATCTTCTCTAGACTTGCAAACACCAAAGTCACCACTAACATCATATGAACTTGCCACAGTACAATCTTAATTTGCCTTCTCTTGATTTGCAACAGTATGATCAAAACTTACTGCCTCCTCCTAACTTGTAACAGTACAATTAGAAATCACCTCCTTCTGTTTACAAACACTCAATCAAACCTTACTTCCTCCTAATTCTCAACAATATGATCAAAACTATAAGCTGTGGACCACTGAGTGAACTAAAAAAGACAGTGAAATTTATACAAGAGACAACATTGCAGGTACAGACAAATTTCAAGTGAACGAAAGAAGAGGAAGAAATTATCAAAATTGACCTCCTCCTGACTTGCAACAATACAATCATACATTATCTCCTCTTGACTTGCAACAATATGATCATACCTTACCTTCTTCTGTCTTGCAACAATACAATCATAGCTTATCTCCTCCTGACTTGTTACAATATGATCAAATCTTACCTCTTCCTGACTAGCAACAATGCAATCATACCTTATCTCCTCCTGTCCTGATTTACAACAGTGTGATCACAACTTATCTTCTACTGACATGTAACAGTATGATCACAACTTCCTGACTTGCAACAATGCAATCACACCTTATCCCCTCTTGACTTGCAACAATACAATCACACCTTATCCCCTCTTGACTTGCAACAATACAATCACACCTTATCCCCTCCTGACTTGCAACAATACAATCACACCTTATCCCCTCTTGACTTGCAACAATACAATCACACCTTATCCCCTCTTTACTTGCAACAATACAATCACACCTTATCCCCTCTTGACTTGCAACAATATGATGAAAACTTACCTCATCCCAACTCGCAACAGTATGATCACAACTTACCTCCTCCTGACTTGTAACAGGCACAGCATGTTCTTGTCTAGCACGGGCCATGCCAACAGTTCTCAACCCCGCATGTGATGAGTCAAATGTAATGAAAGCATTCTCAATTGGCGATGTCGAAAAGATTTCTGAGGCTATCTGTTCCATTTCATATAGATCTTCGAAATTTTGCTCTATTAAATCTAGTTCTTGAAGCTCTTCTTCTACCTGTGAACATATAAAATAATAATACAGCAATGCAATAAATGTTCACATACCTGTGTCAAAAGTTGAAACTGCTTTAGTATTTTTTTTTTTTTTTAATTACGTAACTTATAACTACGACACCAAGAGAAATGATGCTGGATGGATTGAAATGGTGGCATGGAGGAATATCATCAGCAGAGTTGATCCAGAAAACCAAAGACCGAGATCTGTGGAAAGTCATGAACGCCTACGTCGGCCGGCATGGCACTTGCTGATGATGATGATGATGACAACTACAACTGTGTATTTTAACTGCTTTCAACCTAGTCTTCACCCTGGATTGTATGTAGTGATTTAATAATAATTAAACTATAACCTAATGTGCTATCCTGATTCGCATGACCACAAGTCTCAGACTGGTCTGCTCTGTGCGATTGTCCAAGCCATTAAGGTATTTATTTTTTGTCTTTCGTTTGCTTTCTCCCCATTGGCTTGTCTGTAAATCCATATCTCAGCTGCCATGTGATGTTTCTAGCCGGACACGTTGGTGTAATGGTTAGGAAGTTAAGCTGACAATAGCACTAGTGGTAAGATGAGGTTTTTTTTTTTAATGCCTGCACTTACTGCTCACTATGGCAGGGAAAGACTGCCACCTACACCTCCATGTACAAAGGCCCAAAAATGTGATGGTCCAAATACTTTGCATACCTATAACAAGTTCCTATTATAGGGCATTTTTGTTTGAGTGAGATGTTTCCTGGCTTGTCTTATAATCCATCTCAACAGTTAATTCTAAAAAAAAAATCCATGTGAATGAGGATTTGAACACGTGACCATGGTGCCAGCAGGCAAGCATGCTAGCCACTGAGCTACAATAGCTCCCAGAAATGGGAATACCCAACTTTATTTATTTAGTTAGTTAGTTAGTCACAGTTCCAACTTCACAGCAACGGGTCGTCCCCATTATGCTCCGTTCCTGTGCCAGTGAATATCACACAAAACGCTCCCCACTGCCCAATATGAAAAGTGGAAAAGACAGGAGTCTCGACAAACAACAGCCCGCACAGATCCACTGTGCATAATGCCGCCACCAGAATGTCAACACAATAGTACCCCACAAACACCCAGTTCATTTCTGATGGAATCGGCAGTCATCTTCCCATCTGGATGTTTCCTAGATGTTCACCCACACAGTCCACGAAATACAGTTCATCGTCGATGGCAGTGGCAGTCAACCAGAAGCCCAGCAGCCACGCATTTCTGCATAAGGCAAAAACCGGTCAACTCTGGGACATAGCCATCCGTCATCACTCCGAACATGCAGTCACGTTCCAAAAAACCTCGGGCAGATTCAAAAGCATTTCACACGAAACTCACAGCTCACAGTGTTGCGCCACGCACTCACTCAGTAGCAGGGCGACGGAACCATCAAGCCTCCTTAGTCGCCTCTTACGACATGCGTGGTAGGTTGCAGTGTTGCTATTCTTTGCTTCCCTTATGGGCCCCGGCAACACACAGGAGCAACTTAGGTTAGTTAACTTTATTTATGTTTTCACACAATGGCGTCACATCTCTTGTTTCACTACAGTATTCTCTTGATACAATCTCTTATTTATGTACAGTGTGAAATACTAAGGGCTTCATATATACTGCACCACAGATTTATGAGTTGAGGTGACCTGTTGCTTTCGTTCTGTGTTAATTGTCTTATCAGAACTCAATTTAAAAGCTGCTCAGAAACTCTGTTTCAAGCTGGTTACAACAGTCATGGAAACTGCTCTGCCTAGGAATAAGCTAATGAGAGACCCCACCCCAACTGTTGTCTATGACAAATAAACTATTGAGATATCCCAACTGTTGTCTAGGACAAACAGACTAATCAGATGCCCCAACTCTTGTCTGGGACAAATAAAATATTGAGATACTCCAACTGTTGTGAACAAATAGACTATTGAGATACCCCAAATGTTTCTAGGACAAATAGACTATAGATATCCCAACTGTTATCTAGGACAAATAAACTATTGAGATACCTGAACTGTTGTCTAGGACAAATAAACTATTGAGATATCCCAACTGTTGTCTAGGACAAATAAACTACTGAGATACTCCAACTGTTGTCTAGGACAAATAAACTATTGAGATATCCCGACTGTTGTCTAGGACAAAAATACTATTGAGATACTCCAACTGTTGTCTAGGATAAATAAACTATTGAGATACCCCAACTGTTGTCTAGGACAAATAAACTATTGAGATATCCTGACTGTTGTCTAGGTCAAATAAACTATTGATATACTCCAAATGTTGTCTTAGACAAATAAACTATTGAGATATCCCGACTGTTGTCTAGGACAAAAATACTATTGAGATACTCCAACTGTTGTCTAGGATAAATAAACTATTGAGATACCCCAACTGTTGTCTAGGACAAATAAACTATTGAGATACCCCAACTGTTGTCTAGGACAAATAAACTATTGAGATACCCCAACTGTTGTCTAGGTCAAATAAACTATTGAAATATCCCAACTGTTGTCTAGGACAAATAAACTATTGAGATACTCCAACTGTTGTCTAGGACAAATAAACTATTGAGATATCCCGACTGTTGTCTAGGTCAAATAAACTATTGAGATACTCCAACTGTTGTCTTAGACAAATAAACTATTGAGATACTCCAAATGTTGTCTAGGACAAATAAACTATTGAGATCCTCCAACTGGTTCTCATGGAAACAGGCATTATTTTATCTTTTATTCATGTTGCTGTTCAATGTTTACCCACATCCTTCTACCTTTTTTAAAGCTATTTTTGTCCTTTCCCTTCTCTGGGACCCACATCAATGTCACCTTAGCAGATGAGAGAACATCTAATGTGTAAATAATCATGAATGAAAGGGCATCCTTGCCAGACCTGGTCTTATCAGTCACAGCTTTCTATGCTGTCACTCACGACCTTTACAGCACACAAATCTGGGATTTAGTGGCTATTCAGTGACATGCTCTAGACTAATTGTGTGTCTGAACTTTCAACCATACTTTAATTAACACACTTCAAATGTTATTGTTACTAAGTCAAGCCAGTACCCGGGAAGGTGAACCAGATTAACAAATGCCTGCAGAAGTCGAATGTGTCGACCTAAAAATGCAAGTATCGCAACTCTGCTGTAAACAGACACAACGCAATCACATCTGAAAAAACACTCCAGATGAACGCAGAAGAAGAAGAAGAAGAAGAAGAAGAAGAAGAAGAAGAAGAAGAAGAAGAAGAAGAAGAAGAAGAAGAAGAAGAAGAAGTCAAGTCAGTAAAGGACACATTTACACGCCATAAGGCATACAGGGTGTTTGGTGGTAGACCCATATATTTATAGACCCATCTACACACAGCGGGTAATGGGGTCAGTAACACACCAGCTGCCTTTACTTCCCAACACACTTCCTTTTTGTTTAGACAGGGTCCACCTGGGAGCCCAGTCAATTAAACAAAATCTGAATCTATCCTGATGAGGATTGAACTCTGGACCCCCGGGAAGGTTAACCCGGTCAACAAATGCCCGCAGAAGTCGGATGTGTCGGCCTAACGGCGCAAGAACGCAGCTCTGCTGACTCCGGATGACTCCGGATGAACGAAGAAGAAGAACTCTGGACCACCAGACCAGCGGGCGAGTGTCTTGCCACTACACTACCGTGGCTCCCACGGTTACCCAGGACCAGTTTTAAAGCTTACAGGCGCTCATTTTCTAGTAACAAACGCTTTACTTATGTGTGTATAATGCAATAAATTTTAATGTGCTACATAGTAATAGTGTTATGGTTTCTGCCCTTCATTCCAAATTCCAGCAGTCTCCGGCTTATGTCCTCTCTACTTTGTTGTGTTATTTCCGCTCCACTTTGTTATTTCCTCTCCACTATGTTGTGTTATTTCCTCTCCACTTTTATATTATTTTCTCTCCATTCATTGTGTTATTTCTTCATCACTACGTTGTGTTATTTTCTTGCGACATTGTTGTAGTAGTTCCTATTTACTTTGTCATGTTATTTCCTTTTCACCTACAAGTGGTAACTTACTGATGTAATGACTGATTCCTTTACCGCAAGCAAATGTGGTAATTTTGTGCAATGGTTGATTCTTTTACCGCCAACAAGTGGTAACTTCATGTTGTAAAGGATGGTTGTTTTATCGCCAACAAATGGTAACTTGTTCTAGTGGTTTTATTCCTTTACCGCCGACAAGTATAACTTATTGTGTAATTGTTGATTCCTATACTACCAATAAGTGGTAACTGATGGTCTCCCTACTAAATTAGAGTTGTCATTACAGCTTCCATTGAAGCTATTTTACCAACTAACTGCCATGCACCACTGTATGAGCTTGACATCTGTAGACTTACTGTGCTGTTTGTCCATCAAGAATGATGATGACCATTCATTTCATCCAGTGGGGTTGAAAGTATGGAGCCGTGAGTTCTAAGATGGCTGATAAGGCCTATTTTGGCTCGAAATGTTCTTTGACAATGTGGGCAAAGAATGCTTGATGTTCCAGTAGTTTTTCTGTCCAACCTTTTCTTCACAGCTCTTGCAGTTCTGGTTGCTTCACAAGTGGCCGCACCCTTGTGTCATGATGTACGCCACAAATTTCGGTCTTTGGCAGCAGTCTCCCAAGTGTCATGATGAATTCCAAAAGCTTTTAATGAGATCTTCAGAAAGTCTTTAAAGTCTGCCTTGGGTGCGTCTACCACAACACAGCTCACCGTAATAAATTTGTTTAGGGAGCCTGTGATCTGGCATGCGAGTCAAGTGACCAGCCCAGCAAATCTGATTCTTCATTAGTAGTGTGTGGATACTGGGCATGGACGCTCTTTCTAGGACTTCAGTGTCTGGGATCTTGTCTTGCCATTTAATCTTCAATAGCTTCTGAATGCAGACTGTGTGGAAGTGGTTTAATTTCCTAGCGTGCTGCTGGTAAACAGTCCCATGTTTCACAAGCATATAGCAGTGTGGATAATACAACTGCTTTATAGACTTTCAGCTTTGTTTGCAGGCTTATTCCAGTTCTGTCCCATACATTCTTGTACAGTCTGCCAAAGGCCGCGCTGGCCTTGGAGACTCTTGCATTCACTTTGTCGTCAACTGTGGCAACTTGGGACACAGTGCTGCCAAGATAGGTGAATTTGTCCACAACACTAAGACTATGACCAATCACTTTGATGTTCGGCACAGTGTGATTAATCCCTGATTTACTATTATTAAGGCAGCACACTAAACAAATCGTAGGCTGAGGTACAAGTATGGACTTCAAACACTAAAATTCAGGAATGTTCTATCCCAAATTTGAACACATTTATCACACTAACGGGTTAACTGCACTCTCTAGAATAAAATTCTCACTCACATCAGGGTCACACAAAACTCTGCATAAGAAATTGTACGCCATGATTCTGCAAACACAAAACTAAAATCCTTCCTCTCCCTATACCTCCCATATCTGACTATCAAACTCTTCCATCCACATATATACAGAACATATCGGTCTATCAAACGCTTCCATCCACATATAGTCACAACATACCTGTCTATCAAACTCTTCCATCTCCTCCATCCACATATACTCAGAAAAGTCAACTTCTTGGTTCTGGACAATGGGAATAATTTCTGGGTCATCTTCATTTAGAAGTGAAGCCGGTGTCCTCATATTCATTCTTTATTCTGTAACAAGAACGAGATCATATTTAATGAGAATAATTGTTGTAACGCCATTATCATCCAGTATGATTGACAAAGTGGCCAAATTATGTTTGCAATGTAAGTATGGGTGCATGTCCCTTTCGATAAATATAAAGGTAAAGTGTGAAGTGGGAGACAAGGAGACATAAGAGAGCAGGATAAAAAAACAAAGTGAAAACTAGAAATTATTACTTCAAACATGAATTGTTCACATATGAAATAAAAATAGACACCTTCTTCTTCTTCTTCCTCTTCAGGTGCCTCGTCTGGAGCAGACATTGGTGATCATGACACCTTACTTCTCTCTGTCAACTGACATTTGCTTATATTTTGCTTATTTGTTACCCAACTGTTTAAGCTTTTTTTCTGTCTTCAATCTTTCTTGCCTAGTATTTTCACATATAAGACTAATTTCTCTAGCCATCTCTTCTGTTGATATACCCCTCATGTTTCATTTGTTTGTTACTTATGGTACTGATGAATGATATAGTAACAGTTGAAGATAACATCTCAGTGCTTGTTCACTCTTTGACCATGATATTATCAATATTCTTCTAAAGAAATCACACCTCCACTGTCTCCAGTTTCTCCGTCATTTCGTTACTCATTGTCCAGCATTCTTGTCCATACAAAAGAACCGGCCCTATACACAACTGTACAATCAGCAGATTTGTGTGTGTGTTACAATGTTTTTCTTTTTCATGGACAAAATACACCAGAACCATAACCACAAAGCGGTGAACAGGATTTTACTGACATGAATACAATAAAATGCTGTCATCTCACTGTTAGAAAAAACTTTCTCAGTGTTCTGAACACCCTTAAGAAAGTTCCTAATATTAAAACTGATGTTTTACCACTTGATTATTCAAACAGTTGATGCCGGTCATTGACTAACTTCTTCTGCCTTTTATCTCAACCATCTCATACCACACCTCTATCGATTTGATCATGATTGGTCAGATTTTGCAGTCAAATGTTTCCTATTTGTAAGGTAAACAATATGAAATAACACATTGTAATGCAGCTTTACAGAATACAATTACGAAAAACACAGAATGTTGCGGCAACTAGACCTTCATCAGCAAACAAATACATACACAAAACATAACATATAATCATGGAGAAGACCATCCAGTACCTACATTAAGGCAAAAGAACGGGATGAGAATGAAAAATAAAAAAATGAGAACAATGAAGAGAACATGAAAATTTGTATCACAGCCTGGGATTCTGAGACAAGTAGCAAACATTTTTCATGTCTGGTGTTATAGTTTTTTATGTTGTGCAAGAGGCTTAATTAGTCAGCCACCACACACAAAGTGTATATTATCACTAAACACACCCTTTTATAAGTGTAAGGGAAGCAAAGAATAGTAACACTGGATTTGGCACTCTTCCGAATTCCGGTCCCAAATAGTTCTGCAGTGAATAATTTATAATTTTATATAACTAACCCTAACCCTAACCAACCCTAATCACTTATTCACTGCAGAACTATTTGGGACCGGAATTCGGAAGAGTGCCAAATTAGTGATAAAGCTGTGAAAATGAAAACAATATAAAATAACACAAAGTAATGAAGCTTTACAGATAACAATTACAAAACCAAAAAATGGGACATGGCGGCGACTAGCCTTCATCAGCAAACAAATACATACACAAAACAACACAACATATAATCACACGGAGAGTACCCTCCAGTGACTACATTATAAGGCATAAGAACAGGATGAGAAGAATTAAAAGATGAAAAACATGACAACAAATCCAAATCGTAATTCAAATTTCTCTGTTGACATAGATTCTACGTCTTAGACAAACAGATGTAGTGGATCATGATCATGCATGAAAAGCAACATAAATTTTATAAACACCTAAATAAAAACAATTAGTAACCAGCTTTTGATGGGAGAAAGATTTTGCGTGTGTAAGTGAGCAGTGTACTGATCACTGTACTGTACTCATGTTACTGTACTGTGAGGAAGGATAGGTCACAGTCCTGGACTGAAGGGAACGTCAATGGTGAGTTGATCTTGATATACCAGACGGCTACCTTTTTTCAGGCATGAATTTATTACAAAACCTGCTCGATATATGAGCTAAGTAATGTGAATAAAAACAACGAAATTTGCTTATCTCACCTACAATTTATGAAGTTTCAATGCCAGCGTTGATTCCACAACCAAGAACTGTTACGCCAAACACACAACCTCGTCACATAAAATACCTTTATTCTAGCGCAGAGGACAATAATGCAGGGATCTACCCCAGTAATTGCTCTTATAAGAAACGATTATTATATATAAATATATTTAATTATACGATTTTGTCATGGTTAATACATATACCAGTATTTTTGTGTATTTAATTTTATCAAAGATTTGTATTTGTGTCTGGATGACATCAACAATAACAATAGAGTCACTGCGCATGAATTCATTCCTTGAAAATAGTGCATACGTGTTGCAAATCCCCCTTGACCAGACTCAAGTTCATAGTTCAATCAGCGGTTCCCACATATTTTCACAGCAACAAACCGCTTAACATTTCCAATAGTAGTTCCTTAGTGAGTCGTGTTTTAAGTCCTGCATATTTTATCTATTGGCAACAAACATCAAGCATACAATGAGCACGCGCTAGTGTTAATGATCACCACCATTGCCATCATCATGATTATCACGTGCTATACTGAATGCCGTTGTGTTCATATCTTCTTCTTCTTCAGCGTTCCGAGCCATTGAGGTTCTTTGCTGCAGATACAATTCGCCTCCATTCGTCTCTCTGGTTGACCTTCTCTTGCCAGTCGTTGATTCTAAGTGCTTGTAGGTCTGTATATATATTATCTCTCCACCTTCTTCATATCTAACCAAGATATTTGCAATTTAATGAATTTATCAATGACATTGAGCGATACAATAAAAAGGAAACATATATGCACGACAAGTAACATATTATACCGAACTTCTTCTTCTTCTTCTTCTTCTTCTTCTTCTTCTTCTTCTTCTTCTTCTTCTTCTTCTTCTTCTTCTTCTTCTTCTTCTTCTTCTTCTTCTTCTTCTTCTTCTCCTCCTCATTCTTCTTCTTCTTCTTCTTCTTCTTCTTCTTCTTCTTCTTCTTCTTCTTCTTCTTCTTCTTCTTCTTCTTCTTCTTCTTCTTCTTCTTCTTCTTCTTCTTCTTCTTCTTCTTCGCATTCGTCCTCTTCTTCTTTGCCTCCTCCTCTCCTCCTCCCCCTCTTCTTCTCCTCTTCTCCTCTCCCTCCGTCGCCACCACCGTCGCCGCCGCCGCTTCTTCTTTTCCTTCTCCTTCTTCTCGTCCTCTTCTTCGCTGTCATCCTCCTCCTCCCATTTCTTCTCCTTTTTATTTGCGTTGTCTTCTGCCCCCTAATTCGCTCAACACACTCTCCCCCCCCCTTCTCCACCAATCCTTCCTCCTCCTCTTGTTCTTCCTCCTCTTCACCGTCCTCCTCCTTCTGCTACCGGAAATGTTAAGAAAGCTTTTAACATGGTCCAGAAGAAACAAACACTGAAATATTCCTGCCGTTGTCTGGAACTCTTCAGAGAAACATTTCAACCCACGGCCTGAGTGGTCATTAACGACATTGTGTCCCTTGATGGATCATCTGTATCCTTGCACGCACCAGCGGACTGTGAATTGGCAACTATTGTGCTCTTCATTAAAGATTCTCTTGTGATCACAATCTTGCTCTTTTGAGTTTATGTGTGAACCAGCATCTGCGTTTTTTGCCGCTGTGAAGCATCGTGTACGAATGAATATTTCATGTGTGCTGTTTCATTATTACTGTCAATCAGAGAGATAGGAGAGAGAGAGAGAGAGAGAGAGAGAGAGAGAGAGAAAGAGAGAGAGAGAAAGAAAGAGAGAGAGAGAAAGAGAGAGAGAGAGGGTAGAAAGAGAGAGAGAGAGGGTAGAAAGAAAGAAAGAGAGAGAGAGAGAGAGAGAGAGAGAGAGAGAGATACTCTAAGAGATTCCATGGTAATAGGGAGTGGTAAGACGAACAGAATAAGGGTTCAGTAGGTAATAAAATACGCCCTAGCGTAGTTATGGACTAGAAATGAAATGGGCTGGATTGCAATAACGCTGTAGAAATACAATGAGTCAATCAAGAAAAACAAAAGAGGAATTTGTCAGCTTTACAAGCACACAATCACAAGTGACAGAAGAATGGACTTTGCGGTTAGAAATCTTTCGTTGGCGTGCGCGCGAGCGCGCGCACACACACACACACACAAGCACACGCACGCACACACACGCACAACACAAAGACGCTGATACAACTATACAGAAAGTTAGCTGCATAACCTTTTACAGGACGCCAGAGTCACCCCCAGCAATGTTGTTTTTTGTTGCTGTGTGCTGTTGGCAAGTTTACGTTCAGTAGCTTGCCATTGCTTTCTGAACGACCGGGACCTATACCATTTCGTAAAAATCTAACGCTAGGTGGTCTGCTGCCAAAAGATTACCAACTGCGTCCGTAACCTCTTCGCCGTGGAGCAGGCATAACTATACATGTACAAAAAAAAAAAAAACAGCCCCTTAGCTGATGTCCCGAAATGTCTGCATTCTGGGTCACAAAAACCAAACTACATGTCACGAGATCGTGGCACGCAGCTCGAGTTTTGAGGCATCTTCAGGACCTCGGCTACATGACGTTGTAATAGTAGGTAAGGAAGGTTGAGGACCATATTACACGTCGCCAGGCAAACTGGGTGTATGGTGCTAAACCTATGAGTGGTCTCGAGGTATGGTGTCCGCCTCAAGTGCTGGAGGTCCCGAGTTCAAGCCCCGGTGAGGACCGGGATGTTTTTACGTAGACTTCTAGTAACAAAATTTCTCCTGGTTTCTGGGTAGTGAGATCGGACGCCTGTGTGTTGCTGCGAACGTAAAAAGATCCTTTGGCAGTTGGAAATCGGAAACGGCGCTGCTCGGGCAAAATTGCGAGTTAAAAATCTACCCAAAGTATTTCAGGATCCTCGCCGGTGCTATGGAATTCGCGCACTGAGCTGAGATTCTCCAGACTCGGGCTTGAGTTAGGAGTAGAAGGGAGCGCTTATGGGTTACACCTGTGCGCCGTCATGTTGATCCGTCGACGAAACTAAACTAAACTAAACTAAACTAAACTAAACTAAACCTATAATTGTATAAAGCAATCGGCACTCAAGCGCCGGCTCTGTGGCCGAGGGGTTAGCAGCTTTCTCCGCTAACCCCGAATACTCTCGTCACGTGACGCGACGAGAATTAGCAGTGGTTCGAATCGCAAAAGTGACTTATGAGAGTATGGAGCCGGTCGCTCAGAAAGTCGTGGCGTGCTGATGAGCGTAATCTAGCCTAGGAATCAACATACAGCTGAAAGATGCTGGTGTTGACCGCAATATCCTGAAACAGGATGGAAACGCGGGAAAAAAAAAATAAAATAAAATCGGCACTCAAGCGGTGATGTGGTCAGTAGCGCATCGGCCGATTTTATTTATAAAAACATTTCTTGGCACCCATTTAAGACTGGATCTACCTGGAAGCATATGTACATTTAAAGACAAATCCGCCCCGAAGCGGAACCGAACCCTAGATCATCGGGCCTATAGGCCAGCGTCTATCCACTAGGCTACCGTGCACCTCACTCTTTTATAATATTAAGAAATAACGTTGTGTCATTATCTTTCTATTTGCGTGTGCTGACGAAATCTTTCTAGCAGCAACGTCTGTTCAGCCACTTGTGATTGCATTCTTGTAAAGCTGATTAATGTCATTTTCTGTTTTTGTTGATTTTAGTGGTTAGAGTACTCGACTGCCAAAATAGAGGCCTGGGTTCAATATTCAGCAGGGTTATGTTTTCCAATCAGTTGGGCTCTCCATCTTTATACAATAAATACCAGATAATCTTCTGGTTAATTTCTGGGAGGGAAAGTCATTGATGAAAGGAACTGACCACCCCACCTCATTATGTCGTGACCTGGAATATGTGAACCCTGGATGGTTAATCAGGTCAACAAATGCCTGAAAAAGTCGGATGTGTCGGCTGAAGGGTACAAATATCGCAGCTCTGCTGTAAACAGACACAGCACAACTATGTTCAAAATGACATTCCGGACGAACGCAGAAGAAGAAGGGGGAGAAGAATAAGAAGAATATGTGAAAGCAAACAGGCAGCAAAGATATATTAGAAAGATGGAGGGAGTACTGTGGAGAAATGTAGGAAGACACAACAATGAGCCCGGATAACTTACAGGAAAGCGGTCAGCATCTAGGCTACATAGTGACATCATATGGAAGATGCGACACATAGGTAAAGAGACGTATCGTTATTTGCAACGATTCTTTTATAAGGATGAGCAGCGTCATAAAAAAAAAGTCGCTTAAAAGTCGACAGGGTCGACTTCATTGCACCGGGTTTTATCCCATATGGCTCGGTCTCTTTCCGCAGCGCGGAAAGCGTCGCACAAAGCACGAACTCCGTAGCTTTTAGCGACGACCCACAGGAGTCTCCGAAACATTTAACTAGTAAACCGAAGGGTGCGGCCCGGAATCGAACCTACAATCTTCGGAGCACGAATTAAACGGCTTGACCACTTCGCCACAGAGCGTCATGAAAAACAGAACTATCACAAACATCAAAACAAATGTGCTTAAAGAAAAGTTGTGTGTGGCTTGTACTTCTGTAAGGATTTAAATGTTGGAAAATGACTAATCAAATGCTTAAGAAACTTGAGGTAGTGGAGATTTAGTTTTAGAGAACAGTGTTGAAAATATCTTAGACATAGAAGAAAACATTCGCTGAAGTATTGAGAATCCATACCATCATCTATATTTATAAAACAAAGTGTATGTATGTAAATATGTATGTATATATGTATGTATGTAAATATGTATGTCCTTTATTTGTTCGCGAACGGCCCATCCGATTGAGATGAAATTTTCTACACGCCTTCCTTTCATTCCAGAGCTGTCAACTGTCAGTTTTTTTTTCTTCTTCCTCCTCCTCCCTCCCCCCCTCCCAAAATACGTACGTAAATATATGATGATGATGATGAAAGAATCCCCGAACCAAAACGCTAGGGAAAGGGAAGAAAATGACGTGACTACACAGAATCGTCACACGGCAATCATCATCATCAAGTGCCGTGCCGGCTGGCGTAGGCGTTCATGGCTCTCCGTAGATCTCAGTCTTTGGTTTTTTGGATCAACTCTGCTGCTGATATTCCTCCATGCCACGGCAATATCAATAACAATTCATCTTTTTATGTGTAAGGAAGTTATCTACAGTCGTGTAGAAGGGAAGAACTAGACGAGTATGAATTCGGAATGGCGAACTCTCTCCCCCTCTCTTCTTCTCCCTCTACCTCCTCCCTCCACCCTTCTCCTCTTCCTCCTCCCTCTCATCCCTCTCCCTCCTAGCTCCTCCTTCTCCCTCTTCCTTCTCCCTCTTCCTCTCCCCTCCTCCATCCTCCTCCCTCCTACTCCCTCCGCCTCCTCCCCCCTCCTCCCTCATCTTCCATCCTCCTCCCTCTCCCTCCTCACCCCTCCTCCTCCTGCCTCCCTCCTCCTCCTGCCTCCTTCTCCCTCATCATCCTCCCTCCTCCTTCTCCCTTCTTCTCCCTCTTCCCTCTTCCTCCTCATACCTGCTCCCTCCTCCTCCTCCCTCCACCCTCCTCCTCCCTTCTCCTCCTCTTCCTCCTCCCTTTCCTTCCTCCTCCTCCTCCCTCTACCTCCTCCTCCCCCTACCTCTTTCCTCCTCCCTCCTCCTCCCCTTCCACATCTCTTTCCTTCCTCCCCTCCTCATTCTCCCTCCTTCCTCTCCCTCCTTCCTCCTCCTCCTTCCTTCTTCTCCCTCCTCCTCCTCCCCCTCCTACTTCCTCCTCCTCCCTCTCCTCCTCCTCACTCCTCCTCCTCCCTCCTCCTCCTCCCTCTACCTCCTCCCTCCTCCTCCCTTCACATTCCTCCTCCTCCCTCTTCCTCCTCCTCCCTCCTCCTCATCCCTCCTACTCCCTCCTCCTCATCCCTCCTCCTCCCTTCTCCTCCTCCCTCCTCCTCCTCCCTCTACCTCCTCCTCCCTTCACATTCCTCCTCCTCCCTCTTCCTCCTCCTCCCTCCTCCTCCTCATCCCTCCTTCTCCCTCCTCCTCCTTCTTCCTCCCTCCTCCTCCCTCCTCCCCTCCTCCTTCCTCCTCCTCCCTCTCCTCCTCCTCACTCCTCCTCCTCCCTCCTCCTCATTCTACCTCCTCCTTCCTCCTCCCTTCACATTCCTCCTCCTCCCTCTTCCTCCTCCTCCCTCCTCCTCCTCCCTCCTCCTCCCTCCTCCTCCTCCCTCCTCCTCATCACTCCTCCTCCCTCCTCCTCCTTCTTCCTCCCTCCTCTTCCCTCCTCCCCCTCCTCCTTCCTCCTCCTCCCTCTCCGCCTCCTCCCTCCTCCTCCTCCCTCCTCCTCCTCCCTCTACCTCCTCCTCCTCCCTCCTCCTCCGTCTACCTCCTCCCCCCTCCTCCCTTCACATTCCTCCTCCTCCCTCTTCCTCCTCCTCCCTCCTCCTCTCTCTCCGCCTCCCTCCTCCTCCTCTTCCCTCTACCTCCTCCCTCCTCCTCCCTTCACATTCCTCCTCCTCCCTCCTCCTCCTCCCCTCCTCCTCTTCCATCCTCCTCCTCCCCCTCCTTCTCCCTCTTCCTCCTCCCTCTTCCTTCTCCTCCTTCTCCCTCCTCCTTCTCCCTCTTCCTCCTCCCTCTTCCTTCTCCCTCCGCCTCCTCCCTCCTCCTACTCTCTCCTCCTCCTCCCTCCTCCTCCCTCTCCCTCCTCCTCCCTATCCTCCTCCTGCTCCCTTCTCCTCCTGCGTTCTCCTCCTCCCTCCTTCTCCCTCCTCCTCCCTCTTCCTCCTCCCTCCTCCTCGCCTCCTCCTCCACCCTACTCCTCCCTCCTCCTCCCTCCTCCTCCCTCCTCCTCCCTCTACCTCCTCCCCCCTCCTCCCTTCACATTCCTCCTCCTCCCTCTTCCTCCTCCTCCCTCCTCCTCTCTCCGCCTCCCTCCTCCTCCTCCTCCCTCTACCTCCTCCCTCCTCCTCCCTTCACATTCCTCCTCCTCCCTCCTCCTCCTCCCCTCCTCCTCTTCCCTCCTCCTCCCCCTCCTTCTCCTCCTTCTCCCTCCTCCTTCTCCCTCTTCCTCCTCTCTCTTCCTTCTCCCTCCGCCTCCTCCCTCCTCCTACTCTCTCCTCCTCCTCCTTCCTCCTCCCTCTCCTCCTCCTGCATGGGCGAAATAGAGTACACACTGAACCGTTCAACAGGGATTCATTGTCAAAGAAATGTGGTTATTAAACTCACTACCAAACAAAAACTGGGCTGTGACCAAACAGAAATTTATGGCAGAAAATTGGAACTAGGGGTGTGTTACAATAATGCTTTTAAAATGGTTAAGATGGTAGAAGATCTATTGTATTACATATCAAATTAAAGAGGATTGCACAAGGAACATGACAGTGTTAATAATTAATTGATAGGTTACAAATATTATGACAATAATGAGAGGTTTAATAATAACAACTGAAATTAAAGAGGTAAAAATTATTTAAAAAACTGCACTTATAAGGTGTTTTCTACACTCCTATACTGCTAATCATGTTTAATTTACTGAATAATCAAACAAACACCACTTGTCTTCAAGAATATAAACAGTATTGTTCATTTAAATCACCCAAAAGGAAGTTTTGGTGCATATTCTGAACCATGTATTTTTCACAAATAATGACAAAAAATAATGGCTGAAATCTTGAAGGTGGGGTCTGTCACAGTAAAGTTATGAAAATGGTTACAATTGTAGCAGAAATATTGTATTATATATCAAAATAAAGGGGATTGCACAAGGAATATGTTGGTAGGAGAATTTTTGCTTTAGGTTGTAAATAAAATAAAAATAATAATATAATTTGTAAAATAATTGGACAAAAGTAGGTAAAAATAATGTAAACATTGCACTTAGAATGTGTTTTCTACACTCCTATACTGCTAATCATGTTTAATTTACTGAATAATCAAACAAACACCACTTGTCTTCAAGAATATAAATAGTATTGCTCATATAAATCACCCAAAAGGAAGTTTTGGTGCATATTCTGAACCATGTCTTTTTCACAAAAATGAAAAAACTAATGGCCGAAATATGGAAATTGGTGTATGTCGCAATAATGTTATGAAAATGGTTAAAATTTTAGCAGAAATGTTGTATTATATATCAAAATAAAGGGGATTGCACAAGGAATATGTTGGTAGGAGAATTTTTGCTTTAGGTTGTAAATAAAATAAAAATAATAATATAATTTGTAAAATAATTGGACAAAAGTAGGTAAAAATAATGTAAACATTGCACTTAGAATGTGTTTTCTACACTCCTATACTGCTAATCATGTTTAATTTACTGAATAATCAAACAAACACCACTTGTCTTCAAGAATATAAATAGTATTGCTCATATAAATCACCCAAAAGG
Organism: Cepaea hortensis; assembly: GCA_963921405.1. Taxonomy (NCBI): domain Eukaryota; kingdom Metazoa; phylum Mollusca; class Gastropoda; order Stylommatophora; family Helicidae; genus Cepaea; species Cepaea hortensis. Next base: position 26,853,082 of record OY992877.1, on the reverse strand, counting down.
AAGTTTTGGTGCATATTCTGAACCATGTCTTTTTCACAAAAATGAAAAAAACTAATGGCCGAAATCTGGAAATTGGTGTATGTCGCAATAATGTTATGAAAATGGTTAAAATTTTAGCAGAAATGTTGTATTATATATCAAAATAAAGGGGATTGCACAAGGAATATGTTGGTAGGAGAATTTTTGCTGTATGTTGTAAATAAAATAAAAATAATAATATAACTTCTAACATAATTTGTTAAAAAGAGGTAAAAAATAATGTAAACATTGTACTTACCGAGGGGGCGTTGTTATCCAATATCCTGATCACTGCTAATCCAATTGAATTTACTGAACAAACAACACTATTTTAAACTATAAACACCATTGCTTCCAATCAACCATCCGAAAAGAAGTTTTGCCGCAGATTCTGAATCATGTATTTTTTTTTTCAGACAAAAATTAGGAAAACACTTGGCAGATTTACATTTAATTACAATGAATATTTACAAATGTCTGTTTGTTTTTATTTACTATATGTGGCAGTCTATTTGTGATAGGCTGCAAAGCAAACTTTGGCGCACAAGTGTGGTCTATTAGTGCAGCCGGAGCAAACAAAAGAAGATCTGTGTCGTTTAGTTCGAGTGCTGCAAAAAACACATTCTCTATTGACACCGACAAATTCTATTAAATGCTTGGCTCCTGTGACTCTTTCGACATAATTTCCTGCAACTGACTTTTTGAAATTCTTGGGCAGGCAGAGTGTCAAACTTTCAGGAATACTCTGAGCTGCTTCGCAATGAGCACTTTCCAGTAAACTTTTCTTGAAATCCTTCAATGACAGTTTTTTTCCTCCTTTCTCTGTTTGGCATATAGAATGTAGGATGTGAGCATTGATCTGTGCAATTTCAAAGATCCAGTAGTAGATTTTCTTCCACCACTTAATGGTTTTCCTATCATGGATATTATAATATCCAACCATTTGGTCCATTCTGTCGCAGCCATTCATCGCCATGTTATATTCATGGATCATCTTCGGCTTGCTTTGGGGTTTTCGCAATCCGCTCTCAACAGTTCCAACTACAGACTTGGTAGAGACAACAATGCATGGTTTTTTAGCTTTTTTATCTCTCCATGCCACACACAATATTCTTTCTCCTTCAAGAAACCACTTCATCTCTTGATGCTGAAGTCGCAAATGCTTCAACTCAGGAGGGAAGCCTACTCGGTTGACATTCAGTGTCCCTGTATAATTGAAATTGTTGGAATGCAGATAATCAATCAGAGCTTTCGAAGTGTAGAATCTGTCAGCAAAGATGTGATGGCCAGCTCCGAGAACATTCAGTAGTGTGGCAAACACTTTCACTGCATGAGCTGTTGTGAGATCTAAATCTGGACTGTATTCGGTGTTTCGTCCATAGTAAATTTTTAAATTCACCACATAGCCAGTCGCAGAATCACAAAGGCCAAATGTTTTGATGTGGTACTTGTGATGTTTTGTTGCATTGTATTGTCTGTGCTGAAATCTGCCCTTCCATCCAATAATCATTTCATCAATGGACACATTTTCAAATGGGTAAAATGCTTCCTGGAATTTCTTCAGGATCATGTCAACAAGAGGATCAATTTTTTTTCTCACCTGATGCTTCTGGTTCACATACGTGAAACATGGTGTGAAAAATAGATTCAAATCTGTTCCTGGGAAACATAGTGGCATACCAAGGAGTATATAAATGTGCACTTGTACACCAATAGTCTTTGATAGATGGTCTTGGATCAAGTCCCATAGCAATAATGACAGACGTAAACTTCAGCCATTCATGCTTCGTGAGTGGGGTCCAGGATAACAGACTAGAATGTTTTCTTTTAGGAGTGTTCTGCATCAAGATCTTTTCTGCATATTTGTTTACATTTTTAATTAAACAATCCACTATGTCATCATCAAAAAAAACTTTGAGAAAATCCATAGGTGTTTGCAGATGATAAAGTTTAGAGTTCACGTGAGATCTTCGAGGACGAAACTCAAACTTCGGTTTTGTTTCTCCTTTTGACACATCTTGCCATGTCGATGGTGATGGGATAGGTGCATCACGCTGTACAGAAGCTTGTAGATTCAAGTTTTTTCCTCCAGTTTTATTCTTATTTTGTACTGTTTGCTTTCCTTTCCGCTGAGAAGTGATTGTGACATCCTGACATTCATTGTCAGACGGAAATTCATCAGACACCTCAGCTGAAGACGACGTTCCACTAGTAATATCTTTATCACCACGTGCTAAAATGTTAGATTCACAGATATAACTGCTGTCTGAATCACTATTATCGGAATCACTATTGTTTAAAACAGTTTCGAATAATAATCTAGCTTGATCTGAAGTCATTCTACGTGGACGCATACTGGTGGGCGTTTCCATTGTGAAAAACCAAAACAAACAAATTAACACTACCTTAAAACTGAAAATTCACAAGAATCCAATATTAGAAAACGATTGACCGCACCAAGATGGCGTAGAGATCTTTCGACTGTACGACTTTTTAGTTTACTGTAACTTAAAATTCCGAAACGGAGCAGAAATATGTGAAATAAACCACTGATCATTTTGTGGCACTAAAAGGGCGGACTGCCATCTCAGGAAATACATCGTGCCCACAGATGGGATCACGGTAGCGAAAGAAGTGAGGGAAATGAAATACTTTGGGCGTGTAGAGTCTGGAAAAGATGTATATGGAGGGAGGCCTAACGAGTAAGCGGACAAGAGGAAAACCCAACATGGATGGGTATATCTTATATATAAAAGGCGATCTCCGTCCGTCTGTCTATATGTCCCTAATGCGCTCGCGAACGGCCCATCCCATTGAGATGAAATTTTTTACACGTCTTCCTTTCATTCCAGCGCAGCCCACTGTCATATTTTTTAGTATGAAATCGGCTGCTTACCCAAAATTATTTCATTTTTCATTATAATTTCATCTATTTCAGGGGACTTAACTCTGTAAAAGTTATTTCAAGGGGCATAACTTTTCTGTATAACTTATAGTCATATTGTGGCATCGTTTTCAAAGATTTATAAACTCTTTGTCCATAGTTATGTACCGGCATATGAGTTATAATAAATAATGATACAATCTGTAAGGCATTTTCAAAGTTTTCATAAAAATAATGCATATTGCATAACATTGTAACTCATCTTTTTTTGCTTAAAGAATGAATAAATAATAGTTACCTTATCTCTATCAAGTTTGAAGATTTTATATTTCTTTACACTGTCGCCAACTCTAAGAAGACATGGAACAACCTCAGCCATTATTAAATCTACAGGCATATGCGTTATATTCCTCCTCCTCCTCCTCCTCTCCCCTCCTCCACCTCCTACCCTCTTCCTCTTCTCCTCCCCCTCCTCCCTCTCCCTCCTCCATCCTCCTCTTCTCTCTTTCTCCTCCTCCTCCCTCCTCCTCCCTCTTCCTCCTCCCAGCTCCTACTCCTCCTTTTTCTTCTTCTTCTGCTGCTGCTGCCGCTGCTCCATTTACCCAAGTTAATATATTACCAAGTTGGTCTTCGTTTATCTAAGGTTGTTCTAACTGCAACCAATAAATGATTAGACAGACAGACAGACAGACAGACAGACAGACAGACAGATAGACAGACAGACAGACAGACAGACAGACAGTCAGTCGGGAACGGGAACTTATATGACTACTTATATGAATTAAATGAGATGCTCCCCACCAGGGACTGGGCGAAACCGGGCAGGGTCAGGCAGACAGATAGACAAACAGATAGACAGACAGATAGACAGTCGGGAACGGGAACTTATATGACTACTTATATGAATTAAATGAGATGCTCCACACCAGGAGCTGGGCAATGCCGGGCCGGGTCAGACAGACAGACAGACAGACAGACAGACAGACAGACAGACAGACAGACAGACAGACAGACAGACAGTCGGTAACGGGAACGGGAACTTATATGACTACTTATATGAATTAAATGAGATGCTCCCCACCAAGGACTGGGCGAAGCCGGGCCGGGTCAGCTAGTACAAAATAAAACGTGTGTAAGTTCTAAAAATAGTTTAAACAGCAGGGTGTACGGGAGCTTTGGTGTAACGATCAGGACATTACACTGAGAATAGCATGAGCGCATTCTAACAAGAGCTCCATACTATCTCTCGTCGTTCGCCACCGGAAGGAAAGAATGGTCACTCAATCGCTCCACACACCCAAGCCTACAAATATGGGATGGCCCTAACACTTTAGAGATCTACAGAAGGAGCCTTATGTGGGTGTTCTGTGTTCTTTTATTTTCTGTAAACAATAAATAATATTAGCAATATCAACTTCATCAACATATCAAATGACGGAGAGTAGTGAAGTGTCATGATCGCCGATGTCTTCTCCTGACCAGACACCCAAAGACAAATATTTCGTGAGAAATATGTGTTGATCAGTGCTCATTAGAAACTCGGGGAAAAATCAGAGGGCACACAAGACAATTGAAAAGTTCAAAGCTTGGAGAACCTGCTGCTTTAAATGATGAAGTAATGCTTTTATAATTATACCAATATGCGTGGCGCCACAGTAGCGCTGACTAGAACGCATGCCTGCTGCCCGGGGTCATGTGTTCAAAGATCCATGTATTCCTTTAAATTGTACAATTGATTTGGGCTTCAAGGTTGACACAGCCTAAATGAATACAGACAATGTGAGATATAAACGGAGCTGGCATGATAGTGACCTTAGCACCCATCGAGTGTCGACTGGTCTTTAATTTCTGGGGCTGGTGTCATAAAACCGATACGCCCAAGCCTGGAGAAGGGTGCTTTTTCACTATTCATAAACAGTATCGTATCTGGGAAACTGAAGTCCTTTTGCTACATTGGGTTAGTTAGTCACGGATCCAACTTCACGGCAACAGGTCATCCCCATTATGCTCCGTTCCTATGCCAGCGAATATCACACGAAATGCTCCTCACTGCTCCATGTGAAAAGTGGAATAGACAGGAGTCTCGACAAGCCAACAGCCCGCACAAGCACACTGGGCATAATACCGCCGTCAGAATGCCAAAACAAAAGTCCTCTACGGAAAATACAGTTCATTGTCGATGAAAGCGACAGTGACTCGAAAACCAACAGCCACACATTAAAAGTGTCATTAAAAGCCACACATCTGTGCCATAAGCGTTGTGTGTATTGGAGGGTTAACTAACAAATATATACGCCCATATCCACTGAGTGAAAATGAGCACATGGATATCTGATGGTAGTGCTGTGACGACTCATTAGTAAAAAAAAACAAGCAATGTTTATAACTCCCAAATAGGTTCCAAATTGCTGTTACAGACTGGGGCGCAGAGTTAAGGGTCAGCGTCCAACCTTGCAAAATACTCGAATGGCGTGTGCATTCATCACCTCTGGCAGTAAAAGTCCAACTCCTGGTCTTCACGTGACGGAACTGTTTTACATCAGGGGCGACGGCGAGTCTCTGGCGCCGCAAAACCATACTACCCTAGATATGTATGTACGTACATACATGCGCAGACACGTGTGTACATACATATCTAATCTCGATTAAGACCAGTCTACCCTAGGAACCCCCCTCCCCCCCCCCCCCCCCCCCCAAAAAAAAATGCTGAATACGGAGGCAATTAGCCAAGAGGTACACCACAGCAATCCTGATGCCATGCAAACACGCATGAGAAAGCGAACGAAAGAAGAAGAAGATATTCCCAAACAGCTTTATCATTCTTTTGGCCTAGAGAAACAACAGTAGAAGATAAATTTAATGGACCACTCAGTGAACTTTAAAAAAGACAGTTAAATTCACACAAAGAGATAACATTGCAGCTTTAGACAAATTGAAAGGGAACTAAAGAAGAAGAAATCTGTATAATAATTATAGCCACTACAACTACAAACCGCCTTAGTATCAATGGAATTATGCCTTCGTGCATCAGTGATAAACACAAATTGTAGTTTGATCTTGCCACGGGGATGGATGTCATACATCTTTCTCTGCTTGGAGTCAGTGTCAGACCGTGGCATGTCTTGTATGGCTAATTCTGGCGGGAACAGAGACAACAATTTGATTGGCGTGGCCCGATTTCGTGATTGGTTCTGATTAAAGGTGAATTGCTGGGGCATCAGACCGCGGAATAAGCAAGTGGGATCGATTTGTAAATTACCCGCACTTCCACAAACACAGATACGCTGGGTAAAATAATCAATTAAACGTGATTTATGAGGATACAAGCAGAGACCACACTAGTAATAGGTAGAGCGAAAAAAAAACACGAAGATGAATTAGAAATAGTGGCAGCTGTTTTCGCAGCAGAATAGAAGAAGAAGAAGAAGAAGAAGAAGATGATGATGATGATGATGATGATGATGATGATGATGAGGAGGAGGAGTAAGAGGAAGGCGAAGGGGAAAACAGAAAGAATGATAAGAAATGAAGAAGAAGAACAAGATGAAGAAGAAGAGACCCCCCCCCCCCCCTAGTCTGAAAGAAAAAATAAAAATCATAAAGTAGATGAATTAGAAATAGCAAGGATGGTTTTTGCAGAAGAAAAGAAGCGGAAGAAGAAGAAGAGAAAGAGGAGGAGGCCAGAAAGGAAGGAGAAGTAGAAAAACGGAAAGAATAAGAAGAACAAGAAGAAGACGAGAAAGAAGAAGAAGAAGAAGAAGAAGAAGAAGAAGAAGAAGAAGAAGAAGAAGAAGAAGAAGAAGAAGAAGAAGGGGATGAGGAGTAAGAGGAAGGCGAAGGGCAAAAACAGAAAGAAGAAAGAAGTAGTGAAGGAGAATAATAATAATAATAAGAAGAAGAAGATGAAGAAGAAGAGACAACACTAGAGTAATAACTGTCTGAAGGAAAAAAGAAATAAAAAAAATAAAGTAGATGAATTAGAAATAGCAAGTGGTTTTCGCAGAAGAAAAGAAGTGGAAGAAGAAGAAGAGAAAGAGGTGTAGGCCAGAAAGGAAGAAGAAGTAGAAAAACAGGAAGAAGAAGAAGAAGAAGAAGAAGAAGAAGAAGAAGAAGAAGAGGAGGAGGAGGAGGAGGAGGAGGAGGAGAAGGAGGAGGAGGAAGAAGCCACACGTAATGCACAAAAATCAAGTCAAATATTCAAGCTAGAAAACAGCAATAATTCCAATGCATCAAGTATTGTCAACGATTCAACACAACAGACGGCTATGACACATCCCAGAGAGTAAAAAGAAAGAAAACATTAAATGCCCAGATCAGGATTTCATGTCTTAATTGAACCGGTATCAAATTTCGCCACACATTATGTAACCAAAGCAACAAGAGGACGCCGAATCCCACACCTCATCTGATCCTATCGCTTTACCCTGTACGGTAATCAAACGATCCGAGGAGAAATCCGCCGGCATTGTAGTGAAAGAGCCAATCTGAATCAATGGCGCAGTGGCGTGACAAAGCTGCAATTGCGTGCTGGCAAGTTTTTTTCCCCAATTGATAGTGTTCCGGTTTTTCATTCCCTCATCTGTGCACGTCAGCCAAGATTGACAGCGAAACTGAAATGGCATCCTGCGGAAATTGGTGGAATGAGAAGTCGTGATGGCATTGTCATGCGGTAATTTCTACCTCGGTGCAGCTCTTCCTACCACCCTTTTAATTGACGCCTGAAGACCAGAAATACTTTGAATAGTTTTTGATAAACCACTTGTATGCAGTTATGGATTGGCCAGAGTGTCCGCTCACCCGATGGCAAGTTGGGTCTCTGGGCCCCTGGTGAAATGGCCCTCCTTCATTACACATTAGACAAAACGATACAAATGTTAATTTCTTTTAGTCGCTTTGTCTGCTAGCAACCAATATTTTAAACAAGGCAAAATACATACCAACTTCTTAGTAAAACTTTAATCAAAAAGCTGACTGGAAATAAACAGACAAGCCGAGAAATATTTACTGGAAGTGAAAATGTGGTGTCTATGGAAAATGCTAAAAATACCAAGGGCAGAGCAGAAAAGCGAACTGCAAGAAACAAATGAAAATAGTAAATTTATTAAAGAAATTACTCGTAGACAGCCGCGTTTTTTGGACACGTTATGGGGAGAAAACAACATAGTGACAACTGGCAAAACTGATGGGACAAGAGCACGTAGAAAATAAAGAGATAAATACATTTGTGGCCTTGACATAATCAGGGCAAGATCACATACCTGATCCAAAACTGTGTTGATTGATTGGCACGGCAAACTTTGACATCCCAAGCTTATCAGCATAACACATGATGATGGTGCCCAAAAATTATGTGTGATCATTTGTTCTGTATGGATGATGGATAATCCAGTCTATAGGCCTCTAATGCTTATGTTAGTTTTTAATCATGGATGACTCTGCACCTTATGTCTCTGTATGTTGTCTATATTAAGTTAATAATTTTCTGTGGTATTCCATAATGCCTTTTCAATTCCAAAATTCATCTGCACGGATGGCTTTGTGCTAAGAGGCAACATAAGTGTTTGGGGGTTCATAGCGAAAGTTAACGCACGGTGTTTAGTACAGGAGAGCCTGGTATATGATACAACGACATCTAGTCTAAGAATCGATAAAGAGGTGGTCGTAGCGGCGTTCCGCTGGCCGGACGGCAAACAGTACTCGCATGTCGTGATTGTAAACGCACGCACAGAGCATACTGAGAAAGGAGAAGACAGGCATGTTTCGTGTAGCTTCAATTAAAAAATCATAAATAGGGAGCATCTGTTGGATCTTTTCCCTAGGGCAGGCTGGTGTAGTAGGGAACGAGCAGGCGGACAGATTAGCTGGGTCTACACAGCTGGGTGGTGTATTGGTGTATAAATAAGGTAGGATAAGGTGTGATTAGGACTCTGTGGAATCACGTGTATAGCGTGGATGAACACATAATTCGTCCATAATCTGGAGATAATGGAGTGGCAGCGAGTGCCCAGACGATCTGGCTGACAATCAGTACTCCGAGGAATGGTCAGATAGACACATAATCAGACTACAATTGGTACCATTCGTATTGGGACTTTTCACTGGCTGTTGAATATGAGAACGGAGCACGTATGGGAATGCCTAGAATGCCGTGATATCGGTCCTTGACTTAACTCAATTTCCAAAGAGATTCCATATCAATGCTATCGAATTATAGTCTGCAAATCCAATATAAAGTGATATGTTCAGTTCGATGCTTTGTTGTGTTGTTATGCACACTGTGAACATCTGGTCTTTGTAGGATACATTTTGTTGACAGCAGGACCCCTAATCCTTTATTTGTTTGTCAAAGGCACAACGTAGTCTCTTCAGAATGATAAAGCTTAGTTTTCACAAGAACGGACAGTGATTTCTTCTTTCGTTCGCTTGAAATTTGTCTATAACTGCAGTGTTGTCTCTTGTATGAACTTCATTGTCTTTTTTTAGTTCACTCAGGGGTCCATAGAGTTTATCTTCCACTGTTGTTTCTCTAGGATAGAAGGTTTGTCTAGATATGGTGTATTTTGGGCAGTCTTGGAGTATGTGCTCTGATGTCTGCGACGCCAATCCACATGTGCACATGGCTGATTGTATTACAAGGCTGATGTGCACAAGGCTGACACCAATCTTGAATTTTGTAAACATGTGGTTGCGTAATCTATTGTGTCCTGTTCTGAGGCACAGAATAATAATTTGTTCTGGTCTGTCCATACCGTGGTAGTCGTCTTGAGCAGGTTTTGGTGGCTTTCTGACGGATTTGATCATTCTTTCCTTTTGGTGGTATGTAACTGGTACATCAGATTGTTCTTCTCTTGCTCCTTCATTAGCTAATCAATCAGCTCTGTCGTTTCCAGATATTCCTCAGTGGGATGGTATCTACTGTATGGTGATCTTACGCTGGAGACCAAGTTCAGAAAGTAGTGTCCATAGTACTGGCAATTTCCTAGACAGGAGCGCCTAAGTACTGATTTTGCATCTGCCAATAGCACCACAGGATGTGTTGGACAGTAACATTATCCTTTATAATTTTCAAACTCCTGTAGATCTCCTTTCGTTGGCAGCTTCCCTTGATATCCTTCTCTCCGGTCAGCTAGTATTAGTTCAGTTTCCCAGATTCTGCTTGTAATGGCAAGATGACAACTATGGGACTAGCCTACCCTAGTAAAATGCCTATCAAATAACTTTCAGAATATTGTGGCAAATATTTAAGGAGTTAAGACACCGTGAAATTAAACTGGTCACTTCATCTCGCTCTGCTTTAATCTAGTAAATCTCAAGATCTAAAGTTTCTAACAGAAGCTGCACAGATATCGAACAGGCCACCATTTAGCAACACACACACACACACACACACACACACACACACACACACACACACACACACACACACCACGCACGCACGCACGTACGCACGCACGCACGCACACATTGGTGTTTGCATGTCTGTATATATGTGCTGCTGAATGGTGACCTGTTCGATGGCTATGTTCGATACACACACGCTCGCAGACACACGCAGTACAGTAAGTAGTGCAATGCATATCTGTTTACCCTCAACGAACAATAAATCTAGAAACAATAAATTGTGCATACTTCAAATTTGGAAGATCTCTATTGTTTGTACAAATCTATACAACATTTAGACAGTTAGAACAGCTACATTTATCCGTTAAAATGACGCATATGTATAATTTGTGTTACAAACAGCGAAGTATAAAAGAATTTCTGCTTGCAGGCACAGAACGTCCAACATCACTCATCATTCGCAACTGAGAGGGCTATCAAGAACAAGTCACCCAAACAGTTCAAGAAGCTTGGTACGGGGGAGGAAAATGTTACGTGGCAAGACAGACCAACAACAGAAAAACACCATACTCACAAGATGTGCAGCGTGGGAGCCGACAAGACCGGTAAGAAGACGATCGGAGAGAACCTGCCTGCAACCTGCAACAAAGAACCTGAAACTACAGCCACATCAATGGAAGCTACTACGAGGGAGAGCCACGACAACCCACCACAGACAAGAGCCAAGTCTATTGAGAAGAAGGAGGAGACAGAGACACCAGAGTAGGAAACACCGACTCAAAGACAGTCAGATGGGTTGTCAAACGTATCCCAGCGGAGCTGACAGATGAACAGATCCAGAAGCAGTTACAACAGGAGGATCTCCACATCCGAATCTTGAAGGCGGAGCGGATTCTTACGTACTCCAAAACCCCTACCACGCTAGTGGTGGTAACAACTGAGGGCAGCGAGATACCACGCCAGGTATCGATAAGCAAGAAAGTACAACAGCCTGAAGGATTCATCCCAAGAATCATCCAATGCTCAAGATGCCTGAGGGCCGGCCACAGCAGAACAACATGTCGAAGTAAGACAGAGATTTGCCGATACTGCGCCTAGCACCATACATTCAAGGAATGTCCGCTGGCCAAACTGGACAAGAACTTCCGACTACCCAACAACAACAGAAAATTCGCGAACTGCTTTGGAAAGCATGGCGCAAGATACATGGACTGTCCGTACCTCAAAAGACACAGAGACGTCTTAAAGATCGCCATCACCACAAAGACGCCATATAAGGAAGCAATGTGGAGGTGCGAGACAGCCACGTACATCTCACAAGCTGAAAGATCACAACTACAAAGCCAGATTGACGAGTTAAAGTTAGTTAGGTAGTTAGTCGAAAGATTATCCTCATTGCACATCGAACCATTCAGTCCATAAGTGCTCGGATCCCCTCCTCAGCAAATCCCGCAGCGTGTAGCGGCTGACACCAGTTCTGTGTTGGTTTATCAATCTTCTTTGGCTTCCTGCGTAGTGTTCCTGTTTGGCCACCACTCTTTTAATTTGCTGTTCTCGCAGTCTGGCCATGGTTGTGGATTCACAGTCATCACTTGGTTCACGCAAAAGTCTTACTTCTCGTAGAGCATTCAGAATGTCAGCCTGGTCCATGGCGCGTCCGCCATTTACCGTAGCCTCACCTGCGAGCTTGTCAGCCCGCTCATTTCCTGGTACTCCCGCATGCCCTGGCACGAAAATGAAACTAATCTTTGCCAGCCGAGACCGCTCCAGAGGCAACCATTCTCTTCGGATCGACCCCCTCCTCTATCCTCTTGATCATGTTCATTGAGTCGCTAAGGAAACATGCCCTAGTGAATGTCTGTGTCTCGAGCCATGTTATTGCTTTACTTACTGCCATGACTTCCATAGTCAGGCTACTTGTGGTTTCAGTAAAAGCACCAGAGTCCTCCTTCACAATTCTCCCTCCGGCCCGAGCCGTAAAGGCCCATGAGCTTCTCACATGTCGGACGACGGACCCATCTGTGTAGATGACAGCATCACCGTCTAGCGAATTCTCGAAAATCAATGCTTGTACTTCAGCCTCCACAGCA